>CM060900.1:295737244-296937244 GCA_030762935.1 Hymenopus coronatus
GCAGCAGCAGCAGCAGCAGCAGCAGCAGCAGCAGCAGCAGCAGCAGCAGCAGCAGCAGCAGCAGCAGCAGCAGCAGCAGCAGCAGCAGCAGCAGCAGCAGCAGCAGCAGCAGCAGCAGCAGCAGCAGCAGCAGCAGCAGCAGCAGCAGCAGCAGCAGCAGCAGCAGCAGCAGCAGCAGCAGCAGCAGCAGCAGCAGCAGCAGCAGCAGCAGCAGCAGCAGCAGCAGCAGCAGCAGCAGCAGCAGCAGCAGCAGCAGCAGCAGCAGCAGCAGCAGCAGCAGCAGCAGCAGCAGCAGCAGCAGCAGCAGCAGCAGCAGCAGCAGCAGCAGCAGCAGCAGCAGCAGCAGCAGCAGCAGCAGCAGCAGCAGCAGCAGCAGCAGCAGCAGCAGCAGCAGCAGCAGCAGCAGCAGCAGCAGCAGCAGTAGTAGTAGTAGTAGTAGTAGTAGTAGTAGTAGTAGTAGTAGTAGTAGTAGTAGTAGTAGTAGTAGTAGTAGTAGTAGTAGTAGTAGTAGTAGTAGTAGTAGTAGTAGTAGTAGTAGTAGTAGTAGTGTGGTATTAGGGCGCAGAGCTGTTTGGGTTATTAGCGCCCTAGGGTAAATAAAAGAGCTAAGAACTAAAAAGCATAAAAACCACTAAAATGGGACTACCGCACAAAGGGTTAAAACCAGGAAGAAAGCATAAAAGAGCTACCAAGGCCATGCTAAAACCAATTATTACACCGATATAAAGGACAACGTCACTGAAGGAAAGGAAAAGGTAACCTAAAAGACAAGTCGGTAAAAAGAGATAAATTAAACCCTACTGTACATCCCGCAGCGGCAAAGAAAAGTAAAAAGTCCCTCACAAGCACCAGGGTTGTCTCCCAGCAGGGTGGGAAGGTCAGTGTGCAGACACAGGGACGCACGCAGCACAGTAAAAAAGTGGCACTCTAATGAAAGATGACGCACCGTCAAGGCTCGTTACACGAAGCACATTGAGATGCGGGTTCCCCACATAAAAGATACCGGTGGCTAAAACAGGAGTGCCCTATACACAGTCGCGCTAAAACTACTTCATCGTGGCGTCATGCTCGCGAAGAAGTAGGCCAACGGAGAGGAAGGGACTTAACTTCTCTCAGCTTGTTGCCACGCATGCCGGACCATTCCGCGAACCAGCGCTAAAGGACGGCCCGGCGCAGGTGAACGTCAACATCACCCGGAGGAACAGTGGAGCTAAACAAACACATTGGGCATTAAAATCGCAGACTTGGTAGGGTGTCCGCTTGTTCGTTACCGCTTACACCCACGTGGCCAGGAACCCAAATAAACGACACGCTGACGCCAGCATCAGCGAGCGAGTGCAGACGGTTCTAAATACGCTGTATCAAAGGATGGTAGGGATACAGCTGAAGAAGGCCATACAATGCACTGAGGGAATCGCTACATATAACAAACTGCCTAAAATCCTGTCCCCGGATAAAAACAAGAGCTTGATAGATACCAAAAAGCTCTGCGGTAAAAATTGAACACTGCCCCGAAAGATGAAATGTATAGCTCTGCGAATTAAAAACAAAAGCACATCCCACACCTCGGTATTCCGTGGAACCATATGTATAAATAAAACAAAGGCTACGAAACTCCGCCTCCAAAGCTAAAAATGCGTAGCGGAAGACCAAATACAGAGTCAGTGACTTCGGCATGGACGCCAAACCATGGTGGAACAGGGAGTTCAACATAACCAAGGCGGGTTTGAACATTCCCACAGTGGAGACAAGGCGGTAGGCGAACATCCAAGAGCCAAGAAAGGAGACGAAAACGAACCCCTGCCGGAAGCAAGGCCTTCGCGCTGACAGCATATTGACGGTCAAGAGACTCGTCAAAGAATAACTTGAAAGACGGTGATCTGGCAAGGCAAAGAGGCGGAGAGCATAGCTGCAAAAAAGCATCTCACGCTTATAGCACAACGGAGGTTCAGCAGACTCCGCAGACAAACTAATAACCGGGCTAGTTGGAAAGGCACCTAGGTACAGACGAATTCCGCAATGGTGAACTGGGTTTAAACGACGTAAAAACCAAGGACATAGAGAAGAGTACATAATGCACCCCACAATCAAGTTTAGTGTGGACAAGCGAACAGCAGAGCTGTAACAGCACGGTGCGATCTTCTCCCCCGGAATGTGCCACATAAAACACGTAAAATATTTAGTGTACGATCACATCTAGCTTTCAGCGAATAGATATGGGATCACTAGCTAAGCATTCTGTCGAACACCAAGCCGAGAAACTTCACCATTTCGGCGCAGGGCAACGGTTCCGGTTCGTAACGCTTCCAACGGCAGAAGTTTACACAAAATTTCTTCTCGGAAGAAAAACGGAAACCAGTTTCAACACTCCATGCGTGTAGATGATCAAGACATGCCTGCAGGCGACGTTCCAAAAGGCAAGTGCGCTGAGAGCAGCAATAAATTGCAAAATCGTCCACGTATGAGGAGGAAATACCTGCAGGAACACATTCGACAATGGGATTCATCACGATAGCAAAAAGAATGACGCTCAGTACCGACCCTTAAGGGACCCCATTCTCCTGACTAAAAACACGAGAGGAAACAGAACCCACGCGCACACAATACACCCTGTTCATCATGAACTCCCGGAGGAACACTGGAAGGCGGCCATGGCAGCCCCACTTTTGCAAGGTTCGCAATAAACCAGTCCTCCAGCAAGTGTCTTAAGCTTTAACAAGATCGAAAAATAGGGCCACAGTTTGGCAATTGCGTACAAATCCATTCAGGATAAGAGTCGAGAGGGAGATGAGGTGTTCATTCGAGGAGCGGTATCGCGAAAGCCGCACTGGATATTGCACAGCAGTTTCTCAGACTCAAGTCACCATCGTAACCGGCCATTGATCATGTGCTCCATCACCTTACAAACAGCACTGGTGAGAGAGATAGGACGGTAACTGGAAGGAAGTGTACGATGCTTTCCCGGTTTTAAAATGGGAACAAAGGTGGTTTCACTCCAAGCCGTAAGAAACACACCCTCTTGTCAAGCGCGCTTATATAGACTAAGGGGTTAGAGTTTACCACCATAAGGGAGGTGCTGCAGCATTGCGATGTGGATACCATCAGGTCCTGGTTCGGAGTGTCGAGAAGATGCTAATGAGGCATCCAGCTCTCGCATGCTAAATAATGTATTATAGCACTCCGTGTCATAGGACCAGAAAGAGTGACACTGAAACACCAAACACCACCTCCGCCTTAATGGTACGGAAAGCCGGGTGATAATTGGCGGAACTGGACACATATGCGAATGTGCTACCAAGGACATCCGCAACAGCAACCGGATCAAATAAGGTGTTAATGCCCACAAGTAGGGGCGGTGGAAGTACCAGTCTGCTTACCGACAATACGGTGGAGCTTCTCCCACACAACGGATGAAGGTGTTGTGCGATTAAAGGTAGACACAAACGAATTCCATGAAGCGCTTTTGCTATCCTGAGCGATTCGGCGTGCCCGTGCGCTTGTTTGTTTAAAAATGATCAAATGCTCCAGCATAGGGTGATGGCGAAGTACCCTAAGAGCCCTCCTACGAGCACGAATGGCATCTCGGCACTCGGCAGTCTACTAAGAACCGGTAATCCTTTAGAGTAGGGAGATGTCCGGGTATGGTTTGCTCGGCAGCGGAGATTAAAACGTAGTTAAAGTGCTCGACCATATGGTCAACTGTGTGGAACTGGCGGTCACAGAATACAGCCAGAGCGGAAAAGAGAAAGCCGTCCGACTTACGCAGCTGCCAAGTGCCCGCACGGGATGAGTGAATGTGGTGTGAAGGCAAGGTGAAGACACAAGGACAATGATCGCTGGAATGAGTGTCAGATACTATATTCCATTAAAATCGGTGAGCAAACAGAAAATTCCAGGTGGGAGAGCGTGGCAGAACAATCGGAAATGAAAGTACGTTCACCGGTGTTCAAAATAACAAAACTTGATTAAGCGTAAAAGTCAGCAAGAAGAGCCCCCGCGCACAGGCCCTAAGGTAACCCCAAAGGGGGTGGTGGGAATTGAAATCGCCCAGCAGAAGAAAAGGTGCCAAAAGCTGAGACATAAGATGGACCAGGTCAGCGGCGCAGAGGATAGACGAAGACGGAACGTAGACATTAAATACACTGAAGGAGAAACTAGGAAGACTAAGTCGGATAGCAACGACTTGCAAGGTTGTGGTAAGCGACAGCGGCTGATCACTGATGTCATCGCGCGTTAGTATCATGACATCCCCATGAACAGGAGAGCCCTCCTTCGGTGGGAGGTCAAAACGCACCGGAAGGTATTCGTACAGAACAAAAGGATCGTGGGGGCAAAGCTTCGTTTCTTGCAGACACAGAACCAGCGGATAAAAGGACCGCAGTAGCAGCTGCAAATCGGCTCTATGTGTACGGACACCGCGGATATTCCACGTAAGGAGAGCCATTGAGCAAGGGTAGAGGCGTGATAGGGTATCGGCGGATGAGAGTCTCAGAATGCAGCTGGGATGCAAGCAAATGGCGGCAAACAATAGACGAAGTTAAGGTGGACGCCATTTGTTCTTTGCGCACTTATGGCCCACTATAGTTTAGCCAGCGTCGTCGTCATTATCCGTGGATGTATGGCAGCCGGAATATCCTCTACGGCTCGTAGAACGAGAATGGGACTTAGAAGGTCTATCAGCGGCCTTGTGTTTTTACGACATTGCTCCTGAGAGACAGCGGCCGAAGGTGTCGGTATAGCTAAGGGCTAGCGAACAGACTCTGGTGATAGATCAACTGAGGGAATGGAAGGTATTAGTGTTGAAGGCTGCAAGGTCATTGTGGTCGTGGACTGGTCGGTTTGTGTAAACGCGTCGGTAACGAGCACGGTTCGTAGTGCTACTGAGGAAACAGGAGTGCGGCTGAGGGTGATGCTCAGCCTGAGAGAGTTGCAGGCTGCAATTGTTGGAAGTGGTGCCCAGTTTCAGAAAAGGTTAGGCGTTCCTTAACTCGCAACTCCTGGTTGGCCTTTTCCTCGAGAAAAAGCGGACACTGCGGGAGATGGATGGATGGTTCCCATTAAAATAGAGACAACAAGGGTCTCGAGCATAAGCAGTTTCTCCGTGAGCAGGTTGGCCGCAACGTTCACATGCAGCGTCGAAGGTGCACCACCTATGGGTGTGACCTAACTTCTGACAGCGGAAACAACGCATAGGGTTCGGTAAATAAGGTCTCACAGCAGCGCGTTCATATCCACAATAAATTGCCTCAGGTAAGGTGGTGCGTTTGAACGTTAGGAATACCGTTCGTAACGCAATCGACTGATTATCACATTTACCTACATACACCCTGGTCGGAAATATTGGAAACAGTGTCTGCATCTGAAAGAACATCTAAGCAGGCGGTGGTCACCATGTTTCTACAAGTATTCAAACGTTTATATGGGGTTACCATTATAGGGTAGGAACCCAACAAGCCGGCTTTCAGGAGCTTCTTAGACTGGACTTCGGTCTTGGTTTCCACTATTAGCGTACCGTTTCTAGTCCTGGTTGCGTTGCTTACTTTGCCACAGATTCTGTGAATTTCCCGTTGAATATAATATGGGTTAATACCTCGCATAGTATTTGATTCGCAAGCCAAGATCACTACCAAAAAGCTGTCAAATGGAAGAGTTTTGCGCGGAGAATTCATGATGATATAGCCCCTTTCCGGTAATATCGCCGTCAGCCTGCAATCCAGGGAAAGAGAAAAAAGACACCAAAAATACTTTCCGGTCTCTGCCGCCTGGGAGACCCCCGAGACCGATCTCATGGAGTACTTCGGAAAAGTTACCCTCCAGCCTCCACTGCTGGTCCATACGGGTAAGCCCTTCATCATACACAACCCGGCTTTATGCCTCTACCACAGGCATAATCACCTGTGGCCCCCCACTTTAGGATATGGTGTATAATGACACATCCATGGATTCGGGGGAATTGTGGTTAATTACACCGGGTTTCCGATAGCGGTAACACGTCCGGCCCGTGATTCTAACCCGATGACCTCCGTTCGTTGGGAGATTAGCACGGACCGGGCTCCCATAGAAGCTACGTGGGTGAACATATCGGTGAGGACGAGCCCCGCACCTAAGGCTTACACATAGTGGCAGTGTGAAGGGTCCACTCAACCGTCACGCCTGAGACCTCCGAAGAGTACACAAGATGGAAGCCGCGCTGGAACCGTGGGCCAGGAACCTCGGAGATAGAAGAAAGATCCCTGTTGGTGAGGCAGGAGTTAGTAAATCTAAGGACTTAATACTAAATATGTAGGAAATAGGCCTAGAAGAGGAAGAAGATGAGGCGAGTACACTCGCACCCACAAGATCAGACAAAAACAAATACGCACAGACACACGTGCACACGGCCACAAAACGTGGTTCAGTTTGTGGCGATAGGGGATGATTGAATGGCGATGAGTGGCTCGGGAACTCTCAACCCACACCTACCGTGGTATGCCCCTGAGGGGAGGTTGGATTCCTGCACGAACAGATACCTGTATGCAAAATAACAGTGGCCAATGCGCAATAGAGCCAACATAAGCTCTTCAGATCGAGATATGTGTGTGGAGGTTACCCACGTCCGGGGAGCTCCTTTACCTCCCTAAGTTTGTTCCCGTGGAGAGGTGACCATTCGGCATACCAGGATGAAAACACTGCTCTCTTGAGAACATGTGTAAAATCATCAAATGTTCCGCACGTAATTGTTACACTGGGTTCAGTGATCGCTGTTTTCGCTTTCAAATGCGCAAGTTCATTCCCCGGCAAGCCTACGTGTCCAAGAACCCATGCACACTCCACATTAACGCCAGAAGCGTATAAAATGTGGAGGGTATCCTGGATGCGCTACACAGCGCACAAATTCTCTGAAGGGCACTAAGGGAATCACTCAGTTAGAGCCAATCAAAACCCTTCCCGCTCTCGCTAGTTACCCGTAAGCCACGCCAATCTAGAGAGTATAGCAGAAGGAAGAGCAGGAGCAGAAGGGGGAGGAGAAATAGTAAGAGAAGTAGGAGTATTAGGAGTAGTAGAATTAGTAGTAGGAGTAGTAGGGGTAGGAGTAGCAGGAGTAGTAGTAGCAGGAGGAGTAATAGTAGTAGGAGTAGGAGTAGCAGGAGTTGTAGTAGTAGTAGGATTAGTAGTGGTAGGAGGAGTAGCAGGAATAGTAGGAGTAGAAGTAGTAGTAGTAGTAGAAGTAGTAGTAGTAGTAGTAGTAGCAGTAGCAGTAGTAGTAGTAGTAGTAGTAGTAGTAGTAGTAGTAGTAGTAGTAGTAGTAGTAGTAGTAGTAGTAGTAGGAGCAGCAGCAGTATGTTTTTTGAGCGCACAACTACTAAGGCTATTAGCGCCCAAAGGGTAAAAATTAAAAAAAAATTAAAACAGGACTACCACAGATGAGTTAAAACCATACGGACACCATAAAAAGCGACCAAGGTGAAACTAAAACCGAAGGACTGGAATATCATAGAAGATAACGCCAAAACAAGCATGGATGTCAACCCAAGTTGGAAGGAGTTTCGCAGCGTAGCCAAGGGGGAAAGAAACATTTGCCCACTGGCAAAAGAGGTGGTAGGCGAACATCCAAGAGCCGTAGATGATGCCGAAAACGAACCCCTGCGGGAAGCAGGGCCAGCGCAGTAACCGCATATTGACTGTCAAGAGACTCGTCAAGGAATAACTGCGAAGTAGGGTGACCTGGTAATGCATGGATTCGGAAGGCATAGCTGCACAGAAGAGCGTCACGCTTATGGCATTGCGGAGGTTCAGCATACAAACTAACGACTGGGCTAGTGAGCAAGCCAACCAGCACTAACTGAATCCCGCGATGGTGAACTGGGTCCAAATGACGTAAAACCTAAGGCCGAGCAGAAGAGAACACAATGATCCCGTAATCAAGCTTGGAGCTGACAAGCGAACGGTGAAGCGGCAATAGCACGGTGCGAACGGCTCCCCAGGATGAACCACATTAAACACGTAAAAGATCACATCGATCTTTCAAGGAACCGATATCAGACGACCAGCTAAGCTTCTTATAGAATATTAAGTCGAGAAGCTTCACCGTTTCGGAGAAGGGCAGCGTTTGTGGCCCTAAGGGGAGAGAACGCGATTAGTAAGGCTTCCTAATCCAGAAGGTGATACAAACCGTCTTTTCAATAGAAAAACGGAAACCATTTTCAACGCTCCCACCATAGAGACGTTCGAGACAAGTTTGAAGGCGACACTACAAAAGGCATATTCGCCGACAGTTGCAATAAACTGCAGAGTCGTCAACAAATAAGGAGGAGGAAATACCAGCAGGAAGACAATCAACGACAGAATTGATGGCGATAGCAAAGAGAGTGCAACTGAGTACCGAGCCTTGAGCTACTCCATTCTCCTCACTAAAAATACAGGAGCAGAGAGCCCACACGCACACGAAAAACCCGTTTCTCCAAAAACTCCCGGAGGAACACTGAAATGCGGCCACGACAGCCCCACTTATACAAGGTGCGCAATAAGCCAGCCCGCAGGCAAGTGTCATAAGCTTTCTCTAGGTCGAAGAATGAGGCCACAGTTTGACAGTTAGGTAGAAATCCATTGAGGATATGAGTCGAGAGGGAGACAAGGTGATCAGCTGAGGAGCGGTATCGGCGAAAGCCGCATTGGATGTTGAACAGAAGCTTCCCAAACTCGAGCCACTATCGTAACCGTCCATTGATCATGCGCTTCATCACTTACAAACTGCACTGGTAAGGAAGATAGGACGGTAACTGGAAGGAAGTCTACGGTCCTTTCCCTTTAATATTGGAACAAAGATAGCTTCGCGCCATGCCGCAGGAAAAAAGAAACCTCATGCCAAATGCGATTATATAGGCTCAGGAGATAAAGCTTACCGTCAGAAGAGAGGGCTGTAGCATTGCGATATGGATATCATCAGGTCCTGGAGTGCAACGACAAGAAGATACTCAAGAGGCATCCAGCTCCCGGATATTAAAATGCGGGTTAAAGCACTCAGTTTCCTAGGATCCGAAAGAGAACCCCTGAGACTGAACGGCCGGTCGATAATTGGTGGAACTGGACACATCGGCGAATGTGCTACCAAGAGCGTCTGCAATAGCGAACGGGTCAAAGACAGTGTCTAGTCTGATTACCGGCAACACGGCGGAGCTTATCCCATACAACGGAAGTAGGTGTTGTGCGATTAAAGGTAGACACAAATGAAGTCCAGGAAGCCCGTTTGCTGTCCTTAATAATTCGGCGTGCCCGAGCGTGTGTTTGTTTGAATCTGATCAAATGCTCCAGCGTGAGGTCATGTTGAAATACCCTAAGTGCCCTCTTGCGAACACAAATGGCATCACGGCACTCGGCGGTCCACCACGGGACTGGTTCTCTTTTAGGGTAGGAAGACGATCAGGGGATTGTTCACTCGGCAGCGGATACCACAACAGAATTCAAGTGCACGACCCTGTGGTCAATCGCGTCGAACTGATGGTCACTGAATACAGCCAGAATGGAAAAGAGAGTCCAGTCCGACTTATATAATTGCCAGGTTCCCGAACGCGATGAGGGAATGTGGTGTGAAAGCAAGGTGAGAACACAAGTGCAATGATCGCTGGAATGAGTGTCAGATACCACATTCCATTGGAAGCGGTGAACAAGCTGTGCTGAGTGAACAGAATAGTCCAGGTGGCATAGCTTGGCAGAAGAATAGGAAATGGAGATATTGGTGCAAGGCAACAGCATCATGGGAGTGAAGCTTCGTCTCCTGCAAACACAGAACACGAGGGTTTTATGACCGTATTAACAGCAGCAATTCGGCCCTATGTGTACGAACACCATGGATATTCCACGTCAGGAGAGCCATGGAGTAAGGGTGGAGGCGTAAGGTTTATTGCTGACTCAGAGAGACACGAGTTCGCAGCTGGAAGAGAAACAAATGGCGGCAAACGAAGATACACAAAGTCAAGGAGCCCGTTTTTTGTTCTTTGAGCTTTTTGGGCCTACAATAGTACAGCCCGTGTCAGCGTCAGTAACTGCGGAAGTTCGGGAACCTAAAGTTTTCCTGATGATAAACATTAAACATAAGACATTAAGACGGCTAAAAGAAGACATAAAAACCAGTAGAAAAACACCAAGGTAAAATAACGATCCAGCTCTGAAAGCAGAGCTGGTGATAAAACTAAGGCATTAAAAGAACTAAGAGACAATACAAACTTGTCGGTAAAAGACACTAGTAACAATAAAAACTTATGAGATTAAAAATGAGCTGATTAAAAGTTTAAAATCGCCAAATAACTACAGTATACAGCTACCACGGACTAAAACTTGAAAGTCAAAGAAACTTGTGCTAAAAATTTAAAAACGCGGTCCACAACTCTTGGATCATCAGGCAGGACCTCCGCAAGAGAGGCCAGCATGTTCAAAGATGATCGGATGTGAGCTAGGTAACCACATTCTAGGAAAACATGACGAAATGACTGTGCCTCCCCACAGAGCGCACCGACAGGAGCAGGTTCGCGTTTAAAAAGGTAGCTGTGGGTAAAATAACAGTAACCTATTCGTAGTCGAGCCAATACCACCTCATCTCGGCGGGACACTCGAGATAAGGCTACCCAGTGGACAGGGAAGTCCTTCACCTACCGAAGATTGTTTCCGCCTAGAGCTGACCTCTCCATATGCCAGGGTGAAACCACTGCTTGGCGCACAAAAAGTTTAAGAATGTCTGCCGTTACAGAATAAAAGGAAACATTGGGTACTCTAGTCGCAATATTGCTGCCAAATCTGCCGATTCGTTCCCTGACAACCCAACGTGCTCAGGAATCCAGGCTCAGACCACACTAACTCCAGAAGCGTATCCTGGATCCGCAACACGACGGGGTGGTGGCTGTACAGCTCACGAATGGTTTCAAGGAAATTGAGGGAATCAATCATAATGAGACAGTTATAAAAGTTCGAAGGCTTATATGAAGAAGGGCTCCTGCAGTTAAAACGGATGTGGTATTGGGTAAACCGAAAGTATGGGTGTCGGTTCCAATAACAAAGGCACATCCCATGCCATCGGTACACTTACTTTCATCGGTGTAGATAAAAATACGGTCACTGTAATGAGAAAAAGTTCTAAAAAAAAACAAGTAGTATACAACGCAAGGGCAGCGTAGATTTGCCGTAGGCTGTCATCCCGAGATCGACGTGGGATGTAGCACGCAACCAGGGTGGGAGCACCCCCCCCCCCTGGAAAACAGGCTAGGCATTTCGATATTCAGCTTCTGAAAAAGCACAAGAAAGCGAAAACCTGCAGGCCTTGTAATAAATGACAGGTTGCGATTACGTCCGTTCAGATCATTGGATGTAAAAGGCGTAAACGTAGGATGCGAACGCACGCAGTGATGCCCACAGCCATAACTACCTAGCAGCATATCACGCTGACTTCGCAGAGGTGGTTCTGCCTATTCGGCGTAGAGGCTAACGACCGATGGTTGGAAAAGCCCCGACAGCTATACGGATGCCCCGATTATGGACTGTGTATAGTCTTCTAAGCACAGATGGTCATGTTGAAGAATACGTAATGCACCCATAGTCTAACTTGGATCGAATCAGCACACGATAACGTCGGAGTAGCACTGCCCGATCCGCTTCCCAAGACTTGCCACTTAATGTCCGTAAAATATTCAGAAAACGGCCACGTCGCGCTATAAGCTGTGCTACATGTGGTGACGAGCTTAGTTTGCGATCGAATATCAACCCCAGGAATGCTGCCCTATCGACGAAGGAAGTAAATCTGGCCCGGGGCGTAGAGTAGGTGCCATTCGCCGCCAACGGTGCAAGAAGCTGACGCAGACTGTCTTCTCAGTGGAGAAACGAAAGCCTTTTTTTTAAGCTCCATTCATAGAGATTGTCTAAACACCGCTGAAGACGGCGTTCCAAAAATGGCGCACGCTGAGAAGTACAAAAAATAGCCAAGTCTTCAGCTAATAAGCAGGACGAGACACCTGGGGGAACGCATTGAGATATAGAGTTAATCGCTATAGCAAACAGCGTCACGCTCAGAAGTGACACCTGACCCACACCGTTCTCTTGAACAGAAGGGTTTGAAAAAACGTAGCCCAACCTGACAGGGAAAACGCGGTATTTCATGAACTCCTGAATACACAACGGTAGGCGTCCTTGTATATTCACAAGGAGGAGAGAACGAAAGGTACCTCCTCGCCATCTCGTGTTATAAGCTTTCTCGGTGTCAAAGAACATCTTAATTGTTTGACAGTACTTGAGAAATCCGTCCATAATCTGCGTCGAGAGCGGCACAAGATAGTACACCATTGAACGACGTCTGCGGAAAACGCACTGGGTGTTAGTAAATTGTGGCATTCCAGCCACAACACCACCCATACATAGAACATATGTTCCATCACCTTGCAAACGCAACTGGTGAGGGAAATAGGACGATAGTTGGAAGGAAGTTCTCAGTCCTTGGCAGGTTTAAGAATAGATATGACGGTGGCCTCCCGCCACTTTGCTGGAAAAGAGACGTCAACCCAGATACGACTATAGACTTCGAATAAAAAAGCCTTATCATCAGGAGAGAGATGTTGCAACATTTGGACGTGGATGCCTTCTGGTCCCGTTGCAGAGTGTCGCGAAGATGACATTGCAGTGTCTAGCCCCGCCATGGTGAAAAGGCGATTATAATCTTCAAGCTTTCCTGACAGAAAAGAGAATTCCTGAGATTCCACCTGATCCTTAACGGTATTAAATTCGGGGGGATAATTGTCTGAGCTAGACACCTGAGCCAAAAGCACTACCTAAAGTGTCCGCCACGTCAAATGCATTCACAACAGCTCCGCAAGGTGTTTGGAGACCGGCGATGAGCATGTGGGAACTTATCCCATACAACAGAGGAAGATGTATTGCGGGTAAAGTAACCTATAAAATTGCTCCACAAGCTTTTTTTTTTTTTTTTTTTTTTTTTTTTTTTTTTTTTTTTTTTTTTTTTTTTTGCTGTCCTTAATAACTTGCCTAGATTTTGCACTTCTTATACTGTATTAGATGTTCCGGAGTAGGACGACGCACCGTTCCGGCATTCATCGGTGCACCAAAGAACCGGAAATCGACGTGGTGGCTTAACCGTGAGCAGGTTGGCCGCAACGTTCACAACTACGTCGAAGGTGCACCGACTTTGGGTGTGACCAAACTTATGATATCGGAAGCAATGCATAGGGTTTGGTACATACGGCCGCACAGCAGCGCGTTCATAACCACAGTAAAGTGCCTCAGGTAAGGTGGTACTTTTGAATGTTAGGCACACTGTCTATACCGCAACCGACTGACCATCAAGTTTACCTTGAAGACGATACGCCTGGCATACACCCTGGTCGGAGAGATCGGAAATAATTTTTGATTTTGAAAGACCGGCTAAACAAGAAGTGGTCACCACGCCTCTACAGGTGTTCAAAGATTTGTGCGAGACCATCGTTATTGGGTAGGAACCCAATAGGACGGCCTTCAGGAGCGTCTTGGCCTGGTCTTCGGTCTTGGTTTCCACTAACAGCGCACCGTCTCTAGTCCTGGTAGCATTGGTCACTTTACCACAGATCCTGTTTATTTCTTGTTGTATGTAAACCATATTAATGACTCGCATAGTCTTAGATTCACAAGCCAAGGTCACTATCAGACAGCCTTAAATTTAGAATTTTGCGCCTAGGGAACATAATGAAAAAGGCCCCCTTCCGGAACCGTTGGCGTCTGCCTGCCATCCGGGGGAAAGAAAAAAAACACCAAAAATACTTTCCGGTCTGTGCCGCTTGGTAGACCCCTACCAGACCCATCTCAATAAATAACTCAGGAGGAGTTAACATCCAGCACCACTGCAGGTCCAAACGGTTAAGCCCTTCACCACGTATAACTCGGCTTTAAATCCCTGCTACAGGTACAACCACCTATGGTTCCCCACATTAGGCCATGCTGCGTAACAACGCAGACATGGATTCAGGGGAACTTGGTTGATTACACCGGGTTTCCTTTAGTGGTAACACGACTGGTCCGTGATTCTAACCGAACGAAACGCTGTCGTTGGGAGATTAAAACGGACCGGGCCCCCAAGCAGGCTAGTGATGATGATAATGACGATGAATGGGGCTTAAGGGTGCTCAACTACTTACTAGCGTCCTAAAAAGCATATGTGCGTACGCAAAAGAGCGAAAAACAAAGCTGGAAATAAAATATGGCTAACGGCACACTTAAAATCGGAGAATATATAAAAATGTGGCAAAGCCCATAGTGGGACATAAACTGGGGCACACATGAAAACTAAAGGAAAAAGCCCTCTAAAAGTAAAACCACCGTACTGAAATTGCAAAAGAGCTAAAATTACTAACAGAATGAAGATCAATGGATTTAAAAACATGTAAAAACTGGGTCAAACATGACAATTAAAAACTAAAGCTCTATAAAAGCAAACGCCCTGTGTTAAAAGTGATAGATAAAATCACCAACGATAAAATCTTCAAAACACTAAAACGATTTTAAAAACGCCACTTGGCGTAAAAAGCTAAAAGCCCTATCTATCGCGTGGTTGTCATCCCCGAGAACCTTAGAAAGGGAGACTGGAAGCTGGTGTGTCGCTTGAAAAGTGAAGAGAGCAACACCCTCCAGTAGCACATGCTGAACAGACAAATATGCCTCACACAGCGGACAGGTAGAAACAGGTTCCCCGTTAAGTAAATAACTTTGAGTAAAATTACAGTGACCGATTAGCAGACGAGCCAAAACCACTTCCTCGCCATTCGCCATGTACGGCTCCAGAAGTTAACGCAGACGGTCTTCTCAGGTGAGAAGCGAAAGCCGTTTTTAGAGCTCCAATCAAATAGGTTGTTCAAACACCGCTGGAGACGACGTTCCATAAATGCTGTACACTGAGAAGCACAGAAGACAGTAAAGTCGTCCACGAATAAACAGGAGGAGATTACTGGGGGGACACATTGCCATATAGAATTAATCGCAATAGCATACATCATCAAGCTTAGTACCGAGCCCTGTGGCACTCCGTTCTCTTGAACAAAATTGTAAGAAAAAACCGAGCCGATCCTTACTCGGAAAACGCGGCGCCTCATAAAGTCCTGAATGAACAACGGTAGGCGTCCACGTATATTCCAGTTGTAGAGGGAACGTAAAATCCCCGCCCGCCAACAGGTAGCATAAACCTTTTCGAGGTCAAAAAATATCCCAAACAGCTGACAATTCTGCAGATAGCCGTTCATGATCTGCGTCGATAATGCCACAAGGTGGCCAACCGTTGAGCGACGGCTTCGAAAACCACATTGAATATTGGTCAGAAGGTTGTGGTATTCCAGCCACCACACCAACCGTCCATTGGTCATGCGTTCCATCACTTTGCACACGCAACTGCTGGTGAGGGAAATAGGACGCTAACTGGAAGTAAGTTGACGGTCCTTCCCGGATTTCAAAATAGGGATGACGGTGGCCTCCCGCCATTTAAATGGAAAAGTGGCATCAATCCAGACACGATTATAGACCTCGAGAAGGAAAGGCTTGCCTTCAGGAGAGAGATGTTGCACCATTTGGACGTGGATGGCGCAGAGTTTCGTCATGATAAGAGTACATTGTCCAGCTCTGCCATGGTGAAACGACGATTGTAGTCTTCAAGGTTACCAGAACGGAAGGCAAAACCTTAGATTCCACCTGAGATAGGGCGATAACTGGAAGGAAGTCTAACATCCTTTCCCGGTTTTAAAATGGGAACAACAGTGGCTTCACGGCAAGCTGTAGGAAATGCACCCTCTCGCCAAACACGGTTATATAGGCTCAGGAGATAGAGTTTATCATCAGAAGAGAGGTGCTGCAGCATTGCGATGTGGATACCATCAGGTACTGGAGCGGAATGCCGAGAAGATGCCAATGAGGCATTCAGCTCTCACATGCTAAAAGATGTGTTGTAGCACTCGGTGTCAGAGGACCGGAAAGAGAGACTCTGGGACTCCACCTCTGTCTTAATCGCACGGAACGCCGGGTGATAATTGGCGGAACTGGACACATTTGCGAATGTGCTACCAAGGACGTCTCCCACAGCAACCGGATCAACTACGGTGTCGGTGCCCACGAGTATCCCCAGTATGGAGGTACCAGCTAGCTTACGGGCAACACGGCGGAGCTTCTCCCACACAACGGATTAAGACGTTGTGCGATTAAAGTTAGACACAAACGAATTCCATGAAGACCTTTTGCTATCCTGAATAATTCGGCGCGCCCGTGCGCGTGTTTGTTTAAAAATGATCAAATGCTCCAGCGTAGGGTGATGGTGAAATACCCTAACAGCCCTCCTACGAGCAAGAATGCCATCGCGGCACTCGGCAGTCCACCAAGGGACCGGTAAGCGTTTAGGGCGGGAAGATGTCCGGGGTATGCTTTGCTCTGCGGTAGACAGTATAACAGAGGTAAAGTGCTCAAGCATATGGTCAACCGTGTGGAACTGACGGTCGCCAAACACAGCCAGAAAGGAAAAGAGCACCCAATTCGGCTTAGACAGCTGCCAAGTGCTAGTACGCGATGAGGAAATGTGGTGTGAAGCAAGGTGAGGACATAAGGAAAATGATCGCTGGAATGAACGTCAGATACTACGTTCCATTGAAAGCAGTGAACAAGCTGTGCTGAACAAACAGAAGGGTCCAGGTGGGAAAGCGTGGCAGAAGAATCGGAAACGAAAGTAGGTTCACCGGTGTTCAGAACACAGAGACTATTTTGATCGAAAAGGTGAGCAAGAACGGTCCCCCGCGCGCAGGCCCTAAGAGAACCCCATAGGGGATGGTGGGCATTAAAATCACCCAGCAGAAGAAAAGGTGCTGGGAGCTGTGACAAGAGATGGAGCATGTCAGTGGCGCAGAGGATAGATGAAGGCGGATCGTAGACATTCCATACGGTAAAGCAGAAACCAGGAAGGGCAAGTCGGGTAGCAACAGCTTGTAAGGTAGTAGTAAGCGAGACTGGCTGAGCACGGATGTCATTGCGCGTGAGGATAATAACACCCCCATGAGCAGGAGAGCCCTCCTCCGGTGTAACGTCAAACCGCATGGGAAGGTATTGATTCAGGGCAAATGCATCATGGGGCTGAAGCTTTGTCTCCTGCAAACACAGAACCAGAGGGTTGTAGGACCGTAGTAACAGCTGCAATTCGGCCCTTTGGGTACGGACACCGCGGATATTCCACGTCAAGAGAGCCATAGAACACAGAGGCGTGAAAGCTTACCGAATAATCATAATATGAGTTTGCAGCTGGGGTGCAAATGAATGGTGGAAACGATGTAGATGGAGTTAAGGTGGGCGTTTCTTGTGCTTTGCACTCTTTGGACCCACAAGATTATAGCCACCTTCGTCGGCGCTATCCGCTGATGTTCGGGATGCGGAAGATCCCCTACGGCTCGTAGAACGAGAATGGGACTTGGAAGGTTTATCAGTGGCCTTGAGTTTCTTGCAACTGCGCTCATGAGGAGCAGCGACATATGGTGTCGGTCTCACTAGCGGCTTACGTGCAGGTTCTGGAGAAAAACAACTTGTGGCAGTGGGTGATGTGAATGTTGAAGCCTGCGAGATTGTTGTGGTCGGCGTCTGTTCTGTTTGGGTACACGGTACGGCTACAGGCACGGTTTGTAGTGCCAGTGAGGAAACAGTAGTGCGGCAGAACGCTGAGGCATAGACTGAGACGGTCGCAGTTCGCAGATTTTGGAAGCGATGCCTGGCTTCTGGAAAAGTCAGGCGTAACTTAACTCGCAGCTCCTGGATGGCCTTTTCCTCGAGAAAACGTGGACATAGCCGGGAGCTAGATGGATGCTTCCCTGTACAATGGACGCAACAAGGGTCTCGAGCACAAGCAGTTTCTCCGTGGGCAGCTTGGCCGCAATGTTCCAAGGTAGCGTCGAAGGTGCACCGAGTTTGCGTGTGACCGAACCGTTGGCACCGAAAACAGCGCATTCAGTTCGGCACATAAGGTCGCACAGGGACGCGTTCATATCCACAATACAGGATCTCGGGTATTGTGGTACCCTTAAAAGTCAGAAATACCGTACGCAGTGCCACTGATTCAGCATCTCGTTTGCCGAGCAGACGGTACGCTTGGCATACACCCCGGTCAGAAAAATTGGTGACAATATCTACTTTGGAAAGACCGTCTAAACATGAGGTAGTTACGACGCCCCTACAGGTGTTCAAAGTCTTGTGGGGGCCCACATTTATGGGGTAGGAACCCAACAAGCTGGCCTTCAGGAGTTTCTTGGACTGGTCTTCCGTCTTCGTTTCAATCAAAAGCGTACGGTCTCGCGTTCGGGTGGCATTGGTCACTTTACCGCATATCCTCTCAATATCGCGTTGTATGTAAAACGGACTGATATCTCGCATAGTTTTCTTTTCGCATGCCAAGGTCACAACTATAAAGCGGTCAAAAGAAGAGGTTTTGCGCGGAGATAACATTATGGAAAGACCCCCTCCCGGAACCGTCGGCGTCAGCCTGCCATCCAGGGGTACAGAGAAAAGACACCAAAATACTTTCCGGTCTGTGCCGCCTGGTAAACCCCTACCAGACCGATCTCAAGGAATACCTCAGAAGGAGTTACCCTCCAGCCACCACTCCTGGTCCATAGGGAAAGCCTTTCACCATGTACAACCCGGCTTTAAGCCCCTACCACAGGTATAACCACCTGTGGCTCCCGACTTTAGACCATGCTGCGTAATAAAGCAGACATGGATTCAGGGGACTTGTGGTTGATTACACCGGGTTTTCCGTTAGCGGTAACACGACCGGTCCGTAATTCTAACCCAACGAGCAGCGCTCGTCGGGAAATTAAAACGGACCGGGCTCCCAAAGAAGCTACGTGGGTGTACATAACGGTATAGACGGGCTCCGCACCTAAGGCTTACACATAAAGACAGTAGGAAGGGTTCACTCAACCTTCACGCCTGAGACCTCCGAAGAGCACACATGTTGGGAGCCGCGCTGGAACCGTGGGTCAGGAACTACGGAGATAGAATAAAGATCCCTGTGGGTGAGGCAGGAGTTAGCAAGTCTAAAGCCCTAAAACTAAATATGTAAAGAATAAACCTAGAAGGGGAAGAAGATGAGGAATGTAAATGCGCTCCCACAAAAAGGCACAAACAAATAGGCACAAAAACACAAAACGTGGCACAGTTTGTGGCGATGGATATGATAAGATGGCGGTGAGTGGCTCGGGAACTCCCGGGTGCGCCAAACCCGTACCTACCGTAGTAGGCCCTTGGGGGACGCCGCTTTCGTATTTTCGCTAGGACGAGGGTCTCCGTAACTTGTGGCGAAGTAGGCGGAGGTATCCCCTGTCTCTTCGTCTTGGGTCTCATTTACTTCCTTCGCAGTTAAGCCGATATTCCTTGGGTTGATCTTCGATCGGAAACTGTGTTGGTCAACCCATATAGCACAACTTAAAGCGCGATGTGACCGTCCTCTCAGCATTTTACGGATACTAGCTGGCAAAACTTGGGAAGCGGATCGGACAGTGTTGCTTCGTCTTTATCGTGCACTATTTCGATCGAAGTTGGACTATGACTTCACTGTTTATTCTTCAGTGCGACCATCTGGTGTCAGAGAATTAGACATAGTACATAATCAGTGCATCCGTGTGGTGGCTGGAGCTTTTCCAACCACCCCAGTGGTTAGCTTCTACGCCGAATTGGGAGAATCCCTATGCGATGTCGGCGTGATGTCCTGCTAGCTAATTATGGGTGTGGGCTTAAGCGCATGCCTGGGTATCCAAACTTTAACGTGTTTTTCTCCCCCGAGCTATATGGCCATAACTCTCTGAGTCAAAGGCCCCCAGGATTTCCTTTCCGTGAGCTTCTTTGGCAGTACCTACTAGACATGCCTAGGCTGCTTCTCAAGGGGAAAGTATAAACCCTCCTTGGTTAGGCGCTACCTCCCATGTCGATCTCGGGATGGCGTTTTACGGGAAATCTTCTACGCATGTTTATAATAGAATTTTAGAATTTTTATCCAAATACTGGGTCATATTAGTATAAATACCGATGGTAGAAAGTGCTCCGACGGTGTTGGATTTGTCTTTGTCACTGGGACCGAAACCTTTACTTACGTTTTGCCCAGTAACACATCCATTTATTCTGTTGAGCTGTATGCTATTTACCGTGCCCATCTGTATATTCGCCATCGAAAATTAGATGACTGCCCCATTCTTAGTGAATCTCTTAGTGCCCTTCGGAGCATTTGTGAGTTAGTGCAGCGCATTCAGCTCGTCCACCACACTTTGCACGCTTGTGGTGTTTCTGTGGAGTGCGCATGGATTCCTGGAGATGTTAATGATGATGATAATGGTTGGGTTCTAAGGACGCGCAGCTGCTCGGTTATCAGCGACCTTAACATAAAACAGTGATGTTAAAAACAGGTTCTAAAAAACGTTCAGAAGAAAGGCAGTTAAAACAGCAAAAATTAGAGATAACACTAGTATAACAAACGAAAACCAGCCTAAAGTAATTGTCCAGCTCTGAACATAAATTTGGCGGTTAAAAATGGCACTACAACAGCTAAAAGAAGAGATAAGAATCAGCAAAAAGAACTAACACCAAGTGAAAAATAAAGTGACTAGCTGGGAAAGCAGAGCTGGCGATAAAACCATGACATTAAAAGATATGAAACAACACAAAGGTGATGATAAAAGGGCACTTGGTACAATAAAAACTTACAACATTGAAGGAGCTGTTTAAAACACAAAAATCCGTTATAGTAACATGGTGTACAGCTACTACTAACTAAAACCGCAGGGTGCTAAAAGTACAAAATCCCGGTCCTTTACTCTTGGATCATTAGCCACGACCTCGGCAGGAGAGGCCAGGATGTCCAAAGATATTCAAATGTGTGCTAAGTGACCACACTCTAGCAACATTTGAGGGGCGGACCGTAACTCCCCTCTGAATGCACAGAGAGGAGCAGGTTCTCGTTTCAAAAGGTAGATGTGAGTAAAATTACAGTGACCTACTCGTAGTCGAGCCAATACCACCTCCTATCGGCGGCACACACAAGAGGACGTTACCCAGTCGATAGGGAGGTGTTTCACCTCCCTAAGCTTGTTTCAGCGCAGACATACCACCCCGTATGCCAGCGTGAAACAACTGCTCGTCGCACGAAATGTTTAAGGTTTTCAGCCGTCAATGAATGAACAGAAACACTGGGTTCTCCAGTCGTCATCATTGCTGCCAATTCTGCCAATTTGTTCCCCGACAACCCGACATGTCCAGATACCCAGGTGCAGTCCACATTAACGCCAGAAGAGTGCAAAATATGCAACATATCCTGGATGCGCTGAACGATGGGATGGTGGCTGTACAGCTCACGGATGGCTTGAAGCGCACTGAGGGAATCACTCGTAATAAGTTTCGATGGCGCACATGAGGAAGGGCTCGATATATGGCATACAGCTCGGCACTAGTGTATTATCGGGTAAACCGAAAGAATAGGTATCGGTTCCAATAACAAAGGCACATCCTACACCATCGGAGTACTTACATCCGTCGGTGATGATGAATGGGGTTTAAGGGCGCTCAACTGCTAGGTTATCAGCGCCTTTAACATAAAACTGGGGAGTTAAAACATCTGAAATGTATGCTAAAACGAATCTCTATCAAAAGAGCCAAAATATACATAAAATCAGCATAAACAACTAAAACCAAGATAAAATAACTGTCCAGCCCAGAATCCAGAGCTGGCGATAAAACTATGACACTAAAACTACTAAAACAAGAGGGAACATAAAACAATAGTGACTAAAAGTTTCAAGGGTTATAAAAGATTTCAAAAACCTCACGTATCACTCAAGTAGCTGCAGTAAAACTACAATAAAAAATAAAATTAGATACTTAAGGCGTAAGGAGTATGTCACTTGAGATACAAATTTAAAAACGTTCTCCACTGCTCCGGGATCATCGGCCAGGACCTCCGAAAGCCCGGCCGGCAGTCGTAGAGTGGCTCGTAGTGGTGCTAATGGAGCACTCTCTACAAGTACGTGCCGGACTGAAAGCGTTTCGCCACAGAGCGGGCAGACAGGTGGAGGTTCCCTCTGAAATAAGTGGCTATGACTAAAAATACAGTGGCCAATACGTAATCTTGCTAAAATAACTTCCTCGCGACGAGAGTGACGTGAGGAAGTCACCCAGTGTATTGGCAGCTCCTTCACCTCCCGAAGTTTGTTGCCGCGAAGAGCGGACCACTCTCCATGCCAGCTCGAAATTACCGCTCTGCGGACAAGTCTAAAATCTTCGGCCGTCACAAAATTGGTGGTAACACTGGGCGCAGATGATGCCTTCTTTGCCGCCAAATCCGCCAGTTCATTCCTCGGCACGCCAACGTGTCCAGGAACACAAGCGCAGTCCACAGCTGCACCCGGAGTGGGCAAAATGTGGAGGATATCCTGAATGCGCTGCACTAGAGGATGGTAAACGTACAGCTCACGAAGGCACTGAAGTGCACTAAGGGAATCACTCTCAAGAAGCCAGTCACCCAAGTTTCGACGGCGAATATATAAAACGTCTCGGTAAATAGCATACAGCTCTGCAGAATAAATTGATGTGCTATTCGGCATACGGAAAGTAAAAGGTTTATTTCGAGTGATAAAGGCACATCCAACTCCATCGGCGCACTTACTGTCATATATATATATATATATATATATATATATATATATATATATATGTGTGTGTGTGTGTGTGTGTGTGTGTGTGTGCTGGTGGTCAGGGATTTTGCGCTCCCTCTACAGCTGGAATATACGTGGACACCTACCGTTGTTCATTCAGGAGTTTATGCGGGACCATCGTTCATTCGGCTAGAGGCAGAAGAAAACGAGGAAAAGAACAGATAGAAATTGGACAGTTTGTGCGGCCTCTGGGTGTGTAAACCCAGCACCTCCCGAATGCGGGCTTCACAGACGTTTCTACCTGTTAATAACTATTACAAAAATAAAGAGAGAAAACGGAAGGAAAGAAAGAAACACGGAAGCACGAAAAAAACAAAACAAAATAATTGCTGTGACTATGCCGTATTATATATGAACATTTCATTTCACATCCCGATTTCAACATCGCTCGTCTGGCATACTACATAGAGCTCTGACGCAAAGTCAAAAAATCCGTGGAATTGCAATAATGCTTTCACCATTGAATGAAGTTTTGGGACTTTGATGCCCCTGTCTAGGTCTACGCTTACAAAGTTGAAAAGAACACAGCTGTACTGTTCAGAAACAAAACACGTGCGAAGTACAAATGGCTGAAACTAGCCGAAAAAGGAGCAGTCTGCTGCAGTTTGCTAAGCAAAGGACACCATGAGAAGCATTATTACCAATTCGCTGGAAGAGCTAATTCTTACTACTATTTTCTCAGAGGCTTGAAGTTAGCCTAATTGGTTATGGAATACATATGTTACAACGCATCGTCCCATTCCGTATCGGTGATATTCTGGGCTAACAGCAATTGTTGTCAAAGCCCAAAAGGAAATCCTTTTAATCTCTCAATAGCTTTGCTATTAATCGTATTTGTGACATTGTCCAAATTAAATTAAAGCTTCTTTGAAAATAAGGAAGTACTGCGGATGAAAAGGAATAATAACTATTGACTCATTTGCAATTAAGGAGTATACTCGCAATACGCCAGAAAACATAGTAAGATGCATGCTTTTAGCCTAAATGTACTATTTTATTACTCTTAATGAAGGAGAAGAGTTTGTTAGGATCCAAATTATGCAGTTTTTGCATACTGATTTTGCTAGAATACATAGTACCTTGCATGCTTGTAGCTTTAACATATTATTTTATAGCTCTTAGCAAATACCACACTTGGTTTGCAACCTAATTATGCAGCTTTTGCATGCTGATTTTGCATAAATCGTTACATTTTTACGAATGAAGCAATATTAAAACTTATGCAATATTTTTTTGCACTAAAAGGCAAAAACATAGCGTTAATCTAAAATCCACGGGGAAAAAAGAAAGATTTCACCGGTCTTCGGTACACACATGCATTAGATTTAAATAAACCACTCCTTGAATTACGCGTTGGAAATAAGTTTTCTTAATTTGGTTATAGATAACCATACCTTTACGTAATGTGATTAAGTTGGAACGGCAGTGTGGGCGTGTTTCTCCTACACGCAAGAAAGTAAAACTTCAGTGAAATCTTACAAGCAACGGCAATTTCCATAATTTGCCCTGATGGAGCAGCAAAATCCCTATACAATATACCCTGTAACTACCAAAAACATAGATCGCTTTGGTATAAATTATTGATAGAGATAAGATGAGGGCCAATACGGATTTATGAATAATTATTTTGAAATACAATGTTTATAGAAGCCTGCATATTTTCGCTACATAAAAATGCCTGCAAAGTGCATCCTTATGTTGATTCAACCTAAACCTTTACTGCATATTAGATAAATCATAAAGGTGTGACCTATTGAAAAAAGCAATGCGACGTAAATTTCTGTTTAGTGGCGTTTAGAAAATTTCTCAAAGAAGCTAAAGCACGAGTTCTAACGCTAATACAGATATTATTAAATCAATAAATCAGCCATCGCGGTATACCTACATATCTAAAATCCTTGGTCGTACCTACCGCACCTACCTTGTCGCATGGAAGAAGCAGAATTGTATAGTGTACCAGCCACGCTTCTGGAGATTCTGATGCGCCCTACGTACACACCGGTACATGAGCCGATCACGAGATAAACACTTCGGGATGACAGCAAGCGCCTCTATAGTTTCCTATCTTGGATGGGATCCAACATTCTAGGCAGATAACTAAACTACATGTGGATGACGGAATGAGGGTCGTCACGAGCAGTGGCCAAATAAGGCCCGCTTATCGCATGGAAACACCTCGAATAGGCCTTGTTGTAATCTTCTCAGTGACTACATTAAACAAAAACTTATCCTACGTCCATGAAGAGATGTGTGTAATAGCTAAGCAACAAAATAAAAGAGTGCACCTAAGTGCGGTGAAAGTATAAACAGCTTCCATCAAGTAAACAAGAGCATTATTATTATAATTATAATTATTATTATTACTGTTATTATTATTATTATTATTATTATTAGCATCTCCATTGCCACTAAACGTCAGTCATCATTAACCAATGACCCTATATTAAGCATTTTCATTCTTAAGTTCCCTTGGGCGCCGGGTTCGTTTATATGCTGAAATACCTTTGCTTTGAAGAAAAAGGTTCCTTGGTGCATTCATACAGAAACAGTCAATTTATTATTTTGCACATGTAAACAATCTGCTTAGCGTAAGGTGCACAGTACGTTAAAACCTAAGTTACTCACACTCCGTACAAAAGCTGTTTATGGAAACAAGCCAACTTCGATTCGAGTGAATTAAAAAACTCTACGTTATGTATCTCGTATTATAAACTTATATTGCACAAAGTGCACTATCACACTACGGTCAGAGTCTTTTGAGACAGTAGAATGGGGAGATAAGGACGTCACGTGGTTCTACATCAAGAATCGGAAAAAATTTCGCCCAGTGTTACAGACCTGGATCATGAACTTCCCTTTACATCGTTCTCAAAAGACTCATACTAAAGTTTATGCAATGCTGAAAACGTCCACTATATAAATTGTCAATCAATGGATTAATTGGCAAAGTTAGTGAAGATGAGAACGACACAATTCTGTAGTTTGAGAAGTGATAGGCAATTAAAGTCTGCCTATAAACAGCGCGAGCTCTGTATTTGGATAAAGCTGAGTAAGGTGATTCTTCAGGGCACACAAAGAAAACAAAACAAAGTGCGACTCATGGAGCTGCCTTCAGAACACCCTAAACACATTAATATTTGTCTCCTCTTTATTGCAACTCGTTCCCGAGATAGGTAGTTACAAACGTCTTAGCAATTGAATGACTAAAACGTTTGGCTATTATTCATAAGGGAGATGGTTCCAGTCCCCGTCTTTACAAGTACATCCCTGGAGAAACTTTAAAGTTGGTTATGTTATGAAGACTACGACTAAAGTTTAGTCCATTAAAACGAGCATAACTACCATTCCTTAGCTCTTGCCAGTTTGCTTTATGCGGAAGCTACGTATAGGCTTTCTTGTTCAAACAAATTAAACAAAATCAAGCAAAACCAAAACCATAAAAGGATGAAATTTAATAACCTGCTCATTAAAACATTAAGATTTAATATCACTTGACGCTCGTTTCATTACATTCTTATTTCTATATTTAGAGGGTAGATGTTGACTAATAATTTTCAGAAGGTGGATGCTCCCCCGCAATATATATTTTTCTGAAACTTTGAATTCCTCCTATTTTATTTATCCTTAATGGTAACCTTTATGCTGATTTAAACTAAGAAAAGAGCGTAACGGGTGATGAGGCGGAAGCTCTGAAATTTAAAATAAATATATATAATCTTAGCGTTATACGTAAATAAGCGAGCATTTATAGCTTTCATTTAACAGCTAAGCAGAAGAGGGTTAGGAATATGCTCGTTCATTAATTAAGAGTGAATGAAAAGTATACCTATTCAGTTCTCTACGTAACAATTGATCACGTTAGCCGCTACACCATTGAAGATCACAAATGTAGCCAAAGCTTTTGACACGCCATAAACAAATGATATAGGGCAACAGTCCAATTTAGTATTATGTTTGCATTCAGCTTCAAACAAAATATTTATAATCTGTGTTTTTATCAATAGTATAAATTAAGATGAACAATTTTACTGGGGCCCCTGTCCTCACACCCACCGCTGTTACTTATCCCGCTAGTACCCCTTAAAAGCTTCGTAAGCCTTTACGAGTTCATTTACTTCTCCATTATCACACATTAGAGCTTTTCAAACCTGTTTGGTTTAAGTCCATAGATTGCCTTATGCGAAAAAGGTCCAGTTCAGTATTAGGTAGACATAAACTATTATTAGTATCTTCCAGTATTTCGTTTGATCTTAACGTTGTATTTACTGTCTATTCTTTACAAAATTTCGCTTCTAGGATTCTCCATGATTTTGCAAATAAAAATTGCGGAACGAAATTTCAACTTTCTGTTTTGCGCATAGTTATGTATTTATGTATACTCGATACTCGTATAATCACTAACAGGTGGAGAAGCACATAACGGGAGTCCCGCCCAACATGTTTCAGTGACTGACGTAACGGCACGCCATAGCAGTTACCCATCCCCTCCACACACTCTCGTTTTACCTGTTCAACTCTTAAGCGAAATTTGCTAAAAAGTAATAGCTACAATACTAATGCTCGTTCTGGTGAACATCGCAATACATTATAGTAAAAACAGAATACTATAGCGAATTTTACAGAATGTTATAATACTATTTTCAGAAACTGGTAGATTGAAATAGCTGTAACTTTTTAAAAACATTTACATCAAAATACAACACCAGTTTTGTTTCAAGGGGTTTGGACCCCCAACCCATATCTGGTCTTTGCATTAGCCACCACTTATGATCCCGCGGTATTCCGGACTGGCAAACCCGGCGTATATATATTTATTACCATCGTAACACGTTAATATACTGTCGGTTCTCTTTACTGCTTCCTGGACCTCCCGCCCATCGATATATTATACAAGTGATTTAATTTCTGGGTATGTGTTCCCTTTGTTTCGAAACACTTACAGTTATATGCAAGTTTGGAGTTTAGTGTTGTTATATTCAGTGTCTATTATTACAGATCTCCCTTTTTTTAGTTTAATATCCTTTAACCTGGTAGGTCATATTTGACGATGAACAAAATAGTTGAAATGATGCTCAAATGAGCCCGGGATCCATAGAGCTTAGAGTTACTCGACATTCCTCTTCTAAGTATAAGAGAAAATTCCGTAAAAGCGTATCCGTTAGATATGTTTAATAGTGTTTAGTAATGGTCCGGAATATTCATTATCCCAATCATAGGTACCAGTTGCATCACAGGTTTTTGTTGATACAATATTTCATAAGTTGACCGCAATGCTCAAACATTTGCGATGAATTTAATCTGGGTTTTTGACAGTCACACAGTAATTCCACATCTTGATTTGCAGAACAGAACACAGAGTACAAAATGTAGCCTAATGAATATACCTTAAGCGTTGTGGGTAGTTGGAATACACTCTTTTCTGTCTCCATTTTCTAGTGCTAGTTCCCGGTTTCAGCTATTATCACCATCCACTTACGTGAAATTGTTTCCAAGCCACGCCTGTACCTGCAGGAATTATTGTAATTAGATGCTTCCTCAATATTCATATACCTCTGTTTAAAGACAATTTTGGAAGATCAAAATTAGATTTCTAGTACTCAAGAGCACTTGAAATACCGGCTTCTACTATCGAAATTTGAAATATAGGTCTTCAGTTTAGTTGATGTACGACTCATTCAATATAAAATGGCAGCAATGCGCCCTGCCCAAGTCACAGGTTTTGACTTATTGCTAGACAAATTAATTTCTATAGCATACTGATTCACTAATTCTCTCGAAGCTTTCAAAATATATACTGGCTTAACTTTCCCTATTTCATTCAAAGAATACGTTGAGTAACGAGCAATGACTGCAGGTACAAAACAACACTTCTTCTCATTTTGTTGTTACCAATTAGTGATTCGATGCTGAATGAGAGTGTGATCTGATTTGTACTGCTCCTCGGTTTGCTAACTTACATTTTCCGGTTAGTGGAGTAAGAGTCACTGACAAGGGGAAGAAAAAGCTATCGGAGCTAACAACCAGTCTTCGGAATCGGATGAACTTCCTATTAGCAAGCTTCATTACTTCCATGTCGATATATTCTTCACCAGTAAAGGGAAACCGACTTCTTTCCATTTGAGAATCAACGCTTTCAGTGGATTCACTTCGTTTTTTTCTCTTACCTAATCAGCTTTCTTTAGAATTAAAACATTTAGTGTTAGTGTCAAACAGGATACCCCATGAGGCTATAATGGTAAGTAGGTTATACAGGTTACTTCTGGCCCAGATTTACATACTAATTAGAGCAATTAATTTGCATAATTAATTCATTTGCATACCAAAACATTTCCATTAAAACATGAATAACGATTAGAGCAATATATTTGCATAGCTGACAGCTATCAATCATTTATGCATATTAATGAGCCCGCGGACAGGAACCCTCGCGAGCAACGCCTCCCCTGAACCACGTCCCTCGCGAAAACAAAATCGCTTATCGGCAATTATTAAGGCACATGGGACTTTGAGGGTCAATTCCCATTGAAAGTTAATGGGAATCCTATTTGTGCAATACGATTTTATCTATCATTGCACAATAAAAACTTTATACATTAGCCAATTTGAATATTCACTATAATTAATTTAATGGAGAATGAATAGCCATTTCAAAGTATACGATCACAAGATGGTATCATACTTTACCTGTTAGGACATGAAAATGCTTGAAATGCTTAATGCCAACACTCAGGAATACAAAAAAATACTCGGCGTTTTATTTAATGAAATCCGATTAAAATTCGCCGAAATGGGAAATATAAGCAGAACAGTACTCTTAAAATATATACCACTTAAGTGTCTGAATGCAACTTATAACTAATAAAGAAAATACATGACTCAGGGAAACAGGAAAACAAAAAATATATTTTTTATTTAGTTATTTCAATGTACAGCAGGGGATGAACTCGCAAAATAGACTTCCTAGTGGGGGGGTGAGCATTTATCCAATACTTAGAGTATCAAATGACGCTGAATCATCAGCATGATAAATTCAAATTAAATGCAATAGCGATTCGATGAACAAACACCACGCCAGCGGGAATCGAACCCTGGTCATCAGAATATACACAGATACGCAAACAGAAACAATCCCATACACATGATGCATACACTCTTGCATATACACAGTAATACGCACACACAGACACAAACACACACACACACACATATATATATATATATATATATATATATATATATATATACAGAGTTACACGCTCGCACACAGACAAAATCTCACATTCACAGAAAAGAACACACTTGCACGCACACACAGAGAAAAACTCACATATGCATACACATGCACACATGCACGCATAATCCCACACACACATACTTACACACAGTCACACATAAACACGCACAAAATCTCACACATAGATACACAGATACACATTTGCTCGCACACAGGCACACACAATCCCACACACACTTACACACATTCACACATAAACATGCACAAAATGTCACACATACACCCAAGCATATACTCTTCCATACACAGACTAAATTTCACATCTACAAAATCTCATGCATACATACAGGAGCACACTTGCACGCACACACTCACACACAATCCCACACACAGACAAAATCTCACACATACATACACATGCACACTTGAACGCACACGCACAAAATGTAACACATACATGCACACTTGTGCGCACACAAACAAACTCATACACAGTTACACGCACACATGAACGCACAATCAAACATACACACGCACACACTTACACATATGCACACAAAAACATACACAAAACCTCACACACCTGCACGCACACACACACACAACCACTGTTGCATGCATACAGACTAAAATCTCATACGTACATACACATGCAAACTTGTACGCACACAAGCACACATGCAAGCACAATCCCACAAAAACACACATTCAAACATAAACACGCACACAATCCCACACATACATACACACGCATACACTCTTGCAGTATACAGACAAAATCTCACACATACATACACATCCACACTTGAACGCACACACGCACAAAATCTAACACATACACACACGCACAGGCACACGCACACATACACTTTGCATGCATTAAGACAAAATCTCACACATGCACACTTGAACGCACACACCCATAAACACTCATACACAGTTACACGCACAATCCACACAAGCATACACTCTTGCATGCATAGAGACAAAATCTCACACATACATACACATGCACACGAGCGTACACACTCACACATACAAGCACAATCCCACACACACACATAAACACGAACAAAATCTCACATATACATACACACAAGCACACACACGCATACACTCTTGCATGCACACAGACTAAATCTCACACATACATACACATCCACACTGAACGCGCACACAAAATAATCTCACACATACATACACACATGCACGAACAAACACGTAGACGCTTACACTCTTGCAGGCATACAGACAAAATCTCACACACAATACAAATGCAAATTAGAACGCACTCACAGTCATACACAGTTACACACACACACATGCAGCACAACTCCACACACACGCATGCACTCTTGCACGAATACAGACAAAAACTCACACATACATACACATGCACACTTGAACGCACACACAAATACTCATACACATTTACATGCACACATGAACGCACAATACCATACACACACATACACACACACTTATACACATTCAGAAAAAACAAGCTCAAATCTGACCCATGCATACACACATACACATTCACACGAATGCACGCACAATCCAACACACACAGCCATTGAACTAAATATGAATGCTACTAACTAAAGCAGCAAGAGGCACATGAATTCCAACTTATCCCAGCAACATCCCAATCTATACTAGAGTTAAAATGGGCAAACAGTGCACAGAAACACGGTTACAAGCGAGATCACCCTGTGACTAGCCAGGCATAGGAGTCCGCCACCCTCTTATTTATAACTTGCCATTTCGGGCGCCATTCATTATAACGAAAGAAAATATAAGCGAACGAAATCTGCCACTATTGTTAACTATAAAAAACTGAAGAGAAAAACAGCTGTCCTTCAAAATTATTTCAGTAGCTTTTCAACTTCACTTTTAAAAGCGAAGCACTCCCAAAAACGTTACACGAACTGTCCTAAAGAGAAATATGCGTCTATTCACAAGAAGAGCCTTATAGCCTTCACCGGACAATTAAGCAAAAATGTGACATTTGCGCTTCATAAGTTACTTTAACAGTTTGCTAGTAGAGTTAAATACAATATTATACAGAGAAAGCCAATCGAGCAAATAAATTAGAAGAAGCAGCAGCATACACTAAGAGAAGATTTTTCAAGAAACAAACAACCCCAGGCTATCCGAGAGGGCATTAATATATGTGAAAAATCTGACTCAGAGCAGTCGCATATTTGAAGCAGTAGTGAAAACTATCAAAAAATACACAAAAGCCTCGCTTAGCAAGCAGCTATAAATTTCAGCTTTATTCAAGGTAAGATGTTTAGTTGGAAATCTTTTTACAATTATGTAAGTAGACGCAGGGGAAATAAACTTGGCATACCAGAACTCAAGGAAAATGGAATTGCCATACTGAACAATAAGGAAAAACAGAACGCATTAAATTCACATTTTGTGTCTGTTTTAACAAAGAAAATTATAACTATAAACTGGAAATTGAGGGTAGTGGAAGATCCGTTTTTTCAAATAATGGCATCCAAATTGCGCAGAAGGATCAGAATGTTGCAAAATCGAAAGTCGAGGGGGCCTGATAATATACCGACCGAAATACTAAAAATTGGAGGGGAATCCATGATTCCGTACCTAATGCTTTTATTTAATATGTCAATAAACAACTGTGCCTTACCGGAAGACTGGAAAACCGCGATTGTATATCCAAATCATAAAGGGGGAAATAAAACAGAATTAAATAATTATCGACCAGTCAGCCTAACTTCAGTAATGTGCAAATTGATGGAACATTTAATTGTGGAATATATACGGGAGGAATTAGAAAACAAAAAGTGGTTCAATAAAGCGCAACATGGGTTTAGACCTGGACACTCGTGTGAAAGCCAGATACCGTCATTATTTCAACATTTAGCAGAGGAGATGGATGCACGGGGAAGAACAGATGCAGTGGTGATAGATTTTTCCAAACATTTTGATGCTGTATCATATAATTTACTTATCCAGAAGCTAACTGCTACAGGAATTGATAAAAGCGTAGTTCTATGGGTTAGAAAATTTTTGGAAGGAAGATCGCAAAGGGTAAAAGTAGGCAAGGAGCTATCTGAGAGGGGTATGGTAAGCTCGGGCGTACCCCAAGGCTCAGTACTGGGGCCGTTACTTTTTCTTATTTTTGTAAATGACATAACTGTTAATATAAAATGCCAGATAAGATTATTTACAGACCATTGTATTATTTACAATAAAATTAGAAATGTTGAAGATGAGACTGCTCTTCAGGGTGATTCAAATGAAATTAGTGATTGGGCTGTTGCAAATAAAATGAAAATTATCGCTGGCAAAAGTAAGTCAATTGCATTTAATAGATCTATGGAAAAATTCTGCAAAACTATCACATGGATGGGGGAAAAATTCTACAGGTGGACAGCTGCAAATAATTGGGAGTTTACTTGGCGAGTAACGCTGGATGAGACGAGCAGGTAAATTCTGTATCTAAGAAAGCGTGGAAAACACTGCACTTCCTAATGAGGATTTTAAAAAAGGGGAGTGCAAAGTCTAGGGAAATCGCTTACAAGTCCTTAGTGCGGCCGGTCATGGAATTTGGAGTAACTTGTTGGGACCCTTATAGAGTAAATCAAATTGATTCGTTAGAAAAGATCAGAGAAGGGCTATAAAATTCATAAAAAGGGTAAATATTTTGGGCCTAAAAACGCTGAGGAGATAAAATGGGAGCCGTTGAAATTTAGGCGTGAGAAACAGAGGTTGTGCGCTTTATTTACAGCTTACGCTGGCTTAAACGCAAGGGAGGATGTTACTGACAAACTGGAAAACCCAAGTTACTATGCACGAAACGATCATTCGTTCAAAATTAAGGGTAGAAGATACAGAACTGACGTGGGAAAGTTCTCCTTTGTAAATAGAACCATAAAAGACTTAATGAATTGCCTGGAGCAGCCTTTCAGGGTTGTCCTCTGTCTCTGAAGAAATTTAGGAAAAATCTTGATATTAATGTTGGATAATTTTTGTAAATATTCCTTAAATGAAATGCTTGTGATTTTATATTGTTGTAAATACAAATGCTAAATTGGTTGGTGATTCTAACTATGAAATTAATTAATCTGAATTGAGAGAAAAATTAATGTTTTCATATTTGTTGTAAATAATTATTATATCTAGCTTACAAAGCCATAAACTGGCAGCTGTAATTTATTGTTTATATATCTTGTATACATATATAACTCTGCCACCGGGTGATACCCACTTGCAGAGAAATAAATACATACATACATATTCACTTTAAACGAATTACAAGCGGGCACACACACAAATATTTTCAGGTCTAATTTAAACTTTTCAGTGACTTGAGCATAAAACGCGCTGCACTTAAAGCTTTTAAGATTATCATATTGGAAATTTTAAACAGACCAATTGCCTCAAATAGACCTTAACAAATAATTCACACGTTTCCATATACATCAATTCTCACAGATGCACAACGAACTACAAGCGTGCGCGCCACACACACACACACACACACACACGTACACACACACACAATATTTCCAGATTTAATTTAACTTTTCGGTGACTTTAGCATAAAACGCGCTATACTTACAGCTTCTAAGATTATCATAATAGAGATTTTAAACAGACCAATTGCCTCCAAATAGACTTTAACAAATAATTCACATGTTTGCATATACATCAATGCGCACAGGCGCACACTCCAAAATACAGCAATATACAAAAAAAAAAAAAAAATGTAAGTACGAGAGAGCTCAAACAGACACTAATATGAGCGAACGGAAATACTCAATCTCATTCCAATACTATCATCAAGGAAATACTCAATCTCATTCCAATACTATCATCAAAATGGACACAATCAGGCGACAGTATTCTAATAATCAAAGACAGAAGTCATTACGGGCGCACCAATACATGAGAAACAGCTATCGGAAAGGTAAAATAGATGAAGTCATAGAATACGTTTTTCACAGTATTTGATCTAGTAGGGAGTAACTGATACTTAGTTTAATAATTATAAATTTATATCATCACCTAAAAACAATAGAGCCTTTCAGTTATCACACAATAATAAAACAACATAATCATCATTGCTTATTTCCAGAATTACATTTATTCACTGGTATATGATTTTCTTTCAGGAGATCATTTTGCTAAATGAACACCAGGACACAAGAGAATCATAAGTATAATAGATATAACACACTCAAAGTATACATTATAATACAGGAATATTATCATATCTGGCGAATCAAAACATGAACCTCAAAGTGTAATTTACGTGTATTCAGAAGATGGTAGGTAAAAAGCAGACTAAATATTATTACGAAATAATAAGCCTTAATAGCAGATTTTTAATTTTAGTTCTAATACATTATTTGTCATTGCTTCAGAATAACCTTCATACCATGACACAGATGCTCCAATAAGAAACAACGCAAGAGAACGGTACGTACAAATTACAGAAAACTATAATTAATGATAAGACTAATAGAGATAACATATTCATATTGAATAATAATGCCTGAACCTTTTCATTTTCAGGAGAAACAAAACATGAATCTCGAAGTGTAATTACGTGGATTCGGATGATGGTAAGTAAAAACAGAGTAAATATTTTTACGAAATAATGAGTCTTAATAGTAGGGTTTTAATTCTACTTCTAATACATTACTTTTCATTGTTTCAGAAGAATCGTCATACCATGACACAAATGCTCCAATAAGAAACAGAACGCAAGAGAACGGTGCGTAAAAATTACAGAAAACCTCAATTAATGATAAGACTAACAGATATAACACATTCAAATTACATAATGAAACCTGAACCTTCTCATTTTCAGGTGTAACAAAACATGAATCTCGAAGTGTAATTTACGTGGATTCAGACAATGGTAAGTAAAAACAGACTATATATATTTTCGAAATAATGAGTCTTACTAGTAGGCTTTTAATTCTACTTCTAATACATTATTTTTCATTCTTTCAGAAGAACTTTTATACCATGACAAACATGCTGCAATTAGAAACAACGCAAGAGAATGGTACGTAAAAAATTACAGAAGTATCTAATTAATGATAAGACTAATAGAGATAACATATTCAAATTGCTTAATAGTACACGAACCTTCTCATTTTCAGACAATTTAATACATGAATCTGAAGGTGTAATTTTCGTGTCTTCAGACTATGGTAGGTAAAAGAGACTATACATTTTACGAAATAATGAGTCTTAATAATAACTTTTTAATTCTAGTTCCAATATATAATTTTTCATTGTTTCAGAATCTTTTAGTTCTTTAAGGTCGATGTCAATAAAATCGATAAGTATTGATTCAGTTGCTGGTACGTAAATGATAGCGTTTAAGAAAGTTAGAAATTATATTATTTTTTACAATAAATGCTCACTAATAGAAATCAAGATTTCCAACTTTACATTCTACTACATTTTTTCTTCAGATAAACAAACACCAGTATCGCAGCAAACAACTAATAAAAATCCGAACATGAATATACCTGATGCAATGAAAGTTAATATGTCAAATTTTAAATTAATTGCATCCTCTTGCGTATAATGTTTAACAATAATACGTTTTTCTGTTTTGTTTTTTAATGCTTTTTCTAAGTATAATGCTGCCAGAAGTGTTCCATTAAGACGAGGGAGAATGGAGGCTAGAAAAATATTTCATGCTGCACTTAATGAACCTGAATTATACAGATGCCATCAAAGTTTTTTTTTTCAAAGAGTAACATATATATATATATATATATATATATATATATATATATATATACACACACACACACACACACACACATACACGGAAGACCTCACACTATGACAGCAACCATTGCACCACTCAAAATATCCGCATACACTCGCACACATACAGATTAATACACACATGCACACGTATGCACACATTCGCACACACAAGGTTCACACACATACTTTGCATACACTCACACATACGCACACGCACACAAGTGTCACACGCACACACTTTGCATAGACACAACGCAAATGCACGCGCAGACAGACACAGTCGACATAGCACCCACACTCTCACTAGCACACGCATGCTTACATTTTTGCATACGTACACAAATAGCCAATTACACAGCCGACATTACCCAAACACAAATACAAACATGTATGCAAGAACACATAAACACGAATGTCAATTTATGTAATTAATTATTTTAAATAAATTGTTTTATGATTCATTACATTGTATTAATTAACTAAAGAACAACCAAATTCACAACCTTAATCCTTCTGCAATATATAATATTATTTATTATGGTAGTTTTTAATTGAAATTAAATAAGAATACACATTTAAAATCGAATGCTTCAACATTAAAACTACATAGCATTTAGAGATTAACGATATTTGTATTGTCATAGAATGAGATGACCAATATTTTAAAGATCTCTAGATAGAGATAAAAAAAAAAAAAACAAATTCAGTAGAGTGATCCCTTCAGAGGCTTGGCACACTGACTTCAATATATACATTTCTCTTTGTTTTTTACTAGGAAAGGATTAGTATAATACCTTTTGTATTTATCTTTAACTTTTTTACTGAAAAATTAAACATTTTTGAAAATGTAATATCGCAACATTGGAATATACTAGGATTATTGTCAAGCAGATGAATTCGATATGCACTATACTTAAAAAAGCATTCCGCTGATGCGAAAGTCCAATTTTCAGAATAACAAAAAACAGATATTTTGTCTTTGAATTCACGGTTCAAAAATACAAGCCTACTACAAAGTCACGAATTTGAATTACCAAAAAGATGAAATCATCAAATTCACATTAGAACCTGCAATAACAGTAGAACTACAACAAGAAGCACAGCAGTATAAACATTTTAAGGTCTATAGAACATCTCAAATTACAGCCAGAAAAATATATATATTTGAACACATGTTACTTTTCTAACAAAAAAGCTAAGAATAAGCTAAACCATTCGATCAGAGTAAACGTCTTGGTTTTTTTTTTTTTTTGGACTCTTTCATAATTCCTGATAAATAATACCAATGTCATCGACATACAAATAACTATCTAATATAATCAAAAAACCTTATAAACCATAATTTAGCATGACTGTTAATCACATGATAAAAATTCAATTTAGAAAAATGAAAATGGATCGGAACATTTTTAAAACATATATTCAGACTAGCACTCACTTGTATTAAGCTCACTGTCAAAGAATCCTTAATAGATACATTATTATGAACAGAAAGTGCCTTTTTTCAGTCTCCCATATCCTTTACATAACGAATAATCTCCAATATAGCTCAACGACTTTACAAAATCTGGCTCTTTCATCGAAAAATCAAAATGGAGTCGCTAAAGGCTAGAGCCCTTGAATGTATGCGGATATTTTGAGTGGTGCAATGGTTGCTATCTGAGTGTGAGGTCTTACTTGTGTGTGTGTGTGTGTGTGTGTGTGTGTGTGTGTGTGTGTGTGTGTGTATGTGCGTTAATCTCTGAAAAAATCGCTGATATCATCTGTATAATTATGGTTCATTGAGTGGAGCATGAAATATTTTTCTAGCCTCCATTCTCTCTCGTCTTGATGGAACACTTCTGGCAGCATTATACCTAAAAGAAAAAAAAAAAAAAAAAAAAGGAAAAAAAAAAAAAAAAAAAAAAAAAAAAAAAAAAAAAAAAAACGTGTTATTGTTAAACATTATACGCAAGAGGATGTTTTGAATTTAAAGTTTGATATATTAACATTTCATTGAATCAGGTATATTCATGTTCGAATTTTCAAAAGTTGTATGCTGCGATAGTTGTAAATGTTTATTTCTATTACTTAACATTTGTTGAAAACATTATATAAATTCTAATGTTTTTAAATGCTATTATTTACGTACCAGCAACTGAATCAATACTTATCGATTTTATTGACATTGCCCTTTAAGAACTTAAAGATTTTGGAGCAAAGAAAACGTATATACTGGAACTAGAATTAAAAATCTACTATTAAGACTCATTTTTTCGTAAAAATATTCAGTCTCTTTTACCTACCATCGTCTGAAGACACGACAATTACACCTTGAGATTCATGTTTTGATTCGCCTGAAAATGAGAAGGTTCAGGTATTATTAAGTAATTTGAATATGTTGTCTTTATTAGTATTAACATTAATTAAAGTTTTCTGTAGTTTTTTACGCACCAAGCTCTTGCGTTCTGTTTCCTATTGCAGCATTTGTGTTATGGTATGAAGATTCTTCTGAAACAATGAAAAATAATGTATTAGAAGTAGAATTAAAAACCTACTAGTAAGACTCATTATTTCGAAATATATATATAGTCTGTTTTTACTTACCATCGTCTGAATCCACGTAAATTACACTTCGAGATTCATGTTTTGTTACGCCTGAAAACGAAAAGGTTCAGGTTTTATTAAGTAATTTGTATATGTTATATTTATTAGTCTTATCATTAATTGAAGCTTTCTGTAATTTTTACGTACCGTTCTCTTGCGTTGTGTTTCTTATTTTAGCATTTGTGTCATGGCATGAAGATTCTTCTGAAACAATGAAAAATAATGTATTAGAAGAACAATTAAAAAACAACTATTAAGACTCCTTATTTCGTAAAATTATTTAGCCTGTTTTTACTTACCATCGTCTGAATCCACCTAATTTACACTTCGAGATTAACGTTTTGATTCGCATGAAAATTAAAAGATTCTGTTATTACTATGCAATATGAATATATTATCTCTATTAGTCTTATCATTAATTAAAGTTTTCTGTAATTCTTACGTACCGTACTCTTGTGTTCTGTTTTTTAAAGGAGCATTTGTGTCATGGGATGAAGATTCTTCCGAAACAATGAAAAATAATGTATTAGAACTAGAATTAAAAATTAACTATTAAGACTCATTATTTCGTAAATATATTTAATCTGTTTTTACTTACCATCGTCTGAATATACGTAAATTACACTTTGAGGTTCATGTTTTGATTCGCCTGAAAATGAGAAGTTTCAGGTATTATTATGCAATTTGAATATGTTACCTTTATTAGTCTTATCGTTAATTAAAACTGTCTGTAATTTTTAGGTACCGTTCTCTTGTGTTCTGTTTATTGTTGGAGCATTTGTGACATGGTATGAAGATTCTTCGGAAAGAATGAAAAATGATATATTACAACCAGAATTAAGACGCTGTTATAAATACTCATTGTTTCGTAAAAATATTTAGTCTGTTTTTACCTACCGTCATCTGAACACCAGTAAATTACACTTTGAGATTCATGTTTTGATTCGATTGAAATTATAATGTTCAAGTATTATAATGTATGATTTGGGTGTGTTATCTCTATTAGACTTATGATTATTAACGTATTCCATTATTTCTTACGAACGTTTGTCTTGTGTTCTGGTTCCCCTTTTTCAAAATGATCTCCTGAAAGAAACAAAAAACATAGTGAATAAATGTAATTTTGGAAATAAACAATGATTATTGTTTTTTAATTATGTGATAACTGAAAGTCTCTCTATGGTTTTTAGGTGATGATATAAATTTGTAATTATTAAACTAAGTATCATTTACTCCCTACTATATCAAATACTGTGAAAACCTTATTCCATGGCTTGATATATTTTCCCTTTCCGATAGCTGTTTCTTATGTGTTGGTGCGACCGTAATGACTTGTGTATTTGATTATTAGTATACTATCGACTGATTGTGTACGTTTTGTATGGTAGTATTTGAATGAGATTGACTATTGATCATGGTAGTGTCTGTTTGAGCTCTCTCGCATTTACATTTTTTTGGTTGTACTCGTACATTGCAGTATTTTGGAGTGTACGCATGTGAGCATTGATGTATATGCAAACATGTCAATTATTTTTTAAAGTGTATTTGGAGGCAATTGGTCTGTTTAAAATTTGTATTATGATAATCTTAGAGGCTGTAAGTGTAGCGCGTTTTATGCTAAAGTCACTGAAAAGTAAATTAAATCTGGAAATATTGTGTGTGTGTGTGTGTGTGTGTGTGTGTGTGTGTGTGTGTGTGCGCGCTTCTAATTCGTTATGCACCTGTGAGAACTGATGTATATGAAAACGTGTGAATTATTTGATAAAGTCTATTTTGAGGCAATCGGTCTGTTAAAAATTTCTACTATGATAATCTTAGAAACTTTTAAGTGTAGCGCATTTTATGCTCAAGCTACTGAAAAGTTAAAATTAAATCTGAAAATATTGTGTGTGTGTGTGTGTGTGTGTGTGTGTGTGTGTGTGTTTGTTTGTAATTCATTGTGCTGCTGTGAGAATTGAAGGATATGCAAATGTGTGAATTATTTTTTAAAGTTTATTTGGAGACAATTTGTCTGTTTAAAATTTCTACTGTGATAATCTTAGAAACTGTAAGTGTAGCGCGTTTTATGCTACAGTCACTGAAAAGTTAAATTAAATGTGAAAATCTTGTGTGTGTGTGTGTGTGTGTGTGTGTGTGTGTGTGTGTGTGTGTGTGTGCGCGCGCGCGCGCTTGTAATTCATTTAAAGTGAATATATTACCTTGAATAAAGCTAAAATGTATAGCTCCTTGCTAAGTGAGGCTGCTGCGTAGTTTTTGACAGCTTTCACTAATGCTTCAAATAGGCGATTGTACTCTGTCAGGTTTTTTGCATATATTTATGCCTGTCGGATAGCCTGTGGTTCTTTCTTTCTTGACAAATCTTTTTATTGTGTAAGCTGCTTCTTCTAAAACGTAATTTATTTGTTCGATTCGCTTTCTCTGTATAATGTTGTATTTAACCTCTACTAGCAAACTGTTAAAGTAATTTATGAAGCGAGAGTGTCACATTTTTTCTTCTTTGTCCGCTGAAGGTTATAAAGCTCTTCTCGTGAATAGCGGCACATTTCCCTTTAAGACAATTTGTGTAAAGTTTTTGGAAGTACTTCGCTTTTAAAAGTAAGGTTGAAAAGCTAATGAAATAATTTATGAAGGACAGGTGTATTTCTCTTCAATTTTCTATAGCTTAACAATAGCAGTAGATTTTGTTCGCTTATATGTATGTCCTTTCCGGATAGCCAGGGTTTGTCTCTTTCTTGACAATCTTTTCTTAGTGTAACCTGCTGCTTCTTGAACGCTCTTTGTTTGTTCGATACGCTTTCACTTTTAAAATATTGTATTTAAACTCTAGTAGCAATCTGTTAATATAATTTATGAAGCGAGAGTGTCACATTTTTTCTTATTTGTCCGGTGAGGTTATAAGGCTCTTCTCGTGAATAGACGCCCATTTCTCTTTAAGACAATTCGTGTAAAGTTTTGCGAGTGCTTCGCTTTTAAAAGTAAAGTTGAAGAGCTACTAAAATAATTTATGAAAGGCATATGTTTTTCCACTTCTGTTTTCTACAGTTAACAATAGCGCTAGATTTCGCTCGCAACCCCCAAACGCATTTTTTTCTCTCCAGTGAAAAGTTTTGCTATAAGGGAGGGTTTTCTTTCGTTATAGTGAATGGCGCCCGAAATGACAAGTTCTAAATGTAGGGATGACGGACTCCTATATCTGGCTAGTCAGAGAGTAACCTCGCTTGTAAGCTTCCGAGAGAAGTTGTTTCTGTGTTCTGTTTGTCCAATTTAACTTTAGTATAGGTTCGGATGTTGCTGGGATAAGTTGAAATTCATGTGCTTCTTGCTGCCTTAGTAGCATTCATATTATGTCATTTCAAGGACTGTGTGTGTGTGTGGGATTGTGCATGTATATGTGTGAATGTGTATATTTGTATGTATATGTGAGATTTGTGCTTGTTTATGTGTGAATCTGTGTAAGTGTGCGTGTGTGTGGTGAAGATGACTAAAAGGTTATTAGCGCCCTGAAAGCAAATGTGCGTATGTAAAAAAGGGAAAGACGAAGTTGGAAATAAAATATGGCCAGCGGCATAATTAAAATCCGAGAATATATAAAATATATAGCAATAACTATAGAGGGGCATAAAACTGGGTCGCACAGGAAAACTAAAAGGAAAAGCCCTCTAAAAGTAAACCCACAGTGCTGAAAGTGCAAAAGAGCTAAAATTACTTAAACAATGAAGAGCAATGGTCTTAAAAGGATCTAAAAACTGGCTCAAACATGACAACTAGAAAGCAACGCCCTGTAAAAGGAAACCCCAGAGTTAAGAGTGAGAGATAAAATCACTAACGATAAAATTTTCAAAACACTAAAACGATTTTAAAAACGCCACTTGCCGTAAAAACCTAAAAACCCTATCTATCGCACGGTTGTCACCCCCGAGTACCTCACAAAGGGAGACCGGAAGTTGGTGCGTTGCTCTAAGGGCGGATAGAGCAATACACTCCAACAGCACATGGTGAACAGACAAATTAGCCTCACACAGCGGACATATAGGTAAAGGTTGCCTATTAAGTAGATATCTATGTGCAAGATAAGAGTGATCGATGCGCAGACGAGCCAAAACCACTTCCTCACGACGAGATGCACGAGATGATGATGATGATGTTTAAGGGCGATCAACTGCCGAAATCATTAGCGCCCTTATGATTAAAACTTGGCAATAGGCAGTAAGAAAACACCATTGAAAAAAAGCAAACACAGGTAAAAGTAGAGCTAAAAGAAAAGAAAACCCAAGTAAAAGAACTGTCCAGCCCTTTAACCAGAGCTGGATATAAAACTCCATCTAAAACCAACACATTAAATCTAAAAGAGTAAAAAAATCTGCGATCACACTAAAACTCAAGGTAAAAGAAACTTTTGCTAAAAAATTAAAAACCCTGTCCACTGCTCATGGGTCATCTGCCAGGACCTCGGCAAGAGAGGCCGGCATGCCCATAGATGACCGAATGTGTGCCAGGTGACCACACTCCAGCAACACATGACGAACAGATTGTGCCTCCCCACAGAGCGCACAGACAGGAGCAGATTCGCATTTAAAAAGGTAACTGTGAGTAAAAATACAGTGGGCAATTCGTAGCCGAGCTAGTACTACCTGCTCCCGGCGGGATAAACGAGAGGAGGTTACGCAGTTGACAGGGAGGGCCTTCACCTCTCGCAGCTTATTACCACGGAGAGCCGACCACTCCGCATGCCAAGTCGAAAAAACGGCTCTTCGTACAGTCATTCTAAAATCTTCTGCTGTTGATTTGGGAATGGTAACACTGGGCTCTGTGGCTGCTGATTTCGCTGCCAAATCCGCCGTGTCATTCCCTGGCAAGCCAACGTGTCCAGGAATCCATGCGCACTCCACATTAAAACCATAAGCGTGCAAAATGTGGAGTACGTCCTGGATGCGCTGCACCAAAGGGGGGTAATTGTACAGCTCATGAATGCTCTGAAGGGCACTAAGGGAATCACTAAGGATAAGGCCACCGTATTTGGATAAACATTCTAAAAAACAACGACGAATACTATCAACAGGCGTAACAGATTTCCCGTAAAGCGTCATCCCGAGATCCACATGGGAGGTAGCAAGTAACCAAGGAGGACATATACTCTCCCCCTTGGATAACAGCCTAGGCATGTCAACACGGTGCTGCCGTAGAAACTCCGGGAAACGAAAACCCGCTGGCCTGGGGCTCAGAGAGCGGTGGCAGTATCGCTCGTGCAGTTCAGGGGAGAAAAACGCGTGATAAGTTGGATGCCCAGGCATACACTGAAGCCCACAGCCATAATTAGCGAGCAGGACATCACGCCAACATCGCAGAGGAGGTTCTCCCGATTCGGGGTAGAGGCTAACAACTGGGCTCGTTGGATAAGCCCCAACGGCCACACGGATGCCCTGATTATGGACTGTGTCTAAACTTCTGAGTACTGAAGGTCGGGCTGAAGAATACACAATGCTGCTATAGTCCAACTTCGATCGAATCAGTGCACGATGAAGAGGGAACAATGCCGCCCGATCCGCACCCCAAGATTTTCCACTTAGTATCCGTAAAAGATTTAGAGAACGGTCACATCGCGCTTTCAGCTGTGCTATATGTGGTGCCCAACAAAGTTTCCGATCGAAGATCAAACCAAGGAATCTCGCCTCATCTGCGAAAGGAAGTAAATCTGGCCCGAGTCGAAGAGACGGCGGCGATTATCACCTACGGCGCCAGAAGTTAACGCGGACTACTTTCTCAGCGGAGAAACGAAAACCGGGTTTCGATCTCCAAGCATAGAGATGGTCCAAACACCGCTGGAGACGGCCTTTCAAAAACGCTGTACGCTGAGAAGTACAGAAGATGGCAAAGTCGTACACGAATAAACATGAAGAGACACCTGGGGGCACACATAGTGATATTGAATTTATCGCAATAGCAAACAGCGTCACGCTGAGCACCAAGAACTGCGGCACTCCGTTCTCTTGAATAAAATGTTTAGAAAAAACCGAGCCGATCCTCGCTCGAAAAATGCGGTCCCGCATAAACTCCTGAATGACGACCACGGATTTTCCAGTTGTGGAGAGAACGTAATATCCCCGCTCGCCAACACGTGTCGCAGCCCTTCTCGAGGTCAAAAAATATCCCGACTCTGGGGTTGTTCTTAAGAAATCCGTCCATGATCTGAGTTGACAGCGAGACAAGGTGGTCAGTTGTTGAAAGTCGTCGTCTAAAGCCACACTGGATGTTCGTCAGAAGATTGTGGGATTCCAGCCATCACACCAACCGTCCATTGATCATACGTTACATCACCTTGCACACGCAAACGTTGAGGCAAATAGGACGGTAACTGGATGGAAGATGGCGGTGCTTTCCAAGTTTAAGAATGGGTATGATGGTGGCCTCCCACCACTTGTCTGGAAAAATGCCGTCAACCCAGACACGATTATAGACCTCGAGTAGGAAAGCTTCACCATCATGAGAGAGATGTTGCAACATTTGGACGTGGATACCATCTGGTGCTGGTGCAGAGCATCGCGAAGAGGAGAGTGCAATGTCTAGCTCTGCCAAGGTGAAAAAGCGATTATAATCCTCAGGGTTGCCAGAAAGAAACGAGAATCCTTGAGATTTCCCCTGAGTCTTAGCTGAAAGAAACTCAGGAAATAATTACCTGAGCTAGACACCTGAGCGAATGCACTGCCTAAAGCATTCGCCACGTCAAATGTATCAACAGCTCCGGTAGGTGTTTTGAGACCGGCGATGGTCTAATGGGGTCGATATCCCAGCGACACCCCTTAACTTTCCCATACGACAGAGGAAGGGGTATGTCGATTAAAGGAACCCACGAATTTATTCCATGCCATATTTTTGCTATCCTTAATAACTCTAGTACAATTTGCACGCATCTCTTTATAGTGTATCAGGTTATCCAGTGTAGGGAAACGCTGGAAAACCCGTAGAGCTCGTCTGCGAGTGCGAATATCAACCCGAAAGTCATCGGTCCACCAAGGTACGGGAAATCGACGGCTGTGGCCAGTCGAACGCGGAATGGATTGCTCAGTTGCAGGAAGAATGTTCCCTGGGAGATGTTCGACCAACTGGTTTACAGAGTCGTGCTCTTCGTAGTTAATTTCAGCCAAATGGGAGTACAGGTCCCAGACGGCTTGGTCTAGACGCCAGCTAGGTAAACGGGTGGAACACACAACGAGTGTCAAGAGACAAGGGTGGTCACTAGAATGCAAATCTGCGATGATTTTCCAGCATAAGGTGACTGCTAGCTGAGGGGAATAAATTGCAATGTCAATGTGTGAAAAACTATTAAAGGCGTCAGAAATAAAGGTGGGCTCTCCTGTGTTCAAGAGAGCAAGATTCTGACCATCCAAGAAGTCTTTGAGTAGCTGACCTCTCGCACAAGCCCGAGCAGAGCCCCAAAGAGGGTGATGGGCATTCACATCGCCTATGAATAAAAAGGGTGGTGGCAACTGCAAAACTCGGTGTTCTAAGTCGCTGTGCGAGAGGTCTGCAGATGGAGGAAAATAGATACTGCAAATGGTGAATACGGCGGAGGGTGGCCTATTGCTGACGGCAACGGACTGGATGTCAGATTGTAAGGGTACGGAGACGGCAAAAATATCATCTCGAACTAGAATCATAGTGCCCTCATGTGCCGGGACACCGTCCTCCGGGGATAAATCACATCGTACGGAGTAGTACTGCCTGATGCTAACGGTGTCCAGTGGACGGAGCTTCGTCTCTTGTAAGCATACAGCCAAAAGTTCATGCTGGCGCAGCAACAAGTCAAACTCTGGTCGATGTAGTCGAATTCGGCGTATGCTCCAATGTAGGATAGCCATTGAGTATATTATGGGACAAGTTCCAAATCAAAAGGCGTTTCTGCAGATTGGGATTAACTGGTCGGTTCAATTTGGTCTTCTTAGGCGTTCGGTTATTACTATTTTCAGGAGCACGATCCTGCCGTTTCCGCACTGTCCCTCCGGCAGTGGCGGCAGAATCCTCCTGGTCCATCTGCTCCACAAGGCAGGAGCCTTTTTCAAGACCAAATTTCAGTCCGAGATGTTCGAACCGATTAGACGTGCTGATCGGCGAAGACGGCCGTCGCCGATCCACGCCCTCCTCCCCAGATGACCCATCAGAGGAGGATACATGAAGGGAGTTGCATGTACTTTTCTTACCCTTAGATGACTTGGCAGAAGATTCCTTATTCTCTTTTAAGAAGTCTTGTCGGATACATTTGATCCTAAACTGCTTCTTAGGGGCAGAAGACGCGGTGGATTTACCAGCCTTAGTTCCCGAGGTCGAGGCTTTCGGTGACAAGTGTGTAGGACTGCTCTGTAAGCTGGCGGATTAGGTAGATGTTAATACCCACTTGGATGTAGGTGTCGAAGGCTTTGGCAGCCCTTGGGCTAAAATAACCTTTTCCGCAATAGTAGCCCCGTTCCTATCGTCGGTCTGTGTTGCTATTTAGCTGCAACTGAGGTACAGGTACTGGACCTCAGGACAGAGAGTTGGCGGAGTCGCATGCGCTTTCGGGCTTTCAAGAAGGACACCTTCTCTTTCACCCGTATCTCCTGCGTCGCCCGTTCCTCTGTAAAACGGGGACAGTCTCGGGAATTAGATGGGAGTTACCCGTTACAGTTCACACACGATAGATCTGAAGCACAAGCCCCAACGTGGGAGATGTCACCGCAGTGGGCGCAGGTGGACTTGCCGGTACACAACTCACTAGTTTGACCAAAACGTTGGCATTTAAAGCACCTCAGCGGATTTGGTATATAAGGTCTATCTTTGATGGCTACATACACTGCCTTATTCTTTTGAGGGAGCTGAACCCGATCAATAGAAACAGGGTACGAGTAGGCATGAAATCACCATTGAACTTACATTGTACTCGATAAACAGATGAGACACCCTGAGTCGCAAGATTTTCTTGGATCTCCTCAATGGACAAACCGTCCAATGCGCGGGTTGTTACTACACCGCTTGAAGAGTTCAGCGACTTGTGCACCTCGACTTTAACTGGTAGCTGGCTAACATGGTGGCCTTTAGTATCCTTGCAGCCTGCGAGGTGGAGTTGGCTTCGACAAGAAGTGTGCCATTGCGAGCTCGAACGCAGGATTTAACCGGACCAGCAATGACATCGAGATCCTTTTGGATAGTAAAAGGGCTCACCGTAAGGAACTTCTTACCTTCCTCTGTCCTATAAATAACTGAGTAACGAGAACAACATGACTAGACTACTTCCTTTCCAACGTCTTTACTTGAAGTAAGGGGTTTGAGCTTTGGTGCCATAAAGTATAGTATAAATTCATCCCACAGTGCTCCCCACCCACCACGGAGCCCAACAAGGGGTCACCCCACTGGGGTGGCAGGGCTACACAGGGGATATAACAGGCTCACCGTACCACTCACCCTGGAGTTCGGTATAATACCTAGTCCTGGCCGATTGACTAGGAGTGGGTAGGGCCCTAGCCTTCCGTTTAGGCATAGCAGAAACCAAAGTGGTGTATTAAGTTGCGCACCCTCCCCAGTTACTGAAAGACAGAAGCCAGGCTCAGGTACGCAACCCTCAACCAACCAGGATATTCCTTTTCACCGACACGGGTCAACACGCACGGCTTACACTTGGGTGGGGATTTTGATCTACTGACTCCGTCACCACTATGACGTTGCCCACAGAGGGAGCCAAGGTGGCTCGGGACCCCGGGTGCGCCTACCCGTACCTACCGTAGTAGGTTCCTGGGGGTAGATGCACGAGAGGAAGTTGCCGAGTATACCTGAAGATACTTTACTGATCTGAGCTTGTTGACGCGGAGAGAAGACCACTCTGTAGGGCAGCACGAAAGCATTTCTCTCCGCACAACAAGCGGAGTGGAAAAATTTTCGGCAGTGGAAAAATTAAATATAACACTGCGCGCCGTAGTTGCCGACTTTGCCGCCATGACCGCCAGTTCATTACCCGACAACCCAACAAGTCCGGAAAGCCATACGCAACCTAAGTTAACGCCAGAGGTATGTAAAAGTGGCGGACATCCTGAATAAGCTGCACTAAAGGATTTTAGCTGTACAGCTGACGAATCTCTGAAGAGCGCTTAGGGTGTCACTAACAAAGAGGGAGTCACTCAAATTACGACGGCGAACATAAAGAATGGCTCGGTAAACAGCATACAGCTCTGCAGTATAAATAGATGTGTAACTAGGCAAACCGTAAGTACGTTGCTCGGCTTCAGTAACAAAGCCACATCCAACACCGTAGGTGCATTTAATACAGTCGGTGTATATACAAAGTCGGTCACTGTAAGGGGATAAAAATTCTAAAAGCAAAGTACGGATACTACACGCAGCCATCGCACGGTTCACGAATGATGTCATCCCAGAATAGACGTGGGATGTAGCTCGTAACCAAGGTGGGAACATCTTCTCTCCCTTGGGAAACATTCTAGGTAGTGCAACATGGTAGGTCAGAAGATCTCGAAAACGAACAGCTGCGGCCTTTGGAAAAAGGTATACCGAGTGATAACGTTCGTCCAGTTTAGCAGAATTAAAAGGGGTAAAAGCAGGATACATAGGCAGGCTCTGAAGTCTACAACCATAATTTGCCAGCAGGACATCACACAGACACCGCAGAGGGGGGTCTGCCAATTCGGCGTAGAGGCTCACAACTGGGCTGGCTGGAAAGGTTCCAACAGCCACATGGATACCCTGATTATGGAATGCGTCTAACCCTTTCAGCACCGATGGTCGTGCGGAAGAATATACAATGCATCCATAGTCTAACTTGGATAGGATCAGCGCACGATTAAGGCGCAGTAACAGTGTCCGATATGCTCCCCTAGATTTGCCACTGAGTATCCGTAAAAAATTAAGAGAACGGTGACATCGCGCTTTAAGCTGTGCTATATGTGTTAACCAGAGTAGTTTCCGATCGAAAACCAAGCAAATGAATCTCACCTTTTCAGCGAAGGGAAGTAAATCAGGCCCAAGTTGAAGAATAGGTGACATTCGCCAACTACAGCGCCAGATGTGGACGAAGACGGACTTCTCAGGTGAATAGCGAAAGCCGTTTTTATAGCTCCAATCATAGAGATTGTTCAAAAACCACTGGAGACAGCGTTCCAAAAACGATGTACACCGAGTAATACAGAAGACGGCAAAGTCGTCTACGAATAAATAGGAGAAGATTCCTGGGGGGACACATTGCGATATGGAATTAATCGCTAACGCAAACAACGTCAGCCTTAGTACCGAGTCCTGCGGCACTCCATTCTCTTGAACAAAATTGTTAGAAAAAACGGCGCTGACCCTTACTCGGAAAACACGGTCGCTCATAAAGGCATGAATGAACAAAGGTTGGCGTCCACATATATTCCAGTTGTTAAAGGAACGTAAAATCCACGCCCGCCAACAGGTATCATAAGGCGTCTGAAGGTCAAAAATACCCCAACCGTCCGAAAATTCTGAAGCAAGTCGTTCATGATCTGCGTCGATAATGACACAAGGTGGTCAACCGCTGAACGACGGCTTCGAAAGCCACATTGGATACTGATCAGAAGATTGTGGGATTCCAACCACCACACCAACCGTCCATTGGTCATGCAACTGGTGAGGGAAATAGGACGGTAACTCGAAGAAAGTTGCCGGTCCTTTCCGGGTTTCAAAATAGGGATTACGGTGGAAACTGGAAAAGTGGCATCAATCCAGACACAATTATAGACCTCGAGAATGAAAGCCATGCCTTCTTGAGAGAGATGTTGCAACATTTGGAAGCGGATGGCATCTGGACCTTCCGCAGAGTTTCGTGAAGATGAGAGTACATTCTCGGCTCTGCCATGGTGAAAAGCCGATGGTAGTCTTCAAGGTTGCCAGAACGGAAGACAAAACCTTGAGATTCCACCTGAGCCTTAACTGGAAGAAACTAAGGGGAATAGCTTTCTGAGCTAGACGCTTGAGTGAAAGCTCTGCCAAGAGTGTTAGCCACGTCAGATGTATTAACCACAGAGCCAGCAGATGTTTTCAGGCCGGCTATTGGCATATGGGTCGTGTTTCGGGTTAAACGCCGTAACTTATCCCATACGACAGAGGTAGGGGTATATCGACTAAAAGATGCTACAAAGTTGCTCAATGATATCTTCTTGCTATCCTTAATAATACGTCTAGATTGTGCACACAGCTTTTTATAATATATAAGATTATCCATAGTCGGGCGACGCTGGAAAGCGCTGAGAGCACGTCTGTAGGCACGAATGGCATTCCGGCATTCATCTGTCCACTAAGGGACAGGAAAGCGACGGGGATGTCCAGTCGACTGCGGAATAGAAAGCTCAGCAGCGCAGATAAATGTCTCGGTGATATGTTGGACTAGAATATCCACCGAATCGTGCTCGTTGTAGTGGAAAAATGTTACGCTCGAATAAAGGTTCCAGTTGGCCTGGTCTAGGCGCCATCTAGGTAAACGAGTGGAACATACATCCTGTGCTTAGAGGCAAATAAGGATAGGCAGGTGGTCGCTTAAATGCAGGCCAGAGATAACATTCCATTGTAAGGAAACTGCCAACTGTGGAGAACAAACTGCGATATCCAGATGAGAAAAACTATTGAAGCCGTCAGAAAGAAATGTAGGCTCTCTGGTGTGCAGAAGAGATAGATTCATATTATCCAAGAATTTTGCGAATACTTGACCTCTCGCACATGCCCGAGGAGAGCCCCAAAGAGGGTGGTGGGCATTCACGTCCCCTACCAACAGAAAAGGTGTTGGTAGCTGGGAAACGATGTCTTCTAAATCACTGCACGAGAGGTCATCAGAAGGAGGCACACAGATACTTCAAATGCTGAAGCTAATGGAAGGGAGCTTAATGCGTAGAACGATGGACTGTATGTCAGAGTTTATGGATATAGATTTAGCGAAGACGTACAAAGTGACAAGAATCATAGTGCCCCCATGTGCAGCAACAACATCCGCCTATGATGAATCACACCGGACAGAACAGTACTGCCTAATGGAAAAGTGGTCTTGGGGACGGAGCTTGGTCTCTTGCAACCATACTACCATAGGCTGATTCTAGTGGAGCAACAATTCACGCTCTGGTCGATGTGATCTGATGCCACCTATGTTCCACTGTAGAACATACTTGGGCAATTCTATGTGATAAGAGTTTAAATGGAAGGCGTTTCTGCATTTTCCGCTGCCCTGGTTGGTTTGGTTTATTCTTCTTGGCGGTCGGACTAACACTTTTTTCTGGAGCACGATCCTGCCGCTTACGCACTGGCCTTCAGGCTGAATCCTCCTGGTCCATCTCTTCCACGGGGGAGGTCCTCTTTCCAATAGAGAATTTCGGTTCGAGGTGCTGAACGGCGAAGATGGTGGTCGCCGATCTTCTCTTTCCCCAGAAGATTCCTCAGAACAGGATCTGCGTGGAGAACGGTGGGGACTGGTTCTTCCTTTATATGATTTGCGAGACTTCGCCTTTTATTTTAAGAAGTCAGTCCCGACATAACTGGTCTTGAATGTTTCCTGTGGTGCATCATACTCGACGGTCTTGCTGGTCTTAACGCCTGAAGTCGAAGCTTTGGGTGACTCCTTTAATGTAGTTCGCTTAACTTGTGGCGGATGTGGCAGATGGCGATATAGGCGTAGATGTAGAAACGGAATTCTTCGGCAGTGGTCTGGCTATGAGAACACCTACTCCTTCACCCGTATCTCCTGGATTACTCTGTAAAATGGGGGCATTCTCGAGAGCTGGATGAAAGTGCGCCGCCGAAGTTAACGCAAGATGGAAGTGACTACAAGCTCCATCGCACGTGGGGTCTCCACAGTTAGAACAAGTAGAACGACCCGTGCAGAACTCGCTGGTGTGACCAAAGCACTGACACTTGTAACATCTGAGCGGGTTAGGGATATATGGCCTAACTTCAATAGCTTCGTACCCAGCCTTAATCCTTTGAGGGAGATCCATCCTATCAAATATAAGGACCAGGGTTCGGGTAGGCACAAATTCACCACTTACTCTCCGCTGAACCCTGTACACAGAGCTAAAGTCTTGTTCCGCAAGATTCTTCTGAATCTCCTCTTTGGACAGACCGTCCAATAGGCGGGTGTTGACAACACCGCGTGAGGAGTTCAGGGCTTTGTGTCTTTCCATTTTGACTGGGCAGCAGGAGCAGGAGCAGGAGCAGTAGCAGTAGCAGTAGCAGTAGCAGTAGTAGTAGTAGTAGTAGTAGTAGTAGTAGTAGTAGTAGTAGTAGTTGTAGTAGTAGTAGTAGTAGTAGCACTATTGCTTTAGGGCGCACAACTACATTGGTTATTAGCGCCCTAGGGTAAACAAAGGAATTAAAAGTTAAAAGGTATAAAACCCACTAAAATAGAAGTACCACACAAGGGTTAAAACGAAAGAGAGAATAAATGGCTACCAAAGCCAGACTAAAACCAAGGGATTAACAGCACAAGTCGGTAAAATGTAAAACCCGGAGATAAAATGAAACCCTACTGTACATCCCGCTGCGGCGGAGAATATTAAAAAGTCCCTCGCAAGAAAATGGGTTGTCGACCAGAAGGGAGGGGATGTCAGTAGGCAGACATAGGGACGCACGCAGCACAGTAAAAAGGTGGCACTCCAATAAAACATGAGGCACCGTCAAAGGATTGTTACACGAAACACATTGAAGTGCGGGTTCCCCACGTAAAAGATGCTGGTGGCTAAAACGGCAATGCCCGATACGCAGTCCCGCTAAAACCACCTCGTCGCGGCGACATGCACGGGACGAGGTAGGCCAGGGGACAGGAAGGGACTTGACTGCTCTCAGTTTGTTGTCACGCACCCCGGACCATTCTGTGAACCAGCGCGAAAGAATTGCCCGGCACAAGTGAACACGAACATCAGCTAGAGGAACAGTGATGTTAAAAAAATTAGTCCATAAAATTGTAGGCTTGGCAAGTGTGTCCGCTTGTTCGTTTCCGTGCACACCTACGTGACCAGGAACCCAAACAAATGACACGCTGACGCCAGGGTCAGCGAGCGACTGCAGACGATCTTGAATACGATGTATCAAGGTATGGCATGGATACAGCTCACGCAGATCATGTAGTGCACTGAGGGATTCGCTACAAATAAAAAAAAATGCCTTAAATCTTGTCCCCGGATAAAAACAAGACGCTGATAGATACTAAAGACCTCAGCGGTAAAAATCGAACATTGCCCCAAAAGATGAAATGTATAACTCCGCGAATTAAAAACTGAAGCTCATCCCACACCAAGGTCTTCCTTAGAACCATCCGTGTAAATAAAACAATGATTGGGAAACTCGGCCTGTAATTCTAAAAATGCGGAGGGGAAGACTGAAGGTGGAGTCGTCGATTTCGGCATGGATGCCAACCCAAGGTGGAACTGGGTGTCGCCACGTAACCAAGGGAGGAAGGAACTTTCCCCCAGTAGAAACACAGGCGGTAGGCGAACATCCAAGATCCGAAGAAGCAGACGAAAACGAACTCCTGCGGGAAGCAAGGCAACCGCGCTGACAGCATATTGACGGTCAAGAGACTCGTCAAAAAATAACCTGTATGACGGGTGATCTGGCAAGCCAATGAGGCGCATAGCATAGGTGCAAAGAAGTAGATCACGCTTATGAAATAGCGGAGGTTCAGCAGCCTCCGCAGACAAGCTGATGACAGGGCTAGTCGGAAACGCACCCAGTGCCAGACGAATCCCTCCATGGTGAACTGGGTTCAAACGTCGTAAAACCGAAGAACAGGCCGAAGAGTACACAATGCACCCGTAATCAAGTTTAGAGCGAACAAGCGAACGGTAAAGCTGTAATAGCACGGTGCGATCTGCTCCCCAGGATGTGCCACATAAAACACGTAAAATATTAAGTGCACGATCGCATCTAGCCTTCAGAGAAGAAATATGGGACGACCAGCTAAGCTTTCTATCGCACACCAGGCCGAGAAACTTCACCGTTTCGGCGAAGGGGTAGCGGTTCCGGCCCAAAGTGTGGAGAAGGCGGATGGTAACGTTGCTGTCGCCAGAAGTTTACACAAACTGTCTTCTCAGAAGAAAAACGGAACAATTTTCAACACTGCTAGCGTAGAGACGATCAAGACATGCCTGCAGGTGACGCTCCAAAAGGCAAGAGCGCTGAGAGCTGCAATAAATTGCAAAATCGTCCACGTACAAGGAGCAGGAAATACCTGCAGGAACACACTCGACAATAGGATTGATGGCGACAGCAAAGAGAGTGACGCTGAGTACCGACCATTGAGGTACTCCATTCTCCGGATTAAAAACACGAGAGCAAACAGAACCCACACGCACCCGAAACACCCTGTTCGTCATGATCTTCCGGAGGAACACTGGAAGGCGGCCACGGCAACCCCACTCGAGCAAGGTGCGCAATAAACCAGTCCTCCAGCAACTGTCATAAGCTTTCTCCAGATCAAAAAAGATGACCACAGTTTGGCACTTGCGTAGAAATCCATTCAGGATGTGAATCGAGAGGGAGACGAAATGGTCAGTCGTGGAGCGGTATCGGCGAAAGCCGCACTGGATATTGCAAAGCAGTTTCTCAGACTCAAGCCACCATCGTAACCGTCCATTGATTATGTGCTCTATCACCTTGCAAACAGCACTAGTGAGAGAGATAGGACGGTAACTGGAAGGAAGTCTATGATCCTTTCCTGGTTTTAAAATGGAAACAACGGTGGCTTCACGTCAAGGGGCAGGAAACACACCCTACTAACAAACACGGTTATATAGGCTCAGGAGATAGAGTTTACCATCAGAAGAGAGGTGCTGCAGCATTGCGATGTGGATACTCACAGGGCTTGGGGCGGAGTGCCGAGAAGATGCTAAAGAGGCAACCAGCTCTCGCAAGCTAAAAAGTGTGTTGTAGCACTCGGTGTCAGAGGACCGGAAACAGAGGCTCTGTCTGAATGGCACGGAACGCCGGGTGATAATTGTGGGAATTGGACATATTTGCGAAAGTGCTACCATGGGCGTCTGCAATTGCAATCGGTTCAACTACGGTGTCAGTGCCTACGAGTAGCCCCGGTATCGAAGTATTAGTCTCTCCCGCACAACGGATGAAGGTGTTCTGCGATTAAAGGTAGATACAAACGATTTCCATGAAGCCCTTTTGCTATCTTGAATAATTCGGCGTGCCCGTGAGCGTGTTTGTTTAAAATGGATCAAATGCTCCAGCGCAGGGTGATGGAGAAATGCCCTAAGAGCACTCCTACGAGCACGAATGGCATTGCGGCACTCGGCAGTCCACCAAGGGACCGGTAATCGTCTAGGGTAGGCAGACGATCGCGATATTGAGTGCTCGGCAGCAGAGATTACGACAGAGTTGAAATGCTCGACCATCTGATCAACGGAGTCGAACTGTCAGTCGCTGAAAACAGCACGAGTGGAAAAGAGAGCCCAATTCGACTTAGACAGCTGCCAAGAACTCGCACGCGAGGAGTGTGTGAGTGAATGAGTGAGTGATGATGATGATGATGATGATAATGGTGTTTAAGGGCGCTCAACTGCCGAGGTCATAAGCGCCCTTATGATTAAAACTTGGCAATAGGCAGTAAGAAAATAAAAAAAAAAAGTAAACACAAGTAAAAGAGCTAACACAGTTGAAACGGAAGTAACAGAACTGCCCAGCCCTCTAACCAGAGCTGGATATAAAACTCCATCTAAAATCAACACATTAAAACCAAAAGAGTTTAAAAAACAGCTATCACACTAAAACGTCAAGGTAAAAGAAACTTTTGCTAAAAATTTAAAAACCCTGTCCACTGCTCTTGGGTCATCTGCCAGGACCTCAGCAAGAGAGGCCGGCATGCCCATAGATGACCGAATGTGTGCCAGGTGACCACACTCCAGCAACACATGACGAACAGATTGTGCCTCCCCACAGAGCGCACAGACAGGAGCAGATTCGCATTTAAAAAGGTAACTGTGAGTTAAAATACAGTGGGCAACTCGTAGCCGAGCTAGTACTACCTGCTCCCGGCGGGATAAACGAGAGGAGGTTACGCAGTTGACAGGGAGGGCCTTCACCTCTCGCAGCTTATTACCACGGAGAGCCGACCTCTCCGCATGCCAAGTCGAAAAAACGGCTCTTCGTACAGTCATTCTAAAATCTTCTGCTGTTGATTTCGGAATGGTAACACTGGGCTCTGTGGCTGCTGATTTCGCTGCCAAATCCGCCGTGTCATTCCCTGGCAAGCCAACGTGTCCAGGAATCCATGCGCACTCCACATTAAAACCAGAAGCGTGCAAAATGTGGAGAACGTCCTGGATGCGCTGCACCCAAGGATGGTAATTGTACAGCTCACGAATGCTCTGAAGGGCACTAAGGGAATCACTAAGAATAAGGCAGTCACCTAATTTTCTACATCGAATATACAAAAGGGCTTGATAAATAGCATATAGCTCGGCAGAATATATAGATGTGCAACTAGGCAAACCGTAAGTAGAAGTTGCGGTGCCAGTGACAAAAGCACATCCAACACCGTCGGGGCTCTTACTACCATCGGTGTAAATACAAATACGGCCACTGTATTTGGATAAAAATTCTAAAAAACAACGACGAATACTATCAAAAAGCGTAACAGATTTCCCGTTAAGCGTCATTCCGAGATCGACATGGGAGGTAGCGCGTAACCAAGGGGGGTATATACTCTCTCCCTTGGATAACAGCCGAGTAATGTCAACATGGTGCTGGCGTAGAAGCTCACGGAAACGAAAACCTGCTGGCCTGGGGCTCAGAGAGCGGAGGCAGTATCGCTCGTGCAGGTCAGGGGAGAAAAACGCGTGATAAGTTGCATGCCCAGGCATACTCTTCAGCCCACAGCCATAATTAGCAAGCAGGACATCACGCCGACAACGCAGAGGAGGTTCTCCCGATTCGGCGTAGAGGCTAACAACTGGGCTCGTTGGAAAAGCTCCAACGGCCACACGGATGCCCTGGTTATGGACTGTGTCTAACTTTCTGAGCACTGAAGGTCGAGCTGAAGAATACACAATGCTGCCATAGTCCAACTTCGAACGAATCACAGCACGATAAAGACGGAGCAATGCCGTCCGATCCGCACCCCAAGACTTGCCACTTAGTATCCGTAAAAGATTTAGAGAACGGTCACATCGTGCTCTAAGCTGTGCTATTTGTGGTGCCCAACAAAGTTTCCGATCGAAGATCAAACCAAGGAATCTCGCCTCGTCTGCGAAAGAAAGTAAATCTGGCCCGAGTCGAAGAGACGGCGGCATTTGCCACTTACGGCGCCAGAAGTTAACGCAGACTGTCTTCTCAGCGGAGAAACTAAAACCGTGTTTCCAGCTCCAAGCATAGAGATTGTCCAAACACCGCTGGAGACGGCGTTCCAAAAACGGTGTACGCATGAAGTACAGAAGATGGCAAAGTCGTCCACGAATAAACAGGAAGAGACACCTTGAGGCACACATAGTGATATGGAATTTATAGCAATAGCAAATAGAGTCACGCTGAGTACCGAGCCCTGCGGCACTCCGTTCTCTTGAATAAAATGGTTAGAAAAAACCGAGCCCACCCTCACTCGAAAAACGCGGTCCCGTATAACCTCCTGAATGACCAACGGTAGGCGTCCACGTATGTTCCAGTTGTGCAGAGAACGCAATATTCCCGCCCGCCAACACGTGTCGTAGGCCTTCTCGAGGTCAAAAAATATCCCAACTGTGAGGCTGTTCTTAAGAAACCCGTCCATAATCTGAGTTGATAGAGAGACAAGGCGGTCAGTTGTTGAACGTCGTCGTCGAAAGCCACACTGGATGTTCGTCAGAAGATTGTGGGATTCCAGCCACCACACCAACCGTCCATTGATCATGCGTTCCATCACCTTGCACAGGCACCTGGTGAGGGAAATAGGACGGTAACTGGAAGGAAGATGGCGGTCCTTTCCAGGTTTAAGAATGGGTATGATGGTGGCCTCTCGCCACTTGTCTGGAAAAATGCCATCAACCCAGACACGATTATAGACCTCGAGTAGGAAATCTTTGCCATCAGGAGAGAGATGTTGCAACATTTGGACGTGGATACCATATGGCCCTGGTGCTGAGTGTTGTGAAGAGGAGAGTGCATTGTCTAGTTCTGCCAGGGTGAAAAGGCGATTATAATCCTCAAGGTTGCCAGAAAAAAGCGAGAATTCTTGAGATTCCACCTGATTCTTAACTGTAAGAAACTCCGGGGAATAATTGCCTGAGCTAGACACCTGAGCGAATGCACTGCCTAAAGTATTCGCCACGTCAAATGTATCAACAACAGCTCCGGTAGGTGTTTTGAGACCGGCGATGGGCATATGGTTCGGTTTCCCAGCCACACGTCTTAACTTATCCCATACGACAGAGGAAGGTGTATGTCGATTAAAGGAACCTACGAATTTATTCCATGACATCTTTTTGCTATCCTTAATAACCCGCCTAGAATGTGCACGCATCCGTTTATAGTGTATCAGGTTATCCAGTGTAGACAAACGCTGGAAAACCTGTAGAGCTCGTCTGCGAGCGCGAATAGCATCCCGACAGTCATCGGTCCACCAAGGTACCGGAAATCGACGGCTGTAGCCAGTCGAACGCGGAATGGATTGCTCAGCAGCAGAAAGAATAGTCCCGTGAGATGTTCGACCAAGTGGTTCACAGAGTCGTGCTCTTCGTAGCTAAATTCAGCCAAGTAGGAGTACAGTTCCCAGCTGGCGTGGTCTAAGCGCCAGGTAAGTAAACGGGTGGAACATAAAACGGGTGTCAAGACACTAATACGACAGGAAAAGGGTCACTAGAATGCAAATCCGAGATGATATTCCAGCATAAGGTGACTGCTAGCTCAGGGGAACAAATTGCAATGTCAATGTGTGAAAAACTATGAAAGGCGTCAGAAAGAAAGGCGGGCTCTCCGGTGTTCAAGGGAGCAAGATTCTGACTGTCCAAGAAGTCTTTAAGTAGCGTACCTCTCGCACAAGCCCGAGGAGAGCCCCAAAGATGGTGATGGGCATTCACGTCGCCGACCAATAAAAAGGGTGGTGGCAACTGCGAAATGAGGTGTTCTAAGTCGCTCTGCGAGAGGTCCGCAGATGGAGGCAAATAGATACTGCAAATGGTGAATAAAGCGGTAGGTAGCTTAATGCTGACAGCAACGGACTGGATTGCACATTGTATGGGTAAGGAGTTGGCAAAAATATCATCTCGAATAAGCATCATAGTGCCCCCATGTGCCGGGACACCGTCCTCCGGGGATAAATCACATCGTACGGAGGAGTACTGCCTGATGGTAACGGTGTCCTGTGGACGGAGCATCGTCTCTTGTAAGCATACAGCCAAGGGTTCATGCTGGCGCAGCAACAGCTCAAGCTCTAGTCGATGTGGTCGAATTCCGCGTATGTTCCAATGCAGGATAGCAATTGAGTATATTATGGGATAAATTTCAAATCGAAAGACGCTTCTGCAGATTGGGATTAGCTGGTCGGTTCAATTTGTTCTTCTTAGGCGTTGGGCCAGTACTGTTTTCAGGAGCACGATCCTGCCGTTTCCGCACTGTCCCTCTGGCAGTGGCGGCAGAATCCTCCTGGTCCATCTCCTCCACAAGGGACGTCCCTTTTTCAAGAGCAAATTTCGGTCCGAGAAGTTCGAACCGATTGGATGTGCTGATCGGCGAAGACGGCCGTCGCCGATTCACGGCCTCCTCCCCAGATGACCCTTCAGAGGAGGATACACGTGTGGAGTTGCGTGTACTTTTCTTACCCTTAGATGACTCGGTAGAAGATTGCACATTCTCTTTCAAGAAGTCTTGTCGTACATACTTCATCTTAAACTGTTTTTCCGGGGCAGAAGACGTCGTGAATTTACCAGCTTTAGTTCCCGAGGTCGAGGCTTTCGGTGACAAGTGTGCAGGAATATTCTGTAAGCTGGCGGATTTGGCAGATGTTGATACCAACTTGGGTGTAGGCGTCGTAGGCTTTGGCATCGCTTGGGCTAAAATAACCTTTTCCGCAATTGTAGCCCCGTTCATATCGCCGGTCTGTGTTGCGATTTCCCGACGCGGTACTGGTTTAGCTGCAACTGAGCTATAGGTACCGGACCTCGGGGCAGAGGGTTGGCGGTGTCGCAGGAGCTTCCGGGCTTCCAAGAAGGACACCTCGTTCACCCGTATCTCCTGGATCGCTAGTTCCTCTGCAAAACGGGGGCAGTCTCGGGAACTAGATGGGTGTTCCCCGTTACAGTTCACACACGATGGAGCTGAAGCACAAGCCCCATCGTGGGAGATGTCACCGCAGTGGACGCAGGTGGACTTGCCGGTACACAACTCACTAGTGTGACCATAACGTTGGCATTTAAAGCACCTCAGCGGATTGGGTATATAAGGCCTAACTTCGATGGCTTCATACCCTGCCCTAATCTTTTGAGGGAGGTCAACCCGATCAAAAGTAAGAAACAGGGTACGAGTAGGCAGGAATTCACCGTTGATCTTACGTTGTACCCGATAAACAGATGAGACACCCTGAGTCGCAAGATTTTCTTGGATCTCCTCAATGGACAAACCGTCCAACGCGCGGGTTGTTACTACACCGCGGGAGGAGTTCAGCGACTTGTGCACCTCTACCTTCACTGGATAGCTGGCTAACATGGTGGCTTTAAGTATCCTTGCAGCTTGCGAGGTGGAGTTGGCTTCGACAAGAAGTGTACCATTGCGAGCTCGAACGCAGGATTTAACCGGACCAGCAATGGCATCGAGACCCTTTTGGATAGTAAAAGGGCTCACCGTAAGGAACTTCTTACCTTCCTCTGTCCTATGAATAACCAAGTAGCGAGGACCACATGACTCGACTACTTCCTTTCCAACGTCTTTATTTGCATTAAGGGGTTTTAGTTTTGGTGCCATAGAAAACATGGTATAAATTCATCCCCCAGTGCTCCACCCCACTGGGGTGACAGGGCTACACAGGGGAAATAGCGGGCTCGCCGTCCCACTCACCCTGGAGTTCGGTGTAATACCTAGTCCTGGCCGATTGACTAGGGGTGGGTTAGTCCCTAGCTTTCCGTTTAGGCAAATCAGAAACCAAAGCGGTGTATTAGACTGCGCACCCTCCCCAGTTACTGAAAGACAGAAGCCCAGGCTCAGGTTAGCAACCCTCAACCAACCAGGATATTCCTTTTCACCGACACGGGTCTCCACGTACGGCCTACACGTGAGTGGGCATTTTGACCTTCGGACTCCCTCACCACTCTGAGGTTGCCCACAGAGGGAGTCAAGGTGGCTCGGGACCCCGGGTGCGCCTAACCCGTACCTACCGTAGTAGGCCCCTGGGGGGAGTGAGTGAGTGAGTGAATGGTGTTTAAGGGCCCGTCGACAAAGGTCATTTGGGCCCGAAGCTAAGAAAAAGGAAAACACTTTAAATACAAAACTACGGGGTGAAAAGTTAAAAGTGTTAAAAACCCTTACAAAGGCACAGACGAAAAAAGGCCCGGGTGATATAAACAGGGCTAAAAGGTTAAAAAAAAAAAAACAACTAAAAACACACACACAAAAAGTGGTCTCATGTGGTAAAAGTCAGAGGCTAAAAGTTAAAAAGGCTAAAACTTCACACACGCATGAAACAGGACAGATGTCTTTGCTGAGGCCAATAGAGGCAACAAAGCGAAGCACCTTATCGACGGAATTGCCGTCGTCGCATAAAATGACAGGTAAAGCGGTGCCCAGGCCGATGGATTGCCGTTCGCGATGAAACTTCGGAAAATCAAGTAACACATGTGCCACAGACAGACGAACATTGCAGGATTGACATATAGGAGCTGGCTCAGCGCGTAGAAGGTAGCCATGTGTTAGCCGTGTGTGACCGTTACGCAGACGCGTAAGGATAACCTCGCGGCGCCGGCTTGGTTGGCAAGATGTGAGCCATGGGTGTACCGTGTCTTTGAGTGTGCGAAGCTGTGTACCTGCTAAACTTTACCAAGATTGCTGCCAGGTTAAAACAAGAGACCTGCGAAAGTCAGGTGAAACATAACCTGAGGGCACTGCCGCTTCCGAATAATCCTGCAAGGAGCAGGCACCCTTGGCAGACCTATCCGCTACCTCATTACCTGCAATACCGACATGACCTGGAATCCATGTGAAGACGAACTGGTAGCCGCAAGCAATCAATTCAGAAAGGCGAGATTGAATACGCATTACGAGTGATGAGGAGCCACTATACTGCTGCAGACCCTGTAGGGCACTCAAGGAATCGCTGCAAACAAGAAAACTACCAGGTGCTACAAGCGAGATAAAATATAGAAAGTAAAAGATAGCGTACAGTTCGGTGGTGAATACCGAACTGGCGTCCGCAAGGCGATAAGTATGTGTTACCCCATTGAAATAAAAGGCACGACCTATAGCTCCTGTCAGCTGGGAGCCGTCAGTGAATACCGGTGTACATGCCCGTTATTTGCTTAGAAGTTCGTAAAACAGTCGGCGAAATACCTCTGGAGTGTTCGAACGTTATATGAGTTTGGATGAATGATGATGATGATGATAATGGTGTTTAAGGGCGCTCAACTGCCGAGGTCATAAGCGCCCTTACGATTAAAACTTGGCAATAGGCAGTAAGAAAATACAAAAAAGAAAAAAAAAACACAACTAAAAGAGCTAACACAGTTGAAACGGAAGTAACAGGACGGTCCAGCCCTCTAAACAGAGCTGGATATAAAACTCCATCTAAAATCAACACATTAAAATTAAAAGAGTTTAAAAAAAAAACTGCTATCACACTAAAACGTCAAGGTAAAAGAAAGTTTTGCTAACAATTTAAAAACCCTGTCCACTGCTCTTGGGTCATCTGCCAGGACCTCAGCAAGAGAGGCCGGCATGCCCATAGATGACCGAATGTGTGCCAGGTGACCACACTCCAGCAACACATGACGATATGTCTGTGCCTTCCCACAGAGCGCACAGACAGGAACAGGTTCACGTTTAAAAAGGTAACTGTGAGTAAAAATACAGTGGCCAATTCTTAGCCGAGCTAGTACTACCTCCTCCCGGCGGAATAAACGAGAGGAGGTTACCCAGTTGACAGGGAGGTCCTTCACCTCTCGCAGCTTATTACCACGGAGAGCCGACCACTCCGCATGCCAAGTCGAAAAAACGGCTCTCCGTACAGCCACTCTAAAATCTTCTGCTGTTTAATGGGTAATCGTAACACTGGGCGCTGTGACTGCCGATTTCGCTGCCAAATCCGCCGTGTCATTCCCTGGCAAGACAACGTGTCCAGGAATCCATGCGCACTCCACATTAAAACCAGAATCGTGCAAAATGTGGAGAACGTCCTGGATGCGCTGCACCAAAGGATGGTAATTGTACAGCTCACGAATGCTCTGAAGGGCACTAAGGGAATCACTAAGAATAAGGCAGTCACCTAATTTTCGACGTCGAATATACAGAAGGGCTTGATAAATAGCATATAGCTCGGCAGAATATATAGATGTGCAACTAGGCAAACCGTAAGTAGAAGTTGCGGTGCCAGTGACAAAGGCACATCCAACACCGTCGGGGCTCTTACTACCATCGGTGTAAATACAAATACGGCCACTGTATTTGGATAAAAATTCTAAAAAGCAACGACGAATACTATCAAGAGGCGTAACAGATTTCCCGTGGAGCGTCATCCCGAGATCGACATGGGAGGTAGCGCGTAACAAAGGGGGGTGTATACTCTCTCCATTGGATAACAGCCGAGGAATGTCAACATGGTGCTGGCGTAGAAGCTCACGGAAACGAAAACCTGCTGGCCTGGGGCTCAGAGAGCGGAGGCAGTATTGCTCGTGCAGCTCAGGGGAGAAAAACGCGTGATAAGTTGGATGCCCAGGCATACACTTGAGCCCACAGCCATAATTAGCAAGCAGGACATCACGCCGACAACGCAGAGGAGGTTCTCCCGATTCGGCGTAGAGGCTAACAACTGGGCTCGTTGGAAAAGCTCCAACGGCCACACGGATGCCCTGGTTATGGACTGTGTCTAACTTTCTGAGCACTGAAGGTCGAGCTGAAGAATACACAATGCTGCCATAGTCCAACATCGAACAAATCACAGCACGATAAAGACGGAGCAATGCCGTCCGATCCGCACCCCAAGACTTGCCACTTAGTATCCGTAAAAGATTTAGAGAACGGTCACATCGTGCTCTAAGCTGTGCTATTTGTGGTGCCCAACAAAGTTTCCGATCGAAGATCAAACCAAGGAATCTCGCCTCGTCTGCGAAAGGAAGTAAATCTGGCCCGAGTCGAAGAGACGGCGGCATTTGCCACATACGGCGCCAGAAGTTAACGCAGACTGTCTTCTCAGCGGAGAAACGAAAACCGTGTTTCGAGCTCCATGCATAGAGATTGTCCAAACACCGCTGGAGACGGCGTTCCAAAAACGGTGTACGCTGAGAAGTACAGAAGACGGCAAAGTCGTCCACGAATAAACAGGAAGAGACACCTTGAGGCACACATAGTGATATGGAATTTATCGCAATAGCAAATAGTCACGCTGAGTACCGAGCCCTGCGGCACTCCGTTCTCTTGAATAAAATGGTTAGAAAAACCCGAACCCACCCTCACTCGAAAAACTCGGTCCCGCATAAACTCCTGAATGACCAACGGTAGGCGTCCACGTATGTTCCAGTTGTGCAGAGAACGCAATATTCTCGCCCGCCAACACGTGTCGTAGGCCTTCTCGAGGTCAAAAAATATCTCAACTGTGGGGCTGTTCTTAAGAAACCCGTCCATAATCTGAGTTGAAAGAGACACAAGGTGGTCAGCAGTTATACGTCGTCGTCGAAAGCCACACTGGATGTTCGTCAGAAGATTGTGGGATTCCAGCCACCACACCAACCGTCCATTGATCATGCGTTCCATCACCTTGCACACGCAACTGGTGAGGGAAATAGGACGGTAACTGGAAGGAAGATGGCGGTCCTTTCCAGGTTTAAGAATGGGTATGATGGTGGCCTCCCGCCACTTGTCTGGAAAAATGCCATCAACCCAGACACGATTATAGACCTCGAGTAGGAAATCTTTGCCATCAGGAGAGAGATGTTGCAACATTTGGACGTGGATACCATCTGGACCTGGTGCTGAGTGTCGTGAAGAGGAGAGTGCATTGTCTAGCTCTGCCAGGGTGAAAAGGCGATTATAATCCTCAAGGTTGCCAGAAAGAAACGAGAATTCTTGAGATTCCACCTGGTTCTTAACTGTAAGAAACTCAGGGGAATAATTGCCTGAGCTAGACACCTGAGCGAAAGCACTGCCTAAAGTATTCGCCACGTCAAATGTATCAACAACAGCTCCGGTAGGTGTTTTGAGACCGGCGATGGGCATATGGTTCGGTTTCCCAGCCACACGTCTTAACTTATCCCATACGACAGAGGAAGGTGTATGTCGATTAAAGGAACCCACGAATTTATTCCATGACATCTTTTTGCTATCCTTAATAACCCGCCTAGAATGTGCACGCATCCGTTTATAGTGTATCAGGTTATCCAGTGTAGGAAAACGCTGGAAAACCCGTAGAGCTCGTCCTCGAGCGCGAATAGCATCCCGACAGTCATCGGTCCACCAAGGTACCGGAAATCGACGGCTGTAGCCAGTCGAACGCGGAATGGATTGCTCAGCAGCAGAAAGAATGGTCCCTGTGAGATGTTCGACCAAGTGGTTCACAGAGTCGTGCTCTTCGTAGCTAAATTCAGCCAAGTGGGAGTACAGTTCCCAGCTGGCGTGGTCTAGGCGCCAACTAGGTAAACGGGTGGAACATACAACGGGTGTCAAGACACTAATACGACAAGGAAAGTGGTCACTAGAATGCAAATCCGAGATGATATTCCAGCATAAGGTGACTGCCAGCTGAGGGGAACAAATTGCAATGTCAATGTGTGAAAAACTATGAAATGCGTCAGATAGAAAGGTGGGCTCTCCGGTGTTCAAGAGAGCAAGATTCTGACTATCCAAGAAGTCTTTAAGTAGCGTACCTCTCGCACAAGCCCGAGGAGAGCCCCAAAGAGGGTGATGGGCATTCACGTCACCTACTAATAAAAAGGGTGGTGGCAACTGCGAAATGAGGTGTTCTAAGTCGCTGTGCGAGAGGTCCGCAGATGGAGGCAAATAGATACTGCAAATGGTGAATGAAGCGAAGGGTAGCTTAATGCTGACAGCAACGGACTGAATTGCAGATTGTATGGGTACGGAGCTGGCAAAAATATCATCTCGAATAAGCATCATAGTGCCCACATGTGCCGGGACACCGTCCTCCGGGGATAAATCACATCGTACAGAGGAGTACTGCCTGATGGTAACGGTGTCCTGTGGACGGAGCTTCGTCTCTTGTAAGCATACAGCCAAGGGTTCATGCTGGCGCAGCAACAAGTCAAGCTCTGGTCGATGTGGTCGAATTCCGCGTATGTTCCAATGGAGGATAGCCATTGAGTATATTATGGGATAAGTTTCAAATCGAAAGACGCTTCTGCAGATTGGGATTAGCTGGTCGGTTCAATTTGTTCTTCTTAGGCGTTGGGCTAGTACTATTTTCAGGAGCACGATCCTGCCGTTTCCGCACTGTCCCTCTGGCAGTGGCGGCAGAATCCTCCGGGTCCATCTCCTCCACAAGGGAGGTCCCTTTTTCAAGAGCAAATTTCGGTCCGAGTAGTTCGAACCGATTGGATGTGCTGATCGGCGAAGACGGCCGTCGCCGATTCACGCCCTCCTCCCAAGATGACCCTTCAGAGGAGGATACACGAGTGGAGTTGCGTGTACTTTTCTTACCCTTAGATGACTTGGTAATAGATTGCACATTTTCTTTCAAAAAGTCTTGGCGTACATATTTGGTCTTAAACTGTTTTTCCGGGGCAGAAGACGTCGTGAATTTACCAGCTTTAGTTCCCGAGGTCGAGGCTTTCGGTGAGAAGTGTGCAGGACTATTCTGTAAGCTGGCGGATTTGGCAGATGTTGATACCAACTTGGGTGTAGGTGCCGAAGGCTTTGGCAGCGCTTGGGCTAAAATAACCTTTTCCGCAATTGTAGCCCCGTTCATATCGCCGGTCTGTGTTGCGATTTCCCGACGCGGTACCGGTTTAGCTGCAACTGAGCTATAGGTACCGGACCTCGGGGCAGAGGGTTGGCGGAGTCGCAGGAGCTTCCGGGCTTCCAAGAAGGGCACCTTCTCTTTCACCCGTATCTCCTGAATCGCTCGTTCCTCTGCAAAACGGGGGCAATCTCGCGAACTAGATGGGTGTTTCCCGTTACAGTTCACACACGATGGAGCTGAAGCACAAGCCCCATCGTGGGAGTTGTCACCGTAGTGGACGCAGGTGGACTTGCCGGTACACAACTCACTAGTGTGGCCAAAACGTTGGCATTTAAAGCACCTCAGCGGATTAGCTGAGACACCCTGAGTCGTAAGATTTTCTTGGATCTCCTCAATGGACAAACCGTCCAACGCGCGGGTTGTCACTACACCGCGGCAGGAGTTCAGCGACTTGTGCACCTCGACCTTCACTGGATAGCTGGCTAACATGGTGGCTTTAAGTATCCTTGCAGCTTGCGAGGCGGAGTTGGCTTCGACAAGAAGTGTACCATTGCGAGCTCGAACGCAGGATTTCACCGGACCAGCAATGGCATAGAGACCCTTTTGGATAGTAAAAGGGCTCACCGTAAGGAACTTCTTACCTTCCTCTGTCCTATGAATAACCAAGTAGCGAGGACCACATGACTCGACTACTTCCTTTCCAATGTCTTTATTAAGGGGTTTTAGTTTTGGTGCCATAGAAAAAATGGTATAAATTCATCCCCCAGTGCTCCCCACCCACCACGGAGCCCAACGAGGGGTCACCCCACTGGGGTGACAGGGCTACAAAGGGGATATAGCGGGCTCGCCGTCCCACTCACCCTGGAGTTCGGTGTAATACCTAGTCCTGGCCGATTGACTAGGGGTGGGTTAGTCCCTAGCCTCCCGTTTAGGCAAATCAGAAACCAAAGCGATGTATTAGGCTGCGCACCCTCCCCAGTTACTGAAAGACAGAAGCCCAGGCTCAGGTACGCAACCCTCAACCAACCAGGATATTCCTTTTCACCGACACGGGTCTCCACGCACGGCCTACACGTGGGTGGGCATTTTGACCTTCTGACTCCCTCACCACTCTGAGGTTGCCCACGGAGGGAGTCAAGGTGGCTCGGGACCCCGGGTGCGCCTAACCCGTACCTACCATAGTAGGCCCCTGGGGGGTATAAGTTTGGAGAGGGTCAGGTCGAAACTGGGACGCCTCAGTGGCCATGCAGGTTCCAGGTATACAAAAACACGATCCACAGGAGGCAATCTGAAGCCCCTATCGGAGAGCAGTTCACGAAACCGAATACCACAGGGGCGTGAAGCACTGGCGTTCCTCAGATAGGGGTGTGAACAATCCGGGCGTAATACAGGGTTAAAACAACGATAGCTGGGGTCCGCAGACACCTTAGCAGCATACGAACAAGGTAAAAATGAGCGAGACACTGCCAGTAGGGGTTCACCAGCATCGGCATACAAGCATTCCACACGACTAGTGCGGAAGGCTCCTGTAGCAAGACGCATGCCGATATGATGAACGGTGTCTAAAAGGCAAAGTTTAGAGGCGGTCGCTGCGCCGTAAATAAAACAACCGTATTCAAGTTTTGAGCCAACGAGTGAACGGTACTAACGCAGCATCACGGAACGATCGCCGCCCCAAGACCCACCAGAAAGCAGTTTGAGGATCCGAAGCGATCGGTCATAGGAGGCACAAAGGTATGGGATGTGGGGTACCCAAGAAATTTCCTGGTCTAGGTGGAGACCTAAGAACTGCAAGGACGGAATGAAAGGCAGGGGCACACCGTTCAATTGGAGGTCAGAAGAAGGGTGTACTCCACGAAGACGGTGGAAGTGTATGCACTGAGTTTTCGTAGGGGAAAAACGAAAACCATTGATAAGCGCCCAACCAGCGATGGAGTTTATGGAGAGCTGGATTTGTCGTTCGAGATGATCAGTGCTGTTGGAGCGATAGTACAGCGCAAAGTCGTCCGCATACAGTGACGATGATATCCCACTACGAAATACGCTAGTAATGCCGTTGATGCCACACCAAAAAGCATAAAACTAAGAACGGAACCTTGGGGTACACCGTTCTCCTGAATCTTCTCCCGCGAGACAGTACTGACAATACGGACGCGGAAGCGACGCAGCTGGAGAAAGTTGCACAGAAACAGGGCCAGATAGCCGCGTAACCCCGAACTGTGCATATTACGCAGAATACCGTATTGACAAGTAGCTTCCTAAGCCCTCTCGAGGTCAAAAAAGACACTCCCGAATTGCTGCTTCAGAAGGAAAGCATTCTGCACATAAGCTTATATACGCGCCAGGTTACCAAAGCTTGAAGGAACGCGACGAAATCCGCACTGCTCGGAACAGAGCACGTCGTTCGCCCCCAACGACCAAGTAAACCGAATACTGATCATGCGTTCCAAGGTCTTGCAAACTACGCTCGTGAGGCAAATCGGCCGGTAAGAGGATGGGAGGGTCCGGCCTTTGCCAGGATGAAGGATAGGAATGACAATACCCTCTCGCCACACGTGCGGGAAGACCTATTCGCGCCAAATTCGGTTATAGAGGTCCAGAAGGAATGTAATGGCTACAGGTGGGATGTTAAGTAGCATTTGTCGGTGAATATCATCGGGACCACGAGAAGAGTCCCTCGCAGCGTGTAAAGCATGAGTTAGTTCCGCAAGGGTGAAGGGTGCATTGTACGGCCCACTACAGTCACTAGTAAAATCAAGGCGAAATCTCTCAGCAGCTTCCTTAATGGCAAGAAATGCATTGTCGTAATTGCCCTTTGCTTGTCGCAGCGAAGGAGGTGGCTAGGGCGTCGGCAACATCCGGTTCGCTGGTAAAGGTGAAGCCGTGAACGGTAAGGCGAGGGATGTATGTCCTGAGACATTTGCCGGTCATGCGGCGCACCTAAGTCCACACTCACTGTGAGGAGCTGCTGCGAGAAAGCGAGGAGACATATTATTCACACGTCTTCCGCTCGGCATTACGAACGATATAGCGCGCCTTAGCCCGGGCGCGTTTGAAAGCAACAAAGTTCGCTGCCGTCGGGTGTAGTTGGAAAAGACGAAGAGCCTATTCCGTGCCTTTAATACCAAGTTGCATTCTTCGGTCCACCACGGCACTGGAATACGCCGAGGGGTAGAAGAGCTCCGAGGAATACTGGATTCTGCGACGAGCGAAACCGAGCAAGTAAAATACTCCACCATGTCTTCTATTGAGGTACAGCCATCGTAATGGATATGGAGCAGAGAGGAAAACTTTTCCCAATCAACCTTGGAGGTAATCCAGCGGGGATGTTGCGTGGGCAATGGATATTGTCCCGAAAAACGAATGTCAATGGGATAATGATAACTGCTGTGAAGAGCGGAAAATACCGCCCAATCCAGGAAGGGTAGTAAAGCAGGGCTGCAGAAAGTTACATCTAGGGCCGATAGGGTGCCATATGCGGAAGATAAGAATGTGGGTGCACCGGAGTTTAAGAGTAATAAACCAGACCTATCGCAAACGTCTGCTATTATTGTACCTCGAGCATCGTCAGCAGGAGAACCCCAAAAAAACATTGCTCGCATTGACATCGCCCAAAAAGATCAGCGGCGGGGGAATTTGTGCTAACAATGCCCGAAGCTCACTGTCTGTGATCACATCGTGCGGCGGCAAATTGACATTGCGAACAGAAAAGGAGATGGAAGGCAATGTTACGCGTACAGCTCCTGCTTGTATCGGGGTGTTGAGTGTAATACTGGCGGCAAAAATGGTAGGAGTCACGAGAGTTACAACACCGTTGCAAGTATGCTGGCCACCAACAAAGTCGTGTCTGAATGATTGAAAAAGACGAAATGGATGGGGATGTAAGTGGGTTTCCTGGAGACAGAGGATTGAGGGTGAACGCTTGTTGATTAGATGTTGAAGGTCTGGTAAACGGGTCCTGATCCCATTGACATTCTACTGGATTATGTCCATGGTGAGATAGAAATTAAGGTGGTGTAATATCTTTCTTTCTCACCTTAACAGATTTAGCTCCTACTAACCTAAAATACGTGTCTTCCTCGGACTCCACTGGTGGTCGAGAGTCCGAAAAAGTCCTTTTCGTAGAACGAGAGCCGAAGTACGGCTCATCGGTCTACTATGTTGATGGGAACGATCTCAGGCGAAGGACGAACAAGGATCAATGGATTAGCCGACGGCTGAGATTGCTGCTGTGCATCAGACGTTGTAAACCGGGATGCAGAGGTTCGAGCAAGTAAAGGAGCGGCTTCCCACAAGTCAGTTTGCGTCGACGCATCCGCGACAAGCACAGTCTGTAAATTGACGGATTGGACAAGCATACGGCGAACGGATGAGGAGTATCCTGTGGTGTTGGAATGCTTTAGCTGCTCAAATTGCCGTCTCGCCTCAGGAAAACTAAGATGTTCCTTCACACGTATTTCTTGTATGCTTTCTCTGCCAAGTACATGGGACACTGTCGAGAGCTAGACGGATGACTGCGTTCAAGGTTTACACAGCAAGGAGCACGCGTACAGACGGTGTCAACGTGTGCCGCTAGACCACAACGATCTCAGGTTGCAGGTCGGGCACAGGCGGCATGGGTATGCCCGAACGAAGGCACTTGAAGCACCGCATAGGGTTCGGCACATACGGGCGGACGGCAGCACGTTCGTAGCCACAGTATATGAACTCCGGAACACTAGTACCCTTGAACGAGAGAAAGATCGTACGCAATGGGTACTCCTTGCCGTCACGTTTACCATGTAGACGGTACTCCTGACAAACTCTGTTCTGAAAGATGGGTGACAATATCTTCATTGGAGAGGTCATCTAAGCTAGAGGTGGTCACAACTCCTCTACAGGTGTTCCTGGACTTGTGGGGGTAAACTTTGATGCTGTACGAGCCCAACAGAGTAGCACGAAGTAGCTTGTCCGATTGGTCTTTATTGTGGACCTGTACCAGTAGCGTACCGTCTCGCAGCCTCGTCGCATTTTTAACCTTGCCGCAGATCCTGTCAACTTCCCTTTGCACGTAGAATGGACTTATATCTGAAAATTTCTTCGTCTCGTTTAACATAGCCATAACAAATTACTGGTCAAAATAAGAAGATGGTGCGCGGTTTGACATATTGAAAGGACCCCCTTCCGGAACCGTCGGCGTCAGCCTGCCATACGGGAGTTAAAGTGGAAAAGACACCAAATCTCAACAGTCTGCGCCGTCACGGGAACCATCCCGTGACCAATACCCAAGGCCTACGTCACAAGGGTTACCCTCCAAGCGCCACTGCTGGTCCATATGCGTATACCGTTCACCATGCACGCCCCCAGTTTTTAGCCCCTACCACAGGAATAACCGCCTGTGGCTCCCCACTCTAGGCCGTGTAGCGACAGAACACATGCACGGATTCAGGGGACATGTGTCTGATTACGCCGGGGCAACAGCAGCGGTAACACGTCCGCCCCGTGAAAATATCCCAACGACGTAACGCGGTCATCGGGACAACAGCACAGGCCGGGTTTCCGAAGTAGCTACGTGAATGTACTTGACTATATGGACGGGCTCCGCACCTTAAGGCTACACACAGGGGCAGTGGGGAGGGTGCACCCAAGCTTCAGGGACCTCCGGAGAGCTCACACAAATTGGGAGCCGCGCTGGAAGCATGTGGATAGTGAAAGATCCCTGCTGGTGAGACAGGAGTTAATAAGCCTAATGCTCTACAAACTAAGAAGCTCCATAAGCCTAAAAGAGGAAGAGGGTGATAAAGTAAACAAACGAAAGAAGCAAACACAGAACAAAAGACGTGGCAACAGCGATGTGCAGGATGAAGTGGCGGTGAGCAGCTCGGGAACCCCCGGGTGCGCCAAAAACGCACCTACCGAAGTAGGCCCCTGGGGGGTCACGCGAGGAGGAAAGGTGGTGTGATATAAGAGTAATGACACAAAGGCAATGGCCACTGGAATGAGTGTCTGATACTACGTTCCACTGAAAACGGTGAGCAAGCTGCGCAGAGCAAAAGGAAAGGTCCAGGTGGCAGAGGAGTCGGAAATGAAACTAGGTTCACCGGTGTTCAGAACAGAGAGACTATATTGCCCGCGCAGACCCTAGGGGAACCCCATAAGGGATGGTGAAAGAAGAAAAGCTGGGAGCTGTGACAAGAGATGGAGCATGTCAGCGGCGCAGAGGATAGATAAGGGCGGAACGTAGACATTACATACAGTAAAGAAGAAACCAGTAAGAGCCAGTCTGCTTGCAACAGCTTGCAATGTAGTAGAAAGCGAGACTGGCTGACCGCAGATGTTATTGCGCGTGAGGATCATAACAGCCCCATGAGCAGGAGAGCCCTCCTCCGGTGTAACATCAAACCGCATGGGAAGGTACTGGTGCAGGGCAAATGTATCGTGGCGGCGAAGCTTTGTCTCCTGCAAACACAGTACCAGTGCGTTATAGGACCGTAGTAGCAGCTGCAATTCGACCCTATCAGTACGGACACCGCGGATATTCGACGTCAGGAGCGCCATGGAGCACAGTTAGATGCGTGAAAGGTTACCGAATAATCATAATATGAGTTTCAGCTGGGATGCAAACGAATGGTGGAAACACAGTAGATAAGGTTAAGGTGGGTGTTTCTTGTTGTTTAGAATCTTTGGACCTACGAGAGTAAAGCCACTTTCGTCCGCTATCCGCTGATGTTCGGGATACGGAGGATCCCCTACGGCTCGTAGAATGAGAACGGGACTTGGAAGGTTTATCAGTGACCTTGAGTTATTTACGACTGCGCTCACGAGGCGCGGGCGACAGGTGGTGTCAGTCGAACAAGCGGCTTACGAGCAGGTTCTGGAGAATTAGACCTTGAGGCAGTGGGTGCTATGGATGTTGACTGTAAGGTTGTTTTGCTCGGCGACTCCTCTGTTTGGGTACACGAGTCGGCTACGGACACGGTTTATAGTGCCACTGAAGAAGCAGGAGTGCGGCGGAGCGCTGATACGTAGCCTGAGATGTTCGCTGGCTGCAATCTTTGGAAGCGACGCCGGGCTTCAGGAAAAGTTAGGTGTTCCTTAACCCGTAACCCCTGGATAGCTTTTTCCTCAAGAAAGTGCGGACACTGCCGGGAGCTGTTACAGTGGACGCAGCAAGGGTCCCGAGTACAAGCACTTTGTCCATGAGCAGGTTGGCCGCAACGTTCACATGTAGCGTCGAAGGTGCACCGACTTTGGGTATGACCGAATTTCTAACACCGAAAACAGCGCATGGGATTCGGTACATAAGGTCTCACAGCAGCGCGTTCATAACCACAGTAAAGTGCCTCAGGTAAGGTGGTGCCTTTGAACGTTAGGAATACCGTTCAAAACGCAACCGACTGACCATCACGTCTACCTAGAAGACAGTACGCCTGACATACACCCTGTTCGGAGAGGTTGGAAACAATATCTACATCTGAAAGGCCATCTAAACAGGCGGTGGTCACCACGCCTCTACAAGTGTTCAAAGACTTGTGTGGCGCCACTGTTATGGGGTACGAACCTAACAAACTGGACTTAATGAACTTCTTTGACTGGTCCTCTGTCTTGGTTTCCACTAGAAGGGTACCGTCTCTCGTTCTGGTAGCACTGATCACTTTACCGATTTTCCGGTCAATTTCTCGTTGGATATAGAAGGGACTAATATCTCGCATTGTTTTCTTTTCACAGGTAAAGGTCACAACTATAAAGCGGTCAAATGAAGAGGTTTTGCGCGAAGATAACATAATGGAAAGACACCCTTCCGGAACCGTCGGCGTCAGCCTACCATCCGGGGGTACAGAGAAAAGACACCAAAATACCTTCCGGTCTGTGCACCTTGTACACCCCTACCAGACCGGTCTCATGGAATACCTCAAATGTTACCCTCCAGCCACCACAGTTGGTCCATACGGGTAAGCCCTTCACCATGTACAACCCGGCTTTAAGCCCCTACCACCTGTGGCTTCCCACTTTAGGCCATGCTGCGTAATAAAGCAGACATGGATTCAGGAGACTTGTGGTTGATTACACCGGGTTTCCGTTAGCGGTAACACGACCGGTCCGTAATTCTAACCCAACGAACAGCGTTCGGCGGGACATTAAAACATACCGGGCCCCCGAGGAAGCTACGTGACAGGGCAACACAGTGGAAATAGCAGGCTCGCCGTCCCACTCAACCTGGAGTTCGATGTAATACCTAGTCCAGGCCAAATGGCTACTGGTGGGTTAGACCCTAGCCTACCGTTTCGGCGAAGCAGAAACCAAAGCGGTGTATTAGGCTGCGTACCCTCCCCAGTTACTGAAGAACAGAAGCCCAGGCTCAGATACGAAAGCCTCAACCATCCAGGATAGTCCTTTCCACCGACACGGGTCTCCACGCACGGCCTACACGTGGTTAGGCATTTAAACCTACTAACTCCTTCACCACACTGAGGTTGCCCACAGAGGGAGTGAAGGTTATCTCGGGACCCCGGATGCGCTTAACCCGTACCTACTGTAGTAGGCCCCTAGAGGCGGATAGAAACGGAGAAGATGATGATAATGGTGTTTAAGGGCGCTCAACTGCCGAGGTCATAAGCGCCCTTACGATTAAAACTTGGCAATAGGCGGTAAGAAAAATACCAAAAAAAAGGGGAAAAAAACACAAGTAAAAGAGCTAACAAAGTTGAAACTGAAGTAACAACGGTCCAGCCCTCTAAAAAGAGCTGGATATAAAACTCCATCTAAAATCAACACATTAAAATTAAAAGAGTTTTAAAAAAAACTGCTATCACACTAAAACGTCAAGGTAAAAGAAAGTTTTGCTAAAAATTTAAAAACCCTGTCCACTGCTCTTGGGTCATCTGCCAGGACCTCAGCAAGAGAGGCCGGCATGCCCATAGATGACCGAATGTGTGCCAGGTGACCACACTCCAGCAACACATGACGAACTGTCTGTGCCTGCCCACAGAGCGCACAGACAGGAGCAGGTTCACGTTTAAAAAGGTAACTGTGAGTAAAAATACAGTGGCCAATTCTTAGCCGAGCTAGTACTACCTCCTCCCGGCGGAATAAACGAGAGGAGGTTACCCAGTTGACAGGGAGGTCCTTCACCTCTCGCAGCTTATTACCACGGAGAGCCGACCACTCCGCATGCCAAGTCGAAAAAACGGCTCTCCGTACAGCCACTCTAAAATCTTCTGCTGTTGAATGGGTAATCGTAACACTGGGCGCTGTGACTGCCGATTTCGCTGCCAAATCCGCCGTGTCATTCCCTGGCAAGCCAACGTTTCAACGAATCCATGCGCACTCCACATTAAAACCAGAAGCCTGCAAAATGTGGAGAACGTCCTGGATGCGCTGCACCAAAGGATGGTAATTGTACAGCTCACGAATGCTCTGAAGGGCACTAAGGGAATCACTAAGAATAAGGCAGTCACCTAATTTTCGAATGAATAACCAAGTAGCGAGGACCACATGACTCGACTACTTCCTTTCCAACGTTTGCATTTAAAATAAGGGGTTTTGGTGCCATAAAAAATGGTATGAATTCATCCTCCAGTGCTCCCCACCCACCACGGAGCCCAACAAGGGGTCACCCCACTGGGGTGACAGGGCTACACAGGGGATATAGCGGGCTCGCCGTCCCACTCACCCTGGAGTTCGGTGTAATACCTAGTCCTGGCCGATTGACTAGGGGTGGGTTAGTCCCTAGCCTCCCGTTTAGGCAAATCAGAAACCAAAGCGGTGTATTAGGCTGCGCACCCTCCCCAGTTACTGAAAGACAGAAGCCCAGGCTCAGGTACGCAACCCTCAACCAACCAGGATATTCCTTTTCACCGACACGGGTCTCCACGCACGGCCTACACGTGGGTGGGCATTTTGACCTTGTGACTCCCTCACCACTCTGAGGTTGCCCACAGAGGGAGTCAAGGTGGCTCGGGACCCCGGGTGCGCCTAACCCGTACCTACCGTAGTAGGCCCCTGGGGGGTATCCAAAAGTCTTTGAGTATCTGACCTCTCGCACAAATCCGATGGGAGCCCCAAAGAGGGTGATGGGCATTCACATCGCCTACCACTAAAAAGGGTGGTGGCAAATGCGAAACTAGCGGTTTTAAGTCGCGGTGCGAGAGTTCCGCAGATGGAGGCAAATAGATTCTACAAATGGTGAATTAGCTTAATGCTGAGAGCAACGGCCTGGATGTCAGATTGTCTGGGTACAGAGTTGGTAAAGATATCATCTCGAATAAGCATCATAGTGCCCCATGTGCCGGGACACCGTCCAGGGGCCTACTACGGAAGATACGGGTTTCGCGCACCCGGGGGTTCCCGAGCCACTCGCCGCCATCTCATCATCATCATCATCATCATCATCGCCACCTACTGAGCCACGTTTTGTGTTTGTAAGCATATTTGTTTGTTTTGTGACAGCCTCATCTTCTTCCCCTTCTAGGCTTATTCTTTACTTGCTAGTATTAAGGCTTTAGATTTATTAACTCCTGTCTCACCAACAGGGATTTTTATTCTATCTCCGTGGTTCCTGTCCCACGGTTCCAGCGCGGCTTCCAACATGTGTCCTCTTCGGAGGTCCCAGGCGCGAAGGTTGTCCGTCCATACCGTTATGTACACCCACGTAGCTTCCTTGGGGGCCCGGTCTGTTTTAATTTCCCGACGAGCGCTGCTCGTTGGGTTAGAATTACGGACCGGTCGTGTTACCGCTAACGGAAAACCCGGTGTAATCAACCACAAGTCCCCTGAATCCATGTCTGCTTTATTACTCAGCATGACCTATAGTGGGGAGCCACAGGTGGTTATACCTGTGGTAGGGGCTTAAAGCCGGGTTGTACATGGTGAAGGGCTTACCGTATGGACCAGCAGTAGTGGCTGGAGGGTAACTCCTTCTGAGGTATTCCTTTAGATCGGTCTGGTAGGGGTCTACCAGGTGGCACAGACCGGAAAGTATTTTGGTGTCTTCTCTCTCTACCCCCGGATGGCAGGCTGACACCGACGGTTCCGGGAGGGGGTCATTCCATAATGCTATCTCCGCGCAAAACCTCTTCTTTTGACCGCTTTATAGTTGTGACCTTGGCATGCGAAAAGAAAACTATGCGAGATATCAGTCCGTTTTACATACAACGCGAGATTGACAGGATTTGCGGTAAAGTGACCAATGTCACCCGAACGCGAGACGGTACGCTTTTGATTGACACGAAGACGGAAGACCAGTCCAAGAAACTCCTGAAGGCCAGCTTGTTGGGTTCCTACCCCATAAAGGTGGTCTCCCTCTACACCTGTAGAGCCATCGTAACCACCTCTTGTTTAGATGGTCTTTCCGAAGCAGATATAGTCACTAATTTATCTGACCAGGGTGTATTCCAAGCGTACCGTCTGCTCGGCAAACGAGATGGTGAATCAGTGGCACTGCGTACGGTATTTCTGATTTTTAAGGGCACCACAATACCCGAGACCCTATATTGTGGATATGAACGCGTCTCTGTGCGACCATATGTGCTAAACCCAATGCGCTATTTTCGGTGCCAACGGTTCGGTCACACGCAAACTCGGTGCAACTGCGACGCTACCTGTGAACGTTGCGGACAAACTGCCCACGGAGAAACTGCTTGTGCTCGAGAACCTTGTTGCGTCCATTGTACAGGGAAGCATCCATCTAGCTCCCGGAAATGTCCACGTTTTCTCGAGGAAAAGGCCATCCAGGAGCTGCGAGTTAACGAGCGCCTGACTTTTCCGGAAGCCAGGCGTCGCTTCCAAAATCTGCAGCCTGCGACCATCTCAAGCTATGCCTCAACGGTCCGCCGCACTCCTCTTTCATCAGTGGCACTGGAAACCGTGCCTGTAGCCGACGCGTGTACTCAAACAGAACAGACGCCGACCTCTACAACCTCGCAGTCTTCAACATTCACACCACCCACTGCCACAAATTCTATTTCTCCCGAACCTGTACGTAAGCCGCTAGTGAGACCGACACCATCTGTCGCTGCTCATGAGCGCATTCGCAAGAAACTCAAGGCCACTGATAAACCTTCCAAGTCCCGTTCTCGTTCTACGAACCTTAGGGGATCTTCCGTATCCCGCACATCAGCGGATAGCGCCGACGAAGGTGGCTATACTCTTGTGGGTCCAAAGAGTGCAAGGCACAAGAAACGCCCACCTTAACTCCATCTACTTCGTTTCCACCCTTCGTTTGCATCCCAGCTGCAAACTCATATAAGATTATTCGGTAAGCTTTCACGCCTCTAACTGTGCCCCTGACGTGGAATATCCGCGGTGTCCGTACTCATAGGGCCGAATTGCAGCTGTTACTACGGTCCTATAACCCTCTGATTCTGTGTTTCCAGGAGACAAAGCTTCGCCCCCATGATGCATTTGCCCTGCACCAATACCTTCCCATGCGGTTTGACGTTACACCGGAGGGCTCTCCTGCTCATGGGGGTGTTATGATCCTCACGCGCAATGACATCCGTGCTCAGCCAGTCTCGCTTACTACTACCTTACAAGCTGTTGCTACCCGACTTGCCCTTCCTGGTTTCTGCTTTACCGTATGGAATGTCTACGATCCGCCTTCATCTATCCTCTGCGCCACTGACATGCTCCATCTCTTGTCACAGCTCCCAGCACCTTTTCTTCTGCTGGGTGATTTTAATGCCCACCATCCCCTATGGGGTTCTCCTAGGGCCTGCGCGCGGGGGACCGTTCTTGCTCACCTTTTCGATCAAAATAGTCTCTGTGTTCTGAACATCGGTGAACCTACTTTCGTTTCCGATTCTTCTGCCACGCTTTCCCACCTGGACCTTTCTGTTTGTTCAGCACAGCTTGTTCACTGCTTTCAATGGAACGTAGTATCTGACACTCATTCCAGCGATCATTTTCCTTGTGTCCTCACCATGCTTTCACACCACATTTCCTCATCGCGTGCTAGCACTTGGCAGCTGTCTAAGTCTAACTTTGCGCTCTTTTCCTCTCTGGCTGTGTTTGGCGACTGTCAGTTCCACACGGTTGACCATATGCTTGAGCATTTTAACTGTGTTATACTCTCAGTCGCAGAGCAAACCATGCCCCGGACATGACCCAAACGCTTACCGGTCCCTTGGTGGACTGCTGAGTGCCGCGATGCTATTCGTGCTCGTAGGAGGGCTCTTAGGGTATTTGGCCATCTTCCTACGCTGGAGCACTTGATCATTTTTAAACAAACACGCGCACGGGCACGCCGAATTATTCAAGATAGCAAAAGGTCTTCATGGAATTCTTTGTATCTACCTTTAACCGCAAAACACCTTCATACGTTGTGTGGGAGAAGCTCCGCCGTGTGGACGGTAAGCAGACTGGTACCTCCATACCGGGGCTACTCGTGGGCACGGACACCGCAGTTGATCCGGTTGCTGTGTCAGACGTCCTAGACAGCACATTCGCAAAAGTGTCCAGTACGCCAATTATAACCCGGCGTTCCGTGCCATTAAGACGGAGGTGGATTCTCGGAGTCTCTCTTTCCGGTCTTCTGACACTGAGTGCTATAACACATCTTTTAGCATGCGAGAGCTGGATGCCTCACTAGCATCTTCTCGGCATTCCGCTCCATGACCCGATGGTATCCATATTGCCATGCTGCAACACTCCTCTTCTGATGGTAAACTCTATCTCCTGAGCCTATATAACCGTGTTTGGCAAGAGGGTTGGCAAGAGGGTGTGTTTCCTGCGGCTTGGCGTGAAGCCACGGTTGTTCCAATTTTAAAACCGGGAAAGGATCGCAGACTTCCTTCCAGTTACCGTCCTATCTCCCTCACAAGTGCAGCTTGTAAGGTGATGGAGCGCATGATAAATGGGCGGTTACGATGGTGGCTCGAGTCTGAGAAACTCCTCTGCAATATCCAGTGCGGCTTTCGCCGATACCGCTCCTCCACTCACCACCTAGTTTCCCTCTCGACTCATATCCTGAATGGATTTCTGCGCAAGTGCCAAACTGTGGCCATATTTTTCGATCTCGAGAAAGCATATGACACCTGCTGAAGGGCTGGCTTATTGCGTACGTTGCATAAGTGGGGCTGCCGTTGCCGCCTTCCAGTGTTCCTCCGCGAGTTTATGGAGAAGCGGGTATTTCGTGTATGTGTTGGTTCTGTTTGCCGCCCAGTATTTGGTCAGGAGAATGGAGTACCTCAAGGTTCGGTTCTCAGTTGCACCCTCTTCGCCATTGCCATCAATCCTATCGCTGGTTGCCTTCCTGCTGGAATTTCCTCATCCTTATTTGTTGACGACTTTGCAATTTATTGCAGCTCTCGGCGCACATACCTTTTGGAGCGTCGCTTTCAGGCCTGTCTCGACCGTCTGCAAAGTTGGAACGTTGCGAATGGTTTTCGTTTTTCTGCCGAGAAAACCGTTTGTGTTAACTTTTGGCGTCGGAAACGTTACGCGGCGCCTTCCCTACACCTCGGGCCGGTACCGCTGCCCTTCGCCGAAACTGTGAAGTTTCTTGGCTTAGTGTTTGACAGGAAGCTTAGCTGGTCGTCTCATATTTCTTCGTTGAGGGCTCGATGTGATCGAGCACTCAATATTTTACGTGTTTTATGTGGCACATCCTGGGGAGCAGATCGCACTGTACTATTACAGCTATATCGTTCGCTTGTTCGCTCTAAGCTTGATTACGGGTGCATTGTGTACTCTTCGGCATGTCGTTCAGTTTTACGTCGTTTAAACCCCGTTCACCATCGAGGGATTCGCCTGGCACTGGGTGCGTTTCCGATTAGCCCAGTTATTAGTTTGTCTGCTGAGGCTGCTGAACCTCCGCTGTGCTATAGGCGTGAGGTCCTTCTTTGCAGCTATGCCCTCCGCCTCCTTCCAACGCCGGATCACCCGTCTTTCAAGCTATTCTTTGACGAGTCTCTTGACCGTCAATATGCTGTTAGTGCGCTGGCCTTGCTTCCTGCCGGGGTTCGTTTTCGTGAATTGCTTCGCCTGTTGGATGTTCAATTACCGGCTCTGCTGTCAGTGGGGGAATGTTCATCTCCTCCTTGGTTACGCTGTGATACCCCGGTCCACATACGGTTGGCATCCATGAAGAAATCAGTTACTCCAACCTCGGCCTTCCGCTCCGCTTTTTTAGAGTTGCAGGCCGAGTTTCCCAACCATTGCTTTACTTTCACGGATGGTTCAAAGGATGACCGTGGTGTGGGATGTGCTTTTGTTTTTAATTCGCGGAGTTACGCGTTTCACCTATTGGGGCAGTGTTCAATTAATACCGCCGAACTTTTCAGTATTTATCCAGCTCTTGTTTTTATCCGGGGACAGGATTTTAGGCAGTTAGTTTTGTGTAGCGATTCCCTCAGTGCACTACAGGGCCTTCGTGAGCTGTATCCATACCATCCTTTGATACAGCGTATTCAGGATCACCTGCATTCGCTCGCTGATGCTGGCGTCAGCGTGTCGTTTGTTTGATTTCCTGGTTACGTAGGTGTGAGCGGCAATGAGCAAGCGGACGCAGCTGCCAAGTCTGCGATTTTAAATCCCACTGTTTTTAGCTCCACTGTTCCTCCCAGTGATGCTCGTGTCCTAATGCGCCGGGCCATTCTTTCTCGCTGGTTCGCGGAATGGTCCGGGGTGCGTGGGAACAAACTCAGAGAGGGCAAGTCCCTTCCTGTCCCCTGGACTACTACTTCGCGTGCATCTCGCCGCGATGAAGTGATTTTAGCGCCTCTGCGTATTGGACACTGCCGTTTTAGCCATGAGTACCTTTTACGTGGGGAAGCCGCACCGCAATGTGCTTCGTATAACGAGCCTTTGACGGTGCTTTATTTTTTATTGGAGTGCCACCTTTATACTGTGCTGCGTGCGTCCCTATGTCTGCCTACTGACATCCTCACCCTTCTCGGCGTCAGTCCTGTATCTTGTGCCGGACTTTTTAATTTTCTCCGCCGCTGCGGGATGTAAAGTAGGGTTTAAATTTTTATCTTGGTTTTATCCTTTCCCAACTTGTTTTTTTTTTTTTTTTTTTTTTTTAGTACCTTGTTTTAATCTGGCTTAGGTAGCCTTTTTATGCTCAAGTTTTAACCCTTGTGTGGTAATTCTGTTTTAGTGGTTTTTATGCCTTTTAACTTTTGGCTCTTTTAACTACTCTAGGGCGCTAATAAACAATGCAGTTGTGCGCCCTAAAACCATACTACTACTACTACTACTACTACTACTACTACTACTACTACTACTAGTACTACTACTACTACTACTACTAGTACTACTACTACTACTACTACTACTACTACTACTACTACTACTACTACTACTACTACTACTACTACTACTGACCACCTAGTCTCCCTCTCGACTCATATCCTGAATGGATTTCTGCGCAAGTGCCAAACTGTGGTGATATTTTAGATCTCGAGAAAGCATATGACACCTGCTGGAGGGCTGGCTTATTGCGTACGTTGCATAAGTGGGGCTGCCGTGGCCGCCTTCCAGTGTTCCTCCGCGAGTTTATGGAGAAGCGGGTATTTCGTGTACGTGTTGGTTCTGTTTGCTCCCGCGTATTTAATCAGGAGAATGGAGTATCTCAAGGTTCGGTTCTCAGTTGCACCCTCTTCGCCATCGCCAACAATCCTATCACTGATTGTCTTCCCGCTGGAATTTCCTCATCCTTATTTGTTGACGACTTTGCAATTTATTGCAGGTCTCGGCGCACATGCCTTTTGGAGCGTCGCCATCAGGCCTGTCTCGACCGTCTGCATAGTTGGAGCGTTGCGAATGGTTTCCGTTTTTCTGCCGACATAACCGTTTGTGTCAACTTCTGGCGTCGGAAACGTTACGCGGCGCCTTCCCTACACCTTGGGCCAGTATCGCTGCACTTCGCAGAAACTGTGAAGTTTCCTAGCTTAGTGTTTGACAGGAAGCTTAGCTGGTCGACTCATATTTCTTCGTTGAGGGCTCGATGCGATCGAGCTCTTAATATTTTACCTGTTTTATGTGGCACATCCTGGGGAGCAGATCGCACTGTACTATTACAGCTATATCGTTCGCTTGTTCACTCTAAGCTTGATTACGGGTGCATTGTGTACTCTTCGGCATGTCGTTCAGTTTTACGTCGTTTAAACCCCGTCCACCATCGAGGCATTCGCCTGGCACTGGGACCCTTTCCCACGAGGCCAGTTATTAGTTTGTCTGCTGAGGCTGCTGAACCTCCGCTGTGCTATAGGCGTGAGGTCCTTCTTTGCAGCTATGCCCTGCGCCACCATGCAATGCTGGATCACCCGTCTTTCAAGCTATTCTTTGATGAGTCTCTTGACCGTCAATATGCTGTTAGTGCGCAGGCCTTGCTTCCTGCCGGGGTTCGCTTTCGTGAATTGCTTCGTCTGTTGGATGTTCAGCTACCGGCTCTGCTGTCAGTGGGGGAATGTTCATCTCCTCCTTAGTTACGCTGCGACACCCCGGTCCACCTACGGTTGGCATCCATGACGAAATCACTTACGCCACCCTCGGCCTTCCGCTCCGCTTTTTTTAGAGTTGCAGGCCGAGTTTCCCAACCATTATTTTATTTTCACGGATGGTTCAAAGGATGGCCGTGGTGTGGGATGTGCTTTTGTTTTTAATTCGCGGAGTTACGCGTTTCACCTATTGGGGCAGTGTTCAATTTTTACCGCCGAACTTTTCAGTATTTATCCAGGTCTTGTTTTTATCCGAGAACAGAATTTTAGGCAGTTTGTTATGTGTAGCGATTCCCTCATTGCACTACAGGGCCTGCGTGAGCTGTAGCCATACCATCCTTTGATACAGCGTATTCAGAATCGCCTGCATTCGCTCGCTGATGCTGGAGTCAGCGTGTCGTTTGTTTGGGTTCCTGGTCACGTAGGTGTGAGCGGGAATGAGCAAGCGGACGCAGCTGCCAAGTCTGCGATTTTAAATCCCACTGTTTTTAGGTCCACTGTTCCTCCCAATGATGCTCGTGTCCTCCTGCGCCGGGCCATTCTTTCGCGGTGGTTCGCGGAATGGTCCGGGGTGCGTGGGAACAAACTCAGAGAGGTCAAGTTCCTTCCTCTCCCCAGGACTACTTCTTCGCGTGCATCTCGCCGCGATGAAGTGATTTTAGCGCGTCTGCGTATTGGACACTGCCGTTTTAGCCATGAGTACCTTTTACGTGGGGAAGCCGCACCGCAATGTGCTTCGTATAACGAGCCTTTGACGGTGCGTTATTTTTTATTGGAGTGCCACCTTTATACTGTGCTGCGTGCGTTCCTATGTCTGCCTACTGACATCCCCACCCTTCTCGGCGACAATCCGTATCTTGTGCTGGACTTTTTAATTTTCTCCGCCGCTGCGGGATGTACAGTAGGGTATAAATTTTTATCTTGGTTTTATCCCTTCCCGACCTGTGTGTTTTTTTTTTTTTTTTTTTTTTTTAGTACCTCGTTTTTAATCTGGCTTAGGTAGCCTTTATATTCTCAAGTTTTAACCCTTGTTTGGTAATTCTGTTTTAGTGGTTTTTCTGCCTTTTAACTTTTGGCACTTTTAACTACTCTAGGGCGCTAATAACCAATGCAGTTGTGCGCTCTAAAGCCATACTACTACTGTTCAATTTGTCCTTTTTAGGCGTTGGGCTAGTACTATTTTCAGGAGCACGATCCTGCCGTTTGCGCACTGTCCCTCTAGCAGTGGCGGCAGAATCTTCCTGGTCCATCTCGTCCACAAGGGAGGACCTTTTTCAAGACCAAATTTCGGTCCGACAAGTTCGAACCGATTAGATGTGCTGATCGGCGAAGACGGCCGTCACCAATCCACGCCCTCCTCCCCAGATGACCCACCAGAGGAGTCTACACGTGGGGAGTTGCGTGTACTTTTCTTACCCTTAGATGACTTAGCAGAAGATTGCTTATTCTCTTTCAAGAAGTCTTGACGGACATATTTGGTCTCAAACTGCTTTTCAGGGGCAGAAGATGTCGTGGATTTACCAGCCTTAGTTCCCGAGGTCGAGGCTTTCGGTGACAAGTGAGCAGGACTGCTCTATAAGCTGGCGGATGTTAATGCCGACTTGGATGTAAGTGTCGAAGGCTTTGGCAGCGCTTGTGCTAAAATAACCTTTTCCGCAATAGTAGCCCCGTTAATATCGCCGGTCTGTGTTGCGATTTACCGACGCGGTTCCGGTTTAGCTGCAACTTAGCTATAGGTACCGGAGGGTGCGGAGTCCGGGCTTCCAAGAAGGGCACCTTCTCTTTCACCCGTATCTCCTGGACCGCCCGTTCCTCTGCAAAACGGGGGCTGTATCGGGAATTTGATGGGTGTTCTCCGTTACAGTTCACACACGATGGAGCTGAAGCACAAGCCGCATCGTGGGAGATGTCACCGCAGTGGGAGCAGATGGACCTGCCGGTACACGACTCACTAGTGTGACCAAAACGTTGGCATTTAAAGCACCTGAGCGAATTGGGTATATAAGGCCTAACTTCGATGGCTTCATACCCTGCCTTAATCTTTTGAGAGAGGTCAACCCGATCAAAAGTAAGAAACAGGATTAGAGTAGGCATGAATTCACCATTGTGCTTACGTTGTAACCGATAAATAGATGAGACACCCTGAGTCGCAAGATTTTCTTGGATCTCCTCAATGGACAAACCGTCCAATGCGTGGGTTGTTACTACACCGCGTGAGGAGTTGAGCGACTTGTGCGCCTCGACCTTCACTGGATAGCTGGCTAACATGGTGACTTTTAGTATCGTTGCACCCTGCGAGGCGGAGTAGGCTTCGACAGGAAGTGTACCATTGCGAGCTCGAACCGAGGATGAAACCAGACCATCAATGGCATCGAGAGCCTTTTGGATAGTAAAAGGGCTCACCGTAAGGAACTTCTTACCTTCCTCTGTCCTTTGAATAACACAAGTAGCGAGGACCACATGACTCGACTACTTCCTTTCCAACATCTTTTCTGGAAGTAGGGCGTTTGAGTTTTGGTGGCATAAAATATTGTATAAATTCATCCACCAGTGCTCCCCACCCACCACGGGGCCCAAATAGGGGTCACCCCTCTGGGGTAACAGAGCTATGCATGGGATATAGCAGGCTCGCCGGCCCACTCACCCTGGAGTTCGGTACAATACCTAGTGCTGGCCGATTGACTAGGAGTGGGTTAGTCCCTAGCCTCCCGTTTAGGCAAAGCAGAAAACAAGTGGTGTATTAAGTTGCGCATCCACCCCAGTTACTGAAAGACAGAAACCCAGGCTCAGGTACGCAACCCTTAACCAACCAGGATATTCCTTTTTACCGACACGGGTCTTCACGCACGGCCCTCACGTGGGTGGGCATTTTGACCTACTGACTCCGTCACCACTCTGAGGTTGCCCACAGAGGGAGTCAAGGCGGCTCGGGACCCCGGGTGCGCCTAACCCGTACCAACAGTAGTAGGCCCCTGGGGAGGTGTCCGTAAAAGTTTTAGATAACGGTCACACCGCGCTTTCAGCTGTGATATATGTTATGTCCAACAAAGTTTCCGATCGAAGATCAACTAAAGGAATCCCGCCTTATCTGCGAAAGGAAGAAAATCGGCCCGAGTCGAAAAGACGGCGGATTTTGCCACTTACGGCGCCAATAGTTATCGGAGACTATCTTCTCAACAGAGAATCCAAAACCGTGTTTCGAGTTCTAACCATAGAGATTGTCTAAACACTGCTGGAGGATGTGTTCAAAAAACGATGTATACTGAGAAGTACAGAAGATGGCAAAGTCGTCCACGAATAAACAGGAAGACACCTGGGGGTACACATAGCGATATGGAATTTATTCCAATAACAAACAACGTCACGCATAATACCGAAACTCGCGGCACTCCGTTCTCTTGAATAAAATGTTTACAGAAAACCGAGCGAACCCTCACTCGAAAAACGCGGTGCCGCATAAGCTCCTGAATGAAAACGGTAGGCGTCCACGTATTCCCGTTGTGGAAAGCACGTAACATCCCCGCTCGCCAACATATTTGATAGGGCTTCTCGAGGTCAAAAAATATCCCAACTGTGGGGCTGTTTTTAAGAAACCCATCCATGATGTGAGTTGACAGCGAGACAAGGTGGTCAGTTGCTGAACGTCGTGGTCTAAAGCATACTGGATGTTAGTAAGAAGATTGTGGGATTCCAGCCACAGTCCATTGATCATGCGCTGCATCACCTTGCACACACATTTGGTGAGGGAAATAGGAGGGTAACTGGAAGGACGATGGCGGTCCATTCCAGGTTTAAGAATGGGTATAATGTTGGCTTCCCTCCACTTGTCTGGATAAATGGCGTCAATCCAGACACGATTATAGACCTCGAGTATAAAAGCTTTACCATCAGGAGAGAACATTTGGACGTGGATACCATCTGGTCCGGGTGCAGAGTGTCGCGCAGATGGGAGTGCATTGTCAAACTCTGCCATGGTGAAAAGGCGATTATAGTCCTCAAGGATGCCAGAAAGAAAGAGGAATCCTCGAGATTCCATCATAGCCTTAACTATTAGAAACTCAGGGGAATAATTGTCTGAGCTAGACACCTGAGCGAATGCACTGCCTAAAGTGTTCGCCAAGTCAAACGTATCAACAACTGCTCCGTAAGGCGTTTTGTGACCGGAGATGGAGGTCGATTTTACAGCCACACGTCTTATTCCATCACATTCTTTTGATATCCTTACTAACCCGTCTAGAATGTGTACGCATCTACATATAGAATATCAGGTTATCCAGTGTAGGGAAACGCTGGAAAACCCGTAGAGCACGTCTGCAAGCTCGAAGAGCATCCCAACATTACGCGATCCAGCAAGGTGCCGGAAAACGTCCGACACGGCCAGTCGAACGCGGAAAGGATTGTTGAGTAGCAGAGAGAGTGTTGCCTGTGAGAAGTTCAGCCTATTGATTCATAGAGTCGTGCTCGTCGTAGATAAATTCTGGCAGTAGGGAATACTGCTCCCAGTTGGCTTGATCTAGGCGCTAGCTAGGTAAACGGGTAAAACATACGTGTGTCAAGAGACTAATAAGACAAGGAAAGTGGTCACTTGACTGCAAATTCGAGATAATATTCCAGCATAACGTGAATGTTGGCTGAGGGGAATATATTGCAATGTCAATGTGTGAAAAACTATGAAAGGCGTCACAAAGAAAGTTGCGCTCTCCGGTATTCAAGAGAGCAAGATTCTGACTACCCAAGTAGTATGCAAAGAGCTGACCTCCCGCACAAGCCCAAGGTGTGCCCCAAAGAGCGTGATGTGCATTCACGTCGCCTAAGAATAAGAAGGGTGGAGGCAACTGCGAAATTAGGTGTTCTAAGTCGCTGTGCGACAGATCCGCAGATAGGGGCAAATAGATACTGCAAAGGGCTTAATCCTGATTAAAATGGACTGGATGTCATATTTTAAGGGTACGGATTCAGCAAAGATATCATATCGAAAAACCATTATAGTGCCCCTATGTGCCGGGATACGTCCTCCGGGGGTAAATCACATCTTACGGAGGAGTACTGCCTGATGGTAACGGTCTCCTGTGGACAGAGCTTTGTTTCTTGTAAGCATACCACTAAAGCTTCATGCTGGCTCAGCAACAAGTCAAGCTCTGGACGATGCGGTCGAATTCCGCGTATGTTCCAATATAGGATAGCCATTGAGTATATTATGGAACAAGTTTCAAACCGAAAGACCCATCTGTAGATTGGGATTAACTGGTCAGTTCAATTTGTTCTTCTTAGGCGTTGGACTAGTACTATTTTCAGGAGCACGATCCTACCGTTTCTACACCGTCCCTCTGGCAGTGGCGGCAGAATCCTCCCGGTTCATCTCCTCCACAAGGGAGGACCCTTTTCCAAGAGCAAATTTTGGTCCGAGAATTTCGAACCGATTTGATGTGCGGATCGGCGAAGATGGCCGTCGCCGATCCACGCCCTCCTCCCCAGATGACCCCTCAGAAGAGGAAACTCTAGGAGAGTTGCGTGGACTTTTCTTACTCTTAGATAACTTGGCAGAAGATTGTACATTCTCTTTCAAGTAGTCTTGTCGGACATATTTTGTCTTAAACTGTTTCTCAGGTGCAGAATACGTCGCGGATTAATCAGTCCTAGTTCCCGAGGTCGATGGTTTCGGTGACAAGTGTTCATGTAAGCTGGAGGATTTGGCAGATGGTTATGCCGACTTGGATGTAGACGACGAGGGCTTATTCGGTGTTTGGACCAGAATAATCTTTTCCGCAATAGTAACACCGTTCATATCGCCGGTCTGTGTTGCGATTTCCCGACGCGTAAAGGATTTAGCTGCAACAGAGTCGCAGGAGCCTCCGGGCTTCCAAGAAGGACACCTCTTTCACCCGTATCGCCTGGATTGCCAGAACCTCTGTAAAACGGGGACAGTCTCGGGAACTAGATGGTTGTTCCCCGTTACAGTTCACACACGATGAAGCTAAAGCACAAGTCTCATCGTGGGAGATGTCACCGCATTGGGCGCAGGGACTTGCAGTTGCACAGCTCACCAGTGTGACCAAAACATTGGTATTTATAACACCTAAGCGGGTTCGGTATATAAGGCCTAATTTCGATGACTTCACATCCTGCTCTAGGCTTTTGAAGGAGGTCAGCCCGATCAAAAGTAAGAAACAGGTAAGGGGTAGGCAGCAATTTACCATTGATCTTGCGCTGTACCGATAAACAGATGTGACACCCTGAGCTGCAAGATTTTCCTTGATCTCCTCAATGGACAATCCGTCCAATGCGCGGGTTGTAACCACACCGCGGGAAGAGTTCAACGTTTGGTGCACCTCGGCGTTCACTGGGTAGCTGGCTAGCATTGTGGCTTTAAGTATTCTGGAAGCCTGGGATACAGAAATGTCTTCGAAAAGGAGTGTACCATTGCGAGTTCTAACATAGGATTTCATTGGGCCAGCAATGTTTTAAAGCCCCTTTTGTATAGTAAAAAGACTTACCTTTAAGAAGTTCTTAACTTCCTCTGTCCTATGAATAACCAAGTAGCAAGGACCACACGACACGACAACTTCCTTTCCAACGTCTTTACTTGAAGAACGGGGTTGTCGTTTGGGTGCCATAAAATATGATTTAAATTTCGCCCCCAGTGCTCCCTCACCACGGAGCCCGACAAGTGTTCACCCTACTGGCGTGACAGGGCTACACAGGGGATATAGCAGGCTTGCCGCCCCACTCCACCTGGAGTTCGGTAAAAGCCCTAGTCCTGGTCGATTGACTAGGGGTGGGTTAGTCCCTAGCCTCCCGTTTAGGCGAGGCAGTAGCCAAAGTGGTGTATTAGCTTGTGCACCCTCCCCAGTTAATGAAAGTCAGAAGTCCTGGTTCAGGTACGCATCCCTCTATCAACCAGGATACTCCTTTCCACCGACACGGGTCTACCCGTACGGTCTACACGTGGGTGGGCATTAGAACCTACGGACTCTCTCACCACTTAAAGGTTGCCCACAGAGGAAGTGGCTCGAGACCCCGGATGCGCCTTACCCGTACCTACCATAGTAGGCCCCTGGGGGACAACAGACTGAGATATAAAATTAATCCATATAGCAAACGCCGTGACGCTCAGAACCGATCCCTGTTGCACACCGTTCTCTTGAATAAAAAGGTTAAAGATTATGGAGCCGACCCTTACCCGGAAAACGCGGTCCATCATAACCTCATGAATAAACAACGGTAAGCGTCCAGATATATCCCAGTTGAGAATGGAACCTAAGATCCCTGCCCGCCAACACGTATCATAAGCCTTGTCAAGGTGAACAAATATTCCGACTGTTTGACAGTTCTTAAGAAAGCCATTCACGATCTGCGTCGACAGCGATACAAGATGGTCTGTTGCTGACCGAGGTCCGCGAAAACCGCACAGTATGTTTGTCAGTAAATTGTGGGATTGAAGGCCACCACACCAAACGTCCATTTACCTTTCGTTCCATCACCTTGCAAACACTACTGTTGAGTGAATTAGAGTGGTAACTGGACGAGAGATCATGGTCCTTTCCAGGTTTAAGTATAGGTATAGTGGTGGCTTCCCGCCATTTTTCGGGAAAAGTGCCATCAACCTTGACACGATTGTAGACCTCGAGGAGGAAAGCCTTACTCGTAGCAGAGAGATGTTGCAGCATTTGGACGTGGCGGAGTGTGTTGCGAAGGTGAAAGTATATGGTCTAACTCTGCCATGGTGAAGAGGCGATTGTAATCCTCATGGTTTTCGAAACTAAAAGAGAATCCTTGTGATTCCACGTGAACCTTAACGGCAAGAAAAACGGGGGAATAATGGTCTGAGTTAGACACCTGAGGGAAAACACTGCCACGGAAAATGTATCAACATTACCTCCAGGAGGTGTTTTGAGACCGTTGATTGGCAGATGGGTCAATTTGCCGGCCACATGCCTTAACTTATCCCATACAACAGAGGAAGGTGTATGTCTATTTAAGGAGCTTACAAACTCGCTTCCGGATTGCTTTTTACTGTGCTTAATAACTTGTCTGGATATAGCGCGCATCTGCTTATAATGTATTAGATTAGCCAGCGTACGGCGACAATGGAAAGTCCGAAGAGCACGTCTGTGGGCATGAATGGCATCCCGAAATTCATCTGTCCACCAGGAAACAGGAAATCGACGAGGGTTGACCAGATGACCACGGGATAGAGTGCTCTGCAGCAGAAAATTGGTTGTTTCGAGGTGTTCAACTAAGGAATCCACAGAGTCGCGCTCGCTGTAGTTAAAAACAGTGAGAAAAAAGGTTCCACTTTGCTTTATCTAGACACCATCGAGGCAAATGTGGGGAACGTACAAACGGTGATAAGAGACTAATAAGAATGGGAATGTGGTCACTAAAATGTAAGTCAGAGATGAGATTCCAGTACTAGGAAACAGCCAACTGCGGAGAACAAACAGCTATGTTCAGGTGGGAGAAACTGTGAAAGGTATCAGATAGAAATGCAGGCTCTCCGGTGATCAAGAGAGATATGTGAGAACTGTCCAGCAAATCGGCAATAAGATTACATCCGCACAAGTCCGAGGGGATCCCTACAATGGGTGGTGAGCACTCACGTCACCGACTAGTAGGAAAGATGCGGGTAGCGGACAAACTAAATATTCTAATTCAGTGCGCCAGAGGTTAAAGCAGGGCGGAAGATATATACTACAAATGGTGAATTTGGTACAGAACAACGTGATTCGTACAGCGACCGACTGGATATCACACTGTAAAGACACGGATACAGCATAAAGGACATCTTTTACGAGCATCATAGCGCCCGCATGTGCAGGCATCCCCTCAGTCGGAGTTAAATCACACCGTACAGCGGAGTTGTGCCTAAAGGTGCCGTTGTCGTGTGGACGGAGCTTAGTCTCTTGTAAGATGGTGCAGCAACAGCTCAAGCTCTGGTCGATGTAGTCGAAGACCGCGTATGTTCCACAGTAGAACAATCATGGTGGCTATTATCGAATAAGATTTAAATCGAAAGACGTTTCTGCATATTCGTCAGTGCTTGTCGATTCAATTTGTTCTTTTTAGGTGTATAAGTGACACTGTTTTCAGGAGCACGTTCCTGCCGCTTTCGCACTGGCAGTGGGGGCAGAATCCGCCTGGTCCTTTTCCTCCAGGGGGGGGGGGGAGGAAGGCCTCTTTCCAATAGAGAATTTCTGCTCGAGAACCTCGAACCGATTAGAGGTGCTATCGACACAGATGGTCGTCGCCGATCAGTACTCCCCCCCCCTGAAGATTCTTCCGAAGAGGATCGACATGGAGATTGGCGTGAGCTATTTCTACCCTTAGTTGTTCTGGGATCGGATTTAACACTCTCTTTCAGGAAGTCCGTCCTAACATTCCTTGTCTTAAATGTTTTCACTGGACCAGAATGCGCAACGGATGAGCTGGTCATGGTGCCCGAGGTCGAATGTTCGGGAGATAACTTATCTGGATTCCGTTGAACAGTAGCAGTGCTAGCAGATGTAGACTTAGAAGTGCAGGTATTTGGGTGTTGCCTGGCGGAGAGAACCCTGTCAGAAATTGTTGCCCCGCTAATATTGCACTTTTGTGTAGCAACTTCCTTACGCGGTACTGACTTTGCTGTAACGGAACTGTAGGTATAGAAGCGTGGGACGGAGGTTTGGCGAAGGCGCAGGAGCTTATGGGCTTCTAAGAAGGACACCTTCCGTTCCCGTATCTCCTGGATCGCTCTCTCCTCCGTAAAACGGGGGCAATCTCGGGAACTAAATCGATGTTCCCAACTACAATTCACACAAGATGGAGTGGCAGAACAAGCTCCTTCGTGCGATGCCTCTTCACATAGAGCACATGTAGAATGACTAGTACAAAGCTCACTGGTGTGCCCAAACCTCTGATACTTGTAACGCTGAGAGGGTTGAGAATATAGGGGCTAACCTCGATGATTTCTTACCCTGCCTTAACCCTTTTAGGGATACCCACACGGTCAAAGGTAACGAACAGGGTACCGGTAGGAACAATTTCACCATTAATTTTCCGGTGAACCCTATAAACAGATGTTACACCCTGGTGTGTCAGATTCTCTTGAAGCTCCTCATTGGACAAACCATCCAATGCGCGGGTGGTGATAACGCCGCGCCAGGAGTTCATATGCTACTTGACCCTTATTGGGTAACCGCCTAATATTTTTGCTTTGAGTAGTTTTCCTGCCAGGGACGCCGTAAATGTTTCTACCAGTGGTTAGACCACCCGCCTCTCACCTAGACGGCCAGGGTACGATCCCAAGCGACCATATGTGAGATTTATGGTGGACAAAGCGGCGCTGGGCGGGTTTTCTCCGGGTACTCCGGTTTTCTCCGGGTACTCCCGTTTCCCCCGCCATCGCATTCCAACGGTGCTCCATCATCATTCATGTACCATCAGTGTCACCGCCTGTGGTGCCATAAGTAGTTAAAGCGGGCGTTAAACACTGAACAACAAATACCAGGAGGTTGCCGTTGCGTATTTCAGGACAGGAGTGTACCGGACCAGCGATTTTATCAAGACACTTTTGAATTGCAAAAGGGCAAATGGTAAGGTAAATGGCCGACCTTCCCTGTGCTTATTACTCAGTTGCGAGGACCACTGCACTCGACAACTTCTTTTCCACTATTTTATTTTTAAGTTTTTGGTTTGCCATACAGATGGTATTAAATTTCATCCCCCAGTGCTCCCCACCAACCACGGAGCTCAACAAGTTATCACCCCACTGGGTTGACAGGGCTACACAAGGGATATAGCATTCTTGCCGTCCTACTCACCCTGGAGTTCGGTATAATACCTAGTCCTGGCCGATTGACTAGGGGTGGGCTAGTCGTTATTCTCCGGTTAAGATGAAGCAGAAACCAAAGTGGTGCATTAGGTTGCGTACCCTCCCCAGTTACTGAAGAACAGAAGCCCAGGCTCAGATACGCAACCCTCAACCAACCTGGACATTCGTTTCCACTGACAGGGGTTTCCACGCACGGCCTACACGTGAGTGGGCATTTGTAGCTTCTGACCCCCTCACCATTCAGAGGTTGCCCACTGAGGGGATTAAGTGTGGCTCGGGACCCCGGATGCGCCTAACCCGTTCCTACCGTAGTAGGCCCCTGGGGGGACCTACACGTGGGTGGGCATTTGAACCTACTGACTGCCTCACCATTCTGAGGTTGCCCACAGAGGAAGTCAAGATTGGCTCAGGACCCCGGGTGCGCCTAACCCATACCTACCGTAGTAGGCCCTTGGGGACGAATGTTCAGTGTAATTTTCGTCAGAAGTTTCACAATCTATCATTTGGTGTCTCTTTCGACTCTCGTTATGAACGGGTTTCTGAGTCAGAGAAAGACTGCAGCTGTACTTTTTGTCTTAGGGAACCCTTACGACACTTGTTGGAAAACTGATCTTCTTCGTACACCTCATCAGTGGTGTTTTCATGGTCGCCTCCCGATATTCATTCGGAAGTTCGTGAAAGAGCGGGTATAACGTGTGCGTGGGTTGGTTGTAAATGTTATACTACTCACGATGTTATACTATCACCGATCTGTAGTCAGTGTCAAACTTTTCCTTATAACCTTTAAGCATCTTGTGACTACCTTCCGTTAGAGATTTCCTCCTCGCTCTTTGTCGACGATTTTGCCGTGTACCTCACGGCTCGGCGAATCTGTCTCCTTGAACGTCTTCTTCAGCGTAGTCTAGACTCCTTTTCCTCCTGAAGTTTGGCAAATGGCTTACACTTCTCTGCAGAATAGGGTTTTTTAAATTTCTGGCGACGGAATGATTTTCCTTGTCCTACTCTCCGCCTCGAAATAGATATACTACCGTTTGCTAATTAGGCGAATTTCCTGGGTTTAATATTTGATCGAAATTTATGTTGTCCGCCCATATAATTTATTCGTGCATACGTTCTCTCGATATTTTGTCTTTTAGTGGCACATCCTGGGTAGCTGTTAGGACTGTACTTCTATGCCTATATCGAACGTTAGTCGGTTCCAAATGCGATTATGGGGTTTGTAATTTATTTTTCTGCGCGACCCTCTATCATTCGCGCTTACACACTGTTCATCATCGAGGTATATGGCTAGCAACTCGCGCATTCCATATTAGCCCTTTTGATAGTGTTTGTGCGAAAGCAGCAGAACCGCCGCTATGTTTTTGCCGTGAGTATCTTCTGGCGAGCTATGGATGCCGTCTATCCAGCATGCCTCCATACCCAGCTCAGCCATCCTTTCTGGACGATTCTTTGATGGTTTGTACGCTTCTCGATCTCTCTCCTTGCGTCAGGGGTACGTTTTCGCAAGCTCCTTGCGCAAATGGTCAAAACTATGTCTGCTTTTGTTCCAAAAAGATAAACTACTTTCCCTCCTTAGTTTCGCCCGGGGACCTCAATCCACCCAGGTTCCCCTCCAGCATTTAGAAGTTAAATACTCTGTTTTCATCCTTCGGTCCATCTTTTTAGCCCTGAAGGATCAACATCCCGACGTTTTTATTCATACTGCCGGGTTGAAAAACGCTCAAGGTATTGGCTGTGCTTTTATGGTTAAAAGTCACAGTTTTAATTTTCGTGTTTCGCGACAGTGTTCGATGTTTACTACTGAGCTCTTTAGTATTCTCTAAGCTGTTTGATATGTGCAGCGATATGTGATACCTTTCTCTGCCATCTGAGCCAATTCTCTCGGTGCCCTCCAAAGCCTGTACATTCCGCTGTACACTTTCCACCCTATCGTACATCGCATCCAGGATTGCCTTCACTCCGTTTCAGAATCAGGTCTTAGTGTGACGTTTCTATGGCTGCCTAGTCATACTGGAGTAATCAGGAATGAGGCAGCTGATTCTGTAGCCAAGAAGTTCAGTCTATCCTTCAGGATTTTTTAGTTCTACCGTTCCAGCTAATGATCTGAAGACGTTTTCCGTGGGACCAAAAGTGTCAAAAGATTTCGGGTAACTAGGCTACTCCCGGAAGCCCGGAAAAGCTCGTGTCCTTTTCCCGACTAGAAGAGGCCAGTTTACGCCGCCTGCTTATCGGACACTGCCATTTTAGCCAAGCCACTGTCATATACTGCGTGGAGAGCCAGTTGCAATTTGTCGGTGCGTCGCGACACATTTTAATCGAGAGCCAGTTCTTAGCTCCCCTTTGTATGTCATTGAGTTTACAGACGATATGCAGCCATCCTGGAGAACGTGTTTTACCTTATATTCGACATTGCTCTATGATTGGCCATGAAAAACTTCAGTTCCGTTTTACAGCTTGGGCAGTATGCCGTTTTATTTATTATTTGAACATAAAGGACTATTTTTAATACTTTAACTTCGGGGGCTATCTTAGGTTTTAATATTCATTTTACCATGATCTATCAACTAAAATTTTAATTTTATGCTTTTCATATGTTTTCTAGGGCACTAATAATAATATAGGTTTAGCGTCTTAAAAACCTTACCTCTCTGTCATACACAAACATACACACTAATGTTTTTACATGATTTATTTAAGGGATTCCGAAAATTTTATTTCCGGACAAATCTCGATATAGAATTTTTTGTTTTATACAATAATATCTTAAGTTACTATAGGAAATTACGTAGCAGAGGAAGTAAAAATGATGGTAAAACAACACCCACCAAAATTCAGATGCCTCCACAAGACAAATGTAACATCGACATTCAAACTAAAACGTGCATTAGTGTCAAATCCTCAGCTACGTGAAATTATCCTATTGGTTATTCAAACCCTTTGACTACTCAGAGTGCTGCTGGTGCAAGTGGAGCACGTAGAAACATACACTCTATACTAATAAGACACATTCACTACTGCTACAGAACTACGAAAGTGCAAGACATTCAGCCCGTACCTTCTTTCCTGTTGTTCTTGCGCTGCTTCCAATTGCCGGCTTTAAGAGAAAATGTAATCTTGCATTAATAGCATTAATCAATAATTTGTATGTATACAGCTAATGCTATATGTAACAAACAATTTCTCTACACATACCTACTTCTGAAACTCTTAGTAACGACTGAAACAATACAGAACAAGTAAACACAAATGTAACCCAAAACTAACATGCAGGATGGCTACTTTCCTTCGTCTCATAGTAAAAATAATATTACATTTGGTGTGTAGATAGTCTCATGTGATACGCGAGACAAACCAGAATGTGTAAAAGCTATATAATGACAACTGGAATTAATAATAAGTATCGTATTTTCATTGACGTGCAGAAACTATTAGACATTTCGTCATTTACTAGAAACAGTGTACGTTTAAAATATTTTTCAACGTCTGTCATTTTTCAGAGCTCAAACTTACCATATTTCGCTTATAGTAATGGATCAAATTAATTCGTTTGCATCAACTATTTCGCTCAGTGACACTGATTTCTATGAACAATTCCGACGAAGTAGTATGATCATGTAGTAATGAAGCCTAGAGCGGCATTTTGACTGCTGATATACTTCTATATTTCACTAAGATGCTTCACAATACTTCATGTTGCCGAAAGCTGAAATATCCTTATATAACTACACATGGTTGCCAGATATAGCGGAAAATAAATTATTTGGCACCTCGCTGAGAGGAGGAATTAAAGAAACCAAAGGTTAACATTGAATCCTTTGTGTCCAGGGGTCCCGTATTCTCGCTAAAACATACTAACTTTAGGAAGGAATAAATCACAATGATCACGCTTAGGTTGGCAAATGGTGAAAGGTAAGGAAAAAACATTATCCGGAAGTGTAATTTAAAATTCGAATAGAAATTAATCGACCAGTTATAAACATTGATGGATCAAATAATTCCCTTTTACTCATTTGGTTGTAGTTATTAATTACAATTTATCCGCATTTAAAATCACGTTCTAATCCCCAGAAGCTGTTTAACTTAATTTCACTGATATCGGACTATAGAAGCACAGAGTTTCTGAAACACACCGCAATGTGTAAATCTGTGATAGAAGTTTGCATTATTTGTTAAAGAAGCATATTATTACAAAACATTCAGCTTTCAAGGTTAATTCAATATTGCGGAATTGCGGGATGTAGTGCATCAATAATTATTTCAGACAATGTAACACACTGCCACCTGTAACCATATGATACAACTTTGCAGGTATTATTTGTTAAATAATCATATCAGAAACTTTAATATACTAATATTAATTTATATTGAGGAATTGCAGATATTAAGCTGTAATAATTACTTCCGATTACACTAATGTGCTATACTGCCAGGTATAGAGCTCTGTAGGACCTGTAACCTGATGCAACTTTGTATTATTTGTTAGATAAAGATATTCTTATAAAACATTAACATTATAGGGATAATTTAATATTGCAGTATTCCGTGAGACGTTCCTTTACTAAGGGCGGCAGACTACAAAGGTTATTAGCGCCCTTGGAATATAAAATCTCGGCTAAAACCAGAAAAAAACTATTTTAAAAGAAATCGGTAATATCTGGAAAGCAACCAGAAATAAAACACACTATTGCAAAAACCTCGAGAATGAAAGCACGTCAAAGTGACACATAAAACCTGTAGAAACAAAAGAATTAACGCCCAAAGACATATGTGAATCTAGGAAACCATAGCAAAGAATTTAGTAAAAAGAATATACCTATAATTAAAGCTGAGTATCAAAGGTGATTACAGATTTAAAAGCCTTACATATCACTCCATTGTCAACCGTCAAAACCTATTAAATCAAAATAAAACTAGATTCTTTAGGCATATGTCACTTGGGATAAAATTTGGAAAACCTAATCCACCGCTCAGGTATCATAGGCGAAATCCTGACCGGCAGTTGCTGAGTGCAAGTAGATGTGTTAAACGAGCACACACTACCAACACATGATGGAGAGAAAGCATCTCAGCGCAGAGCGAATAGATAGCTGGAGGTCCCTCCTTATATAACTGTAAAAAAAAAAAAGTGGCCATTGCGAAAACTACACAAAATGCCCTCCACACGACGAGATAAACGTGACGAGGTAGCCCAGTTTTTAGAAAGTTCTTTAACTTCCCGAAGCTTATTGCGACGGAGAGCCGATCACTCAGCACACCAGCCAGAAAACACCGCTCTCCGCACAACTATTCTAAAATCTTCAGCTGTCGCTGGATGATGATGATTGCTGTTTAAGGGTGGTAAACTACTAGCTTATCAATACCCTCAGAAAACTAAATGGGGCAAGAGACTAGAACTAAAATGGGTTTAAAATCAAAAAAGAATAAAATGCGTGGTAAAATTAGACAAAATGAGCTGTAAAAACTAGACACCGCTAAAGCTATAATATCCATAAAACCATTTAAAACAATGGAGCGTAAAAAGGGATAACAGTTGATAAAATTAAATGTGTATTAAGCTGATGAATAAAAAGCTAGTTCCTGAAGCTTAACTAATTGTTGATAAAAATTAAAAAAATCCTGTCAACAGTAGCGGGTCATTGCCAAGGACCTCCGCTACGGAGACCGGCAGCTGTAGAGTTGTGCAAACAACTATTAACCATGGCTATCCTATATCGGTACATATGCGGCATTCAACAACATAGAGCAGAACTTGAACTATTGATCAACCTCTAGTCGTTTGCCTACAAGAGACAAAACTCCGTCCACAAGATAATGTCACATTCAGTCACTATTCTTCTGTAAGGTGTGATTTATCGCCGACAGAAGGAATACCAGCACATGGGGGCACTATGATGCTCATCAGAGATGACATTTACGCTGATTACCTCTCCTTGCAGTCTGAAATCCAGTCAGTCGCTCTGAGGATTACGCTGCCATCTCTCAAGCTTACCATTTGAAGTATCTATCTGCATCCTTCTCACAACCTCTCATGCACTGATTTAGAAGACCTTGTTTCCCAGCTACCAACACCATATTTTGTTGGTAGGGGACATGAATGGCCACCACCCACTTTGGGGTTCATCTCCGGCTTGTGCGAGAAATCTTGGACACTAACAACCACTCTCTCCTAAATACCGGAAAGCCCACCTTTCTTTCTGATGCCTTCAATAGTTTTTCACACCTGGATGTAGCGGTTTGTTCGCCGCAGTTAGTAGTTTCATTCCAATGGAATATTCTCTCTGATTTACATTCTAGCGACCACTTTCCTATTCTCATTAGCCTCTTAGCACAGGATGCATGTTCCGCTCCTTTACCTAGATGGTGCTTTGATACAGCAAACTGGCACCTCTGTTCCAGGTTGGCTGTTTTTGAGCAATAACGAGCACGACTCTGTGAGCCTTTTAGTCGAACACCCCAAGAGAAAATTCTTCCTGCTTCCGAGCTTTCTACTCCGCGGTTAAACAGACTACCCCGTCGTTTTGCTGTCCCATGGTGGACTGATGACTACCGGAATTCTATTCGTGCTCGCAGACGTGCTATCAGGGTTTTCCAACGTCGCTCTACGGTGCATAATCTTATACAATATAAACAAATGTGTGCCCAATCTAGACGAATTATTAACGATAGCAAAAAAGCATCCTGGAGGCGATTTTAAGCCTCTTTTAACCGACATACACATTCCTCTGTCGTATGTGATAGGTTAAGACGTGACTGGAAAATCGACCCATATACCCATCGCCGGTATTAAAACATCTGCCGGAGCTGTTGATACGTTTGACGTGGCGAACACCTTAGGCAGTGTATTCGTCACCTTAGGCGGTGCAGGTGTCTAGCTCACACAATCATTTCCCTGACTTTCTTACAGTTAAAGCTCAGGTGGAATCTCGAGGATTTTCTTTCGTTCTGGAAACCCTGAGGATAATAATCGCCTTTTCACTATGGCTGAGCTAGACAATGCACTTTCATCTTTGCGACATTCTGTACCAGGACCAGATGGTATCTACGTCCAAATGCAGCAACATCTCTCTCCTGATGTTAAGGCTTTTTCTACTCGAGGTCTATAATCGTGTCTGGGTTGACGGTAATTTTCCAGACAAGTGGCGGGAGGCCATTATTATACCCATTCCTAAACCTGGAAAGGATCGCAATATTCCTTCCAGTTACCGTCCTATTTCCCTCACCAGTTGCGTATGCAATGTGATGGAACGCATGATCAATGGAAGGTTGGAGGGGTGGCTGGCATTTCAGAATCATCTGACTAACACCCAGTGTGGTTTCTGAAGAACAGCCCAACAGTTGGGGTCCTTTTTGACTTGAGAAGGCTTATGATACGTGTTGGTGGGTAGGGATTTTGCGCTACCTCCACAGCTGGAATATACGTGGACGCCTACCACTGTTCATCCAGCAGTTGAGGGATCGCGCTTTCCGAGTAAGGGTCGGCTCGGTTTTTTCTAACTATTTTATTCAAGAGAACGAGTGCCGCAGGGCTCGGTACTCAGCGTGACGCTGTTTGCTTTAGCGATAAATTCCATCCTGCACTGTGTTCCCCCAAGTGTCTCTTTGCCATCTTCTGCACTTCTCAGCGTAGGCAGTTTTTAGAACGCCGTCTCCAGCGGTGTTTGGACAATCTCTATGATTGGAGCTCAAAAAACGGCTTTCGCTTCTCACCTGACAAGATAGTCTGCATTAATTTCTGGCGCCGAAAATGGCAAATGTACCCTTTTCTTCATCTCGGGCCAGATATACTTCCATTTGCAGATGAGGTGAGATTCCTGGGGTTGATATTCGATCGAAAACTATGCTGGTCACCTCATGTGGCACCGCTTAAAGCCCAGTGTGACCGTTCTTTGAATACTTTACGGATACTGAGCGGCAAATCTTGGGGAGCAAATTGGGCAGTACTGCTGCGTCCTTATCGTGCACTGATCCAATCAAAGTTCAACTACGGATGCAATGTTTATGCCTCAGCACGCCCATCTGTGCTGAGAGAAAGCTACTGTCCACAGTCGGGGCATCTGGGTGGCTGTTAGGGTGATTCCAATTAGCCCAGTTGAGAGCCTTTATGCCGATTCTGCCGAACCACCTCTGCGCTGTCAGCGGGATGTTCTTCTAACTATGGCCGTAGCTTGAAGTGCATACCTGCGTATCCATCATTTACTACCTTTTAGCTTCTGGGTTGGACACCCGTTATAGAAACATCTTCCGTAGTCCAACGCCTGCAGCATTTCACTTCCGGGAGCTGCTTCGATCGCACAGCTTAGAAATGCCTCACATGTTTCTACAGGGGAAGAGGGTGCATCCACCTTGGTTCACCTTGGTTACGTACTTCCTCCCACGTAGATCTCGGGATGACGGCTTACGCAAAATCTTCTACGCCTAAGTTCAGTATCCGTTCTTGTTTTTCAGAATTTTTATCAAAATACAGTGGCCGCAGTTATATATATATATATAAAGTGCGCCAATGGTGTTGGATGTGCCTTTGTCGCTGGAACCGAACCATTTACCTTCGGTTTGCCGAGTAGCACTTCAATCTACTCTCCAGAGCTGTATGCTATCTACCGAGCCGTTCTATACAGGGTTATTCAAAAAGAAAAAACAGATTTCAAACACTTATTGTTTCCACACTAGCATAGGTAGAAACATAATTCCAACGCTCATGGAGAGAGAAAAGTTTACATTTGAAATAGCGCGGGGGGGGGGGGGGGTAGAAGTTCTATTCACGGCCACATTGGCGCTGTTGTTCGTTGTTGTATGTCGGTAATGAAATGGGCCGACACCGCAGTAGAAATAATTTTGTATGTTGCAATTAACAAAACTAGAGTCCATTGTTGCAGTTCAACGAGCATGTCGCCATCAATTTAATAAACAACCGCCGCGTCATAAGCAAATTTATGAGCGGCATCGAAAATTCGTAGAAGATGGTTGCATCTGCAACGAAATGTGCATTTACATGTTAGAAGATATGAAAGAACACAATTTTGCTCAACGATTAATGTTCTCCGATGAATGCACTTTTCATCTTTCTGGTAAAGTTAATCGCCATAACGTTCCAATTTGGGCAAATGAAAATCCTAGGGCAGTTATTCAACATGAGAGAGATTCACCAAAGGTGAACGTCTTCTGTGCGATATCTGTAACCAAGGTTCATCGACCTTTCTTCTTCATGGAGAAAATTGTGACAGGACTAATCTCTCTAGACATGCTTGAAAACTGGTTATTTCCCCAACTTGAAGAAGATTCAGATGATTTCATCTTCATGCAATATAGTGCTCCGCCTCATTTCTCTTAACACGTCCGACGTTACTTGAATAACACATTTCCAGGACGTTGGATTCGAAGAGGAGGAGCAGAAGATTAACTTTATCGCCGGTGGCCTCTCCGGTCTCCAGATCTCACTCCGTGTGACTTTTATCTATATGGTTACGTAAAAGACCGTGATTTTATCCCTCCTATGCCTGACACTCTTGAAGATCTACGACATCAAATTGTTGAAGCTGTGAATTCTATAACTGGAGACCAGTTGATTCGTGTGTGGCAAGAAATCAGCCACCATTCTTACATATGTCGTGTAATACACGGTGCTCATGTTCAATGCATATTAGAAATAGTACCCTTCTCTCTCTCTCTCTCTCTCTCTCTCTCTCTCTCTCCAGGAACACTGGAATCATGTTTCTATCTTTTGTAGTTTGGAAGCAATAAATGTTTGAAATCTGTTCTTTCTTTTTGAATAACCCTGTATATTCGCCGTGGAAACTTGGGTGATTGCCTTATTCTAAGTGATTCCCTTAGTGCTCTTCAGAGCCTTCGTGAGCTATACGTTTACGATCCTCTAGTGCAGCGCATTCAGAACATCGTCCACATTTTGCATGCTTCGGGTGTAAATGCGGATTGTGCCTGGGTTGCTGGACACGTTGGCGTGCCAGAAAATGAACTGGTGGATTTGGTGGCAAAGAAGGCATCACCTTGTCACGACCGAACAATTTTAGAGTTGTTGTACAAAAGCGGTAATTGCGGGCTGGCATGGAGAGTGGTCCGTTCTTCGCGGCAAAAAGTTTAGCGGAAGAGGTGCATAAAATAATAAAACGAACTAGATCCTGACCGTAAAAGTAATTGTTGATAAAAACTTAAAACCCTCGCAACTATACCGGTGCCATCGCCAAGAAACCCCGCAAGGGTGGCCGGCAGCTGGAAAGTCGTGCGAAAAGCTGCTGGAGCGGCACCCTCTACCAGCATATGTGCCACCGTCAGTGCTTCTCCACATAGGGAGGTGAAGGACTTCCCTATGAACTGGGTGACTTCCTCTCGTCTATCTCGCCGTGAGGAGGTTATTTTTAGCTACATTACGTGTTGGCCACTGTATTTTTAGTCATACTCATCTTTTTAAGAAGGAACCTCCCCCTGTCTGCCCGCTCTGTGTCGAAGCCTTTCCCGTCCAACACGTGTTTATAGAGTGCTCGTCTAGCACCACTACGAGCCACTCTGCAACTGCCAGCCAGGCTTTCGGAGGTCCTGGCTGATGATCTCGGAACGGTGGATAAGGTTTTTAAATTTTTATCCGAAATGGCATATAGCTTGAGTATTTAGTTTAGTGATATGTATCGTTTTATTTAAATTTTTTATCGTCTTTTACACTTACGACTAGGTTCTTTTATGTTCACCTTTGTTTTAGCTCTTTTAGTGGCATGCTCTTATCGCCAGCTCTGGTTTCAGGGCTGGATATCTATTTTATGTTAGTTTTAATTAATTTTTATACTGCTTTTATTTCCTGTTTTAGCTATTTTGATTGAGATTCTGTTTAGCATAGTTTTATCTCAGGTGCTTTAGCTCCCCAGTTTTATGTTAAGGGCGCTGATTATGATGATGATTGTTGTTTAAGGTCAACTACTAGATTATCAACGCCCTTAGAAATCTAAAAGAGAAACTAGACCAGATTTAAAAATGGGCTAAAATTAGCTACGGATTAAATGCAAGCTGAAATTTGACATAAAAATAACGGTAAAAACTGTGCATTGCTAAAACATCTTTAAAAATTCCTGAACAATGGTAAACAATAGGTCCCAGGTGGCAATAAACCTAAAAAGCGATAAAAGTATGTAAAACTAGAAGCGGAAGAGGAGCATAAAATAATAAAACCAACTAGATCCTGACCGTAAAAGTAAATGTTGATAAAAACTTAAAAACCTTCGCAACTGTACCGGTGTCATCGCCAAGAAACCCCGCAGGGGAGGCCGGCAGCTGGAGAGTCATGCGAATAGCTACTGGAGCGGCACCCTCTACCAGCAAATGTGCCACCGTCAGTGCTTCTCCACATAAAGGACAGACAGGGTCCGGACCTCTAGTAAAAAGCCGACTATGCGTAAAAACGTGTGGCCAATTCGCAATTGGGCTAACTGTACCTCCTTCCGACTATAAGGACGTGAGGAGGTTGCCCGGGTTATAGGGAGGTCATTTACTTGCCGAAACTTGTTACCGCGGAGAGCCGACCACTACGCATGCCAGCTTGAACAAACCATTCCTAACACAACCACCCTACAGTCTTCCGGTGGTGCACTGGTAACGTTAACACTCCGCGCTGTGACTGCCGATTTTGCCGCCACTTAATTACCCCGCAAGCCAACGTGTCCATTGATCCAGGCACGTCCCACATTATCACCGGAAGCGTCCAAAATGTGGAGGGCGTATTGGATGCTTTGCACTAAAGAATGGTACGTGTAGAGCTCACGAATGCTCTGAAGCACATTAAGGGAATATCTCAGAACAAGGGAATTACCCAATCGTCAACTGCGAATATACAGAATGGCTGGGTAAATAGCATACAGATCTGCAGTATAAATACAGGCATTACTAGGCAAACCGAAACTATACGGTTCGGTGCCAGTAACGAACGCACATCCAGTACCAATGAGAGCCTTACTGCCATCGGCATATAACTATGGCCAATGTACTTTGATAAACATTCTAAAAAAAAAAAAAAAAACTACGGATACTAGACGTAGGAGTATCAGATTTCCCATAGGTTGTCATCCCGAGATAAACTTGGGATGTATCAAGCTACCAAGGGGGGTACACCCTCACCCCTTTGGGAAACATGCGAGACGACACAAGGTTATGCTTCCGAAGTGGCTCGCGGAAACGAAAATCTGCAGGTCTGGGACTGAGGGACAGGTTTCTATAAAGTACGTCCAGCACAGTGTTGAAAAAAGGGAATTGATGCAAAGGAATGCACTGAAGCCCACAACCATAATTACCTAACAGAACATACCATCAATAGCGCAGAGGGAGTTCTGCCGATTCGGCGTAACGCCTAACAACTGGACTGGTCGGAAAACCTCCGACAGCCACACGGATGCCCTGATTATGGACAAAGTATAATTTCCTCAGCACAGATGGTCGTGCAGAAGAATAAACAATGTAACCATAGTCCAACTTGGATCGAAGCGGTGAACGGTAAAGACGCAACAACACTGCCGATCCGCTCCCCAAGATTTGCCACCTAGTATCCGTAAAATATTAAGAAAACGGCTACAGCGGGCTTTCAGCTGTAGTATATGTTGTGACCAGCAAAGTTTACGATCAAATATCAGTCCAAAGAATCTCGCCTCAGCTGCGAAGGAAAGGAAATCTGGCCCGAGGTGAAGCGTAGGTGCCATTCGCCAATTACGGCGCCAGAAGTTAACGCAGACTGTCTTCTCAGTGGAGAAACGAAAGCCGCTTTTCATGTTCGAACCATACAGATTGTTTGAACACCGCTGGAGATGGCGTTCAAAAATGGTGCACGCTGAGAATTACAAGAAATGGCAAAGTCGCATCCTAATAAGCAGGACGAGACACCTCGGGGAACGCATTGAGATATACGGATAATTGCTTCAGCAACAATCTTCACGCTCAGAACTGACCCCAGTGGAACACTGCTCTCTTGATAAAAAAGGTTCGAAAAAACCGAGCCAACCCTGACTCGGAAAACGGGGTCACTCGTAAACTCCTGAATAAACAACGGTAGGTGACCACGTAGATTCCAGCTGAGGAGTGAACGTAAGATCCCTGCTCGCCAACATGTGTTATAAACCTTATCCAGGTCAAAGAATATTCCAGCTGTTAAACTGTTCTTAAAGAATTCGTCCATGATCTGCGTCGACAGCAAACCAATATGGTCAGCGGCTGAACGACGTCGTCGGAAATAGCAGTGGGTGTTGGTGAACAATTTGTGAGTTTCAAGACACCATACCAACCGCCCATTGATCATGCTTTCCATCACCTTGCAGACGCAAATGGTGAGGGAAATAGGACGGTAGCTGGAAGGAAGGTGACTGTCCTTTCCAGGTTTCAAAACTAGAATGATGGTGGTCTCCCGCCACTTCTCTGGAAAACTAGCGTCAATCCAGACGCGATTGTAGATCTCGATAATGATGATGATGATGATGATGATGATGATGATGTGTGGGGTTAGAGCCGCACAACAGCTAGGTTAGCGCCCATAAAAAATAAGGCGTGGTTCCGTACGCAATTAAAACGTCACGGAAAATTAAAACATCAATTAAAAATAGCTATTCACCAATAAAAACCACTGGAAACAAAAATGTCAAAGTCTGAACAAAGAGAAACTAAAAACATAACAAAAAGGAACTAAAAGGATGGAACTGAAAGCCGGTTCCTCTGGGCTAAAATTCAAACAGCTAAAAGCTTGAAAATATAAAAATCCTAAGCTAATCCAGAGGACGAAATAAATAAAACAATAGACAGCAAGGTAAAAGGCACATCAGATAGAATATTAAAAACTTTTGCTAGGATCTCTCTGAGAGTCGCCGGCATCTGCAGAGCGGCCCGTAGATGTGCTAGACGAGCACACTCTAGCAGTACGTGAGAGACTGACAGTGTCTGTCCACCGAGCACACACATTGGAGCAGGTTTCCTCAGAAGGAGGTAGCTGTGTGTAAAAACGCAGTGGCCCATATGCAACCGAGCCAATATGACCTTATCACGACGAGAGATAGGTAAGGAGGTTACCCAGTTCATTGGAAGGTCCTTCACTACTCTGAGCTTGTTGTCGAGGAGTGTATACCATTCCTTATGCCAGCAAGAAATCACCAACTTCTGCATAAAATGAGAGTGAGAGAGAGAAGTAAGGCTTTAGGGCGCCCAACATATAAGATTATTAGCGCCCTAGAGATGTAGGAAAATAAAAACGAGTATAAAATAAAAATTAGGCCTAACGCTTCATGCTATAAAAAAACGCAAACAGACGCTTAAACCAGGATTAAAATGTAGGAGATAACACTCCGAAAATAAAAAAAACCTAAGGTGGTTAAAAGAAATAAATAAAACTGAAGTGTCAAAAGCTGCAGAACACAATTAAAACTAGACACGTCCAATCATAGGGCACTTTCGTATAAAAGATAAAACCAGTTCTACAGCAGTCAGACGGTCTGCTAAAATGTCACGCATGCCACTGGGAAAATTCAACGACAGTCGCGAGGCGGCTAAAAATTGGCACTCGGTTAAAATGTGTCTCACTGCCAAGGTTGCGCCGCACCGACAAACTGGAGTTTGCTCTCCATGCAGTAAATGACAGTGGCTAAAATAATAGTGTCGCACACGCAGGCGACATAAAATGACCTCTGCTCGGCGGGAGGTGCGACAAGACGTTTTCCAGGATTCGGGGAGTGCTTTAATTACCCGCAGTTTGTTTCCAGTAGTTCTGGACCATTCAGTCGCCCGACGAGAACGAATGGTCCCTCGCAACACCGGCTTAAGATCACTAGCGGGAACGGAACAAGAAAATATCCTGGAAGATGTAATTGATCTCTTGGCAGCAGAATCAACTTTCTCGTTTCCCGTTACTCCCGTGTGACCAGGCACCCTCAAAAACGTTAGTTTTAGACCTGCTGCCGAAAGCGAGTGAAGGCAATCGTGGATCCGCTGTATGAGTGGGTGGTAGGTATTCAGCGGACGAAGACTTTGGAGAGCACTCAGAGAATTTGAACATATTGCAGCGAGTGGTAGTGCATGTCACCGCACATAAAAAGGAGTCTGAAGAATACCAAATAGCTCAGCAGTAAAAATCGAACACTGTCGTAAAAGAAGAAAAGTAAAACATTGGTTATCAACCACAAAAGCACATCCAACACCTTGATCATTCTTCGACCCATCAGGATAAATAAAAATGTGGTCGCGATGTTGGTCTTTAAGGGCTAAAAATTGGGATTGAAGGATGAAACCAGGAGTAGTCGACTTCGAAAATCAAGTGGACCCTAGACTGATAGAGCTGCCCGGGCGAAGCCAAGGAGGGAAATGGGTTTCTCGTTTGGGAAGCACTGTAGGCATTGCTATGCTCATTTGCCCTAGAAGCTTGCGAAAACGTACCCCTGGTGGTAAGAGGGCGAGGGAGTGATTAGCGTCCAGAGAGTCATCAAAAAAGTATGAATGAGCCGGGTGGTGAGGCATACTGGACAGACGGCAGGCGTAGCTGCACAAGAGAAGCTCACGGCGTTTATGTAGCGGTAGTTCGGCAGCTTCCGCACAGACGCTACTGACTGGGCTAGTGAGGAAAGCGCCAGTTGCTAGTCGTATGCCTTAATTATGAATGATGTTTAAACGACGAAGGATAGACGGTCGCGCTGAAGAATAGACCATACACCCATAATCCAACTTGGAACGGACTAATGTACGATAGAGGTATAGCAGAACACTCCTATAGGCTCCCCAGGATGTGCCACTTAAAACACGTAAAATATCAAGAGAGCGTGTGCAAAGCACCTTCAAATAAGTTATATGGGCAGACCAACATAACTTTCTATCAAATAGTAAGCCCAGGAATTTCGCTTCTTCAACAAACAGTAGCATATTTGTACGTAGGCGGAGAGAAGGTGTAGGAAACTGCTTCCGGCGCCAGAAATTTACACAAACCGTCTTCTCGGCGGAGAAGTGAAAGCCATTTGCCACACTCCTGGAGGAAATAGTCTAGACACCGCTGAAGACGACGCTCGAGGAGACAGGTACGCCGAGCTGTGAGGTACACAACAAAATCGTCAACAAACAGCGACTAGGAAATCGCTGGGGAAAGGCAGTCAACAAGAGGGTTGATAGCTATAAGGAACAGAGTGACACTAAGTACTAAACCCTGAGGTACTCCGTTCTCCTGAGTAAAATAGTCAGATAAAACCCAATCCACACGCACACGAAATACCCGGTTTTCATGAACTCCTGAATGAATATGGGAAGGTGACCACGGAAACCCCACATATGAATTGTACGGAGAATGCAAGTTCCCCAACATGTGTCGTAAGCTTTCTCTAAATCAAAAAATACAGCTACAGTCCGAGTTTTACTGAGGAACCCGTTCATAATATGGGTCAAAAAAGGCACCAGACGAGTGATAATAGAAAGGTTACGACGAAACCCACACTGAACGTTCGACAAGAGGCCCCGAGATTGAGTCACCACATAAACCGCCCATTGAGCATACGTTCCATAACCTTGCAAACGCAACTAGTTAGGGAAATTGGGCGGTAGCTGGAAGAAGGTTGGCGTATCTTGCCAGGTTTCAGAATGGAAACAACTGTGGCCTCGCGCCATGCAGCAAGAAACCCACCTTCGAGGCAGATACGATTAAAGAGCTGGAGGAGAAAGAGCTTACCATCCGTAGATAAATGCTGAAGCAGCGACACATGTATTCCATCTGCTTGAGGAGCGGAATGCCTAGAAAAGGAGATTGCACCTTCTAGTTCCCGAAGGCTAAAAATGCTATTGTAGTCCTCATGGTTGTCGGAGCGGAATGATAACTCCTGGGCTTCCAACGCAACCTTATGGAGAAGAAAAGCTGGATCATAATTGGTGGAACAGGAAACTGCCTCAAAGGCTCTGCCCAAGGTGTCTGCGATAAGAGCCGGCTCCATCAGAATGTCACCTCCTACCCTAAGACCGGGTATAGCGCACGGTTTTGCTTTATCGGCTATACGTCTAAGTCGATCCCACACAACGGATATGGGTGTGGAGTTATTAAGAGTTCTGCACATAGCGCTTTCAAGAGACATTTTTTCACGGATAATGCGCCGCGCTCTAGCCCATAGTCGTTTATAGACTAATAAGTTATCTTCTGTTGGGTAACGTTTGAAAACCGGAAGAGCACTTCGCCGCGCATGGATAGCTTTGCAGGATTTCGCGTTCCCCCAAGGAACCCGGGTACACCTAGGTTGGCAAGACGAACGAGGAATGGAGCGTTCGGTGGCGGCTATGATAAGGGAAGTATGTTGCTCAACCACGCTATTGACGGTTAGACATTCGGCAACGGCAAAATGGGCTAGGCGAGTATTAAGTGACCAATCTGCTTTGTTAAACTGAAATTATGGGCTGCCAGTGGTTGGAGAGTACTATGAAGGAGTGTAATAACAACTGGAAAATAATCACTGCCGTGAGCGTCAGAGAGAGTATTCCACTACAAACGGTGTGCAAGCTGTGCTGAACAGAGACTTAAATCGAGGTAAGAAAGGGTGCCGGTAGAGTCTGAGAGAAAGGTAGGTTCCCCAGTATTCAAAAGGGAGAGATTCAGCTGGTCCAGAAGATCACTTAGAAAGGTCCCTCGCACACGCCCTCGGAGGTCCGCAAAGACGGTGATGGGCGTTGAAATCTCCCATCAGAAGATATGGTGGAGGCAACTGCAAAACTAAATTTACAACTTCTGCAGCGGTGAGGTGAGACGAAGGTGGAACATAGATACTACAGACTGAAAAACTAAAACTGGGAAGTGAAAGATGGACAGCAAGAGCCTGCAGTTGAGTGGTGAGTGGAACAGTTCGGAAACACATGTCGTCACGTACCAAAACCAGAGAACCGCCGTGTGCAGCAGAGCCCTCATCCGGTTCCAGATCCAAGTGAATCGGCGTATACCGACGTAGAACAAAGGTATCTCGAGGGCGAAGTTTGGTCTCCTGCAAGCAAACGAAAAGGTGAGAATAAGACTGGATTAAAATATCCAGTTCGGGCCGATGTGCGCGTAGACCTCGTATATTCCATTGGAGAAAGGACATAAGAAGGACGGTAAGAAGGCTGCTTGCTCATTATGCGTGCGCCGGTAAGCGAGCGAATTAATGGTTATTCGGGACCGGTGGATTCAGTTTAAGCTTTCTCTCTTTCGTTGGGCTTCGGCTCTGTCTAGTGTGGTCGCCAACCGGACACAATTCCGGATTGCCATCGCTGGTATCAGTGTCTGAACAAGTGCGGGTGCGGTTAGGAGAGCGAAAACGACTTGGAGGACGACGAACTGGCGATTTACGAATCGGGAGGGCAGAAACCGCGGCGGATGAGGTAGATGGTACAGAAGAAGGAGATGGCGCTACATTGGAAGGAGAAACGCAGTCGGAGGATGCGGTCTGGATACCTATAGACACACGGGCACCACGAGTGTCTGTACTATAGCATCCAGTTTCCACACCGGCCGGCGGACAGCATCGGAATATTTCAAAGGAGTAGTTGGGTGAAGGTCGAGATAACGTTTCCGTGCTGCCGGAAAAGTTAAATGTTCTTTGATTCTTATCTCCTATATAGTCTTCTCCTCGATAAAACGGGAACATTCCTTAGAGTTGGATGTATGCGCCTCTCTACAGTTGACACAAATGAGGCCGTGAACGCACACAGGGCTATCATGTGCGTTTTGCCCACATTGCGCACAAACCGGCGAGTTGTTACAACGTTGTTGCGTATGTCCAAACTTCTGAGAACAGTAACAGCGCATAGAGTTCGGAATATAAGGCCACACGGACCCTCTCTTATAACCGCACATGATATAAGCCGGTAAGTCAGTTCGCTCAAAAGTCAGGAAGACTGTACGCAGTGGGAACGGCTTGTCATCCTGTTTGCCAATTAATCTATAGGCAGCAAGTACAGATTGATCGGAAAGACAGGTCACTATTTCCTCGTTGGTTAAAGCATCCAAACTGGAGGTTGTCACCACACCTCGGCTTCTAATTAAAATTCTGTGCTTCTCCACCTTAATGGGGTAGGAAACCAAAAGAGAAGCACTCAGGAGCTTGGCCGGTTGTTCTGAAGTGACTATCTCAATTAAGAGTGTTCCATCTCTACATCTTGTTGCATTTGTGACTTTACCGCAAATCCTGTCCAGTTCCTTTTGTATATAAAATGGACTGAGGTCTTTCACTGTCTTGTTTCCATACATCAAACGCATAACAAACAACAACAAAAAAACGTGGTATTGAAGGGGTTGAGCGCAGAGGAGCCATGATGGTATAGTCCCCCTTCCGGAACCGTCGCCGTCAGCCTGAAAAGACACCTAAATCTTCAGGGCTGTGCCGGCCTGAAGCACCCACTACAGGCCTGATCTCAAGGAGTACGTCAGAGGAGTTACATCCCGACTATCACTACTGCCCGGTATGCGACAGTTTCGCCGATGGAAGGCCGGTTTAATGACCCTACCACTGGAATAGCTGCCAGTGGCTCCCCACTGCCATGCCGCCTCAACGGAGTCAACGTGGATTCAGGGGACTCATGGTTGATTACATCGGGCCCCAAACAGCGGTAACATGTAGGGTCCCCCCAAGCAACCTAGCTACTCGCGGCCGCCGAGCTCTTTAGGGGACCCGGCCCCTTGGAGCTACGTGGGTGTACAAGACATCGGAACGGCTCCGCACCTAGTGTCGCACGAAAGGGGTAGTGAGGAATGTTCACTCAACCTTCACATTTGAGACCTCCGAAGAGCACACAAGTTGAAAGCTGCACCGAAACCGTGGGACAGGAACCACGGAGATAGGAAAGTTCCCTGTTGGTGAGACAGGAGTTCATAGACCTAAAGAACTTAAACCAAAGAATTTTATAAACCTAGAAGAGAAAGAGGCTAGCATGATGTGGAATATAAAGTGCAATATGACGACTTCAACGCGGCTGTGACAAATTGTAATGAACGAATGACAATGGGGGTGAATGGCTCGGGCAACCCGGGCACGCCAAACCCGTACTAACAAGGTCAGTCCCTGGGGAGTAATAATCCTAAGGTCTTAAGTACTAATGATCTTCGTAAGCCTAGAAGACGAAGAGGGTACTATTGTAAACACGAAACACCAAAAGCAGAAAAAAGACGTGAAAACACCGGATGGCGATGGGTAGGGTAAAGTGGCGGTGAGTGGCTCGGGAACCCCTGGGTACGCCAAACCCGTACCTACCGCAATAGGCCCCTGGGGGGACCGCATAAAGTGCCGGAAGTACTCCGATGTCACACAAGAGATGTTGATACTGAGTCCTGTAGTTGCCGCCTTTGCTGCTGAGTCCGCTAAGTCGTTCCCGGGCAAGTTAGCGTGTCCGGGAATCCATCCACATTTTACATTTACGCCCGAGGTGTATAAATCGTGTAGAAGATCTTGAATTCGAAGCACGAGGGAGTGGTGTTTGCACAATTCACGAACGCTCTGAAGGGCACTAAGCGAACCGTTTAAAATAAGGCAGTTAACCAAATTGCTGTGGCGAACGTACAAAATAGTTCGGTAGATGGCATACAGCTCTGCAGTTTAAATTGACGTGTTAACATGCAAACCGAAAGTATGTGGTGCGGTACCAGTAACAAAAGCACATCTAACACCATCGCTGCACTTACTGCTTTCGGTGCAAATAAAAGAATGGCCACCGTATGGGGATAAAAAAACGGATACTAGATAGAGGCAGTGCAGATTTCCCGTAAGCTGTCATCCCGAGAACGACATGGGAGGTAGCACGTAACCAAGGGGGGGTATATAATCACCCCCTTGGATAACAGACTAGGTATGTCAACATGGTGCTGCCGTAGAAGCTCACGGAAACGAAAACCTACTGGCCTGGGGCTCAGAGAGCGGTGGCAGTATCACTCGTGCAGCTCAGGGGAGAAAAACACATGAGAAGTTGGATGCCCAGGCATACACTTAAGCCCACAGCCATAATTAGCGAGCAGGACATCACTCCGACATCGCAGAGGAGGTTCTCCCAATTCGGCGTAAAGGATAACAACTGGGCTCTTTGGAAAAGCCCCAACAGCCACACGGATGCCCTGATTATGGACTGTGTCTAATCCTCTGAGTACTGATGGTCGGGCTGAAGAATACACAATGCTGCCAAAATCAAACTTCGATCAAATCAGTGCACGATAAAGACGGAGTAATGCCGTCCGAACCACACCTCAAGATTTTCTACTTAGTATCCGCAAAACATTTAGAGAACGGTCACATCGCGCTTTCAGCTGTGCTATATGTGGTGCCCAACAAAGTTTCCGATCGAGAATCATCCCAAGGAATCTCACCGCATCTGCGAAAGGAAGTAAATCTGGACCGAGTCGAAGGGACGGCGGCGATTGCCACCTACGCCGCAAGAAGTTAACGCAGACTGTCTTCTCAGCGCAGAAACGAAAACCGTGTTTGGAACTCCAAGCATAGAGATTGTCCAAACATCGCTGGAGACAGCGTTCCAAAAAAACGTGTACGCTGAGAAGTACAGCAGATGGCAAAGTCGTGCACGAATAAACAGGAAGAGACACCTGGGGGCACACATAGTGATATGGAATTTATTGCAATAGCAAACATGGTCACGCTGAGTACCGAGCCCTGCGGCACTCCATTCTCTATAATAAAATGGTTAGAAGAAACCTAACTGACCCTCAATCAAAAAACGCGGTACCGCATAAACTCCTGAATGAACAACGGTAGGCGTGCACGTATGACCCAGTTGTGGAGAGAACGTAATATCCCCGCTGACCAACACGTGTCATAGGCCTTCACGAGGTAAAAAAATATCCCAACTGTAGGGCTGTTCTTAAGAAACCCGTCCATGAACTGAGTTGAAAGAGAGACAAGGTGGTCAGTTGTTGAGCGTCGTCGTCTAAAGTCACACTGGATGTTAGTCAACAGATTGTGGGATTCCAGCCACCACACCAACCGTCAATTCATCATGCGTTGCATCACCTTGCACACGCAACTGGTGAGGGAAATAGGACGGGAAATGGAAGGAAGATGGCGGTCCTTTCCAGGTTTAAGAATGGATATGATGGTGGCTTCCCGCCACTTGTCTGGAAAAATGGCGTCTTCCCAGACACGAATATAAGCCTCGAGTAGGAAAGCTTTACCATCAGGAGAGAGATGTTGCAACATTTGGACGTGGATACCATCTGGCCCTGGTGCAGAATATAGCGAAGAGGAGAGTGTATTGTCTAGCTCTGCAAGGGTGAAAAGGCTATTATAATCCTCAAGGTTGCAAGAAAGAAACCAGAATCCTTGAGATTCCACCTGAGTCTTAACTGTAAGAGACTCAGCGGAATAATTGCCTGAGCTATAAACCTGAGCGAATGCACTGCCTAAAGTATTCACCACGTCAAGTGTATCAACAACAGCTCCGGTAGCTGTTTTGAGACCGGCGATGGGCATATGGGTCGATTTCCCAGCCACACGTCTTACCTTATCCCATACGACAGAGGAGGGTGTATGTCGATTAAAGGAACCCACGAATTTATTCCATGACATCTTTTTGCTATCCTAAGTAACTCGCCTAGAATGTGCACGCCATCTGTTTATAGTGTATCAGGTTATCCAGTGTTGTTATTATTATTATTATTATTATTATCATTATTATTATTTTTGGAGGGGGGCGCCCAACTGCAAGGTCATTAGCGCCCTTCTAAAATCTGTTGCAAACAAAATCCAAGAGTTAAAAAGAAGCTAAAACCACTAGGAGTAAACCAATAGCTAAACCGATGCAGAAAAGTGAGTGCTAAAAATAACATTCAAAGATGAGTAATAAAACCAAATGTGTCTTAAGTACACATAAAGGACTGCTTAAACGAAGAATTTAATATAAAACATAAAAGCGACACATAAAAAGTCAAGTGGCCTCTAAAATGTAAAACAACTACACGCGCAGTGCGAAAGACTAAAAGATTAAAAACCCTATCTACGCCTCTGTCATCGTCTGCCAAAACGTCGTCAAGGCTTGCCTGCAGTTGCAGGGATGTGCGAATGTGTGCTAGAGGAACACACTCTAGCAACACGTGACGGACGGTCAACGGCTTTCCACAGAGTGGACAGACAGGCGGAGGCTCTTTCACAAACAGATATCTATGTGTAAAATAACAGTGACCAATTCGCAATCGAGCCAACATTACCTCTTCACCTCGAGATTTTCGTGAGGAGGTTGCCCAGTGTACGGGGAGCTCCTTCACCGCCCTAAGCTTGTTCCCGACGAGAGCTGACCACTCGGCATGCCACGACAAAAACACCGCTCTCCGGAAAACAAGCTTCAAATCGTCGGATGATACGCAAGTAATTGCTACACTGGGTTGGCTGACCGCGCTCTTCGTTGCCAAATCCGCACGTTCATTTCCCAGTAAGCCACTGTGTCCAGGAACCCATGCACACTCCACATTAACGCCAGAAGCGGATAAAATGTGGAGGGTATCCTGGATGCGCTGTACGAGAGGATGGTAGGTGTACAGCGCACAGATGCTCTGAAGGGCACTAAGGGAATCGCTGAGTAGAAGGCAATGACTCCAATTTCGACAGCGAATTAGAGAAGGGCGCGGTATATGGCATACAGATCTGCACAGTAAATAGATGTGCTGCTAGGTAAACCGAAAGTAGAGGTTTCCGACCCAAATACAAACGCACATTCAACGCCCTCGGTACACTTACTACCACCGGTGAATAGACCAATATGGCCACTGTATTTTGATAAACTTTCTAAAAAATAAGAACCGATACTAGACACAGGTGTAGCAGATTTCCCGTAAGCTGTCATCCCGAGATCTACATGGGAGGAAGCACGTAGCCAAGGTGGATGCAGCCTCTCCCCCTTGGGAAACATGTCAGGCATTTCAAGACAGTGCGTTCGAAGCAGCTCCCGGAAGCAAAATCCTGCAGGCGTTGGACTACGTAAGAGGTTTCGATAACGATCGTCCAAACCGGAATTAAAAAAGGGAGTAAACGATGGATGCGCAGGTATGCACTTCAAGCTACAGCCATAGAGAGAAGAACATCCCGCCGGCAACACAAGGGGGGCTCGGCAGATTCGGCATAGAGGCTCACAATTGGGCTAGTTGGAAACGCTCCAACAGCCACCCGAATTCCTCTATTCTGGACAACATCCAACTTTCTCAGCACAGATGGGCGTGCTGAGGCATAAACAATACATCCATAGTCTAACTTTGATCGGATCAGTGCACGATAAAGACGCAGCAGTATTGTCCGATCTGCTCCCAAAATTTTGCCACTTAGTATCCGTAAAATATTCAGGGAACGATCACACCGCGCTTTAAGCTGTGCTAAATGAGGTGACCAGCACAGTTTCCGATCGAATATTAACCCCAGGAATCTCACCTCATCTGCGAAGGGAAGTATATCTGGCCCGAGATGAAGAGAAGGTGACATTCGCCACCTTCGGCGCCAGAAATTAATGCAGACTGTCTTCTCAGGTGAGAAACGAAAGCCGTTTCTGGAGCTCCAATCATAAAGATTGTCCAAACACCGCTGGAGACGGCGTTCCAAAAACGGCGTACGCTGAGAAGTGCAGAAAATGGAAAAGTCCTCAACAAATAAACAAGAAGAGACACCTGGGGGAACACAGAGCGAGATGAAATTAATCGCTATCGCAAACAGCGTCACACTGAGTACCGAGCCCTGAGGCACTCCGTTCTCTTGAATAAAATAATAAGAAAAAACCGAGCCGACCCTTACTAGGAAAGTCCAGTCCGCATAAACTCCTGAAAGAACAACGGTAGACGTCCACGTATATTCCAGCTCTGGAGGGAGCGCAAAATCCCTGCCCGCCAACATGTATGATAAGCCTTCTGGAGGTCAAAAAATATCCCAACTGTTGGGCTGTTCTTCAGAAATGTTGGATGCATAGGCTGGCACTTAAGTCCACTACCGTAATTTGCTAGTAGGGCATCATGCCGAAATCGAAGGGGTGGTTCCGCCGATTCGGCGTAGAGACTCACAACTGGGCTAGTTGGGAAGGATCCAACAGCCAAACGGATGTCCTGACTGTGGACAGCACCTAACTTTCTCAACACAGATGGTCGTGCCGAGGAATACACAATATATCCATAGTTTAACTTTGATAGGATCAGTGTACGAATAAGACGCAGTAATACTGTCGATCAGCTCCCCAAGATTTACCACTTACTGTCCGTAAAATATTAAAAGAAATATTCTGCGCCTTAAGCTGTGCTATATGTTGTGACCAGTAAAGTTTTCGGTCCAATACGAACCCCAGGAATCTCACCTCATCTGTAAAGGAAGTAAATCTGGCCCAAGGTGAAGAGTAGGTGCCATGCGCCACCTACGGCGCCAGAAGTTAACACAGACCGTCTTCTCAGGGGAAAAAACGAAAGCCGTTTCTTAAGCTCCAATCATGGAGATTGTCCAACCACCGCTGGAGGCGACGTTCCAAAAACGGTGTACGCTGAGAAGTACAGTATATCGCAAAGCCGTCCATGAATAAACAGGATGAGACATCTGGGGGAACACATTGTGATATCGAATTAATTGCTATAGCAAACAGCATGACGCTTAGTACCGACCCCTGCGGTATTCCGTTCTCTTGACTAAAAGGGTTAGAAAATACCCAGCAGACACTTACCCGGAAAACGCGGTCTTGCACAAACTCCTGAAGGAATAGCGGAAGGCGTCCTCAAATATCCCAACTGTGGAGGGAACGTAATATTCTCGTTCGCCAACACCTTTCATAGGTCCTCTCGAGGGCAAAAAATATCCCAGCGGTTTGGCTGTTCTTCAGAAACCCGTCAGAAATCTGAGTTGACAACGAAACAAGGTGGTCAATTGTTGAACGACGTCGTCGGAAATCACACTGGATGGTGGTCAAAAGATCGTGGGACTCCAGCCACCACACCAACCGTCCATTGATCATGCGTTCCATCACCTTGCATACGCAGCTGGTGAGGAAAATAGGACGGTAACTGGAACGAAGTAGACGGTCCTTTACAGGTTTCAAAACAGGTATAAAGGTGAACTCTCGCCACAGAGATGGAAAGTGGAACCAACCCAGACACGATTATAGACCTCGAGGAGGACGGACTAACCTTCAGAAGAGAGATGTATCGTTTGGACGTGGATGCCATCCGGACCGGGCGCAGTTTCCGAAAGATGAAAGTGCGTGTCCTAGCTCCGCCATGCTGAAAAGGCGATGATAGCCTTCAAGGTTTCCAGAACGGAAGGCGAACCCTTGAGCTTCCACCTGAGTCTTAACTGGAAGAAACTCGGGCGGATAGTTGTCTGAGTTAGACACGTGAGCGAAAAACCTGCCAAGAGTGTTAGCCAGATGTACTACAGAACCTGCAGATGTTTTTAGACCCGATATGGGCAAATGGGTCGCTTTGCCAGCTACACGCCTAAATTCATCCCATATGACAGAAAAAGGAGTGTGTCGATTAAAAGACGCTACAAATTTCCTCCATGATGACTGCTTGCTATCCTTAATAATTTGTCTAGATTTTGCACGTGTTTTTTATAGTGCATCAGGTTATCCAGTGTAGAGCGACGCTTGAAAACCCGGAGAGCTCGTCTGCGAGCACGAATGGCGGTTTTTTTTTTTTTGATAGTGTTTAACGCCCGCTTTAACTACTAATGGCACCGCAGGCGATGACACTGATGATACACGAATGATGATGGAGCACCGGTGGAATGCGATGGCGGGGGAAACCGGAGTACCCGGAGAAAACCCGCCCCAGCGCCGTTTTGTCCACCACAAATCTCACATGCGGTCGCTTGGAATCGAACCCCGGCCGTCTAGGTGAGAGTCAAGTGGTCTAACCACTCGGCCACGGCGCGGCCCCACGAATGGCGGTTCGGCAGTCTTCTGTCCACCAAGGAACAGGAAATAAATGAGAGTGGCCAATCGAGCGTGGAATAGACTGCTCAGCAGCACAGAGAATGGTATTTCTGAGGTGTTCAACTAAGGAATCAACAGCGTCGTGCCCACTGTACTGAAAAACAGCCAAAACGGGAATAAAGATTCGAGTTGGCGTAATCTAGGCGCCATCTAGGTAAAAGTGTGGAACATAAATTGTGGTTTAAGAGACTTATAACGACCGGAAGGTGATCACTAGAGCATAAATCAGAGATGACATTCCACTGTAACGAAACTGCTAATTGCGGAGAGCAGGCGGCTAAGTCTATGTGTGATACACTATTAAAGGGCTCAGAGAAAAAAGTAGGCTCTCCTGTATTCAGGAGAGTGAGATTAATATGATCCAAGAAATCGGCGAGCAGTTGGCCTCTCGCACAAGACCGAGGGGATCCCCAAAGTGGGTGGTGGGCATTTAGATCCTCTACCAACAAAACAAGTGATGGTAGCTGGGAGACTAGGTCTTCCAGATCAGAGTGCGAGAGGCCATCAGAAGGAGGTACATATATGCTGCAAATGGTGAAGCTAATACAAGGAAGCTTAATCCTGACAGCAATGGATTGTATGTCAGATTGAATCAGTACAGATGTAGCGAGGATGTCATCTCTGATAAGAATCATAGTGCCCCCATGTACAGGTACTCCATCCGCCGGAGGTATATCACACCGGACAGAAGAGTACCGCCTGAAGGTAATGTCTTGGGGACGAATGCGCGGGTTGTTACTACACCGCGTGAGGAGTATAGCGACTTGTACACCTCGACCTTCACTGGATAGTTGGCTAACATGGTGGCTTTTAGTATCCATGCAGCCTGCGAGGCGGAGCTGGCTTCGACAACAACTGTACCATTGTGAGCTCGAACGCAGAATTTAACCGGACCATCAAGCATCGAGACCCTTTTGGATAGTAAAAACGCTCACCGTAAGGAACTTCTTACCTTTCTCTGTCCTATACATAACCAAGTAGCGAGGATCACATGATTCGACTACTTCCTTTTCAACGTCTTTACTTGAAGTAAGGGGGATGATGATGATGGTGTTTAAGGGCGCTCAACTGCCGAGGTCATAAGCGCCCTTACGATTAAAACTTGGCAATAGCCAGTAAGAAAATACCAAACAAAAAAGTAAACACAAATAAAAGAGCTAACACAGTTGAAACGGAAGTAACAGAAACGTCCAGCCCTCTAACCAGAGCTGGATATAAAACTCCATCTAAAATCAACACATTAAAACCAAAAGAGTTTAAAAAAACCGCTATCACACTAAAACCTCAAGGTAAAAGAAAGTTTGGCTAAAAATTTAAAAACCCTGTCCACTGCTCTTGGGTCATCTGCCAGGACCTCGGCAAGAGAGGCCGGCATGCCCATAGATGACCGAATGTGTGCCAGGTGACCACACTCCAGCAACACATGACGAACTGTCTGTGCCTCCCCACAGAGCGCACAGACAGGAGCAGGTTCACGTTTAAAAAGGTAACTGTGAGTAAAAATACAGTGGCCAATTCTTAGCCGAGCTAGTACTACCTCCTCCCGGCGGAATAAACGAGAGGAGGTTACCCAGTTGACAGGGAGGTCCTTCACCTCTCGCAGCTTATTACCACGGAGAGCCGACCACTCCGCATGCCAAGTCGAAAAAACGGCTCTCCGTACAGCCACTCTAAAATCTTCTGCTGTTGAATGGGTAATCGTAACACTGGGCGCTGTGACTGCCGATTTCGCTGCCAAATCCGCCGTGTCATTCCCTGGCAAGCCAACGTGTCCAGGAATCCATGCGCACTCCACATTAAAGCCAGAAGCGTGCAAAATGTGGAGAACGTCCTGGATGCGCTGCACCAAAGGATGGTAATTGTACAGCTCACGAATGCTCTGAAGGGCACTAAGGGAATCACTAAGAATAAGGCAGTCACCTAATTTTCGACGTCGAATATACAGAAGGGCTTGATAAATAGCATATAGCTCGGCAGAATATATAGATGTGCAACTAGGCAAACCGTAAGTAGAAGTTGCGGTGCCAGTGACAAAGGCACATCCAACACCGTCGGGGCTCTTACTACCATCGGTGTAAATGCAAATACGGCCACTGTATTTGGATAAAAATTCTAAAAAGCAACGACGAATACTATCAAGAGGCGTAACAGATTTCCCGTAGAGCGTCATCCCGAGATCGACATGGGAGGTAGCGCGTAACCAAGGGGGGTGTATACTCTCTCCCTTGGATAACAGCCGAGGAATGTCAACATGGTGCTGGCGTAGAAGCTCACGGAAACGAAAACCTGCTGGCCTGGGGCTCAGAGAGCGGAGGCAGTATCGCTCGTGCAGCTCAGGGGAGAAAAACGCGTGATAAGTTGGATGCCCAGGCATACACTTCAGCCCACAGCCATAATTAGCAAGCAGGACATCACGCCGACAACGCAGAGGAGGTTCTCCCGATTCGGCGTAGAGGCTAACAACTGGGCTCGTTGGAAAAGCTCCAACGGCCACACGGATGCCCTGGTTATGGACTGTGTCTAACCTTCTGAGCACTGAAGGTCGAGCTGAAGAATACACAATGCTGCCATAGTCCAACTTCGAACGAATAACAGCACGATAAAGACGGAGCAATGTCGTCCGATCCGCACCCCAAGACTTGCCACTTAGTATCCGTAAAAGATTTAGAGAACGGTCACATCGTGCTCTAAGCTGTGCTATTTGTGGTGCCCAACAAAGTTTCCGATCGAAGATCAAACCAAGGAATCTCGCCTCGTCTGCGAAAGGAAGTAAATCTGGCCCGAGTCGAAGAGACGGCGGCATATGCCACTTACGGCGCCAGAAGTTAACGCAGACTGTCTTCTCAGCGGAGAAACGAAAACCGTGTTTCGAGCTCCATGCATAGAGATTGTCCAAACACCGCTGGAGACGGCGTTCCAAAAACGGTGTACGCTGAGAAGTACAGAAGATGGCAAAGTCGTCCACGAATAAACAGGAAGAGACACCTTGAGGCACACATAGTGATATGGAATTTATCGCAATAGCAAATAGAGTCACGCTGAGTACCGAGCCCTGCGGCACACCGTTCTCTTGAATAAAATGGTTAGAAAAAACCGAACCCACCCTCACTCGAAAAACGCGGTCCCGCATAAACTCCTGAATGACCAACGGTAGGCGTCCACGTATGTTCCAGTTGTGCAGAGAACGCAATATTCCCGCCCGCCAACACGTGTCGTAGGCCTTCTCGAGGTCAAAAAATATCCCAACTGTGGGGCTGTTCTTAAGAAACCCGTCCATAATCTGAGTTGACAGAGAGACAAGGTGGTCAGCAGTTGAACGTCGTCGTCGAAAGCCACACTGGATGTTCGTCAGAAGATTGTGGGATTCCAGCCACCACACCAACCGTCCATTGATCATGCGTTCCATCACCTTGCAAACGCAACTGGTGAGGGAAATAGGACGGTAACTGGAAGGAAGATGGCGGTCCTTTCCAGGTTTAAGAATGGGTATGATGGTGGCCTCCCGCCACTTGTCTGGAAAAATGCCATCAACCCAGACACGATTATAGACCTCGAGTAGGAAATCTTTGCCATCAGGAGAGAGATGTTGCAACATTTGGACGTGGATACCATCTGGACCTGGTGCTGAGTGTCGTGAAGAGGAGAGTGCATTGTCTAGCTCTGCCAGGGTGAAAAGGCGATTATAATCCTCAAGGTTGCCAGAAAGAAACGAGAATTCTTGAGATTCCACCTGGTTCTTAACTGTAAGAAACTCAGGGGAATAGTTGCCTGAGCTAGACACCTCAGCGAAAGCACTGCCTAAAGAATTCGCCACGTCAAATGTATCAACAACAGCTCCGGTAGGTGTTTTGAGACCGGCGATGGGCATATGGTTCGGTTTCCCAGCCACACGTCTTAACTTATCCCATACGACAGAGGAAGGTGTATGTCGATTAAAGGAACCCACGAATTTATTCCATGACATCTTTTTGCTATCCTTAATAACCCGCCTAGAATGTGCACGCATCCGTTTATAGTGTATCAGGTTATCCAGTGTAGGAAAACGCTGGAAAACCCGTAGAGCTCGTCTGCGAGCGCGAATAGCATCCCGACAGTCAGCGGTCCACCAAGGTACCGGAAATCGACGGCTGTAGCCAGTCGAACGCGGAATGGATTGCTCAGCAGCAGAAAGAATGGTCCCTGTAAGATGTTCGACCAAGTGGTTCACAGAGTCGTGCTCTTCGTAGCTAAATTCAGCCAAGTGGGAGTACAGTTCCCAGCTGGCGTGGTCTAGGCGCCAACTAGGTAAACGGGTGGAACATACAACGGGTGTCAAGACACTAATACGACAAGGAAAGTGGTCACTAGAATGCAAATCCGAGATGATATTCCAGCATAAGGTGACTGCCAGCTGAGGGGAACAAATTGCAATGTCAATGTGTGAAAAACTATGAAATGCGTCAGATAGAAAGGTGGGCTCTCCGGTGTTCAAGAGAGCAAGATTCTGACTATCCAAGAAGTCTTTAAGTAGCGTACCTCTCGCACAAGCCCGAGGAGAGCCCCAAAGAGGGTGATGGGCATTGACGTCGCCTACCAATAAAAAGGGTGGTGGCAACTGCGAAATGAGGTGTTCTAAGTCGCTGTGCGAGAGGTCCGCAGATGGAGGCAAATAGATACTGCAAATGGTGAATGAAGCGGAGGGTAGCTTAATGCTGACAGCAACGGACTGGATTGCAGATTGTATGGGTACGGAGTTGGCAAAAATATCATCTCGAATAAGCATCATAGTGCCCCCATGTGCCGGGACACCGTCCTCCGGGGATAAATCACATCGTACGGAGGAGTACTGCCTGATGGTAACGGTGTCCTGTGGACGGAGCTTCGTCTCTTGTAAACATACTGCCAAGGGTTCATGCTGGCGCAGCAACAAGTCAAGCTCTGGTCGATGTGGTCGAATTCCGCGTATGTTCCAATGGAGGATAGCCATTGAGTATATTATGGGATAAGTTTCAAATCGAAAGACGCTTCTGCAGATTGGGATTAGCTGGTCGGTTCAATTTGTTCTTCTTAGGCGTTGGGCTAGTACTATTTTCAGGAGCACGATCCTGCCGTTTCCGCACTGTCCCTCTGGCAGTGGCGGCAGAATCCTCCTGGTCCATCTCCTCCACAAGGGAGGTCCCTTTTTCAAGAGCAGTTTTAGGTCCAAGTAGTTCGAACCGATTGGATGTGCTGATCGGCGAAGACGGCCGTCGCCGATTCACGCCCTCCTCCCCAGATGACCCTTCAGAGGAGGATACACGTGTGGAGTTGCGTGAACTTTTCTTACCTTTAGATGACTTGGTAATAGATTGCACATTCTCTTTCAAGAAGTCTTGTCGTACATACTTGGTCTTAAACTGTTTTTCCGGGGCAGAAGACGTCGTGAATTTACCAACTTTAGTTCCAGAGGTCGAGGCTTTCGGTGACAACTGTGCAGGACTATTCTGTAAGCTAGCGGATTTGGCAGATGTTGATACCAACTTGGGTGTAGGTGCCGAAGGCTTTGGCAGCGCTTGGGCTAAAATAACCTTTTCCGCAATTGTAGCCCCGTTCATATCGCCGGTCTGTGTTGCGATTTCCCGACGCGGTACCGGTTTAGCTGCAACTGAGCTATAGGTACCGGACCTCGGGGCAGAGGGTTGGCGGAGTCGCAGGAGCTTCCGGGCTTCCAAGAAGGACACCTTCTCTTTCACCCGTATCTCCTGGATCGCTCGTTCCTCTGCAAAACGGGGGCAGTCTCGGGAACTAGATGGGTGTTCCCCGTTACAGTTCACACACGATGGAGCTGAAGCACAAGCCCCATCGTGGGAGATGTCACCGCAGTGGACGCAGGTGGACTTGCCGGTACACAACTCACTAGTGTGACCAAAACGTTGGCATTTAAAGCACCTCAGCGGATTGGGTATATAAGGCCTAACTTCGATGGCTTCATACCCTGCCCTAATCTTTTGAGGCAGATCAACCCGATCAAAAGTAAGAAACAGGGTACGAGTAGGCAGGAATTCACCGTTGATCTTACGTTGTACCCGATAAACAGCTGAGACACCCTGAGTCGCAAGATTTTCTTGGATCTCCTCAATTGACAAACCGTCCAACGCGCGGGTTGTTATTACACCGCGGGAGGAGTTCAGCGACTTGTGCACCTCGACCTTCACTGGATAGCTGGCTAACATGGTGGCTTTAAGTATTCTTGCAGCTTGCGAGGCGGAGTTGGCTTCGACAAGAAGTGTACCATTGCGAGCTCGAACGCAGGATTTAACAGGACCAGCAATGGCATCGAGACCCTTTTGGATAGTAAAAGGGCTCACCGTAAGGAACTTCTTACCTTCCTCTGTCCTATGAATGACCAAGTAGCGAGGACCACATGACTCGACTACTTCCTTTCCAACTTCTTTATTAAGGGGTTTTTGTTTTGGTGCCATAGAAAAAATGGTATAAATTCATCCCCCAGTGCTCCCCACCCACCACGGAGCCCAACGAGGGGTCACCCCACTGGGGTGACAGGGCTACACAGGGGATATAGCGGGCTCGCCGTCCCACTCACCCTGGAGTTCGGTGTAATACCTAGTCCTGGCCGATTGACTAGGGGTGGGTTAGTCCCTAGCCTCCCGTTTAGGCAAATCAGAAACCAAAGCGGTGTATTAGGCTGCGCACCCTCCCCAGTTACTGAAAGACAGAAGCCCAGGCTCAGGTACGCAACCCTCAACCAACCAGGATATTCCTCTTCACCGACACGGGTCTCCACGCACGGCCTACACGTGGGTGGGCATTTTGACCTTCTGGCTCCCTCACCACTCTGAGGTTGCCCACAGAGGGAGTCAAGGTGGCTCGGGACCCCGGGTGCGCCTAACCCGTACCTACCGTAGTAGGCCCCTGGGGGGCTTGAAGTAAGGGGTTTAACTTTTGGTAACATAAAGTATGGTATAAATTCACCCCCCCCCCAGTGCTCCCCACCCACCAAGGAGCTCAACAAGGGGTGACCGTGCTACACAGGGGATATAGCAGGCTTGCTGTTACACTCACCCTGGAGTTCGGTATAATACCTAGTCCTGGCCGATTGACTAGGGGTGGGTTACTACCTAGTCTCCCGTTTAGGTAAACCAGAAACCAAAGTGTTGTATTAAGTTGCGCACCTCCCTAATTACTGAAAGATAGAAGCCCAGGCTCAGGTACGCAACCCTCAACCAACCAGGATATTCCTTTTCACCGACACGGGTCTCCACGCACGGCGTACACGTGGGTGGGCATTTTGACCTACAGACGCCCTCACTACTCTGAGGTTGGCCACAGAGGGAGTAAAGGTGGCTCGGGACCCCGGGTGCTCCTAACTCGTACCTACCGTAGTAGGCCCCTGGGGGTGTTGTTGCTGTGAGGTGCGCGACTAAAAAATTAACGGAGGTGTGCTCGTTGTAGGTAAACATTGCCAAACGGGAAAAAAGTCCCAGTTGGATCGATTTAACCGCCATCTAGACATACATGTGGAACATGCATGTTGTGCTAAGAGACTAAGAAGAACAGGAAAGTGGTCACTACATTGTAAATCAGAGATAATATTCCAGCGGAAACGAACTGCTAACTGAGGGAACAACAGGCTATATCGAGGTGGGAAAAACTGTAAATTCGTCAGATAAAAATGTAGGCTCTCCTGTGTTCCGAAGGGATAGGTTATTGCGGTCCACAAAGTCACCAATTAAATTACCTCTTGCATAGGCCCGAGGGGAGACCCAAAGTGGGTGGTAGGCATTCACGTCCCCCACCAACAGAAATGGTTTTGGTAACTGGGAGACGAGGTCTTCTAAATCTGTGAGCGAGAGGTCATTGGAAGCAGGCAGATAGATACTACAAAAGGTAAATCTGGCAGAGGGCAGCGTAATCCTTACAGCCACAGACTGAATGCCCGACTGTAAGGATACGGAAGCAGCATAAATATCATCTCTGATGAGCATCATAGTGCCTTCATATACTGGAACACACTCTTCTGGTGATACATTACACTGTATAGAAGAGTAGCGCCTGAAGCTCACGCTATCTAGAGGACGGAGCTTTGGCTCTTGGAGGCAGACGACAAAGGTTGGTGCGCGTTGAGCAGCAGTTCAAGTTCCGCTCGATGTGGTCGAATGTCACATATGTTCCACTGGAGGATAGCCACGGTCCCTAGGATGGGATATGTTCTAAATAGAAAGGCCTTGCTGCATAGTGGCCGGTGCTGGTCGGTTTAATTTATTCTTTTTAGCCATTAGACTAACACTTTTTTCAGGAGCACGATCCTGCCGCTTACGGACTGTCCGTTTGTCAGTCGAGGCAGGATTGTCTGTTCCATTTCCTCCACAGGTGAGGGGCCCTTACCAATAGAGCACCTCGGTTCGAGGTTCTCGAACCTATCTGAAGTGCTGAGCGGCGAAGATGGATGTCACCGATCGGAGCTTCTCCCAGAAGATTCCTCCGAAGAGGATCTGCGGGGAGAGTGACGTGGAGGTTTACCACCCCTGGATGTTTTGGACGCAGGCGAAACACGCTGTTTAAGGAAGTCAGTCCTAACATAGCTGGTCTTGACAGCTTTCTGTAGTGCAGAATACTCTACGGTTTTACCGGTCTTTTGTCTGAGGTCGACGGTTGGGCGGACAATTTTGTTGGAGTATGCTTTACGTTGGCGGATTTGGCAGATGGTGATGCCGACATTGACGCAGTTGTTGAGGTATTCGTAATAGTTTTGGCAACGACAATTCTTTCGACAATAGTGGCCACGTTGATATCGCAGGTCTGCGTTGCGATCTCCCACCTCGGCACCGGTTTAGCTGCAACAGAGCTGTAAGAACCGGACCGCGGGACAGAGGGTTGTCGGATACGCAGCTTTGGAGGACACTTTCCCTTTTACCAATATCTCCTGGATCGCCCTCTCCTCAGCAAAACGGTAACAATCTGGGGAACTAAATGGATGTTCCCCGCTGCAGTTCACACAAGATAGAGCGGTGCCGCAATCCCCATCGTGCGAAGCGTCACCTCAGGTAGAACAGGTGGACCGACCAGTACAAAATTCGCTCATACGACTAAATCGACGGCACTTGTAACAGCGTAAGGGGTTCGGAATGTAGGGCCTAACCTCGATAGCTTCGTACCCTGCCTTAATCCTTTGAGGGAGATCTACCCGCTCAAAGTTAAGAAATAGGGTACGGGTAGGCACGAATTCACCCTTTACTTTCCGTTGAAGCCTATAGACGGATGATACTACTTGGTCTGCCAGATCTGCTTGAAGCTCTTCATTGGACATACGGTCCCATGCGCGGGTGGTGATAACGTCACGCGAGGAGTTCAAAGTCTGGAGCTTTTCCACCTTAACTGGGTGGAAACCTTAACCTTAACATGTTTGCTCGAAGAATCTTTGCTGCCTGGGAGGCTGAAATTGCCTCAACCAGGAGGGTACCATTTCGAGCCTTAACAGAAGAATTAACCGGGTCAGCGATTTTGTCTAATCCGTTTTGGATGGCGAAAGGGCTCACAGACGAAAATGTCCTTCCTTCCTCTGTCCTAGATATAACTAAGTAGCGATGACCATGAGACTCTACTACTTCTTTTCCACGCACATTAGATTTGGGTTTAGTTTTTCCATAGAAATATGGTCTAAATTCTTCCCGCAGTGCTCACCAACCACTACGGAGCTCAAGGAGAGGTCACCCCACTGGGGTGACAGGGCTACACATGGTATATAACGAGCTCGCCGTCCCACTCACCCTGGAGTTCGGTGCAATACCTAGTCCGGGCGGATTGACTAGGATTGGGATAGTCCCTAGCCTCCCGTTTAGGCGAAGCAGAAACGAAAGCGGTGTATTAGGTTGCGCACCCTTCCCAGTTACTGAACAAACAGAAGCCCAAGCTCAGGTACGCAACCCACAACCAACCAGGATACTCCTTTCCACCGACATGGGTCTCCACGCACGGCCTAATCATGGGTGGGCATTTTAACCTACTGACTCCCTCACCACTTAGAGATTGCCCACAGAGGGAGTCAAAGGTGGCTCGGGACCCCGGGTGCGCCTAACCCGTACCTACCGAAGTAGGCCCTTGGGGGATTAAATCCCATTGAGCAAGTGTGGGATGCATTAGGCGTATTGGAGGCAGACTAGCACCTCCCACAACTGTTCCACAGCTGCAGATTGTTCTTATGAAAGAGTGGATACGTATCCCCCAAGAACTCGGTAATCAGTTCATTGCATCAATGTCACACAGGTGCAAAGCTGTGCCAGCCGTTCGAGAAGACCCTACACCATACTGAAGAACAATTTTCACCCATGGCCCACGAATATTTTAGTGTTAATGTTGCTTTGTTTGTTTGTTTGCCATATACTATCTTAATTCATGTCATTTGATTCAAACACTAATCAGTGGTTTTCCGGAGTCATGGCCTGCTTTATCTGTCAGTATAGCATTGTGTATGTAATATATGGTTAATAAAATAAATGATCTCGTATATTATTGCATTTTTGGTGATCTTACAACATCCCCTAATTTTGGTGAGCAGTGTATTTTAAATATGTGGCCCAGTACAACAACAACCAATATATATTTTTCATGAAAAAGATAAGTTATGATGGACTAAATATTTTCCTAAATTTTATGGTCTAGAACAAGGAACGTGGAACTTTAAATGAAATTAGAGAACAAGGATTCTGTCGCACCAATGTCATATCTTAAACACTTATCGCAATAATAACCAATGTAGACATTGATGAACACTCTTCCACATTGACACTGGTTGTTTTTGCATTAAGCCACAGCAATGTTAGTGCGTGTTTCAATATGTTGTCTAAAACTGTAACAAAGGGTTGTTCAAAAGGTAAAAGCAAAATATATTGAATTTAAGCCTAAAGTTTCTACCCATGATATATGTCTACGATGTGGTTCACATCAATCCTTCTTGTCCATATCCTAAATGGCCTATTCCATAATTTTCTTTGCTCAATTATTTTTAAGAATTGTTCTTTAATTATTATATTGTCTCCATTTGTATAGTGAAACTCCATTTAGAGCAGGGAAAGGGTGTACTGTGAATTTTGTAATGCAGGAGAGCCGCATAATTTTATCCTTTTGGGTAAAATCAATCCAGAGGAGTATTCTCCACTATGCAAGTGTGTTTGTTCAGAGCATGGTATCTCCAAAACAGCATTTTCTAAAACGTATGTAATAATTAATGCTTGTGCATGTAACCAAGCACACCATCAGTGTATTTCTTTTGTATTTACATTTGTATGTGCCGCATTTCCAAATTTTAAAATGCAAACTGAAAATGAACATTCTTGAAATACTTTTAAGGTATTTCTGGCCAAACATCAAATTCATATATTTATTTTATGGTGAACAATATTGTGAGACACATCATACAGCCCATAACCATTGTCAAATATTTAATGCTTCAAAACACATACTCTCAGTTTCATTGTGTTAAGAAGCTACAAATAATATCATGCATAATGCAACCACAAAACTTAGAAATAGTCTATAAACCCCATCATTTGCGGGGTACATTAAACAAAACAGTTATAGTTTATGTAACATAATACTAAAGTGTGGTGCATTCCATTGACCGCAAGTGCTTATAAATTATTTGTGGTTATTTGAACTCCTCAATAGGTGAGCATACTTGGTATTTAACTAACTTGGTTAACCATACCTTGCTATAGTTCAGAATAATTTATTTTTTCACTTTCGGAACAGTTTTAGACTATTTTCTGGCTTAAACCAATCAACTGGATATCTTATACTGTCATTTGACTCAGAACTTCACCGTTAATGCTTTGTTTCTTTAACTTTATTGAATTGTACCATAATCACCTATGCACAAAACATAAGAATAGGTAAATATACAGTAAGTCACAGATATACCCTGCATATTTTATTAACTTAACTCCTGCTGTTCTTTCTATTACTTCAATGCAGTTATTTATATGAATATTATACAAATGGTAATTAAATTACTAATCCGTTTAGTGTACCACTGAAAGTTTTGAAACCGCAAAGTTTATCCTTGAATTACAATATGATCGGAGATTAAAATTGTCCAACATTCTATTTCTGAAAAAGAGGACTCTTAATTAGAACTATATATATATTCAGAATATTCTTTCTAGCTGTTTTAATTGCTTTTGAAGCTCTGCAAAACAACAAAGCCCAGTTTGGTTATCTTAAATTGCATTTACATTCCACGACTGAGAGGATGTGTTACAGCAAGTTATATTTTTTTCTAACGATTGTTGCATGCAGTCTAGGGAGGTCACAATTTTAAACGAATAGTGGGGATTAGCGGCAATTTTGTTCTCATCAATGAACGTCATGATGTCAAGTTTGCTCTACTTGCAACTACCGTTTTATATCTACCATTAGAGAGGTATTAAATCCCCAATTGTTCTGGAAACTAAACACCGAGTTGTGAGTTATACAAGGTTTGTATTCAAAACATGTGGTTCATACATAGTCAAGACGTCCCATTAATGGGTCTCTAAAAATTGGACAAGGGCAGATATGTTTGAACATTCTTGCATTTGGTTCTTCTAGGATATGGTTTGGTATTTTACATTCACACATTTTGCACTAATACGCATGCCTTCTTTCATTCATGGAAAACTTTTTCAGTAATAAATGCTGCAACAAATCTTGATCCAAATGGTTTTACAAGCAGTGGTTTTTATTGATATGGAAATGGCCATCTTCGTCTAACCTCGTATCATAAAATACATTTATATTAAACTTAACATTATAGGTAAGTAGTTTTATCCTTTGCATATGACATAACACATACTCATGGGCCTAAACTTTGTCATGAATCCTGGGAATTGCAAGCAATTAACATGTTCGTGTATCAGTACGATTTCTCGGTAAAATTATTTTTCTCAGATAACAGTGCATATAATGTATAAAAGTGTGGAGCATGGAACCCAAGGGGATTCCGCAGCTCAGCTAGTGATGAGGCTGTTTGTACGCCAGACCCCGGGATGAGAGGACTAGGTGAGAGCAATTACAGAGGCCAGCAAAACCCAAACTGCGACAGGAGCCAACGTAGAGAGTCTCTTAACAGTTCCCAAGCAGTTCCTTATCTCAACGCCGTGAGCACCGGGAGCCTGCGCCGCAGGTCTGAATAAACGCCCCTGAATATACAGACGAACCCCAGCGTCATCCTGCCGCCGAGAGCTGAGTTTTCAAAGCGCAATCAACCCCACGAGAGGGCGCCACCTTCGTAGTCCTCGTTCACACCTACAACCCTGAAAGAAAGGCAATACAAATGAAATGGAGGGTAAGATATGCAGGGGAATGAAGAATCCTCCCCAAAATTTCCTTAGTGACCGTGGAAAGCACCGAAAAAAAAAAAAAAACCCATGGATCAGTGAGGTCGGCCGCGGGGAACCGATCTCATGACCTCACGAATGCCAGTCCCACCTGGCTTTGTATGACATATAAAAACTTTAAACACATTCACTAGATGAGTATCATAATTAAATGCTTACTTCATTTTTATCAACAGACTATGGTCGTATCCAACTCCAGATTTATTAATTACTACTATCAGGGCGATTTGTCAAATGTTGCTCTCAGCGCATTATTATTATCAGTCAGAATTCCCTTAGAACATAAATTACTCTTAAGCCTACCGCGCCACCTGGGTCAGTCGTTTCGTCTGAGACTGACTTTCGGGAGGTCGTGGGATCGGCTCCCAGCGGCTGACATCTCTGACACAAGGATTTTTCGGAGGTTTACCCGGGTCACTAAGCGAATGCTGGATATTATTCTTCATTCCTTTGAACTTCTTGTTCCTCCATTTCATCACAACCAGTCTCTTTCAGGATTGTAGGTGTCGACGACTGCGGCAGAGGCACCATTTTGTGGAGGTGACTGCGCTCTGGAAATACAACTCTTGGCGGTTGGATGGCGTGAATGGTTTTCTGCGGACTCAGATGGAATATGCGGGATTGAACCACGGTCCTGTTGCGCCGAGATTTTTTTGGTAGTGTTTAACGCCCGCTTTAACTACTTATGGCACCGCAGGCTGTGACACATGAATGAAGATGGAGCACCGGTGGAATGCGATGGCAGGGGAAACTGGAGAACCCGGAGAAATCCCGCCCCAGCGCCGCTTTGTCCACCACAAATCTCACATGCTGTCGCGTGGGGATCGAACCTGGGCCGTCTAGGTGAGAGGTGAGTGGTCTAACCACTCGGCCACGGCGCGGCCCTTGTGCCGAGATGAAGATCTGCTTGTGAATGACCACTCTCTCCCTGTCTGGATGTTGGCCGCCATCTGAAATTACACTCATCTCCTTCCTCCAGGAATCTGACGTAGAATAAGCCCATGGCTGCAGTGTGGAATATCCCTCCGTAACGTACGCACACACGTACTCTTTTTCTCTCTGTCTCTCTTAGCATAATACAATTGACTGTAAAATTAACGGGTACCTAGAATATGAGATTGATACTTTATTGTAGTTTATCGCCTGACAGAAATAATAAATTAGACTCCTGATAATGTGATTAGTTTTCTGCCGAAGTTTCGTATGTCTAAAACGTGCGTAAAATAAAGCACCTTTACCTAAGTTGGAGTATAAGGAAAGCGATTGCATACAACTCCAAAATGTAATTAATACACCTTGGACAGTTGGACATAGGTTGCTCTCAGCACATAATTATCGGTCAGAATTCTCTTGGTACATATGTACATACTGAGTGTCCCAGAATTCAACCGCACAAATTGAAAGGATTGTAGAGGGATCCTAGATAATTAGTTTAAGATAGAGAACCTATCATCACATTGGCCAAAATGTCAAAATTATGGCATGTTTTCTGAACCGCACATCAGTGGCCGTAAATCAAAGGAATGTGCACTCGTGTGCCTTAATTTCATTCAAAATGGTTCATCTGTAAGTCAGCAGTTGAAGGAATGGTTGATATACAATCCATACGAATTTAAAATTATTGGACTTAGGCTAAACTGCCTGTTCTCTGAGGGTGAGCACGCCACTGATTAAAGTTTGGTTGATTTCATTTTCATAATCTGTGGTTAGGTAGAGCGCTCCGCGTAACATACCGGCGGGTGAGTCAGCATAGTGCTGGTGATTAAATCCAACATTACTAAGATCGCACCGTTCTCTATAGTTGGCATTTTTTTTTTCTTAAACAGATACACAATTTGACCAACACTTATGCACTTTGTTCACATTTGTACAGTCAAGGCGATAAACTCTCTAGGACAAATTATTTTCAAAAGACTGAATGCAATCTATGCATCGTTCAATATTAAATGTAATAATTGTTTGCCAAGGTACCGGCGTAAATTAATGTAATAAAACAATTAGATTTGTTGAAGACGTTTATTTAATGAATGCTTTGAAACGTAGAAACTTAACTTATATGTTAGCGGTAGAACAAAATGGCTCTGTTATTGCTAGGAATCGAACAGCGGTTTTGTTTATGTAGGTATTATGCCATTCTTATCACTTGTGTCACTGAGGTCCTACCCGTTTATACTTCTGAAAATGTTGTCTAATGCATGCACGTGACTATTGTGAGAACCATAAATTCCCAGGCACTGTGTTGATATTGTAAAGGTATACAAATTATGTGCAAGAAAATAAATAATTCCGAGTTGCGAAACGGAGATCACACATACCGAGATCCTAGGATAATCTAAGAACTACTGCACATGTGCTCTTTGGTGTCATGTGATACCATTGCGCATAGGTGCGTACTAATAGTACCAACTCGAGCGAAGGAGAGTCGCTTTAACTGCTTTGTGTATCACTGCTGCGGTATGTTTACAGTTGCTCTGAACCATAGTGAATGTGTTTTCATTTGCTGAGCTCGCTGAGATGCACTTGATTCATGGAGAAGCAAGATGGACCTGTAGCTGAAATTAAGATGCGCAGCAAAATATGGACAGCGCATATAAAATGCAAACAAAGCATACAATATAAAATAATGGTACCTATAGAGGTTTGAACATCTAACTCCCTCAACATCTTAATCCGATGATCACGCGCTAATCATAGCGCTTGAGACCATTAACTAGCTTCTCTACAATAACTATTGGTAGTTTATTAATTATTTAGCAGTATATAGTTAGAGAGGGCAAATACTTATTAGCTCATGTATTTAGCAGTGTAAAGAGCAAAGCAAAGCCGAAAGCCGACGCCAAGCTAGAAGAGTGGTGTGAGGGGCTCATTGTTAACTGGGTTTCTTTTGTCCCGGCACATACCAACGACTCACGCCGGCACTAAACCTTAAAATTCGGAAGAGAGTAATTTTTCAATGTATAACACGTGGGTGTTGTGGTGCACCCTGGGATGAGAACAATGGATTTTGGGTAATATATACGTCAACTGCGCGGCCTTTCTGTCCAATCAGAAAGAAGCCGCTATGACATTAATTTTAGTTTATAAGAAGCACAGTAAGGCACACCGGGGCTGTCTACTGTCGTCTGCTGTGTGTTTGCTGTCGCTTGCAATACTGGCATGCTGTCGTTGTCATGCTGAACGTCACATCTTCGCACAAAGTCAAACATTGTAACTCTTAACGATACTTAGTAGTTAACAGAGCTCTAAGTCAAGTATATGTAAAGTTAGTGACGTGCATTAAAATTAAATTGTGTAAAGCGGAATCAAGGAAGAATTATATCTAAGTATGTGAATAATCAAGTATCCAAGTTCCTAGTAAATGTTTAAGCTAACAGAATTGTGAAGCAAAGTACTTATCTCGCGCCTCCTAGTTACAATAAAGCAAGTAGAGTTACGTATGTCTACGTCATTTATAAGGTCTCTCCCTAGACTACCGCCATTAGCTGTACCACCCCGAGAGATTCAACTATTGTGCACACTGAGCAACGCCGAGGCATGTCACCGGTAGTAGATTTACATCAACAGGTACGTGGGTCTACTCAATGGTAACTGAGTGAGTCTTAGATCACCGCCAACGTCACCACCAATCTGGGCATGAAGCCAAGAACGCAGCATCTGGTGCTCCGAACGTGGTGATAAGTTCAACATGCCACATATAAGTCCGCCGCATGCTACAAAATGCCGCTATATCTACGTTCTTCGAAATCTGGGCTTTTATGTCGAGGTTCATTGCAATTTGATCAGTGGCGTGCTAGCTCCATAGGTTCCCTATCTCAAATTATGTATCTTGAATACCTCTACAAGCCTGCCTATTTGTGCTGTGTAATTCTGGGACAATCTGTATACTTATATTAGGCAATGTAATCCATAATAATGTTAACGGGAAGAAAAAGAGATCAATATGCCCTTTGTAATATGTGAACGTCTGACAAACATAAAAAATTGGACTCAAAATAAACGAAGCTAATGAGGTCAGCCCACTCTGGTGAAATATCTAAAAGGTCCGTAAAATAGATTGGACTAAAAAGAAACAAACATCCTAGGTTTTGTTGCTGCATATCGTTCCCAAATCCATGAAGCCACACACCTCATACTTACCGTTGGCGTGGCTCCACTTTTAGGACACGTAAACGGGTCATGCGGAAACCTCGGTTAACAACTCAGGGAGGGATTAAAGCCAAGATCATATCTTACGCACGTTTTAAAATGGCCCTATGTGTAGTGTGGAAGGAAAACCAATTCTTTCCTCTTACTTACAATCATTGTTCTCAAATTCTACAACCATGTTGGGCGAGGTTGAGGAGAGGGGATATCTACACCACAATAAAATCCACGCCTAAGATTTAAACAATTACCTCTGTGTTTAACATGGTCATAGCCCAAACCTAATGACCGTAAGAGGAAGAGGAAATGAAGGGGAGGTGGTGTATCCTATCTTCGTAATGTTAAAATATGCTATGTTCATGTTCTTTCTTCCACAGAGCTATCAAAGCTTTAGTGCTGAAAATTGGTATGCAAATAGACGGATAGTTGCTGTAAATTATTCCATTTCTTCAACAGAGAATATAGCCATATTCTATGTAGGTAAGAATTTACTAAAAATAAAACTATTTTCCAAATTTTCAAGGCTTCTATGCCGGAATTTTTAAAGAATTTGAGCCACAGCATTATAAAAATGGGACAGCATCATTCAACCACAATATAACTGCTGGTAAGAATTTCAATCTTCTGGCATAATTAGGCTCTGAGTAAAAGGAACTTAAAAATTAAAAATTAAACGCTATCAAAGTTAACAATACCTTGATTCGTGCCTGGTGCATACTCAGGATTATCTTGATCCTCCTCTAAATCTTTTCATGCCACCCGCCCCCCTCTTCAATACTCTGCACTGCTTAATTAATATCCCAGCTTTAATGTCAGATTTTCTCACCCATTCTGCGTTAGCTTCATTACGATTTGTTTTTTTTTTTATTTTTGCCAGGATCAATGTCTAACTTTAGCAGTACCTTCACTATAGCTATACACCCTTCACTAAGTGTCAATACTGCACCATATAGTTCCATGCACATTGTGTTGTACAACAAATGTGTTGTATACAAATATTAACTTGGGTACACGGTTCCACACAAACACACACACACACAAACACACACACACACACAAACACACACACACACACACAAAGTATTAAATGATTCATTTAAATTCTGGGTTTTGCCATGTATGCATTTAGTAGAACCTCTGGGTTGCTAGATTTGGACTCATAGCCTCGACAACTGCAACAGAAGGTAATGTTTATGTTGATAAGCGGCCTGTTTCAATTGCCATGCTGAATTTACACAATGTTGCTGTAAATTCAACACTCTTTTAGACACATTAAATGCTGCAGTCATCTTGTGCAAAAATGTTGCCCAAATATCTGGTATCATATAATTCACACTGTGTTTCTTCTTATGACTATACCATAATAATTATGTACGTTGTCTATGCTCTTCTTTGTTAGTCTACCATGCCCAGACACTAATTTTCCATCTTCAAGCTCTTTGCCGTTGTACTCCTTCCACAGTCTATGTACCTGAGATCCCATCCTTTTCTGTATGTGTCCGATGCATTCAACTTTTCTTCGTATTATTTCTTCCAGTATAAACATAAGAGAAAAAATGAATGTTGGAAAATTAAGGAGATGTGTAGCACAACAGTTTAGCCACAACATAGAATAGCTCTCTCTATAAGTGTGCATGGCGCAAAATTGGTAACAAATAATTGTCATTAAAATGTTGCAAATGAAAGTAAAAAGAGGTGTAATCAACACTATCACTGTGACATGTAAGTGGAAATACAAGCCGTTAGAACCACAGTTATATGTTGTAGCCAGCTGTTATAAAGTAGACTATAAAGTGCCATAATAAAAAAAAATTGACCGACCATTGTATACCACCTCCGCTTAAGGCAAAGAACTGAATATACCGATATTACTCGCACCAATCGAAATGAGATTTCAGTGGTGTGCCCCTGTAAAGAATCTGCATAATAGTTACTTACATCTTGGAGGTGTGTTTCTTTGCATAGTGTGGGTTTTATGTCTTTTCTCCTTCTAATCACTACTTTCTCACTGCAGAAACGTTTCATTTGAATAATAGGTAAGCGATTTAACAGTATCTATATTACAAACCGTAAAGCAAGAATTAACTGAGATTATGGATTTCATATTACCAAACTTACAGGAACTAAGATGGCGTTAGAATTTGAAGATTTTAAATCACTTGTCTGAAAACTCCCAGTAGCAAAATTATAGATTAGCTGTTTTCATGTTATTTCCCCGAATTGAAACTAGATTGCGGCTCATTCTTTTTTGTTCATAAAAATGTATTTGAATATGTATTCCTTTGAGTTTTAATTATGGCGCAGCAAAACTTAACATTTCCATTCATCTACACATGACTAACCAGGTTGCGTCCTCAGTGTCGTTGACGGGACAGAAAATGTTATATAAATAAAACCAGATGAGGTTTTGTTTGCGATTTGAGACAGTTTCAACCATCCATCAGTTCGAGTGAGTTCTCATCTTCAGGCTTAGGATTTATTAGTATGTGGCAACAAAACTAACTTTGGAAGGTGCTGCCTCCGAAAATTAATGTTATCAAGAGTTCTATTTGTTATTCGCAACCTATAAGGTCGGAGTCACGTTTGAGGTTTGAAGTTGTTTTAAAAATACGTTTAACTTTCTGTGAATGTATCTCTTAAACTCTAAAAGAATACTGTATGGAAATTTGTGTAATTTCCTGAACACAAAATTTGAATTTTTGAATGGGGATCCTCGGGCTTCATCTTCTTCTCCACCTGGTTACCCTCTTCATATGCAGAACTTACATCCCACAGAACTTAGAAGCCAATGTCAAGGGTGAGATGCCTGTTGAGTAGCAGAGCGGTTATGGACCAGATAAGAGTATCCAGGGATGGGATATTAACCAAATACCTGGTAAGAGTGGGAGGAAGTAGATAATATGAAATGTGGACGAAATGGAGGAACAGCAAAGGCCATGGTGGAGTAACTGGTTAAATGAATGACGGAGAAAACCGGAAGACCCGGTGAAAACCAGTCCAAACGCCGCTTCGTCCACCAAAAACCCCATATGCTGTCCCTGGGGATTGAACCCGGGCCGCACAGGTGGGAGACGAGCGGTTTAAACCACTCTGCTACGGCGCCGCTCTTCTCTGTTTTGAGAAGATATAATAGGAATACGGGAGTGAAAGATTTAAGGAACATATAAAACAATCGTGTAAAGGTCGTTCTAAATCCCAGGAAATAGTTACATAAAGGCAACAAATACCTTGCACTCATTCCACAACATGGCACGAAGCACCGTCCTATAAAGCTTTGCTGGAGCTATTACAGTTGATCAAGGAGGCAGTTGAAATATAGGTTTTAACAAAAATAGTCTGTTAGAGTTGGATGTATGGCGCTGTATTTACTTATTCTCTTAAATATATTCTAATATGCCAATTAGAGTCACTGAGGCTAATACTAAAAACTTTTTAGTGAAATCGGATATTTAAAATTTTCGAAGTGATAAATAAGTGCTAGTCACTGTTGTTTTGTCACTGCAAGATTGAAATTAAAAATAACTTTGTTTCAAATAAAACAATCCTAGAGCATCAGAATGACTAGGCGAAATTGCATTTAGATAGAAAGAATACGAAATCCACAACAATAACGTTTTCGGAATGTTACTGCTCTGTAAACAAATATTTACACACGCAACTGGTTGAGCATTGTCACAATCAAATTTCGGTCGAAATTATCACACAGAGTTTACCACATTTAGAACAAAAGCAAATATTCCAGTCAAGTATTAAACACATAAATCAAAGTAAATAAATAGAGCCCGATCAGCAAGACATTTCTAGTCTGTACCTTCCCAACAAATTATATTAAACCAAATTTTTATTTTCACATATTTTACAAACTTTTAATTCCTGAATCACTATGTATGTGTCATATCACCACAAAGGACTTCGTGGTTTGAATTAACTCTACGCCGCATACTTGCAAAAAGAGCATTTAGCCATGTAATTCTATTGTTTTCCTTGGCAAACTTACACCGAACCAGGTGGTTCAGACGTTTCGTTTGGACTGGCATTCGGGAGGTTCGGGTTCGCTCCCCGTTGACCGCATACTCTGGCCCTGGGTGTTTTTCGTGGTTTATCTTGGGCCCTTAGGCGAATGCTGGGGTGCCGTACATCTAAAACGGTTTCTTTTCCTTTCATTACTTTATTTTGTTTCCCTTCTTAATCTCCCAGATCGGCACAGGTGTGGGTTGAGGCTTTGCAGGCAGATGGCACGGTTGGTTGAAGCAAGGTGCCGTTGTAGAGGTCTCCTTTCAGCCTCCCGGCGTTTGTATAGCCTCTATAGCGCTCCAGGGTCACCATCTAGTGAACTGTTAGAGACTTCCATGCGTATCTCCGATTAGCTCCGTCGTTTCTTGTGTGCTGGCCTGTGGTTTCCCCCTCTTCTCATCCCTTCCCCCGGGGGTTGGTAGGCCGCAAAAGATCCGTATTTGGTTGCAGTTGCCGAGGTGTCCCCACCTTTAACATGCACTACCCTCTACCCTTTTAGCAAACTTACAGACAGAATAAGTTCTTACCGATGTTCCTCAGCCCCGCCACAAAATAAGTATCTCTTTTATGAATAATAATTTATCAAAGTTATGGGCATTCAAATGAAGCAGTTCCTATTCTGTTATGAAAGCCCAGGATTAAATAATACTTATACAACAAACGTAACATTTATTTTAAAATAGAGTTAACCAAAATGAAACATATCCATTTACATAATTTAGACGTTGCGAAAAACAATTACTTGGATGATCCTTCCTTCCCCTAGGGTTGAACATTCAAGATAGTTAGACCGTTAATGGATAAGATAGGCCGTAGTGCAGGCACCTCTTACCACCACTTTTTGTGGAAGTGCTTATTCAAACGACCCATAATACTTCAGACCATAAACTGTAATTACGTAGAGATTGTTGACAATCCTCAGATTAGAACAAGTGCAAACTAGAAATTAGAGGGAGTGTTCCTGGAGATGCGTTAAAAGTCGGCAGCTTGCTCAGGTGATTGGTTTAGTTAATCTTCTGGCATGTGTTTTTTGATTTACGGTTTTGTTAGAGTTACTTAATCCAGAAATATTAGCACTGTGGTAAATTATATTCATCAGTACATCCTCATGATTCCTAATCTGTGAAAATATACTGGATATAATATAGTTTATGTTATAATGAAACTTCTATAAGTCATCCCTTTAAAGATTTAAATAATGTTGGTACTCTTTAACACCAGATAAAGTTTCTTCCAGTAAAACGGAAGCTAATACTCATTTTAGTTTAATTTGTTCGATCAATTAGGCCAAATAGTGAAATTATTATAAGAGTAACAAATGCATACGCATGCTTAGAAACATGTTGGTATGGTATTAATTAGCCATAATAAACAATGCCCGTATTGTGGAATATGCTTAATTTATCTCACACACATTAACGTGGGAAAAAAATTCATTTCCCAGCACAGTTCACATTCAAGTTATAAAATTAAGGATAAACCTTAGTTTCCTCTAGTACTAGAATGCTAAAATCCTTACTAAATATACTGTAGCAAAATGCCTAACAAAATTCAATTATGAGCGAAAAGCTGGTTCATGCATGACATGTCCGAGGAAATGACCGCTCCTGACAAGAAACCAGTTTTGGCCCCACCCCTACCTTGCATGTGGTGCATATGTTCTCCAAGACCTTCAACTCGAGTTCAAACGGTAAGAGATCTAGCTTGCCTCTTACCAAAGCTTCGTTCACAGTTTAGATCAACATTTTACATTGGATACTCTAAAACATTTTCATTTGAAAGTTACATAGCGTTGACCTTCAACCTGCCGAAATCTTGTGCAATAGTGATCTTGAAAAGAATCATGAAACCAATGCAATATGCACATTAAAATTACAATTGTTCAAATAGGTTTAGGACTAATTTTGTACCTTCTGTTTCAAAATTTTAAAGATTTAATATTTGAGCTGCAAGCGAGAACAGTATCTGTTTTAATTTCAGCGTAACTTAAAACGAGATATTTTCGCTTGTAATACGATGCAGACGAAATATTTCATGTAAAATAATTAAGGAGGAACGCTTTCCTTGCTAACAAGGAAACGTTCGCATTAATACATTACGTAACTTCGGTAACCGCCTTTACCTATTTTCCTTTGAGAGCTCACGATGGTGCTTTAGGAGTGTATGCTTATTAGAACTGCGTCAAGGATGGTATACATTCCTGACAAAAAGGGAATCTCCTAAACACCTAGAAATCGCCTTCAATTTTTATTCTTAGACTAGCCGAAACACCTGACGTTGCTCGTGACTTGACGGCTCCACTTATTCAATAGCCTTGCGTTTCTTTAGATGCATTTAAGAAGTATATTACTGATCCACAATCATCTCACTGTAAATCTATTAATGCATTATTTCTGATACTACAATGCCTCAAAAATTCCTCAAGACTATGTTTGGCCATTAAGTTTCAATACAACACATGATTTATATTCCAATAACCTAAGTACGTCATTTGCTTTGGCGGCTTTATTGTGCTATATGAAACACGCTGCAGAGCTATATGAATCACCAAGGTCATTTGCGTGCGCTATTTTAGGTTTGGATGATGATGTTTAAGGGCGGTTAACTACTGAGGTCTTTAGCGCCCTTATGATACAATTCTGGCAATAGCCACTAATAAAACACTATTGAAAAATAAAACACAGATACAAATAAAGGTAAAAGCAGCATAAAACCAGAGTAAAATAACTATCCCGCTCTGAAACCAGAGGTGGCTAAAACTGGTATTAAAACTGCAACATTAAAACTGAAAGATTAAGAACCAACTAATTGAAAGTTAAAAATACGCTTCATTACCACGGCATAGAGCAACCACACTAAAACCTCAAGGTAAAAGAAAATTTTGTTAAAAATTTAAAAACCCAGTCCACTGCTCTTGGATTCTATGCCAGGACCTCGGCAAGAGAGGCCGGCATGCCCTTAGATAATCGAATGTGTGTACGGTGACCACACCCCAACAACACATGGCACTGACTGTGCCTCCCCACAGAGTACACAGACAGGACCAGGTTCGTGCTTAAAAAGGTAGCTGTAGGTAAAAATACAGTGGCCAAGTCGTAGTCGAGCTAATACTACCTCCTCGCGGCGGGATAAACGAGGGGAGGTTACCCAGTTGATAGGGAGGTTCTTCACCTTTCTAAGCTTGTTGTTACCGCGGAGAGCATACCAACCCGCATACCAGCCCGAAAATACACCTCTCCGTAAAACCACCTTAAAATCTTCGGCTGTTGAAATAGTAACAATAAAACTGGGCTCTGTGACTGCCGATTTCGCTGCCAAATCCACCAATTCATTTCCCGGCAAATCATCGTGCCCAGGAAACCATGACTTGCCCAGAAATCCACATGAACACCAGAAGCGTGCAAAATGTGGAGGACGTCCTGAATGCGCTGCACTATAGGTGGTAACCGTACAGCTCGCGAATGTTCTGAAGCGTACTAAGGGAATCACTAAAAATAAGGCAGCCACCTAGTTTTCTACGGCGAATATACAGTTTGGCAGAAAAAATGGATGTGCTACTAGGCAAACCGTAAATAGATGTCGCGGTCCCAGTGAAAAAGACACATCCAGCACCGTCGGGGAACTTGCTACCATCGGTATACATATATACTAATACGGCCACTGTATTTGGATACAAAGTCTACAAAACAACTACGAATACTACAAATACGCATAGCAGATTTCCCCGTAAACCTTCATCCCGATATCGATATGGAAGGTAGTACGTAGCCGAGGAGGGTACATAATCTCGCCCTTGGGATACAGCCTAGCCATGTCAATATTGTGCTACCGCAGAAGTACCCAGACACGAAAACCTGCTGGTCTTGGACTCAGAGAGTTATTGCCACATCGTTCGTCCAGCTCGGGGGAGAAAAATGCATGCAAATTTGGATGTCTAGGGATGCAGTTAAACCCACAGCCATAATTAGCTAGTAGGACATCACGCCGAAATCGCAGAGTGGGTTCTCCTGGTTTGGCGTAGAGGCTAACAACTGGTCTGGTTGGAAAAGCACCAACAGCCACGCGGAAGCCCTGATTATGGACTGTGTCTAATCTTTTGATTACAGATAGTCGTGCTGAATAAACAATGCAACCATAGTCCAACTTCGAACGACTTAGAGCGCAATAAAGACGAAGCAACACTGTTCGATCTGCTCCCCAAGATTTGCCAGCTACTATCCTTAAATATTGAGAGAACGGTCGCATCGCGCTTTCAACTGTGCTATATGTGTTGACCAAAAAAGTTTCCGATCGAAGATCAACCCACGGAATCTCGCCTCATCTGCGAAAGGAAGTAAATCTGGCCCGAGGCAAACAGACAGCGGATATCTCCAACTACGCCACCAAAAATTAACGCAAACTGTCTTCTCAGCGAAGAAACGAAAACCATGTTTCGAGCTCCAAGCATAGATTGTCCAAATACAGCTGGAGACGGCGTTCCATAAACGGTGTGCGCTTAGAAGTACAGAATATAGCAAAATCATCCACGGATAGACAGAACGAGACACCTGCTGGAACACATTGCGATATGTAATTAATCGCTACAGCAAACACTTCGTACGCTTATTACCGAGCCCTACGACACTCGGTTCTCTTCATTCAAGTAGAAAAAAACTGAGTCAAACCGCGTTTGGAAAACGCGGTCCCTCATAAACACCTGAATGAACAACGGCAGGCGTCCACGAATATTGCAGTCGTGGAGGGAACGTAATATCCGCGCTCGCCAAAACGTATCATAAGCTTTCTCGAGATCAAAAAATATCCCGACGGTTTGACAGTTTTTAAGAAACCCGTTTAGTATCTGCGTCGACAGCGATACAAGATGGTCAGCTGCTAACAGATAACTTCGAAAACCGCACTGGGAATTAGTCAGTAAATTGTTGGATTCCAGCCACCACACCAACCGCCCATTGACCATGCGTTCCATCACCTTGCAAATGCAACTGGTGAGGGAAATAGGACAATAGCTGAAAGGCAGATGCCGTTCCTTTAAAAGTTACAGAATAGGTATAACGGTGGCCTCCCGCCATTTGTCTGGAAAAGTGGCAACAACCCAGAACCGATTATAGACCTCAAGCAGGAAAGCCTTACCACCAGGGCAGATGTGACATTTGGACGTGGATGCCATCTGCCCAGGCGCAGAGATTCGCGAAGATATAAGTGCATGGTCTAACACCGCAATGGTGAAAACGCGCTTGTAATCATCAAGGTTACGGAACGAAAGGAGTAACCTTGAGATTCCGCCTGATCCTTCATTCTACAGAACTCAGGGGAATGATTGTCTGTGCTACACACCTGAGCGAAAGCATGGCCTAAAGTGTTACCCATATCAAATATATGAACATAAAAATCGGCAGCTGTTTTGAGACCAGCGATTGGCATATAGGTCGATTTCCCGGCCACACGCCTCATCTTATCCCATACGACAGAGGAAGCGGTATGTCAATTAAAGGAAGTCGCAAACTTGCTCCAGGACGTCTTTTTGCTATCCTTAATAATTTGGCGAGATATCGCACGCATTCTCTTACTTATAGTGTACAATGATGATGATGATGATGATTGGGGTTTAAGGGTGCTCAACTACTAGGATTTTCAGCGCCCTTAGAAAACTAAACGGGCCATGAGATGTGATTTAAAAAGCCTTTAGAATGGTAAAAGGCGTGCTAAAATTAGATGTAGAAGAAACCGTAAAAACTAAACAGCATTTAACTCATAACATCCATAAAACCAGTTAAAACAATGGAGTGTAAAATGGATAAAAACGGGTAAGACTAAACATTTTAAAAGTTTATAAAAAGGCCAGATCCTGAACGCAAAATGTATTGTACATAAAAATTAAAAAACTCTGTCAACAGCAGCGGGATCATTGCCAAGGTCCTCCACTAGGAGGGTTGGGAGCTGGAGAGTGGTGCGCAGATACCAGAGCAGCACACTCAATCAGCACGTGTGTTACCGTCAGTGCTGCACCACAGAGCGGACAGACAGGTTCAGGATCCCAATTAAAAAGGAAACAATGGGTAAAAAAAAAAAAAAACAGTGGACAATTCGCAACCAAGCCAATTGCACCTCCTTCCGGCGAGAAAGACGTGAGAAGATTGCCCAGGTGACAGGAAGATATATCACGTCCCGAAGCTTGTTACTTCGGAGAGCGGAACACTCCGCATGCCAGCTCAAAAATACAGTTCTCCGCATAACAGCCCTAAGATCTTCCGCAGGTGCAATGGTAACATTAACTCTGGGCTCTGTGACTGCCGATTTCGCTGCCAAATATACAAGTTCATTCCCTGGAAGGCCAACGTGTCCACGGATCCATGCAATTTTTTTTGGTAGTGTTTAACGCCCGCTTTAACTACTAATGGCATCGCAGGCGGTGACACTGATGATACATGAATGATGATGGAGCACCGGCGGAATGCGATGGCGGGGGAAACCGGAGTACCCGGAGAAAACCCGCCCCAGCGCCGCTTTGTCCACCACAAATCTCACATGCGGTCGCTTGGGATCGAACCCCGGCCGTCTAGGTGAGAGACCAGTGGTCTAACCACTCGGCCACGGCGCGGCCCGATCCATGCAATAGCATACAGCTCGGGAGAATATATGGATGTGCCGCTAGACAAACTAAAAGTAAAAGATTCGGTCCTATGGACAAGGGCACAACCAACACCGTCGGGGTACTAACTGCCATCGGTATATATACAAATAAGGCCACTGTTTGTTGATAACAATTCTAAAACGCCTCTACGGATACTCAGTAGGCACAGCAGATTTCCCGTAAACCGTCATCCCCAGTTTCACATGAGAGGCAGCACGAATCCAAGGACGTAACTTCCTCTCCACCTTGGGAAACAGCCTCAACATGTCAACATCATGCTGCCGAAGGAGGTCCGGAAACGAAATCCTGCAGGCTTTGCACTAAGGAAGTGGTGGCGATACCGTTCGTGCAACTCGGGGAACAAAATGGCGTGGAGAGTTGGATGACCCGGCATGTACTTGAACCCACAGCCATAATTAGCTAGCAGGACATCTCGCCGATATCGCACAGGGAGTTCTCCTAATTCGGCGTAGGGACTAACAACTGGGCTGGTTGAATACCCTGATTATGCACTGTGTCAAATCTGTTGAGCATTGATGGTCGTGCTGAGGAATAAACCAGTCCAACTTCAATCGAATCTGTGCGCGATAAAGAGGAAGCAACACTGTACGATCCGCTCCCCAGGATTTACCGCTTAGTATCCAGGATTGAGAGAACGGTCACATCGAGCTTTCAACTGTGATATATGCGGTGACCAACAAAGTTTCCAATCGAAGATCAACCCAAAGAATCGCGCCTCATCTGCGAATGGAAGTAAATCTGGACCGAGTTGAAGACATGGCGGATCTCGCCACCTACGGTGCCAGAGGTAAACGCAAACTGTCTTCACAGGTGTGAAACGAAAGCCGTTTTTCGAGCTCCAATCATAGAGATTGTCCAAACACGGCTGGTGGCGGCGTTCCAAAAACGGTGTACGCTGAGAAGTGCAGCAAATGGCAAAGTCATTCACAAATAAACAGGGCGAGACACCTGGGGGAACACGATGCGATATAGAATTAATCGTAATAGCAAACAGCGTCACGCTTAGTACAGAGCCCTGCGGCACACCATTCTCTTGAATAAAATGGTTACAAAAAACCAAGCCGACCCTCACTCGGAAAGCGTGGTCCCGCATAAACTCCTGAATGAATAAGGGTAGGCGTCCACGAAAATGCCAGTTGTGGGGGGAATGTAATATACCTGCTCGACGAGTATCATAAGCTTTCTCAATGTCAAAAAATATTCCAACTTTTTGCCAGTTTTTAAGAAAGACGTTCAGAATCTTCTTCGATGGCGATATAAGATGGCCAGTTGCCATCCGACGCCGTCGAAAACCGCACTGGGCATTAGTCAATAAATTGTGGGATACTAGCCACAAGACCATTGATCATGCGTTCCATCATCTTGCAAATGCAGCTCGTGAGTGAAATAGGACGGTAGCTGGAAGGAAGATGACGGTCCTTTCCAGGCTCCAGAATAGGTATAACGGTGGCCTCTCGCCATCTGTCTGGAAAAGTGGCTTCAACCCAGACTCATTATACACCTCAAGTAGGAAAGCCTTACCATCAGGAGAGAAATGTTGCAGCATTTCGACGTGGATACCATTTGGACTAGGCGCAGGGTTCCGCGAAGATTTAAGTGCATGGTCTAAACCTACCTTGGGAGAAAACACGGTTGTAAACCTCACGATTTCCGGAACGAAAGGAATACACTTGAGCTTCCGCCTGATCCCCAACTCTAAGGAACTCGGGGGATAATTGAGCTAGATACCTGAGCAAAAGCACGGCCCAAAGTGTTAGCCACGTCAAATGTGTTAACCACAACACCGGTAGCGGTTCTGGGACCAGCGATTGGCATATGGGTCGATTTGGCGGCCACACGCCTCAACTTATCCCATACGAGAGAGGAAGGGGTATGTCTATTAAAGGAAGCTACAAAGTTGCTCCAGGATGTCTTTTTGCTATCCTTAATAATTTGTGGAGATTGAGCGCGCATTTCTTTTAATTTAATAGGTTTTAAAGTGCATAGTGACGCTGGAAAACCCTGAGAGCACGCCTGCGGGCACAAATAGCACTCCGGCACTCGCCGGTCCACCAAGGGACCGGAAAGCGAGGAGTTTAGCCAGTGGAACGTGGAATTGATTGCTCAGCAGAGGATACAACTATCGCTGTGAAGTTTGTGGGCTAAATAGTTCACACAGGGGTCCTCAACGTAGTTAAAAACAGCCAAACGGGAATACAATCCCAGTTGGCTTGATCGAAGTGCCAGTTTGGTAAACCAGTGGGACATACAGCAAGAGTCAAGAGATTAATAAAACATGGGAAATGTCACTTGAATGCAAATCAGAGATGATATTCCAACTTAAGGAAACTGCTAACTTGGGTGAACAACTAGCTATATCAAGGTATGAAATAGTATGAAAGGTGTCAGAAAGGAATGTCGGATCTCTGGTGTTCAAGAGAGCAAAATTATTACTGTCCAAGAAGTTTGCAATGAGGTGACATCTCGCAAATGCCCGAGGTGAGCACCATAGTGGGTGATGGGCATTCACATCTCCTACCAATAGGTGATGATAATAATGAATGGGGTTTAAGGGCGTTGAACTTCTAGGTTATCAGTGCCCTTAACATAAAACTGTAGGTTAAACCTCCTGAGTTAAAAGTATCCTTAAAAGATCTCGCTTAAAAAGAGTTAAAACAAGGGATAAAAATCAGCATAAGAACTAAAACCAAGATAAAATAACTGTCCAGCCCTGAATCCTGAGCTGGCGATTAAACCTGACACTAAAATGGCTAATACAAGAGGGAACGTAGCCGAAATTAACGGAGACAGTCTTCTCAGTTGAAAACCGAAAGCAGTTTTTAAGCTCCAATCATAAAGAATGTCAAGACACCGCTGAAGAGGGCGTTCCAAACGCGGCGTACGCAGATGATAATGATGAATGGGGTTTAAGGGCGCTCAACTGTTGGGTTATAAGCGCCTTTAACATAAAACTCGGAAGTTAAAACTCGGAAGTTAAAACTCCTTAGCTAATAGTACGGTAAAGTGTATCTCAATCAAAACAGTCAAAATATAGATAAAATGAGTATAAACAACCAACAAGATAAAATAGCTGTCCAGCCTTGAATCCAGAGCTGGCGTTGAAACTATGACATTAAAAATCTTAAACAAGAGAGAACATAAAACAATAGTGAATAAAAGAGTAAAGGGTGATAAAATATTTCAAAAACCTCACGTATCTCTCCAGTATCAACACCAAATTGATAAAATCAAAATCAAACTGGATACGTACGGCGTATGCCACTTTAGATAAACATTTAAAAACGGGCTCCACCGCCCTAGGACCATCGACCAGGACCTCCGGAAGCCTGGCCGGCAGTCGTAGAGTGGCTCGTAGTGGTGGTAGAAGAGCACACTCTACAAGCATGTGTCGGACTGAGAGCGCTTCGCTACAGAACGGGCAGACAGGTGGAGGCTCCCTTTGAAATAATTGGCTATGACTAAACATACAGTCACCTATACGCAATCTTGCTACAATAACTTCTTCGCGACGAGAGAGACGTGAGGAAGTCACCCAGCGTATAGGGAGCTCCTTCACCTCCCGAAGTTTGTTGCCGCGAAGAGCAGACCACTCTCCATGCCAGCTCGATATTACCGCTCTACGGACAAGTCTATAATCTTCGGCCGTGACAAAGTTAGTGGTAACACTGGGGACAGATGATGCCTTCTTTGCCGCCAAATCCGCCAGTTCATTCCCCGGCACGCCAATGGGTCCAGGAACCCAGGCGCACTACCCATTTACACACGAATTGCGCCAAATGTGGAGGCTGTTCTTAATGCGCTGCACTAGAGGATGGTAAACGTATGGCTCACGAAGTCATTGAAGTGCACTAAGGGAATCACTCGCAAAAAATCAGTCAGCCAAGTTTCGACGCGAATATATACGACGGCTCGGTAAATAGCATACAGCTCTGCAAAATAAATTCATATATTACTCGGCAAACGGAAAGTAAATGGGTCGCTTCGAGTGACAAAGGCACATCCAAATCCATCGGCGCACTTACTGCCATCGGTATATATATGACAGCAGCCACTGCATTTTGTTAAAAACTCTAAAAAGACAAGATTGGATACTAAACATAGCCGTAGGAGATTTCCCGTAAGCCGTCATCCTGAGATCTAAGTAAAAGGAAGCACGTAACCAAGGTGGGTACACCCTCTCTCCTTGGGAAACATGTCAGGCTTTTCAAGACCGTGCGTTCGAAGCAGCTCCCGGAAGCGAAAGCCTACAGCTGCTGTACTACGTAAGAGGTTTCTATAACGATCGTCCAATCCGGAATAAAAAATTAGAGTAAACGATGGATACGCAGATATGCACTTCAAGCTACAGCCATAGATAGATAGTGGAACATTCCGCCAACAACGCAGAGGGGGCTCGGCAGATTTGGCATAGAGGCTCACAACTGGGCTAGTTGGAAGCGCTCCAACAGCCACCCGGATGCCCCGATTGTGGACAGTACCTAACTTCCTCAGCAAAGAAGGATGTGCTGAGGCATAAACAATACATCCATAGTCTAACTTTGATCGGATCAGTGCACGTAAAAGACGCAGCAGTACTGTCCGATCTGCTCCCCAAGATTTGCCGCTTAGTATCCGTAAAAGATTCAGAGACCGGTCACACCGCGCTCTAAGCTGTGCTAAATGTAACGACCAGCATAGTTTCCGATCGAATATCAACCCCAGGAATTTCCCTCATCTACGAAGGAAAGTAAATCCGGCCCGAAATGAAGAGAAGGTGACATTCACCACCTTCGGCGCCAGAAATTAACGCAGACTGTCTTCTAATGGGAGAAACGAAAGCCGTTTCTAGAGCTCCAATAATAAAGATCGTCCAAACACCGCTGGAGACGGCGTTCCAAACCCGGCGTACACTGAGAAGTGCAGAAGATGGCAAAATCGTCAACGAATAAACAAAAAGAGATACCTGGAGGAACATAGATCGAGATGGAATGTATCGCTATAGCAAACAGCGTCACGCTAAATGCCGAGCCCTGCGGCACTCTCTTCTCTTGAATAAAATAATTAGAAAAAACCGAGCCGACTCTTACTCGGAAAGCCCGGTCCCGCATAAACTGCTGAATGAACAACGGAAGGCGTCAACGTATATTCCAGCTGTGGAGGGAGCGCAAAATACCTGCCCGCCAACACGTATCATTAGCCTTCTCGAGGTCAAAAAATATCGCAACTGTTGGGCTGTTCTTCAGAAAGCCGTCCAAGATCTGAGTTGACAAGGAGACAAGGTGATCAACCACTGATCGACGCCTTCGAAAACCACATTGAATGTTGGTGAGAAGAGTGTGGGATTCCAGCCTCCACACAAACCGCACCTTGATCATGCGTTTTATCACGTTGCAGATGCATCTGGTGAGGGAAATACGACGGTAACTGGAAGGAAGGTGACGGTCCTTTCCCGGTATCAAGATAGGTATAATGGTGGCCTCCGTCCACTGAGCTGGGAAAGAGGTATTCACCCAGATATGGTTATAGACCTCGGGTAGGAAAGCCTTAACTTCAGGAGAGAGATGTTACAACATTTCGACGTGGATACCATCTGGACCTGGTGCAGAGTTTCGCGAAGAGAAAAGTGCATGTCTAGCTCCACCAAGGTAAAAAGGTGATTGTAGTCTTCAATGTTTCCAGAGCAGAAGGCAAACCCTTGCGACTCAAACTGGGCCTTAGTAGGAAGAAACTCAGGAGAACAGTTCTCTGAACTAGACAATTGAGCGAAAGCACTGCCAAGAGTGTTAGCCACGTCCAACCTATCAAGCACAGTACCGGCAAGTGTCTTCAGACCGGCTGTCAGCATATGGGTCGCTTTACCGACCACACGCGTTAACCTATCCCATACAACATAGGAAGGGGTATATCGAGTAAACAATGCTAAGACTTCCATGATTTCTTCTTGCTATCCTTAATAATGTTCCTACATTGAGCGCGCAGCTTTGTATATCGTATCAGATTATTGGGAGTTGGGCGCCGCTGGATAAACCCTGAGAGCACGTCTGCGAGTACGAATGGCATACCGGCATTCATCTATCCACTAAGGGACAGGAAATCGACGGATACGTCCTGTCGACCACGGAATAGAAAGCTCAGAAGCGCTAATAATTATCTCGGTGAGGTTCTGGACTAAACAATCCACCGAGTCGTTTTCGTTGTAGTTAAAAACGGCCAGGTTGGAACAGAGGATCTAGTTGACTATTTCTAAGCGCCATCTAGCTAAGTCTGTGGAACAAACGTCCTGTTCTAAGTGACATATAAGAATAGGAAAGTGGTCACTAGAACGTAAGTCGGATATGATATTCCATTGTAGGCAAACCGCTAACTGATATATCCAGATGAGAAAAACTGTTGAAGGTGTCAGAAAGAAATGTAGGCTCTCCGGTGTTCAGGAGAGATAGATTATAAGAATCCAAGAAATAGGCAATCAGATGACCTCTCGCGCAAGCCCGAGGGGAGCCCCAAAGTAGGTGGTGGGCATTCACATCCCCTACTAGCAGAAAAGGTGTTGACAGCTGGGATAATAGGTCTGCTATATCAGTGCGCGGGAGGTCGTCAGATGGAGGTAAATATATACTGGAAATGGTGAAGCAAATGCAAATTAGCTTAAGCCTTACAGCACTGGACTGTATGACATACTGAAGGGGTACAGAGTTGGCGAAAACATCATCTCTGATAAGAATCATAGTGCCCCCATGTTCAGGAACTCCATCCGCCGGTGATATATCTATCAGACCTGACAGAAGAGTGCTGCATTATTGGAAGGTGGTCTTGGGGACGGAGCTTGGTCTCTTGCAAGCATACGACCAAAGGCTGATTCTGGAGGAGCAACAATTCAAGTTCTGATCGCTGTGATCTAATTCCACGTATGTTCCATTGTAGGATAGCCATGGGTTTGGTATAAGATATTTTAAATGCAAAGGCGTTTCTACATATTTGGTTGTGCTGGTCGGTTTAGTTTGTTTTTCTTGGCCGTCGGACTAACACTTCTTTCAGGAGCACGATCCTGCCGCTTACGCACTGGCAGTCTTGCAAGATCTGGTCCATCTCCTCAACCTGGTAGGACCTCTGTCCAATTGAGAATTTCGGTACGAGAGCCTCGAACCGATTGGGGGTGCAGATCGGCGAAGATGGTCGTCGCCGTTCGGTGCTCCTTGCAGAGGATCTACGTGGAGAGGAATGTGAACTTTTCCTTCCCGTAGATACTTAAGGGCAGGGCTTTGCATTATGCTTCAGGAGGCCGGTTCGCACATAGATAGTCTTATAGTTCTTTATGGGTGCAGAATATCCTACGGCTGTAGCAGTGTTTTTTCCCCGAGGTAGACGGTTTGGGTGACTGCTGCCGGAGAGCTCATCACGATGTTAGATTTCAATTTGCTGCAGCCGATCTAGATGTTATGAGCTTGCTTATTGGACTGACAACGATAACCCTATCTGCAATAGTGGCCCGTTTATATCGCCCGCTTGAGTCGCGATTTCCTGGCTCGGTACCGGTTTAGCTCCAACCGAGCTATAGGTACCAGAGCGCGGGACAGAGGGTTGGCGTAGGCGCAGGATGATGATGATTAAAGTTTAAGGGCGCACAACTACATGGTCATGAGCGCCCCCCAATAAAAACAAGTCGTGCTAAGACAAGATAAAAGAGCAATAAAAAGCTAAAATCAGTCAATAAAACTAAATAAAACGATAGAAAAAACTGCCCACTACATAATTCATACAGCTAAAAACTGGTAAAACAGAATCTAAATGTCATAAATAAAACAGGCCCTAGCCCTGAGAGGCTACAATAGGAAAAATTAGCAGCTACCAGTTCAGGAACATACCAGACTGCAAAGTAAAATAGAACTAGATATTCAGGTTAAAAGGCAATGATGATAGGAACTTAAAAATCCGATCTACTGCTCCGGTATCGTCCAACAAGATCTCTTTAGTACTGGCCAGCAGGTGTAGCCTGGCTCGTAATCGGGCTAGAAGAGCACACTCTACCAGCACATGGCAAACAGTCAGTGCTTGCCCACACTGTGGACAGGCAGGAGCAGGATCCCTTTTGAACAGGTAGCTGTGTGTAAAAAAACAGTGCCCGATACGGAGACGAGCCAAAACCACTTCCTCACGACGGGAAGTGCGTGACGAAGTAGTCCAGTGTACCGGAAGATCTTTCACTGCCCTTAGTTTATTGTTGCGGAGAGCAAGCCACTCCGCGTGCCAGCGCGAAATCACCGCCCTCCGCAAAACAAGTCCAAAATCTTCGGCTGTTGAACAACTAATGTAACACTGGGCTCCGTGGCTCCTGACTTTGCCGCCTCATCCGCTAATTCGTTGCCTGACAACCCAACGTGTCCTGGAAGCCATGCGAGATCCACATTCACGCCAAGGCCGTGCAAAACGTGGAGGGCATCCTGAATGAGCTGCACTAGAGGATGGTAGTTGTACAGCTCATGAACGCTCTGAAGTGCGCTAAGCGAATCACTCAGAATAAGGCAGTTACCCAAGTTTCGACGGCAAACGTACTGAATGACTCGACAGATAGCATACAACTCTGCAGTATAAACGGATGTGTGAAGAGACAAACCGAAAGTATGTGATTCGGTGCCAATTACAAAGGCACACCCCACACCGTCGATAGATTTACTGCCATCTGTATAAATACAAATTCGGTCACTGTAACGGGATAAAAATTCTAAAAAACAAGTACGGATAATAATGATGGGCATCACAGACTTCCCAAATGCCAACATCCCGAGGTCGACGTGGGAGCCAGCACGTAACCAAGGTGGGTGCACCCTCTCTCTTTTAGGAAACATTCTAGGCATTACGATATTGGAGTCCCGAAGGAGCTCTCTAAAACGAAAACCTGCAGGCTTGGGACGAAGTGTCAGGCGACAATAACGGTCGTCTAGCTCAGTAGAATAAAAATGGGGAAACGTTGGATGCATAGGCTGGCTTTTAAGTCCACTACCATAACTTGCTAGCAGGGCATCACGCCGAAATCGAAGGGGTGGTTCCGCCGATTCGGCATAGAGACTCAAACTGGGCTAGTTGGGAAGGCTCCAACAGCCACACGGATGCCCTGATTGTGGACAGCATCTAACTTTTTCAACACAGATGGTCGTGCCGCGGAATGAACAATACATCCATAGTGTAACTTTGATCGGATCAGTGTACTATAAAGACACAGCAAAACTGACCGATCTGCTCCCCAAAATTTACCACTTAGTATCCGTAAAATATTAAAAGAACGGTCACACTGCGCCTTAAGCTGTGCTATATGCTGTGATCAGCAGAGTTTTCGGTCAAATACCAACCCCAGGAATCTCACCTCATCTGCGAAAGGAAGTAAAGTTGGCCCAAGGTGAAGAGCAGGTGCCATGCGCCACCTGCGGCGCCAGAAGTTAACACAGACCGTCTTCTCAGGGGAAAATCGAAAGCCGTTTCTTAACCTCCAATCATAGAGATTGTCCAAGCACCGCTGGAGACGACGTTCCAAAAACGGTGTACGCTGACAAGTACAGTATATAGCATAGTCGTCCACGAATAAACAGGACGAGATATCTGGGGGAACACATTGCGATATCGAATTAATCGCTATAGCAAACAGCGTGACGCTGAGTACCGAACCCTGCGGCACTCAGTTCTCTTGACTAAAAGGGTTAGAAAATACCGAGCCACCCTTACACGGAAAACGCGGTCTTGCACAAACTCCTGAAGGAATAGCGGAAAGCGTCCTCGAATGTCCCAACTGTGGAGGGAACGTAATATTCCCGCTCGCCAACACGTATCATAGGCCTTCTCGAGGTCAAAAAAGATGCCAACTGTTTGGCTGTTCCTCAGAAACCCGTCAGAAATCTCAGTTGACAGCGAAACAAGGTGGCCAGTTGTAAAACGGCGTCGTCGGAAACCACACTGGATGGGGGTCAAAAGATCGTGGGATTCCAGGCACCACACCAACCGTCCATTGGTCATGCGTTCCACCACCTTGCATACGCAGCTTGTGAGGGAAATAGGACGGTAACTGGAAGGAAGTTGACGGTCCTTTCCAGGTTTCAAAATAGGTATAATGGTGGCCTCCCGCCACTGAGATGCAAAAGTGGAATCAACCCAGACACGATTGTAGACCTCGAGGAGGAAGGACTTGCCTTCAGGAGTGAGATGTTGTAGCATTTGTACGTGGATGCCATCAGGACCGGGCGCAGAGTTTCGCGAAGATGAAAGTGCGTGTTCTAGCTCCGCCATGATGAAAAGGCGATTATAGTCTTCAAGGTTTCCAGAACGGAAGGCGAACCCTTGAGCTTCCACCTGAGCTTTAACAGGCAGAAACTCAGGCGGATAGTTGTCTGAGCTAGATACAGTGGCGAGGAACCGGCCAAGAGTGTTAGCCACGTCATTCGGATCTCCTACAGTATCTGCGGATGTTTTTAGACCGGATATGGGCATATAGGTCGCTTTGCCAGCTACACGCTTATACTTATCCCATACGACAGAGGAAGGTGTGTGTCGAATAAAAGACGCTACAAAGTTGCTCCATGATGTCTTCTTGCTATCCTTATAACTTGTCTATATTTTGCACGCAGTTTTTTATAGTGTATCGGGTTATCCAGTGTAGGGCGACGCTGGAAAACCCGGAGAGCTCGTCTGCGAGCACGAATGGTAGTTCGGCAGTCTTCTGTCCACCAAGGAACAGGAAAACGACGAGAGTGGCCAGTCGAGCGTGGAATAGACTGCTCAGCAGCAGACAGAATGGTGCTTGTGAGGTGCTCAACTAAGGAATCAACTGCGGCGTGCTCACTGTACTGAAAAACAGCCAAACGGGAATAAAGGTTCCAGTTGGTGTGATCCAGGCGCCATTTAGGTAAAAGTGTGGAACATAAATTGTGGGTTAAGAGACTTATAACGACCGGAAAGTGGTCACTAGAGCATAAATCAGAGATGACATTCCACTGTAACGAAGCGGCTAATTGCGGAGAGCAGGCGGCTAAGTCTATGCTTGAAAAACTGTTAACGGCGTCAGAGAGAAAAGTAGGCTGTCCGGTATTCAGGAGAGTGAGATTTATATGATCCATGAAATCGGCGAGCAGTTGGCCTCACGCACAAGACCGAGAGAGCCCCAAAGCGGGTGATGGGCAGTTAGATCCCCCAACAACAAAACAGGAGATGGTAGCTGGGAGACTAGATCTTCCAGATCAGTGCGCGAGAGGCCATCAGAAGGAGGTACATATATACTGCAAATGGTGAAGCTAATAGAAGGTAGCTTAATCCTGACAGCAATGGATTGTATGTCAGATTGAATGGGTACAGATGTAGCGAAGATGTCATCTCTGATGAGAATCATAGTAACCCCATGTGCAGGTACTCCATCCGCCGCAGATATATCACACCGGACAGCAGAGTACTGCCTGAAGGTAAGGTTGTCTTGGGGACGAAGCTTGGTCTCTTGCAAACATACGACCAAAGGCTGATGCTGGTGGAGCAACAAGTCCAGCTCTGGTCGACGTGGTCTAATGCCGCGTATGTTCCACTGTAGGATAGCCATGGTCTCTGGGATGGGATATGTTCGAAATAGAAAGGCGTTTCTGCAGGCTGGCCGGTTCTGGTCGGTTTAATTTATTCTTTTTTGACGTTGGGCTAATAATCTTTCCAGGAGCACGATCCTGCCGCTTACGCACTGTCCCTGTGGCAGTGAGGGCAGAATCCTCCTGTTCCATCTCCTCCACATGGGAGGACCGCATACCCATAGAAAATTTCGGCTCGAGAATCTCGAATCGATTTTGGGTGCTGACCGACGGAGATGGACGTCGCCGATCGGCACTCCTCCCAGAAGATTCCTCAGAGGAGGATCTAGGTGGAGAGTGATGGGGACTTTTACCACCCTTGGGTGTTTTTGGTGCAGACGTGTCAAGCGCTTTAAGGAAGTCAGTCCTAACATAGTTTTTCTTGAAATGCTTTGCTGGTACAGAATAGGTTATGGTTTTGCCGGTCTTATTGCCAGAGGTCGACGGTTGCGATGACAATTGTTCTCGAATAGGTCTTACTGTGGCGGATTTGGCGGATGGTGGTGCCAACGTGGACGTGGATGTTGAGGTCTTCAGTAGTGGTGTGGCAACGACGATCTTTTCCGAAATTGTAACCCCGTTAACATCGCCGGTTTGTGTGGCAATTTCCCGCTTCGGTACCGGTTTAGCTGTAACAGAGCTGTAAGAACCGGACCGTGGGACAGAAGGCTGTCGAATACGCAGGAGTTTACGGGCTTCGGAGAAGGACACCTTCTCTTTCATCCGTATCTCCTGGATGGCTCTCTCCTCTGCAAAACGGGGGCAGGCTCGGGAACTAGGTGGATGTTCCCCGCCGCAGTTGACACAAGACGCTGTTTTAGTGCAATCCCCATAATGAGAAGCGTTGCTACAGATTGCACACGTTGCCGGACCAGAACAAAATTCGCTGGTATGCCCAAACCGCTGGCACTTGTAACATCGTAAAGGGTTGGGAATATAGGGCCTATTTTGGATGGCTTCGTACCCTGCCTTAATCCTTTGAGGGAGATTTACCCGATCAAAGGTAAGGAAGAGTGTACGGGTAGGTACAAAATCACCATTAACTTTCCGCTGAACCCTATAAACGGATGTTACGCCTTGTTCTGCCAGATTCTCTTGAAGCTTGACAGACCGTCCAATGCGCGGGTGGTGATAACGCCACGCGAGGAGTTCAAGGTCTTATGCTTTTCGATCCTAACCGGATAGCTACCTTAAAGTTTCGCCTTAAGTATTTGTCCTGCCTGGGAAGGTGATATTGCCTCAACCAGGAAGGTTCCATTTCGGGCTCTAACACAGGATTTAACCGGACCAGCAAATTTGTATCTAAACCCTTCTGAATAGCGAAAGGGCTGACGGATGTAAAGTTTTTTCCTTCCTCTGTTCTCAATATGACTAAGTAACGCGGGGTCACCCCACTGGGGTGACAGGGCTAGACAGGGGATATAGCAGGCTCGCCGTCCCACTCACCCTGGAGTTCGGTATATACCTAGTCCTTGCCGATTGACTAGGGGTGGGTTAGTCCCTAAGTTGCGCACCCTCCACAGTTACTGAAAGACAGAAGCCCAGGCTCAGGTACGCAACCCTCAACCAACCAGGACATTCCTTTTCACCGACACGGCCTACACATGGGTGGGCATTTTGACCTACTGACTCCCTCACCACTCTGAGGTTGCCCACAGAGGGAGTCAAGGTGGCTCGGGACCCCGGGTGCGCCTAACCCGTACCTACCGTAGTAGGCCCCTGCGGGGTAGGCGCAGGAGCCTAGGGGCTTCGGAGAAGGACAACTTCTCTCTCAACCGTATCTCCTGGATTGCCCTCTCCTCTGTGAAACTAGAGCAATTGCGGGAAGCAGATGGATGTTCATCACTGCAATTTACACACGATTGAGTGGTAGTGCAACTTCCATCGTGCGATGCGTCTCCACAGATAGCAAAGGTAGAAATGCCAGTACAAAAGTCAAACCGTATGCCCAAACCGCTGACATTTGTAACATCTAAACGTTTTATCTTCTATACCTGGGATGCTGAATGTACGTCTACCAGGATTGTTCCATTTCGGGCTCTGATACAAGGCTTCACCGGACCAGCAATTTTGTCTAAATCCTTTTGAATAGCAAAAGAGTTAACCGGGGTAAATTTTCACCCTTCCTTTGTTCTATTGATAACCAAATAGCGAGGAACACTGGACTCTACTACTTCTTTTCCAGACACGTTACTATAGAAAGCCTTATTTTTTGCCATTAAAAAAGCAGAATAAATTCATCCCCCAGTGCTGCCCACCCACCACGGAGCCCAACAATAGGTCACCCCACTGGGGTGACAGGGCTACACAGGAGATACAGCAGGCACGCCAACCCACTTACCCTGGTGTTCGGAATAATACCTAGTCCTGGCCGATCGACTAGGGGAGAGTTAGTCCCTAGCCTCCCGTTTAGGCTAAGCAGAAACCAAAGTGGTGTATTAGGCTGAGCTTTCTCCCTAGTTACTGAAAGTCAGAAGCCTAGGCTCAGGTACGCAACCCTCAACCAACCAGGATTGTCATTTCAACCGACAAGGTTCTCCATGCACGGCCTACACGTGGGTGGGCATACTAACCAACTAACTCCTTCACCACTTACAGGTTGCCCACAGAGGAGTCGAGGTGTGCTCGGAACCGCGGGTGCGTCTAACCCGTACTTACCGTAGTAGGCCCCTGGGGGGTCCTGCGAATAGAAACGGTGGAGGCTGTTGCGCAACTAGATCTTCTAAGTCCATGTGCAGCAGATCAGCAGTTTAAGGTAAATAGAGACTACATATGGTGAAAATGACGGAGGGAAACTGAATCCTGACAGCGACGGACTGGATTTAAGATTGTAAAGGTACGGGTTCGACAAATATGTCATCTCGGACAGGCATCATAGCGCCTCTATGTGATGGGACACCCTCTTCCGGAGATAAATCACAGCGTTCAGATGAGTACTGCCAGATGGTAATGGTGTCACGGGGACGGAGCTTGGTTTCTTGTAAGCATACGACAAAGGGCTGATGCTAATGTAGCAACAATTCAAGCTGAGGTCGATGTGATCTAACTCAACGTATGTTCCACTGTAGGATAGCCATAGTCTTTATGATGGCATAAGTTCTAAATTGAAAGCCGTCTCTGAATATTGGGTGGTGTTGGTCGGTTCAGTTTATTCATTTTTGTGTCGGACTAACACTTTGTTCGGCAGCAAGATTCTGTCGCTTACGCACTGTGCGTTTGCCACTGACGACAGTATCCTCTTGAACTATCTCCTACACGGGGAAGACCCCTTTCCCATAGAAAATTTCGGTTCGAGAACCTCGAACCGCATAGAGGTCGAGATCGGCGAAGATGGTAGTGGCCGATCCGTACTTCTCCCCGAAGAATTCTCAGAAAAGAATCTCTGTAGAGAGTGGCGTGTACTTTGCTTTCCCTTAGATGTTTTGGGACCGGTTCAAACGTCGTAAAACCGAAGGACATGCCGAAGAGTACACAATGCACCCGTAACCAAGTTTAGAGCGGACAAGCGAACGGTAAAGCAGTAATAGCACGGTACGTTCTGCTCCCCAGGATGTGCCACATAAAACACGTAAAATATTAAGTGCACGATCATATCCAGCATTTAGAGAAGAGATATGGGACGACCAGGTAAGCTTCCTGTCGAAAATCAAGCCAAGAAATTTCACTGCTTCGTGAAAATCAGCGGTTCGGTTCCGAGTTTTAGAGAAGGCGATGCTTATGGTTTCCGACGCCAGAACTTGACACATACTGTCTTCTCGAAAGAAAAACAGAACCCATTTGTAACACTCCAAGTATGTAAACGCTCTAGATATGGCTGTAGGCGACGCTCCAAAGGGCACGTGCCCCGAGAACTGCAATAAACCGCAAAACCGTCCACAAATAAGGAGGAGATACTAGCAGAAAGACACTCAACAATGTGATCGATGGCAACAGAGAAGAGAGTGACCCTGAGTACCGACCCTTGAGGTACTCCGTTCTCCTGACACAAAAAACATGGGAGAAAACAGAGCCCACACGAAACACCCGGTCCTTCATGAACTCCCGGAGGAACACTGGAAGAGGCCAGTGCAGTTCCAACTATGGAAAGTACGTAGTCAGCTTGCCCTCCAGCAAATGTCATAACCTTTCTCGATATCGAAAATTATGGCCACAGTTTGACATTTCCGGAGAAACCCATTCAGGATCTGAGACGAAGGAGAGACAACGTGATCAGTCGCGGAACGGCATCGGCGAAAACCACACTGTATGTTGCACAGAGGTTTCTCAGACCCGAGCCACCATCGTAACCGTCCATTGAGCATGCGCTGCATCACCTTACAAACCGCACTGGTGAGGGAGATGACACGATAACTGGAAGGAAGACCACGATTCTTCCCCGGTTTTGACATGGGAACAACTGTGGCTCCGGGACTAGCAGTAGGAATCACACCCTCGTGCCAAACATGGTTATAGAGGTTCAGGATATATAGCTTACTGTCAGAAGAGAGGTTCTGCAGCAAGGCGATATCGAGATCATCGGGTCCTGGCGCGGAGTGTCAAGAGGATGCCAAACAAGCAGCCAGCTCCCGCATGCTAAGATCAGAGTTATAGCACTCGGTATCCAGGGACCGGCAAGAGAGCCTCTGAGACTACACGTCAGTCTTAAGGGTACGAAACGCCGGATGATAATTGTGGGAGATGGACGCAGTTGTGAACGTGCTACCAAGGGCGTCTGCAACAGCAACCGGATGAACGACGGTGTCAGTTCCCACGAGATGCCCCGGTATAGAAGTATCAGTATGCTTACCGGCAACACGGTGGAGCTTCTCCCACACAACTGATGAAGATGTGCGACTGAATGTTTCAACAAACGAAGCCCAAGAAGCCCGTTTGTTATCTCGAATAATGCACCGTGTCCGGGCGCGTGTTTTTTTAAATTTGATCAAATGCTCCAACGTAGGGTGATGGCGAAATACCCGAAGAGTCCTCCGGCGAGCACGACTAGCATCGCGGCACTCAGTAGTCCACCAAGGGACCGGTAATCGTCTAGGGAAGGAAACAACCGCGGTATTAATTGCTCGGCAGCGGAAATCACGTCAGAATTGAAACGCTCAACCATATGGTTAACGGAGTCAAACTGGCGGTCGCAGGAAGCAGGCAGAGCAGAAAAAAGAGCCCAATTCGACTTGAACAGCTGCCAAAAACTTGCATGCGAGGAGGAAATGCGGTAGGAGAGCAAGGTAATGACACAAGGGGAATGATCACTGGAATGAGTGTCTGATACTACGTCCTATTGAAAGCGGTGAGTCATCTGTGCAGAGCAAACGGAAAGGTCCAGGTGGGATAGCGTGGCAGAAGAATCAGAAATGAAAGTAGGTTCACCGGTGATCAGAACACAGAGACTATGTTGAACAAAGAGATCAGCCAGAACAGTACCCCGCGCGCAGGCCAAGGGAATGGTGCGCATTAAACTCGCCCAGCAGAAGAAAAGTGCTGGCACCTGGGACAAAAGATGGAGCATGTCAGCGGCGCAGAGGACAGATGAAGGCGGAATGTAGACATTACAAACAGGAAAGGAGAAGCCAGGAACGGTAAGTAGGATAGCAACAGCTTGCAAGGTAGCGGAAGGCGAGACCGGCTGACCGCAGATGTCATTGCGCGTTAGGATAGTAGTAGAAGTAGTACTAGTGCTTAAGGGCGCACAACTGCAGAGGTTATTAGCGCCCTATGGTAAACAAAAAAGCTAAAAATTAAAAGCCATAAAAACCGCTAAAGCAGGAGTACCGCGCAGGAAGACAACGAGATCATAAAAGGACTACTATAACCGAGGGACTGAAAAGTCGATAAAAGGATGCAACACTGTGATAAAATTCGACCCGACTATACATTCCGCAGCGGCGAAGAAAATGTAAAAGTCCCTCACATGCAGAAGGATTGTCGCCTAGCATGGAGCGGAGGTCAGGGACGCACGAAGCACAGTAGAAAGGCGGTACTCCAATAAAAAATGACGCATCGTCAAAGGCTCATTATACGGAGCACGTTGAGGAGCGGCTTCCCCACGTAAAAGGTACTGATGTCTAAAACGCGGCCGCGCTAAAATGAGTTCATCGTGGCGACATGCACGCGAGGAAGTAGTCCAGGGGACAGGAAGGCACTTGGCCTCTCTGAGTTTGTTCCCATGCAACCCGAACCATTGCGCGAACCAGCGCGAAAAAATGTCCCGACGAAAGGAGGACACGAACATCATTGGGAGGAAGAGTGGAACTAAAAACAGTAGGATTTAAAATTCCAGACTTGGCAGCTGCGTCCGATTGCTCATTCCCGCTCACACCTACGTGGCCAGGAACCCAAACAAACGACGCGCTGACGCAAGCAACAGCGAGTGAATGCAGGCGATCCTGATTACGCTGTATCAAAGGATGGTATGGATATAGCTCACGCAGGCCCTGTAGTGCACTGAGGGAATCGCTACAGATTACAAACTGGCTAAAAGCATGTCCCCGGATAAAAAGAAGAGCCTGATAGATACTGAAAAGTTCGGCGGTAAAAATTGAACACTGCCCCGAAACATGATATGAACTACGCGAATTAAAAACAAAAGCACAACCGACACCATGGTCTTCCTTGGTAACAGCTGTGTAAATAAAACAATGGTTAGGAAATTCGGCCTGCACAGCTAAAAATGCGGAGCAGAAGACCGAGGACGGCGTCAGTGACTTCGGCATGGAGGCCAACCCAAGGTGCAACATGGATTCATACCGTAACCAAGGAGGGAATGAACTTTCCCCCAGTGGAGACACAGGCGGTAGACGAACATCCAAGAGCCGAAAAAGGATACAAAAACGAACCCCTGACGGAAGCAATGCCTGCAAAAACTCATCAAAGAATAAATTGAAAGACGCGTGATCTGGCAAGTCAAAGAAGCGGAGAGCATAGCTGCAAAGAAGTACGTCAAGCCTATAGCACAGCGAAGGTTCAGCAGCCTACGCAAACTAATAACCGAGCTAGTTGGAAAAGCACGCAGCGCCAGACGAATCCCGCGATGGTGAACGGGGTTTAAACGACGTAAAAATAAAGGGCATGCCAATAAGTACACAATGCACCCGTAATGAAGTTTAGAGCGGACAATGGAACGGTAGAGCTGTAACACCATGGTGCGATCTGTTCCCCAGGATGTGCCACACAGAACACGTAAAATATTTAGTGAACGACACATCTAGCCTTCAGAAAAGAGGTATGAGACGACCAGCTAAGCTTTCTGTCGAACACCAAGCCGAGAAACTTCACCGTTTCGGTGAAGGTTAGCGGTACCGACCCAAGGTGTAGAGAAGGCATATCATAACGTTTCCGACGCCAGAAGTTTACTCAACTGTCTTTACGGAAGCAAACCGGAAACCATTTTCAACACTCCAAGCTTGTAGACGACCAAGACATGCCTGCAGGCGACGCTCCAAAAGGCAAGTGCGCCGAGAGCTGCAATAAATTGGCAAAATTCCACATACAAGGAGGAGGAAATACCTGCAGCAACACACTCGAAAATGGGATTGATGGCGATGGCGATAGCAAAGAGAGTGACGCTGAGTACCGACCCTTGAGGTACTCCTTTCTCCAGATTAAAAACACGGGAGCAAACAGAACCCACACGCAAACGAAACACCCTGTTCATCATGAACGCCCGGAAGAACACTGGAAGGCGGCCATGGCAGCCCCACTTGTACAAGGTGCGCATTAAACCAGTCCTCCAGCAAGTGTCCTAATCTTTCTCCAGATCGAAAAAGATGTCCACAGTTTGGAACTTGCGTAGAAATCCATTCAGGATGTGAGTCAAGAGGGAGACGAGATGGTCAGTAGAGGAGCGGTATCAGCGAAAGCCGCAGTGGATATTGCAGAGCAGTTTCTCAGACTCGAGTCACCATCGTAACCGTGCATTGATCATGCGCTCCATCACCTTGCAGACAACACTGGTGAGGTAGATAGGACGGTAAGTGGAAAAAAGTCTACAATACTTTCACGGTTTAAAAATGGGAACAACGACGGCTTCAAGCCAAGCCGCAGGAAACACACCCTCTTGCCAAACACGGTTATGCAGGCTCCGGAGATAGAGTTTAGCATCAGAAGAGAGGTGCTGCGGCATTGCGATGTGGATACTATCAGGTCCTGGGGCGAAGTTCCGGGAAGATGCTAATGAGGCATCCAGTTATCGCATGCTAAAAAATGTGTTATACCACTCGGTGTCAGAGGATCGGAAAGAGAGACTCTGAGACCCCAAGTCCGCCTTAATGGCACGGAACGACGAGTGATAATTGGCGGAACTGGATATATTTGCGAAATTGCTACCAAGGACGTCTGCAACAGCAATCGGATCAACTACGGTGTCCAGGCACACATGTAGCCCCGGTATTGAAGTACCAGTCTGCTTACCGGCAACACGGTGGAGTTTCTCCCACACAACGGATTAAGGTGTTGTGCGATTAAAGGTAGACACAAAAGAATTCCATGAAGTCCTTTTGCTATCCTGAATAATTCGGCATGCCCGTGAGCAACGCGGCACTCGGCAGTCCACCAAGAGACCGGTAATCGTCTAGGGTAGGCAAAAGACCGCGGTATTGACTGCTCGGCAGCGAAGATCACAACACAGTTAAAATGCTCGACCATCTGGTCAACGGAGTCGAACTGGCGGTCGCTGAAAACAGCCAGAGCGGAAAAGAGAGCCCAATTCGAATTAGACAGCTGCCAAGAACTCGTGCGCGAGGAGGAAATTTGGTGTGATATAACAGTAATGACACAAGGGCAATGATCACTGGAATGAGTGTCTGATACTACGTTCCACTGAAAGCAGTGAGCAAGCACTGCAGAGCAAACGGAAAGGTCTAGGTGGGAGAGCGTGGCAGAAGAATCCGAAATGAAAGTAGGTTCAACGGTGTTCAGAACAGAGAGACTATATTGAACGAAAAGGTCAGCAAAAACAGTCCCCCGCGCGCAGGCCCCAGGGAAACCCCATAGGGGATGGTGGGCATTAAAATCACCCAACAGAAGAAAAGGTGCTAGAAAGGTATTGGTGCAGGGCAAATACATCGTGGGTGCGAAGCTTTGTCTCCTGCAAACACAGAACCAGAGGGTTATAGGACCGTAGTAAATGCTGCAATTCGGCCCTATGGGAACGGACACCGCGGATATTCCATGTCAGGAGAGCCATGGAATACAGTAAGAGGCGTGAAAGCACTGTATGTTGCACAGAAGTTTTTCGGAGTCGAGCCACCATCGTAACCGTCCATTGATCTTACGTTCCATCACCTTACAAACCGCACTGGTGAGGGAGATAGGACGGTAACTGGGAGGAAGACTACGGTCCTTCCCCGATTTTAAGATGGGAAGAACGGTGGCTTCGCGCCAAGCTTTAGGAAACACACCCTCGCGCCAAACGAGGTTGTACAGCTTCAGGAGATATTGCTTACTGTCAAAAGAGAGGTTCAATAGCATGGCGGTATGGATACCATCGGGACCTGGAGCGGAATGTCGAAAGCATGCTAAACAAGCATCCAGCTCCCGCATGCTAAAATCCGAGTTATAGCACTCCACGTCCGCCTTGATGGCACGAAACGCTGGGTGACAATTGGCGGAGCTAGACGCAGTTGCAAACGTGCTACCAAGGGCATCTACAATAGCAAACCGGTCAACGACGGTGCGAGCTCCCACGAGAAGCCCCAGTATGGAAGTACCAGTCTGCTTACCGGCAACACGGCGGAGGTTCTCCCACACAACAGATGAAGGTGTTGTGCGACTGAATGTTTCAACAAACGAAGCTGAGGAAGACCGTTTGCTATCTCAAATAATGCGGCGTGCCCGGGCGCGTGTTTGTTTAAAATTGATCAATGATCCAAATCAGGGTGATGGCGAAATACCAGAAGAGCCCTCCTGCGAGCACAAATAGCATCGCGGCACTCTGTAGTCCACCAAGGGACCAGTAAGAGTCTAGGGTAGGAAGACGACCGCGGGATTGACTTCTCGGCAGCGGAGCTCACGACAGAGTTGAAATGTTAGACCATGTGGTCAACGGAGTCGAACAGGCGGTCGCTGAAAACAGCCAGAGCGGAGAAAAGATCCCAATTCGACTTAGACAGCTACCAAGAAATCGCACGAGAGGAGGAAATGTGGTGTGATATAACAGTAATGACCTTTGGAATAAGTGTCTGATACTACGTTCCACTGAAAACGGCGAGCAAGCTGTGCAGAGCAAACAAAAAGGTCCAGCTGGGAGAGCGTGGCAAAAGAATCGGAAATGAAAGTGGATTCACCGGTGTTCAGAACAGAGAGACTAGATTGAACGAAAAGGTCAGCAAGAACACTCCCCCGCGCGCAGGCCCTAGGAGAAACCCATTGGGGATAGTGGGCATTAAAATCACCCAACAGAAGAAAAGGTGCCGGCAGCTCAGACAAAAGATGGAGTATGTCAGAGGCGCAGAGGGAAGATGAAGGCGGAACGTAGACATTACATACAGTGAAGGAGAAACCAGGAAGAGTAAGTCGGATAGCAACAGATTGCAAAGTAGTGGTAAGGGAGACCGACTGACCGCAGATGTCATTGCGCGTTAGGATCATAACACCCCCATGAGCAGGAGAGCCCTCCTCCGGTGTAACATCAAACCTCACAGGAAGGTATTAGTGCAGGGCAAAGGCATCGTGGGGGCGAAGCTTTGTCTCCTGCAAACACAGAACTCGAAGGTTACAGGACCGTAGTAACAGCTGCAATTCGGCCCTATGGGTACGCACAACGCATATATTCCACGTCAGGAGAGTCATGGAGCACAGTTAGAGGTGGGAAAGGTTATCGATAAATCAAACTATGAGTGTACAGCTGGGAAGAAAACGACTGGCGGAGACGAAGTAGATGCAGTTAAGGTGGGCGTTGCTTGTTCTTTGCATTTTTTGGACCCACAAAAGTATAGCCACATTCGTCAGCGCTATCCACTGATGTTCGGGATGAGGTAGATCCCCTACGGCTCGTAGAACGAGAACGGGACTTGGCAGGTTTATCAGTGGCCTTGAGTTTTTTAGGACTGCGCTCAGCGCTCATTAGGAGCAGCGACAGATGATGTCGGTCTAACTAGCGGCTTACTAGCAGGTTCTGGAGAAATACAACTTGAGGCAGTGGGTGCTGTGGATGTTGAAGACTGTCGAGGTTGTTGTGGTGGGCGCCTGTTCTGTTTGAGTACACTCGTCGGGTACAGGCACGGTTTGTAGTGCCACTGAGGAAACTGGAGTGCGGCGGAGCGCTGAGGCGTAGCCAGAGATGGTCGAAGGCTGCTGCTGTTGGAAGCGGCGTCTGGCTTCCGGGAAAGTCAGGCGTTCCCTAACTCGCAGCTCCTTAATGGCCTTTTCCTCGAGAACAGGTGGACATTGCAGGGAGATAGATGGATGGTTCCCTTTAGAATGGACGCAACAAGGGTCTCGAGCACAAGCAGTTTCTCCGTGGGCAGTTTTGCCGCAACGTTCACATGTAGCGTCGAAAGTGCACCGGCTTTGGGTGTGACCAAACTTCTGACAGCGGAAACAACGCATAGAGTTCGGTATATACGGCCTCACAGCAGCGCGTTCATATCCACAGTAGAGTGCCTCAGGTAAGTTGGTGTCTTTGAACGTACGGAAGACTAACCGACTCACTATTACCTTTGCCAAGAAGACGGTACGCCTGACACGCAACCTGTTCGGAGAGTTTGCCGACGATTTCAGCGTCGGAAACGCCGTGTAAACTCGAGGTAGTCACCACGCCTCCACAGGTATTCATCGATTTGTGTCGGGCAACCGTTATTGGGTAGGAACTCAATAAACCGGCTTTCAAGAGCTTTCTGGTCTTCGGTCCTGGTTTCAACTAACAGCGTACAGTCTCTAGTCCTGGTTGCATTTGTCCGTTTTCCACATATCCTGTCGAGTTCACGTTGAATATAAAAGAGGTTAAGGTCTCGCATTGTCTATGAATTACAAGCCAAGGTCGTCACCAAAAATTTGTCAAAAATAGAGGTTTTGGGTGGAGGAATCATTATAAAAACGCCCCCTTCCGGTACTGTCGGTGTCAACCTGCCATCCGGGGGAAAGAGAAAAAAGACACCAAAAATATTTTCCGGTCTGTGCCGCCTGGGAGACCTCTTCCAGACCGATCTCACGGAGTACTTAGGAGGTGTCACCCTCCAGCATCCACTGCTGGTTCATACGGGTAAGCCCTCCACCATGCACAACCCGGCTTTATGACTCTACCACAGGTATAACCACCACCTGTGGACCCCAACTTTAGGCCATAGTGTGTAATGACACATCTATGGATTCAGGGGACTTGTGGTTGGTTACTCCGGCTTTCCGACAGCGGTAACACGTCCGGCCTGTGATTCTAACCCGATGACCTGCGTACGTCGGGAGATTAGCACGGGCCGGGCTCCCAGAGAAGCTACGTGGGTATACATATCGGTATAGGCGAGCTCCGCACCTAAGGCTTACACATAGAGCCAGTGTGAAGGGTCCACTCAACCGTTTACACCTGAGACCTACGAAGAGCACATAAGTTGGAAGCAACGCTGGAACCGTGGGACAGGAACCACGGAGATAGAAGAAAGATCCCGGTTGGTGACCCAGGAGTTAATAAACCTAAAGTCTTAAAACTAAATATATAGGGAATAAGCCTAAAAGAGGAAGAAGATTAGGCGAGTAAACTCGCACCCACAAGAACATACACAAACAAATGCGCACAGACACACGCAGACACGAACACAAAACGTGGATCAGTGGATGGCGATGGGGAGGATTATATGGCGGCGAGTGGCTCGGGAACGCCCGGGTGAGCCAAACCCGTAGCTACCGTAGTAGGCCCCTGGGGGGAGAGCGACATGAGGAAGTCACCCTGCATATAGGGAGCTCCTTAACTTCCCGAAGATTGCTGCCGCGATGAGCGGACCACTCTCCATGCCAGCTCCAAATTACCGCTCTGCGGACAAATCTAAAATCTTCGTCCGTCAAAAAGTTAGTGGTAACACTGGGCGCAGATGATACCTTCTTTGACGCCAAATCCGCCAATTCATTCCCCGGCACGCCAACGTGTCCAGGATCCCAAGAGCACTCCACTGCTACACCCGAAGAGTGCCAAATGTAGAGGATGTCCTGAATGCGCTGTACTAGAGGACAGTAAACGTACATCTCACGAAGGCTCTGAAGTGCACTAAGGGAATCACTCACAAGAAGCCAGTCACCCTAGTTTCGACGGTGAATATATAAAACGGCTAGGTAATTAGTATACAGCTCTGCAGAATAAATTGATGTGCTAGACGGCAAACGGAAAGTAAATGGTTCGTTTCGAGTGACAAAGGCACATCCAACTCCATCGGCGCTTTTACTGCCATCGGTATATATATATGGCTGCGGCCACTGTATTTTGATAAAAATTCTAAAAAAAAAACAAGAACGGATACTAAACATAGGCGAAGAAGATTTCGCATAAGCCGTCATCCCGAGATCTATGTGGGAGGAAGCACGTAACCAAGGTGGGTAAACCCTCTCCCCCTTGGGAAACATGTTAGGCATTTCAAGACGGTGCGTTCGAAGCAGCTCCCGGAAGCGAAATCCTGCAGGTGTTGGACTATTTAAGAGGTTTTTATAACGGTCGTCCAATCCGGAATCAAAAAAGGGAGTAAACTGTGGATTCGCAGGTATACACTACAGGCTACAGCCATAGTTAAATAGAAGAACATCCCGCCGACAACGCAGAGGGGGCTCAGCAGATTCGGCATAGAGGCTCACAGCAGGGCTAGTTGGAAACACTCCAACAGGCACCCGGATGCCCCGATTGTGGAAAGTATCTAACTTCATCAGCACAGATGGGCGTGCTGAGGCATATACAATACATCCATAGCCTAACTATGAGCGGACCAGTACACGATAAACACGCAGCAGTACTATCCCATCTGCTCCCCAAGATATGTCGCTTAGTATCCGTAAAACATTCAGAGAACGGTCACACCACGCTTTAAGATGTGCTACATGAGATGACCAGCATAGTTTTTGATCGAATATCAACCCCAGGAATCTCACTTCATCTGCGAAGGGAAGTATAGCTGGGCCGAGATGAAGAGAAGGTCACATTCGCCAACTTCTACGCCAGAATTTAACGCAGATTGTCTTCTCAGGTGAAAAACGAAAGCCGTTTTTCGAGCTCCAATCATACAGACTGACCAAACACCGTTAGAGACGCCGTTCCAAAAACGCCGGTCGCTCAGATGCGCAGAAGATGGCAAAGACGTCCACGAACAAACAGGACGAGACACCTGGGTGAACAGATTCCGATATGGAATTAGTCGCTATAGCAAACAGTGTTACGCTTAGCAACGAGCCCTGCGGCACCCCGTTCTCTTGAATAAAATGGTGAGAGAAAAAGCCGACCCTTACTCGGAAAACTCGGTCCCTCATATATTCCTGAATAAACAACACTAGGCGTCCAGGTATGTTTCAGTTGTGGAGGGACCGTATTTTCCTGCCCTCCAACAGGTGTTGCAATGCTTCTCGAGGTCAAAAAACATCACAACCGCCTAACAATTCTGAAGAAAGTCGTTCATGATCAGCGTCCCTTTTTCAAGAGCAAATTTCGGTCCGAGTAGTTCGAACCGATTGGATGTGCTGATCGGCGAAGACGGCCGTCGCCGATTCACGCCCTCCTCCCCAGATGACCCTTCAGAGGAGGATACACGTGTGGAGTTGCGTGTACTTTTCTTACCCTTAGATGACTTGGTAATAGATTGCACATTTCCTTTCAAGAAGTCTTGTCGTACATATTTGGTCTTAAACTGTTTTTCCGGGGCAGAAGACGTCGCGAATTCACCAGCTTTAGTTCCCGAGGTCGAGGTTTTCGGTGACAAGTGTGCAGGACTATTCTGTAAGCTGGCGGATTTGGCAGATGTTGATACCAACTTGGGTGTAGGTGCCGAAGGCTTTGGCAGCGCTTGGGCTAAAATAACCTTTTCCGCAATTGTAGCCCCGTTCATATCGCCGGTCTGTGTTGCGATTTCCCGACGCGGTACCGGTTTAGCTGCAACTGAGCTATAGGTACCGGACCTCGGGGCAGAGGGTTGGCGGAGTCGCAGGAGCTTCCGGGCTTCCAAGAAGGACACCTTCTCTTTCACGCGTATCTCCTGGATCGCTCGTTCCTCTGCAAAACGGGGGCAGTCTCGGGAACTAGATGGGTGTTCCCCGTTACAATTCACACAGGATGGAGCTGAAGTACAAGCCCCATCGCAGTGCACGCAGGTGGACTTGCCGGTACACAGCTCACTAGTGTGACCATAACGTTGGCATTTAAAGCACCTCAGCGGATTGGGTATATAAGGCCTAAATTCGATGACTTCATACCCTGCCCTAATCTTTTGAGGGAGGTCAACCCGATCAAAAGTAAGAAACAGGGTACGAGTAGTTAGGAATTCACCGTTGACCTTACGTTGTACACGATAAACAGATGAGACACCCTGAGTCGCTAGATTTTCTTGGATCTCCTCAATAGACAAACCGTCCAACGCGCGGGTTGTTACTACACCGCGGGAGGAGTTCAGCGACTTGTGCACCTCGACCTTCACTGGATAGCTGGCTAACATGGTGGCTTTAAGTATCCTTGCAGCTTGCGAGGCGGAGTTGGCTTCGACAAGAAGTGTACCATTGCGAGCTCGAACGCAAGATTTGACCGGACCAGCAATGGCATCGAGACCCTTTTGGATAGTAAAAGGGCTCACCGTAAGGAACTTCTTACCTTCCTCTGTCCTATGAATAACCAAGTAGCGAGGACCACATGACTCGACTACTTCCTTTCCAACGTCTGCATTTAAATTAAGGGGTTTTGGTGCCATAAAAAATGGTATAAATTCATCCCCCAGTGCTCCCCACCCACCACGGAGCCCAACGAGGGGTCACCCCACTGGGGTGACAGGGCTACACAGGGGATATAGCGGGCCCGCCGTCCCACTCACCCTGGAGTTCGGTGTAATACCTAGTCCTGGCCGATTGACTAGGGGTGGGTTAGTCCCTAGCCTCCCGTTTAGGCAAATCAGAAACCAAAGCGGTGTATTAGGTTGCGCACCCTCCCCAGTTACTGAAAGACAGAAGCCCAGGCTCAGGTACGCAACCCTCAACCAACCAGGATATTCGTTTTCACCGACACGTGAAGGGCAGCGGTTCGGTTTCGAGATGTAGAGAAGGCGGTTCTATGGTTTCTGACGCCAGAAGTTGACACAAATTGTCTTCTCTGAAGAAAAACGGAACCCCTTTGCAACACTCCAAGCATATAGACGGTCAAGGCATGCGGCATTCGACCTCATCGGGCAGAGCTTGAACTGTTGCGCAACGCGCACCAACTTGTAGTCGTCTGCTTTTAAAAGACAAATCTCCGTCCTCAAGATATCGCCAGTTTTAAATGCAGGTTAAAAACAAGCGCAGCTAAAACAGATAAAATAAGCTATAAAACCAGTATAGAAAATGGAAACCAGGGAGAATATCTGACAAGCTGTAGCACAGAGCTGGCGATTAAACCGTGACATTAAAACGGCAAAACAAAACTTAAAAACCAGTAGAAAAAAAAAACAAGCTAAAACGGACCAGCTCTGAAAGCAGTACTGGTGATATAACTATAGCATTAAAAGAGCTAAAGCATAACACAAACGAATGGGTAAAAGACGCTAGTAACAATAAAAACTTAAGAGATTAAAAATGAGCTGATTAAAAGATTAAAATCCCTACATTATTACAGTATACAGCTACCACGGATTAAAACTTCAAAAAACTTGTACTAAAAATTTAAAAACACGGTCCACTGTTCTTGGATCAGCCAGGACCTCGTAAAGACAGGCCGGCAAGTTCAACGATGATCGAATGTGAGCTAGGTGACCACATTCTAGCGACATATGACCAACTGAATGTGCCTCCCCACAGAGGAGCAGGTTCGCGTTTAAAAAGGTAGCTGTGGGTAAAATTACAGTGACCTATTCGTAGTCGAGCCAATACCACCTCCTCTAGGCGGGACACTCGAGAGGAGGTTGCCCAGTGGACAGGGAAGTCCTTCACCTCCCTAAGCTTGTTTCCGCCTAGAGCTGACCACTCCATATACCAGCGTGAAACCACTCCTCGGCGCACAAAGGTTTAAGATCTTCTGCCGTTACAGAATAAATGGAAACACTGGGTTCTCTAGTCGCCATCTTTGCTGCCAAATCCGCCTATTCGTTCCCTGACAACCCAACGTGCCAAGGAATCCAGGCTCAGTCCACATTAACTCCAGAAGCGTGCAATTTATGCAGCGTATCCTAGATCCGCTGAACGATGGGATGCTGGCTTTACAGCTCACGGATGCTTTGCAGGGACTCAGGAAATCACCCATAATAAGACAGTCACACAAGTTTCGATGGCGTACATGAAGAAGGGCTCGATATACGGCACACAGTTCTGAGGTAAAAACGGATGTGCTATTGGGTAAACCGAAAATATGGGTGTCGGTTCCAATAACAAAGGCACATCCTACACCTTCGGTACACTTAGTTCCATCGGTGTAGATAAAAATCCTGTAATGAGATAAAAATTCTAAAAAACAAGTACGCATTCAAGGTTCGGGTAGCGTAGATTTGCCGTAGGCTGTCATCCCAAGATCGACGTGGGATGCAGCACGTAACCAGGGTGGGAGCACTCTCTCCCCCCCCCCTGGAAATCAAGCTTGGCATTTCGATATTCAGTCTCTGAAAAAGCTCATGAAAGCGAAAACCTGCAGCCCTTGTACTAAGTGTCAGTTTGCGATAATGGCATCCAGCTCATTGGATGTAAAAGGGGTAAACATAGGATGCGAACGCATGCAGTAAAGCCCACAGCCATTATTACCCAGCAGGGCATCACGCCCATATCGCAGAGATGGTTCTGGCGAATCGGCGTAGAGGCTAACGACTGGGCTGGTTGGAAATGCCCCGACATCCATACGGAGGCCCCGATTATGGACTGTCTAATCTTCTAAGCACAGATGCTCGTGCTGAACAATACACAATTCATCCATAGTCTAACTTGGATCGAATCAGCGCACGATAAAGACGGAGTAGCACTGTCCGATCCGCTCCCCAAGATTTTCCCCTTAGTATCCGTAAAATATTCAGAGAACGGTCACACCGTGCATTAAGCCGTGCTACATGTGGTGACCAGCATAGTTTGCGATCGAATATCAACCCCAGGAATCTCGCCTGATCGGCGAAGAGAGGTAACTGTGGCCTGAGGCGTAGAATAGGTGCCATTCGCCAACGACGGCGCCAGAAGTAAAAGTAGACTGTCTTCTCAGCGGAGAAATGAAAGCCGTTTTTTAGGCTCCAATTGGAGATTGTCCAAACACAGCTGGAGACGGCGCTCCAAAAACGGCGCACGCAGAGAAGTACAAAAGAAGGCAATGTCGTCTACGAATAAGCAGGACGAGCCACCTGGGGGAACACATTGATATGAGACTTAATCGTTATAGCAAACAGCGTCACGCTCAGAACTGACCCCATAGCAGCAGCAGCACCAGCAGTAGCAGCAGGAGCAGCTGCAGCAGCAGTAGCAGTAGCAGTAGCAGTAGTAGTAGTAGTAGTAGTAGTAGTAGTAGTAGTAGTAGTAGTAGTAGTAGTAGTAGTAGTAGTAGTAGTAGTAGTAGTAGGAGTGCTCTAGGGCGCACAACTGCTTAGGTTATTAGCGCCCTATGGTATATAAAGCGGGTGAAAGTTAGAAGGCATAAAAACCACTAAGAATGAGTACCGCACAAGTGTTAAAAACGGGGATAGCACAAAAAGGTTGCCAAAGACAGACCAAAAAGTAGGTACAGAAATAACAGCGGGGAGAACGCCTCTGAATGGGAAAAGGCAAGGTAACATAACAGACTGGTCACTAAAAAGATAAAACCCCAAGATAAAATTAAACCCCACTGTGCATTCCCCAGCGGCGAAGAGAAGTAAAAAGCCTGACCCAAACCTCAGATGTGTCGCCCAGAAGGGTGGGGAGGTCAGTGGACAGTCACAGGGACGCACGCAGCGCCCTAAAACGGCGACACTCCAATAAAAAATGAGGCACTGTCAAAGGCTCATTACACGGAGCACATTGAGGAACGGGTTGCATACATAAGATACCGATGGCTAAATCGGCAATGACCTATACGCAGTCGCGCTAAAATGACTTCATCGCGGCGACATGCACGCGACGAAGTAGTCCAGGGAACAGGAAGAGACTTGACCTCTTTGACTTTGTTGCCATGCACTCCGGTCCATTCCGCGAACCAGCGCAAAAGAATAGCCCGGCGCATGTGAACACAAACATGAAGTAGAGCAACAGTGGAGCTAAAAACATTAGGAAATAAAATTGCAGACTTGGCAGCAGTGTCCGCTCGTTCATTTCAGCTCACACCTACGTGACCAGGAACCTAAACAAACGACACGCTGACACTAGCATTAGCGAGCAAATGCAGGTGATCCTGAATACGCTGTATCAAAGGATGGTATGGATACAGCTCACGCAGGCCCTGTAGTGCACTGAGAGAATCGCTGCAAATAACAAATTGTCTTAAATCTTGTCCCCGGATAAAAAGAAGAGCCAGATAGATACTAAAAAGTTCGGCGGTAAAAATCGAACATTGCCATAAAAGATGCAATGTATAACTCCGCGAATTAAAAACGAAAGCACATCCCACACCACGGTCTTCCTTGGAATCAACCGTGTAAATAAAACAATGGTTGGGAAACTCGGCCTGTAACTCTAAAAATGTGGACTGGAAGACTGAGGTGGAGTCGTCGATTTCGGCATGGATGCCAACCCAAGGTGGAACTGGGTGTCGCAACGTAACCAAGGGGGGAAGAAACATTCCCCCAGTGGAAACATCCAAAATCCGAAGAAGCAGACGAAAACGAAATTCTACGGGAAGCAAGGCAACCGCGCTGACGATCAAGAGACTCGTCAAAGAATAACTTGAAAGACGGGTGATCTGGCAAAGCAAAGAAGCGGAGAGCATAGCTGTAAAGAGGCAGGTCACGCCTATGAGACAGCGCAGGTTCAGCAGCCTCCGCAGACAAACAAATCACCAGGCTAGTCGGAAACGCACCCAGTGCCAGTTCCTCGGTGGTGAACTTGGTTTAACCGTCGTAAAACCGAAGGACAGGCCGAAGAGTACACAATGTACCCGTAATCAACTTTAGAGCGAACAAGCGAACGGTAAAGCTGTAATAGCAGTGCGATCTGCTCCCCAGCATGTACCACATAAAACACGTAAAAAATTAAGTGCACGATCACATCTAGTCTTCAGAGAGGAGATATGGGACGACCAGCTAAGCTTTCTGTCGAACACCAAGCCAAGAAACTTCACAGTTTCGGCGAAGGGTTGTGGTTAGGTGCCGAGAGGTAGAGGAAACGGTTCGTATGGTGTCCGGCGCCAGAAGTTGAAACAAACTGTCTTCTCGGAAGAAAAAACGGAAACCATTTGTAACTCTCATGGCTGGTATACGGTGAAGACATGCCTGTAGGCGAAGCTCCAAAAGGCACGTGCGCCGATAACAGCAATAAATTGCAAAATCGCCCACAAATAAGGTGGAGATACCAGCAGGAAAACACTCAACAATGGGATTGATGGCAAAAGCGAAGAGAGTGACGCTGAGTATCGACCATTGAGGTACTCCGTTCTGCTGATTAAAAACACGAGAGCAAACAGAACCCACACCCGGTCCTTCATGAACTCCCGGAGGAACACTGGAAGGCGGCCAAGGCAGCCCCAACTATGCAAGGTACGTAGTAAGCCAGGCTTCAAGCAAGTTTCATAAGCTTCCTCCAGATAGGAAAAATGGCCACGGTTTGACACTACCAATCAGGTTATGCGTCGAGAGAGAGAGAGAGAGAGAGAGAGAGAGAGACAAGCTGGTCGGTCGTGCAGCGGTATTGCGAAAACCGAACTATATGTTGCACATAAGTTACTCACACTCGAGCCACCACCGTAACTGTCTATCGATCATGCGCTCCATCACCTTACAAACTGCACTGGCGAGGAAGATAGGACGGTAACAGAAAGGAAGACCACGATCCTTCCCCGGTTTTTAAATGGGAACAACTGTGGCTTCGCGCCAAGCACTAGGAAACGCAGTTGTAGAGGTTCAGGAGATATAGCTTACTGTAAGAAGAGAAGTTCTGTACCATGGCGATATGAAGACCATCGAGTCCTGGAGCGGAGTGTCGAGAGGATGCTAAAAAAGCTTCCAGCTACCGCATGCTAAAATCAGAGTATTAGCACTCGGTATCCAGGGACCGGAAAGAGAGCCTCTGAGACTCCACGTCAGCCTTAATGGTACGAAAAGCAGAGTGATAATTGGTGGAGCTGTACGCAGTTGTGAACGCACTACCAAGGGCGTCTGCAACAGCAACCGAATGAACTGTGTTGTCAGTTCCAACGAGAAGCCCCGGTATGGAAGTACCAGTCTGCCTACCGGCAACACGGCGGGGCTTCTCCCACACAACAGATCAAGGTCTTGTGCGAATAAATGTTTCAACAAACGAAGCCCAAGAAGGCCGTTTGCTATCTTGAATAATGCGCCGTGCCAGGGCGCGTGTTGGTTTAAATTTCATCAGATGCTCCAGCGTAGGGTGATGCCGAAATACCCTAAGAGCCCTCCTGCGAACAGGAGGAGCATCGCGGCACTCAGTAGTCCACCAAGAGACCGCTAATCGTGAAGGGTAGGAAGACGACCGCGGCAATGACTGCCCGGCAGCGGAAATCACGACAGAGTTGAAATGCTCGACCATATGGACAACGGAGTCGAACTGGTGACCACGGAACGGAAAAGAGAGCCCAATTGGATATGGACAGATGCCAAGAAATTACATGCGAGTAGGATATGCGGTGGGAGAGCAAGGTAATGACACAAGAGGAATAATCACTGGAATGACTGTCTCATACTACGTTCCATTGAAAGCGATGAACAAGCTGTGCAGAGCAAACGGAAAGGTCCAGGTGGGATAACGTGGCAGAAGAATCGGAAATGAACGTAGGTTCACCGGTAATCAGAAGAGAGAGACTGTGTTGAACGAAACCGTCAGCAAGAACAGTCCCCCACGCGCAGGCCCTCGGAGAACCCCAGAGAGGATGATGGGCATTAAAATCGCCCAGCAGAAAAAAAAGGTGCTGGCACCTGAGACAAAAGATTTCCGCTAATCCCGTGTGACCAGGCACCCACAAAAACGTTACACGGAGACCTGCCGCCGAAAGCGAGTGAAGGCAATCTTGGATCCGCTGTATGATTGGGTGGTAAGTATACAGCGGACGAAGACTTTGGAGAGCACTCAGAGAATCTGAACATATTGCAGTGAGTGGTAGCGCATGTCGCCGCACATAAAAAAGAGCCTGAAGAATACCAACTAGCTCAGCTGTAAAAATCGAACACTGTTGTAAAAGACGAAAAGTAAACCAGTGGTTATCAACCACAAAAGCACATCCAACACCTTGATCATTCTTCGACCCGTCAGTATAAATAAAAATGTGGTCGCGATGTTAGTCTTTAAGGGCTAAAAATTGGGATCGAAGGATGAAACCAGGATTAGTCGACTTCGAAAAAGATGAGGACCCTAGATAGAAAGAGTTGCCAGGGCGAAACCAAGAAGGGAAATGGGTTTCTCGTTTGGGAAGCAATGGAGGCATGGACATGCTCATTTGCCCTAGAAGCTTGCGAAAACGTACCCCTGGTGGTAAGAGGGCGAGGGAGCGAGAGGCGTAATTAGCGTCCAAAGAATCATAAAAAAAGTGTGAATGAGCCGGGTGGTGAGGATTACTGGACAGACGGCAGGCGTAGCTGCACAAGAGAAACTCACGGCGATTATATAGCGGTGGTTCTGCAGCTTCCGCACAGACACTACTGTCTGGGCTAGTGCGGAAGGCGCCAGTTGCTAGTCGTATGCGTTGACGATGAATGGTGTTTAAACGACGAAGGATAGACGGTCGCGCTGAAGAATAAACGATATACCCATAATCCAACTTGGAACGGACTAATGTACGATAGAGCTATAGCAGAACGCTCCTATCGGCTCCCCAGGATGTGCCACTTAAAACACGTAAAATATCAAGAGAACGTGTGCACCGCGCCTTCAAATAAGTTATATGGGCAGACCAACATAACTTTCTATCAAATAGTAAGCCCGGGAATTTCGCTTCTTCAACAAACGGTAGCATATTTGTACCTAGGCGGAGAGAAGGGTAGGAAACTGCTTCCGACGCCAGAAATTTACACAAACCGTCTTCTCGGCGGAGAAGTGAAAGCCATTTGCCACACTCCAGGAGGAAAGAGAGTCTAGACACCGCTGAAGACGACGCTCGAGCAGACAGGAACGCCGAGCTGTGAGGTACACAACAAAATCGTCAACAAAAAGCGACGAGGAAATCCCTGGGGGAAGGAAGTCAACAAGAGGCTTGATAGCTATAAGGAACAGAGTGACACTAAGTACTCAACCCTGAGGTACGCCGTTATCCTGAGTAAAATAGTCAGATAAAACCGAACCCACACGCCAACGAAATAGCCGGTGTTTCATGAACTCCTGAATGAATATTGGAAGGAGACCACGGAAACCCCACTGATGAATTGTATGGAGAATGCCAGTTCTCCAACATGTGTCGTAAGCCTTCTCTAAATCAAAAAATACAGCTACAGTCTGGCTTTTACTCAGGAACCCGTTCATGTTGGTCGAAAGAGACACCAGGTGGTCGATAGTAGAACGGTAACGACGAAACCCACACTGAACGTTCGACAAGAGGCCCCGAGATTCGAGACACCACATAGACAGCCCATTGAGCATACGTTCCATAACCTTGCAAACGCAACTAGTTAGGGAAATTGGGCGGTAGCTGGAAGGAAGTTGGCGATCCTTGCCAGGTTTCAGAATGGGAACAACGGTGGCCTTGCGCCAGGCAGCACTAAACGCACCGTCGAGCCAGATACGATTAAAGAGCTGGAGGAGAAAGAGCTTACCATCCGTAGACAAATGCTGAAGCAGCGACACATGTATAGCATCGGGCCCATGTGCGGTATGCCTAGAAAAGGAGAGGGCATGTTCTAGTTCACGAAGGCTAAAAGGGCGGTTGTAGTCCTCATGGTTGTCGGAGCGGAATGACAACTCCTGGGTTTCCAACGGAACCTTATGGGGAATAAAAGCAGGGTAATAATTGGTGGAACTGCAAACTGCCTCAAAGGCTCTGCCCAAGGTGTCTGCGATAAGAGGCAGCTCCACAAGGGTGTCACCTCCTACCCTAAGACCGGGTATAGTGCACGGTTTTGCCTTGCCGAATACACGCCTAAGTCGATCCCACACAACGGATGCGCTTCCAAGAGGCCTTCTTACTTTCACGGATAATGCGCCGCGCTCTAGCCCGTACTCGTCTATAGACTAATACGTTATCTTCTGTTGGGTGACGTTTAAAAACCCGAACAGCACTTCGCCGCGCGCGGATAGCTTTGCCGCATTCCTCGTTCCACCAAGGAACCCGGGTACGCCTAGGTTGTGAAGACGTACGGGGAATGGAGCGTTCGGCGGCGGCTATGATAATGGAAGTTAGGTGCTGAACCAGGTTATCGACAGTGAGACATTCAGCAACGGAAAATCGGGATAGGCGAGTATAAAGTGACCAATCTGCATTGTTAAACTGAAATTTTGGGGTGCCAGTGGTTGGAGGAGTACAATGAAGGAGTGTAATAACAACTGGAAAATGATCACTACCGTGAGCGTCAGAGAGAGCATTCCACTCAAAACGGTGTGCAAGCTGTGCTGAACAGAGACTTAAATCGAGGTGAGAAAGGGTGTCGGTAGAGTCTGAGAGAAATGTAGGTTCACCAGTATTCAAAACGGAGAGATGCTGCTGGTCCAGAAGATCGCTGAGTAAGCTTCCCCTCGCACACGCCCTCGGAGATCCCCACAGAGGATGATGGGCGTTGAAATCTCGCACCAGGAGATATGGTGGAGGTAACTGCAAAACTAAATTTACGAGTTCAGCAGCGGCGAGGGGAGACAAAGGTGGAACATAGATACTACAGACTGAAAAACTAAAACCGGGAAAAGAAAGGTGGACAGCAACAGCCTGCAGTTGAGTGGTGAGTGGAACAGTTCGGAAACACATGTCGTCACGTACCAGAACCAGAGAACCGCCGTAGCAGAGCCCTCATCCGGTTCCAGATCGAAGCGAACCGGGGTATACCGACGAAAAACAAACGAATCACGAGGGCGAAGTTTGGTCTCCTGCAAACAAACGAAAAGGGGTGAATAACACTGGATTAAAATATCCAGTTCGGGCAGATGGTTGCGCAGACCACGTATATTCCATTGTAGGATGGACATAAATAGGACGGTAAGAAGGCTGCTGTTCATTATGTGTGCGCCGGTAAGGGAGCGAATTAATGGTAGCCCGGGACCGGCGGGTTCAGTTTAAGCTTTCTCTTTTTCGTTGGGCTTCGACTTCGTTTAGTGTGTTCGCCAACCGGACACAATTCCAGATTGCCATCGCTGCTATCAGTGTCCGAACAAGTCGTGCGGGTGCGGTTAGGGGAGCGAGAACGTCTTGTACGACGAATGGGCAATTTACGAATCGGGCGGGCAGAAACAGTGGCGGAAGATGTAGATGGCACAGAATAAGGGGATGGTGGCACTACCTTTGGAGGAGAAGCGTATTCGGAGGATGCGGTCTGGATACCTATAGACACACAGGCACGAGGACCAGGGAGCGTCTGAACTACAACGTCCTGTTTCCGCACCGGCTGGCGGACAGCAGCGGAATATTTCAAAGGAGTAGTCGGGTGAAGGTCGAGATAACGTTTCCGTGCTGCCTGAAAAATTAAATGCAACGTTGTTGCGTATGTCCAAACTTCAGACAACGGTAACAGCGCATTGGGTTCAGGATATAAGGCCGCACGGGCGCTCTTTCATAACCGCACATAATATAAGCCGATAAGTAAGTTCGCTCGAAAGTCAAGAAGACTGCACGCAATTGGAACGGCTTGTCATCCCGTTTGCCAATTAATCTATAGGCAGCAACTACGGCTTGATCGGAAAGACAGTTCACTATATCCTCGTTGGTTAAACCATCCAAACTGGAGGTTGTCACCACACCTCGGCTACTATTTGAAGTTTTGTGCCTCCTCGCCTTAATGGGGTAAGAACCCAAAAGAGAAGCACTCAGGAGCTTGGCCGGTTGCTCTGTAGTGGCTATCTCAATTAAGAGTGTGCCATCTCTACATCGTGTTACATTTGTGACTTTACCGTAAAACCTGTCCAGTTCCTTTTGTATATAAAAGGGACTGAGGTCTTTCATTGTCTTACTTTCACACATCAAACGCATAACAAAAAAAAAACGTGGTATTGAAGGGGTTGAGCGCAGAGGAGCCATGATGGTATAGTCCCCCTTCCGGAACCATCGGCGTCAGCCTGCCATCCGGGTGATACAAGAAAAGACACCTAAATCTTTCGGTCTGTGCCGGCCAGGAGCACCCGCTACAGGCCTGATCTCCAGGAGTACGTCAGAGGAGTTACCCTCCGACTATAACTACTGACCGGTATGCGACAGTTTCACCGATGGAAGACCAGACTTTATGCCCCTACCACTAGAATAAACGCCAGTGGCTAACCACTATAGGCCACGCTGCCTCAACGGAGTCAGCGTGGATTCAGGGGACTTGTAGTTGATTACATCGGGCCCCAGACAGCAGTAACACGTCGGGCCCGGCCGATCAACCCAGCCACTCGCGGTCGCCGAGCTGCTCGAGGGGACCCGGCTCCATGGAGCTACGTGGGTGTACATGACATCGGAACGGCTCCGCACCTAGTGTCGCACGAAAGGGGTAGTGAAGAGAGTCCACACAACCTTCACATTTGAGACCTCCGAAGAGCACACAAGTTGAAAGCTGCGCCGAAACCGTGGGACAGGAACCACGGAGATAGGAAAGATCCCTGTTGGTGAGACAGGAGTTCATAAACCTAAAGACCTAAAACCTAAGAATTTTATAAACCTAGTAGAGGAAGGCGCTATCATAATGTTGAATATTAAGTGTAATATGAAGACTTCAACGTGGCTGTGACAGATGGGAATGAGCGAACGACAATGGGTGTGAATGACTTGGGCACCCCGGGCACGCCAAACCCGTACTAACAATGTCAGCCCCTGGGGAGAAATAATGCTAAGGTCCTAAGAACTAATGATTTCCGTAAGCCTAGAAGAGGGTGTTATTATAAAAAACGAAAAACCAAAAGAAAAAACACGTGGTAACACCGGATGGCGATGGGTAGTGTGAAGTGGCGGTGCGTGGCTCGGGAACTCCCGGGTGCGCCAAACACGTACCTACCGTAGTAGGCCCCTGGGGGGACGCTATCTGTGCAGATGACATATTGAGTGTCAGCAGAAGACTGTATATACAGCAGAGCTTGGTGAATAGCTGTAAGTTCGGCCGTAAAAATACTGTTAAAAGAGTGAACCTTGCAGTACTGTGTGTCACGGGTATAATCTGTCTCAAGTTAGTTCAATTCTGATGTCAACAACAAGGCGGAGTTGGCTCAACTCGCCGCGTGCTAACGGTACATGTGCGCACACAAGTTTTGCAACACTAGTGATATATATCAGCAATCTGTGGAGAGCACTTTGAGAAATGTGGCAATTCTGTGTCAGAATGTACTGCATGCAAAATTTTATTTAGAGTCAATGGTTCGTTTCTGAAAAAACAATCATAAACTTTACCGTGAATAGTACTTTTCACAAAATCATCGTATTTCTCCGGTGTTCTTAGGCTTCCGGATGCTTGCTGTTCCATTCTAACACTATGCACACTAAATGTAGAAACGCCAAGGAGATCGCCCGTTTCTGTTTAGATATTCTTTATGGCCGATTCAGCGTTTCTTTCTTTAAGCACCGCGAAACAATACGCGACCATTCGCCTCTCAACACCTTTTAAAGGCTTGCCTCGGTTGTATTTTATAACGGCTAATCATCCATGATCAAAAGCTTACTGCTTTTAAACTGCATATAGCAAGTCCCCTGGGCTTGTGAGGCATGCGAGATGTACAGGAAATACAGTCTTAAATAACACATTATCAGAGTCGACCCTGCACTATAAACAATAACAGCTTAATCAGCATTCACCTCGAGAATTACCGGTTGTTTAAGAGAGCGGTCTGGTACAGGCTTGCAACTTATTGTGTATACAATACCAATGTTCTTTAGTAATATAAGTTAGCTGCATTTTATTTAACAGTAGTAAGTTAATAAAAGTCAATATATAATTTCGGCGGTCTTCTGTCTAATTTATATGTTTTTTATAGAATGTGTACGTCTGTTGTAAATATTCCTTTCAGAATTCACGAACCCAGAGCCATCTGCTTGCTATGTGTCGGATATGGATAAAATGCCGGACAATTACCTTTTATAAGAATCGAAGCATTTGAATACTTTTCTCTCCGAAACTAACTCGCGCAGAGTAGTGATCTGAAAACTATTACAGTACTGTACATTTAGGAGGCTATAACAATATGCATCCACGTAAAAGTTAACACCCATTACCTTCCCTGGACCAATCAACAGCCTAACGCTCTTTTGCTTCAGTATCTCTGTCTCGCTTTCTCTTCCCTCCCATGTGTTGGCATCAGGACTGAACTAACTTGACACAGATAATAGTATGAAATGAACAGCTCACTGAGGTGCCATTAGAGGAACCGTCTGTGTATATAAAGTGAAACTCTGGGTAAGAGGACCAAAGGAGAGCCGGTAGATGAGAGGAGGGGTATCATGTTAATTCAAGGCGGAGAGGTCGAAGTGTATGACTGGGCGAAGGCATTTCCAGGGTACGGATGTGCAGCGTACCACGGGTAGCGTCTTTGGCAGGGTCACACTGAGGCTGTCCAACAGGGAGCGAAAACGTATACCTAACGGGCGAGGGAGGGAACGGCGATCCGCATAAGAAGAGGCACAGAGAGATTTAAGCACACCGCGTGTAGGATGGTCCACTAACGCACTAAGCTTTGTAGCATATTTGGCCATTAAAATTTTGCGGCGTAGACAAAGAGAAGATTCACCAGCCTCAGCTAGCAACGCTTCTATTCGGCTAGTGCGATAAGCTCCGGTACACAGGCGAATACCTGTATGGTGAACAGACTCCAACGGCTTGAGAGTTGTACGAGCGGCAGAGCCATAAGCGACACTCCCATAATCCAATATGGAGCGAACAAGAGAGCGATGCAGGCGGAGAAAGCACACTCTGCTAGCTCCCCACTGTGTCCCACTCAACACCCGAAGCAGATTCAGATATAAAGTGCACCGCTTCCACAGGTGAGAGACGTGAGGCTTCCTGGTAAGCGACCGGTACAAGAAAAGACCAAGAAATTTGGTAGTGTTGACAAAAGGCAACAAGTTACCCTCAAGAGACAAAGATGGATCATCGTGTAAGGTGCGCTTCCTACAGAAGTGAACACACACAGTCTTCAATGGGGAAAACCGAAAGCCACTGTGAGCACTCCAAGCAGAAGGTCTGGTCAAAACCAGCTGTAACTGGCGTTCAATGACCGCAATGCTAGCGGATGAGCAGTAAATAGCGAAGTTATCAACATATAGGCAGGCGCGCACTGGTAGGCGAACGGTGTCCACAATACTGTTAATGGCAATGGAGAATAGAATGGCACTTAAAACAGAGTCCTGCGGAACACCATTTTCAAGTTTGTGTCTCCTCGACAACACAGTTCCCAGTTTGACCCGAAAATACCGCTCCGAGAGGAAGGTTTGGAGAAACCAGGGAAGTGCGCCACGGAAACCCCAAGAATGTAACGTGCGCAGGATTCCATGCCTCCAAATTGTGTCAAAAGCCTTGTCGATATCAATGAAAATAGCCACTAGGTGCTGCCGCATCGCAAAGGCCTGGGAAATTGCATCGGCCAAGGAAACGAGATGGTCGGACGTCGAGCGGTGTGGTCGAAACCCACACTGAAGAGCGTAAAGTAGTTTCCGTTGTACTAGAACCCATAATAAGCCACGATTAACCATGCGCTCTAGTAGCTTACATAAGCAGGTAGTTAGGGAAATGGGCGATAAATGGAAGGTAGAGAGAAATCCTTCCCTTCCTTGGGAATAGAGATGATAAACGCCTCACGCCATGAAGTAAGAAGATCATTTTCAGTCGAAAGTTTATTGGAGAGCCTTACAAGGAAAACCAGAGCACACGGTGGCAGATGGTGCAGCATGACATTGTGAATGCCATCAGGTCCAGGAGTAGAAGCTCTGGTGGAACTGAGAGCTGCCTGAAGCTCTGGCAAAGTAAAGGCCGCATTGCAATCCTGAGTGGTACGAGAGGAAAAATCCAGCGAACGCCCTTCCTCCAATGCTTTATGAGCCAGAAATTCCGGGGTGTAACTTCCAGAACTCGAGACTGTCTCATAGTGAGAGGAAAGAATTTTGGCATCAGCTGTGGGTACTGACACAATGGAGCCCTTATGCAGCAACCCACTGACAGAAAGAGGATAAAAACGACCTTTGATTTTGCGCACCTTACGCCACACTTCCGAGGAAGGTGTGTTGGACGAAATAGAGGAAATGTAAGCATCTCAAGAGGTGGTTTTACTAACCCGAATGGTTTTCCGTGCTTGAGATATGAGTTTCTTGTATGTAATTAAGTTTCCATCGTAGGATGGCGTTTAAGGTGCTGAAGGGCAGTTTTTCGGGCACAAACTGCTTTTCTTGTATGTAGTATTCCACCATGGTACGGATAGCCGTTTGCTACCTCCAGAGGACTGTGGAATGGAAGAGCAGGCGGCTGAGAGGACAGCGTCAGTAAAATGGCTGGCCATATCGTCCACATTGAAAAAGCACCCGTCAGAAAGACGGAAGGACTGTTGAAACACGTCCAAGCAAGGTTCGAAAAACGCAACTTTGGAGAAGAGAGAGAAGGCTGAGGTGATGCTAGAAAATGAAGTATGGGGAAGTGATCACTGCCATAAGGTTCCTGAAGAACGCTCCATTCAAAGGATGGCGCAACAGAAGGGCTGCAGAACGCTAAATCAATAGTTCAGAAAGACCCAGAGGAGAGACAGAGGTGTGTGGAATCTCCTGTATTTAATAGAACAAAGTTGTGCATGTCTAAGAGCCGCTCAATCAGTGTCCTAAAAACACAGGTGCGGTGAGAACCCCAAATAGAGTTGTGGGCGTTAAAATCCCCAACTACCACACAAGGAGCAGGGAGAGCAGCCAACACGTTACCAAGGTCAGTGTCAGAGATGGGTATACCAGGCAGCAGATAGGTGTTGCATATCGTGAGAGTTAGGGTGGGAAAGAAGACTTCAACACAAACATACTGAAGAGTGGTAGTAAGAGTCACTTGCCTAGAGAAGGTGGAATTTTTCACCATTATAGCAACGCCACCGTGGGCACGGAGCCCGTCATTAATGTCACTGCGATAGGTGGTGTATCCACGCAAACACAGTTGCTGTTGTTCTGATAGGCGCGTTTCCTGGAGACAGATAGGAAGGGGAGCGTATCGGAAGATAAGTTGCAACTCTTCAATACGGGAGGGGTAGCCATTGAGATTGCAGGACAGAAAACTAATAGTCAGCGTTTGACTTTCGGACGGGAGTAGTGTTTCGCAGGCTAAAAACCGGAGTCTCCAGTCATGTCCTATGATGAAGATTCAGCATCACTGTCAGAGGATATCCGCTGGTCAACTTTGCTGATTTTAGCGCTGGAAGCAGGGGCGAGCGATGTGTTCCGACCTGAGTCCGAAACGGCAAATTTACAGGGACAGTGGAACTGGAACTTGCCACAACCTGCTTATACATACTGGGTATGATAACCTTGAGTATCGGCGAAGAAGTATCGGAAGTGGATGAGCTCAGGTGGTCACCTGTCTGACAGTGTAAGGAGCGCGTTTGAGGCCTAGTAGGCTGAACGATACGAGGTTCAACGGATGGATGCCGGGCTCGCTATTCAGAAGCCTGAGTCACGTTGGCGGTAACTGTAGCGTCACGGTGTGTAAGCTCAACAGGATGTCAAAGTTTATACTGTTGACGGGCCTCGGAGAACAACTTTTCGGTGATCCGAAGAGGCTGTATCTTCCTTTCAATTTGCCACTTAGGACAGTCTTTAGAATTTGAAGAATGGGCACCGTCACAGTTAACACAGTGGAGTGGAGAACTGTAGGCAATAGAGCCATGAGCCTTCTCACCGCAGAGCATGCAAATAGCGAAGTCAGAGCGACAATGCTTGGAGGTGTGACCGAAATTCTGGCATTTGAAGTACCGCATGAGGTTGGGGATATACGGGCGTACACGGAGGTTAAAAAAGCCAATGGAAATGCGCTCAGGCAAAGACGACTTATTAAACGTCAAAATGAGCGTGGAAGTGGGGACCAACTGTCCCTCCAGCTTGCATTTTACGCGGTAAATATTAACAACACCCTCCGGTTCGAAGAAGAATTTCAGGTCCTCGACGGTCTCGTTGGCAAAAACCTCGTTGGTGACCACACCTTTACACAAGTTCAAGCTCGGGTGTGTAGTAAGGGTCACAGAAATACCAGATATGGATTTGAGGGACATCAGCAAGTCGATCTGCCTATCAGTCTTCGCCTCGAGAAGTAGCGTGCCGTTACGTTGTCGGGTTATCGTACGGAGTGGACCAACCAGTGTATCAAGAGAGCGGGTTAATCGAAATGCACCAACATTATGCATGGACTTGCCCTCCTCTGAACAACCCTTTACAAGAAACCGTGGTTTTTTAGGTGTGCCAAAACTGTGGCAAGGTCAAAACTGTCGGTGCAGCGCTTCTTATTGGAAGCGGGACGTGGAGAAGACGCCGCCTTCGTTGCAAGGTCATCAATTTGGGGCTGAGGAGCCGCGCCAGAGAGAGCCCCATTCTCTGAGGACAAAGAAGTGCGCGGAGTAGCCATGATGAAAGGACCCCCGTCCGGAACTGTTGGAGTCAGCCTGCCATCAGGGGGGTGAAGAAAGAAAGACACCATAACCTGCCGGTCTGTGCCGGCGCAGGGACCTCCGCTACGCCTGAGCCCTGAGAATACTTCAGAAAAGTAACGCTTCAACCATCGCTACGGATTCCCAGTGTAAGTCTTGCACCATCGGCAAGTGCAACTTTAGGCCCCAAACACAGGCATAACCGCCTGTGGCCCTCCGCTATATGTTCCCTGGCCGTACAGGGTCAGGGGGTTTCAGGAGACTTGTGGTTGATTACATTGCACTTCCAGTCAGCGGTAACACGTCGCAGCTCCAAATCTGTCCTCTTGACATGCAGAAAAGGAGACATCTGAGGAGAAGCGGGCCTAAATAAGGACTACGTGGGTGTACTTGACTTATGGTATGGGCTCCGCCCCTGGACTTACAAAGGGGGGCAGTGAGAAGGGTTCACTAAACCTTCATTCAAGAGTCCACCGAAGAGCACACAAGTGGTAGTCCACGCAGAAACCGTGGGAAAGGACCACGGAGATAGGAAAGATCGCTGTTGGTGAAGCAGGTGTTAATAATCCTAGATAGCTAGCCTAATATAAGTATATAATAAACCTAGAAGAGGAAGGTAGTTTAAGCTTCATGAAAAGATATAGCTATGACAGTATATGAAGGAGATATCTCAGCTAATGATGTAAAGCAACACAGGTGTTGCTGTCGTCTTCCGTACGGTGACAGGACATACGTCAATTGGCTGCGTCGGAGGAGTGAATTAAAGAGTTAAGAAGTGCAAATTTGACAGGAGGGAACAGCAATAAAGACCAAACCAAGAGGAGGAAAAGTAGATACGAAAGAAACGAAGGCGTTGAAAAAGAGCGTGGAGTAAACAAAGGGGGATGGGAAGCGAAGATGTGGCGTGTGGCTCGGGACCCCGGGTGCACCAAACCCGTTTTTATCGAAATAGGCCCCTGAGGGAAAGAGGGCGATAACGTGAAAAAACAAATAGACAAAAGAAATATAAAAACGTGGCAAAAATGCATGGAGATGGGCAGGATGAAGTGGCGGTGAGCGGCTCGGGAACCCCCGGTTGCGCCAAACCCATACCTACGTTAGTAGACCCCTGGGGGGTCAACGCCATAAGAATGCTGCGTGTCATTATGTCTGTTTTTCTCCCTTCCGATATGTTGACCTTAGTAACATTCTTGTGCGAGACAGATTATACAAAGAGTTTTCCGTGTTACAGATTTAGAACCGCAGATAATAGGCAGTGGTACCATAAATGTGTAAGTATACTCAAAGTGCATTTGGAATAAAAACTACTGAAATCTCCTGCGTTTTTGAAATTAGCTCTTCTATGTTATTTCCATATATTACACTAAAAACAAGAACGCCTTTCAGTTCATAGGCTTTCTGGAGCAGTTTTCCTTCTAAAGCATTTCTAATTATGGAGTAAAGATAACACGAAGAAAAAAATAAACAAATCCATATGATTCTCTTTACATGAAGAAGTGATGATAACGAACCTGTAACTCCTGACATATAAGATCAGCAGATACTTCTATTTTACCCACTGGGCTCTTTCTCACTCCACCTATGTACTTATCCTTATGAGGAGCTACAAGTCAGTGCGTGGGGCCAGTAACTTGTTGAGCAGAGGCATATGGATCTTTTTTTTTTTTTTGGTAGTGTTTAACGCCCGCTTTAACTACTAATGGCACCGCAGGCGGTGGATATGGATCTGATGGAGTATCCAGGGATGGAGGATAATCCCAAAACTTGGTATGAAAGTGGGAAGGTAGATGATATGAAACGAAGGCGGAAAAAAAAAACAGACGTCTTTTTAGACCTATGCTGTTGCAATATGGCACAAATATATTCGTTAATGTTTAATTAAATTCTTTCTCCGTCAATGTAGCTGAAGTTTTCACTTCTCTCCCTTAATTGTGTAAGTCTCTTCCAGCCACTAGAAGACACTAGTGAACCGTAATATATCTGCTCACTCTTTCCTCTTAGTCACCAAAGTTTTGGGTGTTTTTTCGAACTTTAAAACCAGACCGATGGTGACCGACCCACATCGGTAGATTAATTGCTATTTAAAGAACTCCCGCGGGTCAAAATTCCGGTATATCAGCAATACTGATATGGTCCTGGCAACTGAGAGCGCAACCAACAAGCAAATAGCCTTTACTTTTTATTTATTTTTTTGTTTTACGATATGGTAAGGATTATTTCAAACTGTGTAGGCTGTATATCTACCATAAGCGTTCGAATTTGCTATTATTCAGTCATTATTCGTCCTGATATCCAAGTCACACCGACATGTAAGGTGATTTTCTGTTATGAGACCCAGGGTGTTTTATTCACGACAGTGCACAATTATTATGTATGTACTTGTGCCTCCTACCATAGATATACGTAACAGTACATGTGTACAGCTGTTATAATAGTTTTTATTGTATTACTAATGCTTAAACCCATCAGTTTATCAGCGATAGTTTGAATAGGAGAAGAACAAGCTAAGGATTACACTATGGCTCTGGATGGATGTTGGCTTCTCATGCTTGACAGCTAGGAGGACCAATAATGATGCAAACGCCTCATCAGAACATATAGCACCACCGTGTATAATCTAACTACTTCCTTTGTAGACCTTTTATCCAGCCAAAACAAAGATTTTTTATTTGCCCAAAAACCCAACTAAAGAGGGACAATCGATGTACTCTGGTTAAAGGAACAGTTCACCATATTTCAAGATGAATTACCTTCAAATAAGTATTCCTTCATCACAAAATTCGAATATTCAAGCATGCCTTACAGCACTAATGTTAAATCAGTGTACGAGGTCAGCAGTTGCATTGGTACTAATATACATAATCTAAAATAAGGGAACAAGTGGCACAATAGCCGAATGATATGCCTATATACTTCTAGGAATCGTAATATAGAAAAGTAAGTTCATGTATGTACCAGATAATTATTTTATATGGAAACCCACCCGCGCGCTCTCTAACAATACGAGAGACAGCCGGGAGTTGGCGGAAAAACTATGCAGGCAGAGGCGGACTAAAATCCTTGTCTTATAATACATGTTAGAAATGTTGACCTTCTGCTCATAAACAAGAAGCGTATCTCTTAAAAATCATTCGCTGGAGCTCAGCAGCATGAATTATACTGATACCTTGCACGATTTTATCTCTAAGTTTCTCTAGTGTGCATTGATAAGAACGACACACTTTGTCTTTTAAAGAACCCCATAAATAAAAATAGGAGAATGAAGGAGCCACAAATCAACACTATTAATTCGGTCACCAAACACCTGTCTTACTGTATTTAACAAACTAAAAGCGTCTGTGCCATTGTAGAATCTTACTGCAACTAGCCGCATGATTTTACATCTTCCATCAAGCAATCGAAAAGTGGTTTGAGAATTAGTCTTGATATCGTTTTGAATTTTTTGTTTCATCAAAGGAAATAGGGCTGATTACACTTCAAGCACTTATCGCACACCAGTAGAGGGAATAGGAGAGAATCAGAACAAAAGCATTCCTCTTCTTGTAAACAAGTGTTAACCAGATTTATCAATCAAGATAACATCTACCGACAGCGCCACCCCCTTCTTTGCCAAGCCACCTGTCTAACAGGTTTTCATGTACCTGTCATTCAAATCGCTCTAAAAGGTTTCACTTGTCGATTGCCAATCATTTGAACAATCATCTTTCACATTCTCAAAAAATGTAATCGATCGACCACGTCCACCGCGAAAAAAAAAACGCGACTTACTAATTTCAAGCTACAAGGCTCATCTGAATATCAAATCGATCTAGATTTCCACCAGGAGTCTGCGTATTTAACAGTAAGTCCAAATTCTATATGATTTCAATTTGATAGCCTCTTTTAATTAAAAAGCTGCCAGATCTCTAAAACCTCTGGCAATTCGTGAGCTACGAGGCTGCTTTGCATGACAAATCGGTCTGATTTTCCACACGGAACCTGAATATACAAACATAGTTCAATTATCATGTCGAAATAAAAAAACTGGATATAATTACTGAGTTGAATATTCGATACAAATTATTTGATATGGCGTAAATATGCGTTTCCAGTAATAGGTTCGCAAGGAATTATAACACTCTCATGGTAGAACATGTTAAAAGCTTTATTATTCCAAGCTACCACATGAAATGGAAATAGCAAACGTTTAGAGAGAACTGATTTTATAAAAACTACTAATTCATCACATCAAAACCAATATGGCGGCGAAGGGATGGAGTTTCCTAGTGTACGATCTTTCAAAACAAGACATCCAAATCTACAGCAGAAAACGTGATTGTTTCAATACTTAAAATAGAACACAAGCTCACGAAAGGAAAATAATTTAGAAATGATTTCACTTAATTATATGTCCTAAACACTGCAAACAAAGACAACATTTCGCTAATAATGAAACCAGCAGAGTGCACCCCAACAAGGAACTGAACCTGAGACCTCTCGAACATTAAGAATGGCAACATTATTACAACTCCAAGCATTTATAAATCTTAATATCGGCTCTTACATGGAGACTTCCAATCAACATTAAGTGAGGTTGCAATTACGCGACTTTACAGCTATGTATAATTAAATAGCTGCAAAAAGGATTGAATGTAGGACACAATTATAACACCTGCTATAAATAAAATCCATACATGTTTACTCATCACACCCGCGTACTAGCTGATACGCACCTATGAAAACAGTAAGTTCCTATCACACCAGTGAAAACCGTTTTAACCAGTTTGAGACGATTGTAAACATCATTTCAACCCAAAAAATACCTAACGGTTTTTAAATACTTCAAAAGCAGAATGAATACATTTTGGAACTGAATAAGAACTTTTAAAAATGTAATATACAAGCTAATGGCCTTAATTGAACATTGCAGATAAACGCCGAAACGTTCGTTAAATAAGATCGTACATGTAAGTCAGAGAAGCTGCCTACCTCCATAGGTGTGTATTCATAATAGCTCATAATAGCTCTACAGACAACCTGGCGTTTTGTTTTGTTTTACTCTAAGAACCAGACAATCCACTTAGCCAGAACAGGGTAGATGGTGTTTTACTTTAAGAAATCTAAGAACGGTTGTGTACCGAAACTCTCAGTCAACTCCCCCGCCCCCTCCCAGTTTGCCAAGTCAGAGGTTATATAGCTATCAATTTTTTTAATCTCAGACAGAGAAAAATAAAATATACCCTTTCTGCCTGTCATGGAACAAACAGGAAATAACATTTGTTATTCCTTTATCAGCCCTATCCAGCACAAGCATAAGATTAGCGACTGGTTAATTCAAGAAATTTTAATTACAATTACAGTAATTAAAATGGAAATAACGCTTAAAGAATTACGGTTACAATAAAACGTTTTAACTTTTCTTGTTCATTTATCACCCCTCATCCAGTACAACAACGAAATTCGCGGTATCCCACAGTCAAGAAATTGTAATTACAGTTACACTAAATAAAGTGGAAATGACGTTCTAAGAATTGTTACAATAAAACGTTATAAGGCTTTTCCTGTTCATTTATCACCCCTCACCAAGTAAAGGAAATAAATTCCCGCTATCTCACAGTCAAACTTTAATTACAAATGCGCTAACCAAAATGGCAATAGCGCTTAAAGAATTTGATGTTACAATAAAACGCCAATAAACTTTTCTTATTTCTTCATCATCCCCGACCCAGCACAAGTATAACATTCATGATTGCTTAGTTAAACAATTTGAATTACAATTAGGCTAATTAAAATGGAAATACCGCTTACAGAATTGGATTTACAATAAAACGCTATTAGAATTTCTTATTCCTTTTTCAGCTCCTACCCAGCACAAGTATAATATTCGCGATTGGTTAATTCAAGAAATGTTAACTACAATTATGCTAATTAAAATGGCAATAACGCTTAAAGAATTAAAGATACAACACGTTTCTCAGTCCTTTATCATCCCCTACCCAGCACAAATATAAGATTCGCGATTGATTAATTCAAAACATTTTAATTACAATTACGCTCATGGAAATGGAATTAACGCTTAGAAAATTTAGTTACAATGAAGCGCTATTAGACTTTTCTCAATCCTGTAGCATCCATTATTATGTACGAGTATTACATTCGCAATTAAATAATTCAATACATTTTAATTACAATTACGCCCTTTACTCTAGTTAAAAAGCAAATAACCTCATTTTCAACGCTATAGCGAAGCGAGTGATAGAGATTCATCACGAAATTACATCTAAATGCCAATTACATACTTGGATTACACACCTAGTGTATTCAAATATTATTCGTATAACTATCACAAGACATAAAATGCCTTCATTTAACAAATGCCGGTCCTATACGATGACGGCTAACAATGTTTTGAAATCAGACATCCTACAGCTTCGCTCTGCATTATTCACTAATTTCAGCAGTGAATTAAATATAAGCTATAACTTGAAGCATACATCGCCTAACTTGACGATGATGCACAAATAATTATCTTCAAAAAAGAAACACCATAATAAAAAAATAATTTAACATTGCATGAAAAGATCTACACAAACTACAACTCACTCATCAGTGCTCTCTAATTTCAACACAGAGGTAATATATCAGTTTAAGTACCCATCACATAACTTGACCATAATGCATAAATAAATTACTTCAAAAAAGAAAAACCATACCAAAATCATCAGTTTACTTTGCTTGAAAATACTTAGATACTCTTAGATGATACTCTTACAACAGCGAAGAATGATCGCACCAGACGATGAAGAATTTTGGCAAAAACGATAAACATCTTTTGAACATGACATCCTACCCTCTCCCTTCAGAGCCTTCTGTTAGGAAAAACATCCTCACTCGGACCCTCCGGGAAAAAAAAACGCAGATACATGCATTCCCTCCCTGAGGTACACACTGAAACCCTGTTTTTATATGAGCCGCTGTGTAAGCAGGTCTACAGTATAGCGCTACTTATTCGATATGATCGTATTGAAAACATTCTTGAAAACGGACATCAAAACCTTTGATGATATGGAAGAGTAGAGGAGAGTGTGTGCTGAAGAATCGCATCCTTATATACACTTTCATAAAGAATCGTGCACTGGACGAATGCATACTTTTACATGCACATATCCTGCATACCATGATCAGATGCCTTCGAGGAATCCCTGCACCAATGAATGCCCGGTCTACGAACGAGATATATTGTAACTATAACAGATTCATGACTTTCTACTATTATTAGTACATCTGTATTTGGTGTCGTAATATTGAATAATTCGAATAGTTTTTTATATATCTAGGGATCGGTACATCAAAGACGTTTATGATTCTGATACCATAGGTGTAATGGGTATGTTTAGATCAGCACATGAGATTGAAGATCATTCAGAACTATGCAACGGGCGCACTCATGTAGTGATTTATTCCAAACCCGCAGAGCATGATAGAATAACATCATACTTCATCTGTACTTGACCTGCAGCATGTATCGGTCAAGGCATTTGAGACAAAGGTAATTACAAACTAAAAACACGACAAGTGACCAGCACATCACACATTTATTTTTGTAAAGCATTAATAATCCTGATTATTCTTTCCAGAGTTCCAGAGACATCGCGGTACCACCAGAGCTCATAGATCCTGCTAGGAATTACGCTGACGAGGTGGATATTTGTATCTCAGATTCTTGGAAGCTATGCCCTACCCACAATAGCAATGCTGTGCACGATTATGATGACATTACGAATATGAATACGTAGACTCAATCATCAATGTGAGTATAATGTATTGCTATTCTATCAAGAAAGAACCTGATCTTACTTGAGCTGAAGTCATCGAGCTACAAGAAAGTAATGATATTTACTAATTTTCAATAATTCTAAAGTTTGAGATCCAGAGAGATACAAAAGAGGAGTTTTAAAAAAGACGAAAACATCTGTTTTGCTAAGCATCTCAGGAAGCTGAGATTGCTGGAAGACCACATGCGCAATATTACTAAACGAGAGGCAAACGTAGAGAAATCTGGAACCCGCAGCAGACCAACAAAACGTATCCATCCAATTCCATATATCAAAAACAAATAGTGCCAGTGTAGCACTTTATTTATGCCCATTGATCATTCGTTCTATCACCTTGCAAAGGCAGCTGGTGAGCTAAAGGAAGGTGACGGTCCCTTTCAGGTTTCAAAATAGATATGATGGTAGCCCCCGCCACTGAGTTGGAACAGCTGTATCGGTCGAAAAGCGATTATAGACCTCGAGGAGGAAAGCCTTACCCTTAGGAGAGAGATGTTGCAACATTTGGACGTGGATGCCATCTGGGCCTGGCGCAGTGTTTCGAGAAGTTGAGAGGGCAGTGTCTAGCTCCGTAATGGTGAAAAGGCGGTTGTGATCTTCAAGGTTTACAGACCGGAAGGAAAATCCTCGATATTCAACCTGAGCCTTAACTAGAAGAAACGCAAGTGAATTCTTACCTGAGCTAGACACTTGAGCCAAAGCACTGCTAGAGTGTTAGCCACGACAAAAGAATCAACCACGGCTCCTGCCGCTGTTTTTAAACGGCGAACGGCATATGGGTCGCCTTTCCCGAGAAACGCCTTAAACTATCCCATACGACAGAGGAAGGTATATGTTGATTAAAGGAGCCTACAAACTGGCTCCAGGATTCCTTTTTGCTATCCTTAATAATTTGTCTAAATTTGGCACCCATCTTCTTATATTATGTAAGATTCTCCAAAGTAGGCAGACGCCGGAAAATCCGAAGAGCACGTCTGCGAGCACGAATGGCATTCCGGCATGCATGTCCACCAAGGGAGAGGAAAGCGACAGGGATATCCAGTCGAACACGGAATAGAAAGCTCAGAAGCAGAAGTAGGTGTTTCGGTGAGGTGATGGACTAAGAAATCCACCGAGTCGTGCTCGTTGTGGTGTAAAACGACCAAACCAGAATAAAGGCTCCAGTTGGCCCGGTCTAAGCACCACCTAGGTGAACGGGTGGAACATACAGCCTGTGCTAAGAGACAAAGAAGAATAGGAAAGTGGTCGCTAGAATGTAAGTCAGATGTGATATTCTATTGTGAGGAAACCGCCAACTGTGGAGAACAAACTGCTATATGCAGGTGAGAAAAACTATTGAAGGCGTCAGAAATAAATGTAGGCTCTCCAGCGTTCAAGAGAGATAGATTAGTAGAACCCAAGAAATCAGCGATCAGTTCACCTCTCGAAAAAGCCCGAAGGTGGATGGTGGGCATTCACCTCCTCTACCAACAGAAAGGTGTTGGTAGCTGGGAGACTAGGTCTGCTACATCAGTGCGGGTGAGGCCGTCATATGGAGGTAAATATATACTGCAAATGGTAAAGCAAATGGAAGGTACCTTAATCCTTACAGCAATGTACTGTATGTCAGATTGAATGGGTACAGAGTCGGCGAAGCCATCATCTATGACAAGAATCATGGTGCCCCCATGTGCCCGAACTCCATCCGACGGTGATATATCACACCGGACAGAGGAGTACTGCTTTATTTTAAGGTGATCTTGGGGACGGAGCTTGGTCTCTTGCAAGTATACGACCAAAGACTGATATTGATGGAGCAACAGTTCAAGCTCTGGGCGATGTGATCTCTGTTCCACTGTAGGATAGCCGTGGGATTTATATAGGATAAGTTTCAAATAGAAAGGTGTTTCTGCATATTTGGTTGTGCTAGTCGGTTTAGTTTATTTTTCTTGGCCGTCGGGCCAACACTTTTTTCAGATCCTGCCGTTTACGCACAGCCGTCTGGCAGTGAGGGCAGAATCCTTCTGGTTCATCTCCTCCTCGGGGGCACTTTCCCAGTGAGAATTTCGGTTCGAGTACCTCGAACCGATAGGAGGTACTGATCGCTAAAAATGATGGTCGCCGATCTGGGATCTACCCAGAAGATTCTTCAGAAAAGAATCTACGCGGAAACTTGCGTGAGCTTTTCCGTCCCGTACTGTTTTGGGAGGCGACTTACATTCTCTTTCAGAAGTCGGTCCGGACATATTTGGTCCTAAAGGTTTTCGCAGTTACAGTAGTATCAACGGTTATGGCTGGCTTGGTTCCCGAGGTCGAAGACTTGGGTGACCTTTTTCCTGCAGTATGTCATGCAGAAGTAGCGTTGACAGATCGTGAAGCCGAAGAAGTGGAAACAAAGGGCCTTGTAAGTGGTCTGGCTACGAGAGTCCTTTCTGCAATTGTGGCCCCGTTTAAATCGCAGATCTGCGTTGCGGTTTCCCGCTTCGGTACTGCTTTAGCTAAAACCGAGCAGTAGGAATCAAACCGCAGGACAGAGGGTTGGCGGATTCGCAGGAGCTACCGAGCTTCCTAGGACACCTTTTTTACTCGGGACCTAGATGGATGCTCACCGACACAGTTAACACAGCACGGAGTCGATGTACAACCTTCTTCGTGCGTGACATCTCCACAGTTCGCTCATGTAGACCGACCACTACCAAACTCACTAGTGCCCAAACCGTTGACATTTGAAGCATCGCGGCGGGTTTGGTACGTAGGGCCTAATCTCGATGGCTTCGTACCCTTCCTTAATTACTTGAGGGAAATCTACCCGAACAAGGGCAAAGAACAGGGTACGAATAGGCAAAAATTCACCATTAACTTACCGCTGAACCCTATACACAGAGGTGACCCCTAGTGCTGAGAACCCCTCCTGAATCTCCTCATTCGACAAACCGTCCAATGCGCAGGTGATGACAACGCCGCGCCACGAGTTCAAGGTCTTGTGCATAGCGATATTCATAGGGTAACTTCCTAACATATTTGCTCGCAATAGTTTTGATGCCTGGGATGCGGAGACTGCTTCAACCAGGAGCGTGTCATTACGAGGGCGAGTTTTTTTTTTTGGTAGTGTTTAACGCCCGCTTTAACTACTAATGGCACCGCAGGCGGTGACACTGATGATACATGATGATGGAGCACCGGTGGAATGCGATGGCGGGGGAAACCGGAGTACCCGGAGAAAACCCGCCCCAGCGCAGTTTTGTCCACCACAAATCTCACATGCGGTCGCTTGGGATCGAACCCCGGCCGTCTAGGTGAGAGTCGAGTGGTCTAACCACTCGGCCACGGCGCGGCCCTACGAGGGCGAGTGCATGACTTCACCGGACAAGCTATGTTATCTAAACCTTTTTGGATAAGCAATAGGGCAACCGTTGTAAATTTCTTTCTTTGCTCTGTCTTATGTATAATCAAGTAGCCAGGACCACTGGACTCGACTACTTCCTTCCAAAAATTAAACTAGGATTAGGTATTGTTTTTGAAGCCATAAAAGTTATGGTACAAATTCGTCCCTCAGTGCTCCCTACCCACCACGGAGCCCAACATGGGGATATAGCAATCATACCTCCCACAAACCCTGGAGTACTGTATAATACCCAGTCCTGGCCGATTGACTAGGGGTGGGTTAGTCCCTAGCCTCCCGTTTAGGCGAAGCAGAAACCAAAGCGGTGTATTAGGCTACGCACCCTCCCCAGTTACTGAAAATCAGAAGCCCAAGCTCAGATGCGCAACTCTCAACCTACCAGGATATTCCTTTCCCCCGTCACGGGTCTCCACGCAAGGCCTACACGTGGGTGGACATTTTGACCTACTGACTCCCTCACCACTAAGAGGTTGCCCACTGAGGGAGTCAAGGCTGGCTCGGGACCCCGGATGCACCTAACCCGTACTTACCGTAGTAGGCCCCTGGGGGTTTCATATATAAAACTGTATTGGAATTAGTCAATATTACGATACTCGAATACAGATGAAGTACTAATATTAGTAGAGAGTCTAAAATGTGTAATACAATATAACGCGCGTAGACCGGGCAGTCATCGGTGCAGGGATTCCTCGAAGATGTCTGATCATGGTATGCAGGATATGTGCATGTAATCGTATGCACTCGCCCATTGCGCGATTCTTTATGAAAGTATGGGAGGAATGCATGTATCTGCGTGTTCTTTGCCTGGAAGGTTAGAGTGAGGATGTTTTTTCTAACAGAACCCTCTGATGGGAGAAGGTAGGATGTTATATTCAAAACGTGTTTATCGTTTTTGCCAGCATTCTTCATCTGAAACTGGCCGAGTCATGCTTCGTTGTTGTAAGAGTATGTCTCAGTTTTCCTGGTCGTATACACTGATGTGTCCGTTGTAGGCGGTGTACATATTTTCGAGCAATGTTAACTGATGTTTTTGGTATGGTATTTCTTTTTTGAGGACATTTACTTATGCATAATCGTCAAACTATGTGATGAGACCTTCAAGTTATAGCTTATACGTCTGTGTTGAAATTAGAGAACACTGATGAGTCAGCTATAGGCTGTGTAGATATTTTCAAGCAATGTTAACTGATGTGTTTGGTATGGTATTTCTGTTTCGAAGATGCTTATGTATGCATAATCGTCAAGTTAGGTGATAAGTCTTCAAGTTATAGCTTATAATTCACTGTTGAAATTAGAGAGTAATGCTGTTTGAATTTGTAGGATGTCTAAGTGATTTCAAAGCTCTGTTGACCCTCTTCTTTAATATAGCACCGATATTTGCGTAAATAAAAGCATTTTATGTAAGTCTTGTGGCAGCTATATGAACTTTTTTTGTTTTGGTAGTGTTTAACGCCAGCTTTTACTGCTCTGGCACCGCAGGCGATGACACTGGTGATACATGAAGATGGAGCCCGGTGGAATGAGTTGGCGGGGGAAACCGGAGAACCCGGACAAAACCTGCCCCTGCACCGCTTTGTCCACCACAAATCTAACATGCGGTCGCTTGGGATATAACCCACGCCGTCTAGGTGAGAGGCGAATGGTCTGACCACTCGGCCATGGTGCGGCCGTTATATGAATGATGTTAAAATTTCCTTGGCGTATAATCGAGGTATGTAATTGGCATGCAGATTTAATTTCGTGATGAATCTCAATCACCTATCTCGCTATAGCAATGAAAATAAAGTTATTTGCTTTTAAATTAAAGTAAATGGCGTAACTGTAATTAAAATTTATTGAATAAGTTAATCGTCAATCTAATACTGGAACTGGATAGGGGAGGTTATAGGATTCAGAAGAGTCTAAAAGCGTTTTATTGTAACTTCAATTCTCTAAGCGTTATTGCCATTTTAACTAGCGTAATTGTAATTAAAATATCTTGAATTAATCAATCCCGAATCCTATAGTTTTTTGGGTAGGGCTGACAAAGAAATATGAAAGTCTAATAGCGTTTTATTGTAACTTCAATTCTCTAAGCATTATTTCCATTTTAATTAGCGTAATTGTAATTAAAATGTCTTAAATTAACCAATCACGAATCTTATAACAGCGCTGGGTCGGGGAAGATAACAAATAAAATGTTATAGCGTTTTATATTACCATACATTCTTTAGACGTTGTTGGCATTTTATATAGCGCAATTGCAATTAATTAAACTTTCTTGACTGTTGGATAGCGAGAATTTACTTGCTGTACTGAAAGAGGTGTGATAAATGAACAAGAAAAGTCTGTTAACGTTTTATTGAAACCGTAATTCTTTAAGCGTTATTTCCATTTTAAGTTCTTGAATTAACCTATCGCGAATCTTATACTTATGCTGGAAAGGCGCTGATAAAGGAATAAGAAATGTTATTTTCTGTTTCTTGCCATAACAGGTAAAAAGGGTGTATTCTATTTTTCTGTCTCAGATTAAAAACCTTGATAAATATATAACCTCTGACATGGTAGTAGATTCCATCAGAAAATATTCTTGCATATTTGTTTAAAACAAGTTATACACGCTTTTAAGATTAACTAGAACGATACACTTATCCTGAGGTTGAGTAACCTATTTGTTTTCGCGATCTCTCATCTTAAAATCCTTTTAAACTGGGAGAGGTCGGGGGAGCTGACTGAGCGTTTTGGTACACATCCTAGCCTCCTGTTTAGACGAAGCAGAACCCAAAGCGGCGATGATGATGATGATGATGATGGGTGTTAGGGGCGCTCGATTACTATGGCCATTAGCGCCCTTATAAAAACAAGTTCCACTTAAAACACCAGAGGTAAAAGACAGTGTAAAAACCAAAACAAACTAAAGTCAAACGGATCTACAACAGTATCTGCGGTTGTTTATAGACCGAAAATAGGCATATGGGTCGCTTTGCCAGCTGCACGCCGAAACTTATCCCATACGACAGAGGAAGGTGTGTGTCGATTAAAAGGCGCTACAAAGTTGCTCTATGATGTATTTTTGCTATCCTTTATAACTTGTCTAGATTTTGCACGTAGCTTTTTATATTGGATCAGGTTATCCAGTGTAGGGCAACGCTAGAAACCTCGGGGAGCTCGCCTGCGAGCACGAGTGGCGGTTCGGATGTCACCTCTACACCAAGGAACAGGAAAACGACGAGAGTGGCTAATCGAGCGTGGAACAGACTGCTCAGCAGCAGAGAGAATGGTGGTTGTGAGGTGCTCAACTAAGGAATCAACTGCGGCGTGCTCACTGTACTGAAAAACAGCCAAATGTGAATAAAGGTTCCAGTTGGCGTAATCTAGGCGCCATCTAGGTAAAAGTGTGGAACATAAATTGTGGGTTAGGAGACTTATAACGGCCGGAAAGTGGTCACTAGAGCATAAATCATAGATGGCATTCGACTGTAACGAAGCTGCTAATTGCGGAGAGCAGGCGGCTATGTCAATGTGTGAAAAACTATTAAAGGCGTCAGAGAGAAAAGTAGGCTTTCCGGTATTCAGGAGAGTGAGATTAATATGTTCCAAGAAATCGGCGAGCAGTTGGCTTCTCGCACAAGCCTGAGGGGGGCCCCAAAGCGGGTGGTGGGCATTCAGAACCCCTACCAACAACACAGGTGATGGTAGCTGGGAGATTAGTTCTTCCAGATCAGTGCGCGAGAGGCCATCAGATGGAGGTACATATATACTGCAAATGGTGAAGCTAATGGAAGGTAACTTAATCCTGACAGAAATTGATTGTATGTCAGATTGAATGGGTACAGATGTAGCGAAGATGTCATCTCTGATAAGAATCATAGTGCCCCCATGTGCAAGTACTCCATCCGCTGGAGATATATGACACCGGACAGAAGAGTACTGCCTGAAGGTAAGGTTGTCTGAGGGACGAAGCTTGGTCTCTTGCAAGCATACGGCCAAAGGCTGATGCTGGTGGAGACACAAGTCCAGTTCTGGTCAACGTGGTCTAATGCCGCGTATGTTCCACTGTAGAAATAGCCTGGTCTCTAGGATGGGATATGTTCTAAATAGACAGGCGTTTCTGCATACTCGCCGGTGCTGGTCGGTTTAATTTATTCTTTTTAGCCGTTGGACTAACACTCTTTCCAGGAGCACGATCCTCCGCTTACGCACTGCCCCTCTAGCAGTGAGGACAGAATCGTCCTGTTCCATCTCCTCCACATGGGAGGACCGTTTACCCATAAAACATTTCGGCTCGTGAATCTGGAACCGATTTTGGATTCTGACCGGCGGAGATGGACGTCGCCGATCGAAGCTCCTCCCAGAAGATTCCTCAGAAGAGGATCTAGGTGGAGAATGATGGGGACTTTTACCACCCTTGGGTGCTTTGGGTGCAGACGTGTCATGCCCTTTAAGGAAGTCAGTCCTAACGTAACATTTCTTGAAATTCTTTGCTGGTACAGAATAGTTTACGGTTTTGCTGGTCTTATTGCCGGAGGTCGACGGTTGCGGTGACAATTGTTCTCGAATAGGTTTTACTGTGGCAGATTTGGCGGATGGTGATGCCGACGAGGACGTGGATGTTGAGGTCTTCAGTGGTGGTGTGGCAACGATCATATTTTCCGCAATTGTAACCCCGTTAATATCGCCGGTTTGTGTGGCAATTGCCCGCTTGGGTAACGGTTTAGCTGTAACAGAGCTGTAAGAGCCGGACCGCGGGACTGAGGCTGTCGAGTACGCAGAAGTTTACGGGCTTCGGAGAAGGACACCTTCTCTATCACCCGTATCTCCTGGATGGCTCTCTCCTCTGGAAAACGGGGGCAGGCTCGGAAACTAGATGGATGTTCCCTGCCGCAGTTCACACAAGATGCCGTTTTAGCGCAAACCCCATCGTGCGAGGAGTCGCTACAGATTGCACACGTTGACCGACCAGAACAAAATTCGCTGGTATGCCCAAACCGCTGGCACTTGTAACATCGTAAAGGGTTGGGAATATAGGGTCTAACATGAATGGCCTCGTACCCTGCCTTAATCATTTGAGGGAGATCTACCCGATCAAAGGTAAGGAACAGGGTACGGGTAGGCACAAAATCACCATTAACTTTCCGCTAAACCCTATAAACGGATGTTACGCCTTGTTCTGCCACATCCTCTTGAAGCTCCTCATTGGACTAACCGTCCAATGCGCGGGTAGTGATAAAGCCACGCGAGGAGTTCAAAGTCTTGTGCTTATCGACCCGAACTGGATAGCTGCCTAAAAGTTTTGCCTTAAGTATTTTTCCTGCCTGGGAAGTTGATATTGCCTCAACCAGAAGGGTTCCATTTCGGGCTCTAACACAGGATTTAACCGAACCAGCAATTTTGTCGAGACCCTCTGAATAGCGAAATGGCTGACGGATGTAAACTTTTTAGCTTCCTTTGTTCTTAATACAACTAAGTAGCGAGGACCATCGGACTCAGCCATTTCCTTTCCCAATACTAAATTATTGCTTGGTTTAAATTTTGCCATCAACGATATGGTTTATATACATCCCCCAGTGCTCCCCACCCACCACGGAGCCTTAACACGGGGTCACCTCACTGGGGTGACAGGGCTACAAAGGGGATATAGCAGGCTCGCCGTCCCACTCAACCTGGAGTTCGGTATATACTTAGTACTGGCCGATTGATTAGGGGTGGGTTAGTCCCTAGCCTCTCGTTTAGGCGGAGCAGAAACCAAAGTGATGTATTAAGCAGCGCACACTCCCCAGTTACTTAAGTCAGAAGCCCAGGCTCAGGTACGCAACCTTCAACCAACCAGGATTGTCCTTTCCACCGACACAGGTCTCCAAGCACGGCCTACACGTGGATGGGCATTTTAACCTATTGAATTCCTCACCACTTAGAGGCTGCCCACAGAGACAGTCAAAGGTGGCTGGGGACCCCGGGTGCGCCTAACCCGTACCTACCGTAGTAGGCCCCTGGGGAATATCTTCCGTAGCTTATCTCTTTAGATCATAAAGTACTTTCTATCTCTGAATTTTGTTATTAGTTGGTGCCGCGTGGTTATGATCCTTTTGAATATCTAGGACATCTATTTCTTCAATGGAAAGGGATTTAATAAAACTTTTGTAACTTTTAACATTGCATGTCTATTGCGGTACCCCACTTTTTAAACACTTCTGGAATCCGAAAGTGTAACCGCTGCGAAGTAGACTTTTCCTGCCTCTCCTACTCTCCGTACTACTTTGCCGTACACTGAAAGAAATCAAGGGAAAAATTAGGCATACCCATTTCATTCCACCTGCTGGCTAATTACACCGGTTTCGCAGGAGGTTTGAGGGGTAGTTACCTGCTAAGCTTACCTGAGTACGGGAGGCTTCAGTCCTGCGCCCCCAAATTAAGGAATTGTCTCTTCAATTCTGCGGCAACTCCTGTCTTCCTTTCAAGCAGAACTGATGTCCCTTTACAAGTAAACGGAATTAAATATTTATTTACAAGAGCTTGATCCATACCAAGTTGTTTAGAATCTTTTATGCCTGCATCTGTGGTATTACTGCGCTCCACTACATTAAAAAAATAACAAACAGAAAGACGATACTGGCTCATCCTAATCAGAAATGCCACAATGCAAACAAATCACTAGCACTGATTTCTGGCTTAAGGTAGTGGACTCATCAATAAGACTATTTATTCTATTATTCTCATTTATTGCTTCAGCAATTTTACTTTCCATCTCTTTTGAAATATTATCGATTATGTTGGCACAACTGTAATTTGAATGTAATACTCTGCTCAAATTGATGTCATTATATCCTTGTAATTCTATATTAACAAATAAATATGTGTATGTATTTTTCTGCTTAATAATATTTTGAGGTGTACGAAAAAGCCTAATAGTTGTTTCTCCATGTTTTGTGATCATACTGTCTACAGCATTTTAAGTAGTCTTTGTTTACTTCTTTCCTTTATTGCCTCAGCAGCTTTGTGAGACAGACATTTTGTGTTTAGCTTTAGGTTCATCAATACTAACACTTTTACTGCTAAACTTACATTGAATCCATTGACCTGCAAAGTTAATACCAGCACCTTTTTGTACCCATATTGGCCGCACCAACCTCAGAGCATCCATGACATCCAAGTAATGGGATTTTTATTTCACGCCAGGGATTTTCGTCACCAAAACACCATAGAATACCAAGCATATACCATAGAATAATTAGGAGTTAAAATAATTTTGGAAATGTTTATGAATAAAACATGACGTTAGTAGAAATTCACTTTAATAGCTTTAAATGGGGTTAATGCTTAAGTACGCGCATTAATTGCACTTGAGATTATACAGGAATCTAAGAATGAAATTAACCGTATACCACAAATGTTTACCAAACAAGCGAATTAAAACAAAAGCATATCTAAAATCAAATACGAGCAATCCATGCTATCTTTTCTAATCTATTTATGCCATCTACTTATTCAATACGTTGAAATACACTAATTCAACCTATCCAATAATTCGGTAAAATCCTATTTCATCATCACGTAATTTAAACAGAAATAAAAGATTCTTACTACTATATTCCTAATACGAGCTCATGGAGAAATATTAATTCATCCTCACACACACACACACACACACACACACACACAACACACACACAACATGGTCCGGTATTGTGCTGTTATCTCAAACTTTAAAACATCCAGTTTTCTTCTGATGTCATTCGCGTGTCCAATCCGGGCGTTTCTTCTTCGTTTTGGCGAGTTAAAATGTGATTTATATCATATGATTATATGTCCTGTTCTATGTGGTTGCCGTGTTTACTTAATGTGCCTTTTTGGGTGGGTGACTTAAATCAGTCTTGAAGGCAAGACCATAATGGGCGGTACTGAAATGAATGTAAATTTAGCTATTTTATAACTCTTATGCTATCCAAAAACTGAACATGAATGAATAATATTTCCCACGTTTAAATTACACTCTAAAAAGCCTCGGACCATTTCTTAAGTGCTGGGAGTATTGATACCTTTTAATAATTTTCACAGCGCTGGCAGAATTCACCAATGTATCAGACTAGCAGTACGCACATTGAAGCAGCAAGGCCGAGATAATATACATTACCAAATCAACAAAATAAAGCTCGTTAATGATTAGCTGCATAGGTACACTTTTCGAAAAAAATATAGGATAACGCATAAAAATAAGCTATATATTCAGGAAATAAAACAATCTAACATTTATATTAATACATGAACTGTTCTTCACACTAACAAACAGGAATAACTGACATTTTGCAGTCACCGGAGTTATATCAGCCTCACTTTTAACCTCTCAGGTTGCACACGCAATTTCGAAAATATGTGCTGTGGTGCTTTCAAAGCTATCATGTTACCTCTGACATTGTCAAATCATATTCTTACTTTAATCAGTATGTACAATGTAAATAGTAGTTAGAGAAGTTATTGTATTCCACCGACACCGAAACTTCACAGGATATACATGTTTTGAGGACCTTTTATTCAAAAAAGAGCGTTTTTAGAAAATGGTCAACGTGTCTTGCAGTTCAAATGTGTGGAACGTTCTTCGAAATGTTCGATTTTCTCACAAATGGCTCTAACGATTTTGATTAAAATGTCGTATATTGAAGATGATTCCATGGGAAATAAAACGTATATCTTGCATTTTCATGGAACAGCAACTGAAGAAATCTTCAATTCTGGATAACGCTTAGTGGTTAATATAGAACAGTTCTGGGCCAGGGGCTAATGAGCATACATGGGAGCGATAGGGAATTTAAGGAGGGAGATCAGGAGCGAGAGATCAGGACTAGGGGTTAATGCGCATGCATGGTAGAGATAGGGAATTCAAGGAGCTCATACTAGGAGGAGGGCAACCTAGTCTAGGCTCAGAGTATTTGATGTATTCTTCAGTCCTTTAGAGTCCCTTTCACGGTCGTTTGCTTTGTTTATTAATTATTTTTGTGGCTTTTCCTAATTTTTGTCTTGTTTCAAGCTTTTTTTCGACTGTGGGATGCTGTCTGAAGATTGTATGTTTTATTATTATTTTGCAGTATTTTTCGCTCTATTTGAGTGTGCAGAGAACATTTATAAGTCCTTTATATGTTTTTTCAGTACTAGTGCAGCTGTTTCGAATGCTTTTGATGACATTTAATGACATTTGGAGGGTGTTTAGGTCTCTATGTCAGTTGGTTTCAGGGTACTTTTCAGACATATTTTTAGCTTTTTTCAACTGAGTTCGCGTCATTTTGTGGGTATTTAACGCTCTAAAGCTAATACTTTAGGCTGTTACAGACGTTTTTGCTCGGATTTTACATTATTTTCCAGTATTTTCTAATGATTTTTTTCGCATTTATAAGCATTTTACTATGTTTTACTGTTATTTTTCAGCGATTGTAGTGTTTCCAAATACATTTTTCAGGATTTGCAAGATGATTTTAGGCCTACCACAGATGTTTAGTATGCTTCTTAATGGCATTGCATGTCATTTGGATGTTGTTCAGGACTCTAGGACAGATAGTTGTGTGGTATTGATCTAGCATTTTAAGCTCTTTTTTCCACATCCTTCGAACCATATTGAGGGTATTTGGGATCCTAAAGCAGGTATTTTAGACGTTTGTCGATGGGCTTGAGCTCATATTTTACAGTGTTTTCTAATGCTTTTTTAGCACTTTTACAAACATTTTTGTGCGATTTGAGACTATTTTTCATTGCTTGTAGTGCTTTCACATACATTTTTCAGGATTTTAATGGTGATTTGTAGAGTTGTTACTGTTGTTTATTATGCTTTTAATGTCATGTCATGCCATTTGCGGAGGGTGTTTAGGACTGTAGGACGGGGTATTGATGAGACATTTTAGCTCTTTTCCATACATTTCGCATCGTTTTGTTGGTATATTTGAACTCTAAAACATAGTTTGTCCATTTTCAGGCGGATTCTTATTAATTTACAGTATTTTGCAGTGTTTTTAAATGTTTTATCGCTTTTATAGACATTTTGACTATACTTTGCAACATTTTTGCAGAGTTCTGTAGCGCTTTGTGCCTCATTACAGATCACTTAAGACTTTTAAGATATTCAGAATTATAGAGTTGTGCTAAACCCTTAGGCAGTAGGTACTTCAAACTACTTTGAATGTATTTTTTGAAAGCTTTTTAAGAACTTTATGACAACCACGGTGTACTAATGACATTTTTGCTCATTTAGGGGGTTTAAGTGTCCTTTCCATGCGACCTTATGGATCCATTTTCTTACGTTTCATGGTGATTTCATACATTTAGTGATGGTTTATGACACTTTCTAAGCAATTTTCGGCATTTTTGTAGTAACTGATGTCATCGTTTCGGTGTTTCTGATGTTTTTCGCATTATTTGCCATGTTTTATAGAATTTTCACATGTTCCAGGATGAGGTGATCGTTTTTTATAGCCAATCCGGTATCTTGCAGTTTTGACACATTTTCCATTGTTTGGATCTTTTATGATCATTTCTGAATTGTTTCCTTATTTTGCAATCCTTTAAGAGTCAATATTTTATCCTTCATTCAGATACTAACTTGTGAAACGAGGGGGTATGTTTTGTATGGTTCACCGTCTTTCTTAGTTTGTAAATCTAACATAACCTAACTTTTCATGTCTCCATCGTTTTGTATTTGTCTTTTTGTATGTCTCTCTTCCTAGGATGTCACTAAAAGAATGACCTAAGCCTTTGTTGAAGTGTTAACAGTTTATTGAACATTATGGTTCTTCATGTTTTATTCGTCTTTTGTTGTTTTTGCCTTTATTGAAGATGTTTTTTCTCTAGGATAATGATATCGACATTTATTGTTGTTTCTATTGAAGCGTTGAGCATATTTTCTGACTCATTGTTAGTATTTTTAGTTTTTATATAAATGTATCTAGCATGTGAGGTAAGGCGTCTCTCCTCTTTTATCTGGGCTTGAGACCAGCATTAGAAATGTATTCCAATGGCAGAGTTCCCGCCGACCCTCATTTTATTCTTCTATCTGTGCGTCTTTTACTAGATGCATGGGAGCGTTTGCAGTGTAAACTTCAATTTTATTCCTACGTTACAGAAGATGAGCAATGCATGTAGTATTCTCCCATGATACGTTCACAACTTTGTAGTGACCATAAGCATAGGTTGATATTCCATCATCAGCACTCTTTTATCAACAAAGGGCGATAGAGCGATTTTGTTGACTTTCACAGAAGAAGCGTTATGCTGCTGTGACAATCAAATTCATAGGAGTTCTTATTATCTCGCTGTTTTTAAGACAATCTACATAATTATCGAATACGATGTACTGCTTAATAGCGCCTCGTTTTATACCTTTAATCTTTCTTATCATTCCTCCATCAATATCGAGAGCATACATCTTAGGTCTCAGTCCGACAAAACGTTGGATAATTTTTCCATTAGCTTCAATTTAAACCTTCCCAACACTTTTTTGTTCTGTGTTGAGTGGCATATATGGCATATGTGACTTGCAGGGTAATCAGATGTATCCAAATGTTCAAGAAATTGCATTTGGCCCGGTATATGTCGGCTGTTGTAACTCGATGAATGGAGTTCGTATCCATGTACATAAGCTTCGGGTTTTGAGTCCCATAATACGACAATAGCACATCATATTGGTAAGAGTACATGAGGGTTTTAGAGATATCCAGCACACTCATTCCGATGTATATTAGCTTGTTGAATATAATCTGTCGTGAGGCCATATGAACAGCTGCTAGGTTAGGTCCATATATACTTCTATCGATGAATGTCGGCTTAGCAATCAGCTTTTCCAATGTTTTCTCGTTTGTCTCAAGGCGTATATCCATGCGAGTTCGTATATTCTGCATGGTTTTTCCAAACATAGCATTGTTGAAGAGTTGGTACAGATTATTTTCAAAGTAATTTCTAGCCTGTTGCATTAGCTTGTTATTAAACGCTATGAAAGGTTTTAACCAGCACGATTGTTGAAATTGTATCGCTCGATGGATTTTTGTCAGTCGTAGTCCATGTGAGAGTGCCTGTTTTAACGCCATGTAATGTAACATACTTCTTCCTACTTCCAAGGTGTGCAATTAGTTTCTTTACAGTTGAATTCTTTGGCTTCAGACACTCAGGCAAGAATGGCAAATCATTATGAAGATCGTGAAACTCAGTAGGATAAACCGCATCAACTTCGAATATATATCCAAGAGGATCATCTCCTTTTAGTGTTTCTATATTAATACTGTCGGGAGTAACCCACTGTAATCCTCCATAAGGCAGTGGACGCTGCATAGCCCATCCATATTTGCGTCTTCGTATGTAATAAATTGATTTGGTTTATTAGGTTCAAACTCCCCCATGTAAGTGTTGTTAGCCTGGGCATACCATTGAGACACCTGACATAGTCCTCCTCTTATACCTGATTCTACCATGAGAAGCTGCTCATAATCCAGTAATAATTCTAGTTCAATTCCGGCATGCAGAAGCATAGCGTCCCAGGTTAGTCCTGGAGATGCAAAGTAATGTACGGAATCTAAATTTATGAGTATTCAATGTTTGCTCTCTGAAGGCTTCAAAAACATCTGAGAGTAGCAGAACATCTGAGGTTAAATAGAGATCACTGTATTCTCCCAAATTTCGGATATTAAACTGTTCCCATACACTTTTAGCATGTTCGTAGTCTTGATCATTGATTTCCTCCTCATCTAGTCTATTGTAGAACACCCCCTTTGGAGGCAAGCATGTTTCTATTAAAACATGTCATGATGTTATGTAATCATAGGGATATACTCCTTTGCGAGTCACCAAACCAATCTTCTCTTCTCCAAAGTATTTACATGTCTCAGGAAACGATGTTAAGTTTTTTGTTAGTTTATCCAAACTTGAAATGAAACGGTATGTATCCACAAATCGAAGCTTAATATCTCCAAGATGCTTCGAGAATGAAATATACTTTTCTTCTGAGTACGGAATCACCTCCACTCTTTCACTTGTAAAACCTAACTGTTTAACGATGAAATGAGAATCATATTCGCTTAAGTCGTGAATGAAGACAGGAACATATTTCGGTGTTTTGCAGGATAGATTGCATTCATTATGAAGACTTCCATAAATTTCTCAGCAGCATCATATCCTCTGTATACATAAGGGACAATAGGAAGATCAGTCTGCATGAGCTCAACAGACAACGCTGGTTTGACGTAAACAGCAAAACTCATTGGAGAATGCTTCTGATAGGGTGTTGTGTAGGAATCTTCCGGATTAGACTCCCATGAGTAATACCGACTAAGAATACTCTCAAAATCCGCATAGATGACATACGGGAGTTTTAGCATCCTTTCCACATTTTTAAAGTGAACGATTGAGGTCTACTTTGTAGGCATAACTATCTTAGCGAGAACATGATTCCTACAGATAGTAGCATGTTCCTTCAATTTTTGCACTCCGCTTCGTCCATATCGCCCATCAAAGTGGGTGAAGCAGCGTTTACAGGTGTACACTTGTCCTTCATATTTTGTCTTTTGTTCCCGAATAAGTTTCCCAAATTTCATGATATACACATATTGATGCGTGCCATTTCCATCACTCAGAAGCAGAAGATCGCGATGATCAGCTAGTTCTTCCTCCACAACCTTTATTGGAAACACTTCTTTCTTTTCATCCAGTCCAAACACGTTGATAGATGTTTTATTTTTCTTTTCAAACGTTTAGATTCCAGACAATGGTGTCGGAAAAGTGATGCACGTGAAGTCATATTTTTCCTCGAGTTTCTTGTATTTGTTGATACGTTGAGGTCTGTCGACGAATTGAGTAAGAATAGCGTAGAAAAAGCACGGCTCATCATGTCGGTTCTGAGGGTTCACACACGCTTTCTTTACTTCTATAGATACAGGTAGAGGAATATAACTGCTTCGTCGAAGAGGGTTGTACTTGTTAATTCGAAAGCGTACTCCCTCCACAGCAAGCAAAGCCCCTTTGCTTCCTTTAAGTTGTGATTCATCCATTTCAGCATCCAGCTTCTTGAATTTTGTCTCTAGCATAATGTTTAAATCAGTTTCTAGAAATACTACCTTATTCCTGAATTTGAAGGTCTTGTGTGTAGTTTCTCCAGAACTATTTAAAAATCGACATTCCACTAATAGGTTAATCTTCACAGCTTTATGCATGGGGAGCTCCTTCTGAACAGATTGTATAATCATCTGCTTAGCTTCCTGTAGATAAGTATTCATGTCCTTGCTCGAATTGCATCGGATGAAGTAAGATTTAAGACGACCTTCAAACGGCGTCTCATATTCTTTCATGTCACACTCATTCTCCATTGTAGTCAATAGTTGGTGTTCTGGTAAGCTCAATTTTTGTTTTCTTCCGAGCCATGCCGGCACCGCAATGCTCTTCATGTCGACTCCTATTGTAGCTATTCCCGAAGGTTGTAGCATAGTGTTTACATTTGAAGAGTTGACCACAACTCGTCTCATGCCGTCTCTTGTCATAACTCCTTAGAAAGCTTTTACCGCACTTAATACAACTACAGTCAGAAGTAGAGTTCGTAGATGCTTCGTTGTCTGTAACGTTCAGCATGTGAGGAGTAAATTGGCTTGTATCTCCGGAACGGCTTTAAATAGAACAATGCGGTAAAAGGTGATCTACTCCTCTGCTTACTGCGGCCAAAGACAAATTGCCGCCGAGGGTCCAATATGCTTGGGTTAGATTCTGGGTGAATGTATTAAACGTTAGCTTCAAATAAGTCCTAAACTAATATAGATAAAGATTTCGAGAGAAGTGTATTCAATAGATAGGTATTGGTAAAATGTTATAAATAGACACTGGTTTACCTTAGGGTCCGGGGTTCGATGTGAAAACGGAAAGCTGATTTCCTTAAGATCTGTTAGTCCAACTATGATGGGACAACGACTATACGGTAACTATTATTGCGCTACATCAGATTAAATTATAATTTGTAATCTTTGGTCCTTGGTTCGAATCCATAACATTCGATGACTTTTTAAGTTTTTGTCTAAATCCTGAACTATAAGGCCTAAATTAACATAAAAAGCTGCTATTGGCGGACTTAGCATGCCAAACTATGATTATTTTGATTTTTAACCTGGCGGGTTTGAGTTCGATTCTAGGTTGATGTATGAAACTGTAATCTCTTATAGGGGCTATACTAATTTAGATAGTGACTTCTTCTTCTTTTTTTGTAGTGTTTAACGCCCGCTTTAACTACTTATGGTACCGCCGGCGGTCCAGATAGTGACTTCGAACAATTTTCATTCAGTATACAGCAGTACGTGCAATGCTAAATATAAACAGACTTACCTGAAGGTGCTGGGTTTGAGAAAAATCTTTAAAATATTTATCTCGGGAACTTTTAATCGTATTGAGACGGAGTAAAGCCTCCGGCATAGTTATTGTTAGGCGACAACAGTTTTGAGAATAAATTATGATTGCAGGACCTTGGTTCCACTTTATAACCTTAGTGGACATTTAAGTTTTGAGCGTAATTCTCGACTATTGAGTCGAAATTATTAGGAAGACGTGCATATTGATGATTTTAGCACCTGCATTTAAGATTCTAAGTACTTCTTAGTCTAGAGGACCTGTTTCGAAACCCGACACTAATGGACCTTAATTCTAAGGTGAATAACTCTTAAGAGGAATGGACATGAAGGGAGCGAATAATGCGGAAGCAGATACCATTCCCTCCGCTCTTGAATATTGATACAAATAAAAATGATAGCATTAGGGTCTTAGTTCCAATCTATAAAGGGTCCGTTTTTATAACTTCTAAACTAAAAGTGTAATATAGCTTAAATAAATATACACAATAAGGGCTCATATTGGCAATATCAAACTGGGCTAACAACTTTATAAAAAGAACACGGGTTCGATTACCGTCCTTTATTGACAGAACTTTTTAGGATTTCATGTGCATTGCAACTTTTAAAGCTGAATAACCCCTGAAACGCGTATGTAAATGCATTAATATGCTGAATTAGCTACATACAACAACCTGATCCTTACGGTCTAGACTTCGACTACCGAAAACTTGGAGAAAATACAACTAAATTAAATAGTAATTTTACTGACAGGGAATGTGTTTACAATGCTGACGCTATCCCTTTATCGTGGGTAGTGGATGGTATGGAAGGAGAGCATGTCTGAACATGAAGATTAAAGAAAAGGCATGCTAAAATCAAGGCTTTCAGGAGGTGATGTTAAACAGTGACGTATGAGGTTGGGTAGTAGAAGTATAGTTTTAGGGTGCGCAACTGCAAAGGTCATTAGCGCCCTAGGGTAAATAAAATAACTAAAAGTTAAAAGGCATAAAAACGCTAAAACAAATACCATACAAGGGTTAAAACAGACAGAGAATAAAAAGGCTACAAAAGCCAAAGTAAAATCGAGGGACTAAGAACACAAGTCGGTAAAAGGTAAAACACAGAGATAAAATTAAACCCTACTGAACATCCCAAAGTGCCGGAGAAAATTAAAAAGTCCGGCACAAGATACAGGGTTGTCGCCCAGAAGGGTGAGGATGTCTGTATGCAGACATAGGGACGCACACAGAACAGCATAAAGTTGGCAGTCCAATAAAACATGACCAACCGTCAAAGGCTCGTTACACGAAGCACATTGAAGTGCGGGCTCCCCAGGTAAAAGATGCTGGTGGCTAAAACGGTAATGCCCGATACGCAGTCGCGCTAAAACCACTTCATCGCGGCGAAATGCACGCGAGGAAGTAGGCCAGGGGACAGGAAGGGACTTGACAATTCTCACTTTGTTGTCACGCACCCCGGACCATTCCTCGAACTAGCGCGGAATGCAGGTGAACACGAACATCACCTGGAGGAACGGTGGTGCTAATAACTTTAGGCAATAAAACTGCAGATTTGGTATCTATGTCCGCTTGTTCGTTTCCGCACACACCTACGTGACCAGGAACCCAAACAAACGACACGCTGACGCCAGCGTCAGCGAGCGATTGCAGGCGATCCTGTACACGCTGTATCGACGGAATGCATGGATACAGCTCACGCAGGCCCTGTAGTGCACTGAGGGTATCGCTACAAATAACAAACTGCCTTAAATCCTGTCCCCGGATAAAAAGAAGAGCCTAATAGGTACCAAAAAGTTCGGCGGTAAAAATCGAGCATTGCCCCAAAAGATGAAATGTGTAACTCCGCGAATTAAAAACAAAAGCACATCTCACACCACGGTCTTCCTTGGAACCATCCGTGTAAATAAAACAATGGTTGGGAAACCTGGCCTGCAGCTCTAAAAATACGGAGCTGAAGACAGAAGTTGGAGTCGTCGATTTCGGCATGGATGCCAACCCAAGGTGGAACTGGGTGTCGCAACGTAACCAAGGGGGGAAGGAACATTCCCCCAGTGGAAACACAGGCGGTAGGCGAACATCCAAGATCCGAAGAAGCAGACGAAAACGAACTCCTGCGGGAAGCAATGCAACAGCGCTGACAGCATATTGACGGTCAAGAGCCTCGTCAAAGAATAACTTGAAAGACGGGTGATCTGGCAAGGCAAAGAGGCGGATAGCATAGCTGCAAAGAAGCAGATCACGCCTATGAGATAGCGGAGGTACAGTAGCCACCGCAGACAAGCTAATGACCGGGCTAATCGGAAACGCACCCAGTGCCAGACGAATCCCTCGGTGGTGAACTGGGTTTAAACGTCGTAAAATCGAAGGACAAGCCGAAGAGTACATAATGCACCCGTAATAAAGTTTAGAGCGAACAAGCGAACGGTAGAGCTGTAATAGCACGGTGCGATCTGCTCCCCAGGATGTGCTACATAAAAATCGTAAAATATTAAGTGCACGATCACATCTAGCCTTCAGAGAAGAGACATGGGACGACCAGCTAAGCTTCCTGTCGAACACCAAACCAAGAAACTTTACAGTTTCGGCGAAGGCCAGCGGTTCGGTCCAAAGATGTAGAGAAGGCGGTTCGTATGGTTTCCGACGCCAGAAGTTGACACAGACTGTCTTCTCGGAAGAAAAATGGAAGCCATCTTTGACACTCCAAGTATGTAGACGGTCAATACATGCCTGTAGGCGACGCTCCAAAAGGCACGTGGGCCGAGAACTACAATAAATTGCAAAATCGTCCACAAATAAGGAGGAGGAGATACCAGCAGGCACACATTCGACAATGGGATTGATGGCAACAGCGAATAGTGACCGCGAGTACCGACCCTTGAGGCACTCCGTTCTCCTGACTAAAAACACTAGAGAAAACAGCCCACACGCACACGAAACACTTGGTTCTTCATGAACTCCCGGAGGGACACTGGAAGGCGCCCACGGCAGCCCCAACTATGCAAGGTACGTAGTAAGCCAGCCCTCCAGCAAGTATCATAAGCTTTCTCCAGATCGAAAAATATGGCCACAGTTTGACACTTCCAAAGAAAGACATTCAGGATGTGAGTCAACAGGGAGACAAGGTGGTCGGTCGTAGAGCGGTATCGGCGGTATGTTGCACAGAAGTTTCTCGGACTCGAAACACCATTGTAACCGTCCACTGATCATACGCTCCATCACCTTACAAACCGCACTGGAGAGGGAGATAGGATGGTAACTGTGAGGAAGACTACGGTCCTTCCCCGGTTTTAAGATTGGAACAACGGTGGCTTCGCGCCAAGCTGTAGGAAAAACACCCTCGCGCCAAACGAGGTTGTACAGGTCCAGCATATATTGCTTACTGTCAGAAGAGAGGTTCTGTAGCATGGCGACATAGATACCATTGGGTCCTGGAGCAGAGAGTGTCGAGAGGATGCAAAACAGGCATCCAGCTCCCGCATGCTAAAAATCCGAGTTATAGCACTCGGAATCCAAGCACCGGAAAGAGAGATTCTGAGACTCCACGTCCGCCTTGATGGCTTGAAACGCTGGGTGATAATTAGCTGAGCTGAACGCAGTTGCAAACGTGCTACCAAGGGCGTCTGCAATAGCAACCGGATCAACGACAGTGTCAGTTCCCACGAGAAACCCCGATATGGAAGTACCAGTCTGCTTACCGGCAACACGGCGGAGCTTCTCCCATATAACAGACGAAGGTGTTGTGCGACTGAATGTTTCAAAACTAAGCCCAGGAAGCCCATATACACTCTCGAGTAATGCGCCGTGCCCGGGCGCCTGTTTGTTTAAAATTAATCAAATGCTCCAAAGTAGGATGATGGCGAAATACCCGAAGAGCCCTCCTGTAACCACGAATAGCATCGCGGCATTCGGTAGTCCACCAAAGGACCGGTAAGCGTCTAGGGTAGGAAGACGACCACGGTATGGATAGCCTGGCAGCGGAGATCACGACAGAGTTGAAATGTTTGACCATGTGGTCAACGGAGTCGAACAGGCGGTCGTTGACTACAGCCACAGCGGAGAAAAGAGCCCAATTTCACTTAGACAGCTGCCAAGAAATCGCACGCGAGGAGGAAATGTGATGTGATAGCTGAGTAATGACAAAGGGGGGAATAATCACTGGAACGAGTATCTGATACTACGTTCCACTGAAAGCGATGAGCAAGCTGTGCAGAGCAAACAGAAAGGTCCAGGTGGGAGAGCGTGCCAGAAGAATCGGAAATGAAAGTAGGTTCTGCGGTGTTACGAACAGTGAGACTATATTGAAAGAAAAGGTCAGCAAGAACTGTCCCCCGCGCGCAGGCCCTAGGAGAACCCCATAGGGAATGGTGGGCATTAAAATCACCCAACAGAAGAAAAGGTGCCGGCAGCTGACACAAAAGATGGAGCATGTCAGCGGCGCAGACGGTAGATGAAGGCGGAACGTAGACATTACATACAGTGAAGGAGAAACCAGGAAGAGTAAGTCGGATAGCAACAGCTTGCAAGGTAGTCGTAAGCGAGACCGGCTGACCGCAGATGTAATTGCGCGTTAGGATCATAACACCCCTATGAGCAGGAGAGCCCTCCTCCGGTGTAACATCAAACCGCAAAGGAAGGTATTGGTGCAGGGCAAAGGCTTCGTGAAGCGTAGCTTTGTCTCCTGCAAACACAGAAACAGAGGGTTATAGTAAAAGCTGCAATTAGGCCCTATGGGTACGCACACCGCGGATATTCCAAGCCAGGATAGCCATGGAGCACAGAGGCGTGAAAGGTTATCGATGAATCATACTATGAGTTTGCAGCTGGGAAGCAAACGATAGGCGGAAACGAAGTAGATGGAGTTAAGGTGGGCGTTTCTTGTTCTTTGCACTCTTTGGAGCCACAAAAGTATAGCCACTTTCGTCGGCGCTATCCGCTGATGTTCGGGATGCGAAGATCCCCTACGGCTCGTAGAACGAGAACGGGACTTGGAAGATTTAACAGTGGCCTTGAGTTTTTTATGACTGCGCTCAGCGCTCATGAGGAGCAACAACAGATGGTGTCGGTCTAACTAGCGGCTTACGAGCAGGTTGCGGAGAAACAGAACTTGAGGCAGTGGGTGCTGTGGATGTTGAAGGCTGCAAGATTGTTATGCTCGGCGACTGCTCTGTTTGCGTACACGCGTCGGCTATGGGCACGGTTTGTAGTGCCATTGAGGAAACAGGAGTGCGGCGGAGCGCTGATGCGTAGCCTCAGATGGTCGCAGGCTGCAATTGTTGGGAGCGACGCCGGGCTGCAGGAAACTCCTGGATGGCTTTTTCCTCGAGAAAACGCGGACACTGCTGTGAGCTGGATGGATGGTTCCCTTTACAATTGACGCAGCAAGGGTCCCGAGTACAATCAGTTTCTCCATGAGCAGGTTGGCCGCAACGTTCACATATAGCGTCGAAGGTGCACTGACTTTGGGTATGACCGAATTTCTGACACCGAAAAGCCCGCATGGGATTCGGTACATAAGGTCTCACAGCAGCGCGTTCATAACCACAGTTAAGTGCCTCAGGTAAGGTGGTACCTTTGAACGTTAGGAATACCGCTCGCAACGGAACCGACTGACCATCACGTTTACCTAGAAGACGGTACGCCGACATATACCCAGGTCGAAGAGATTGGAAACAATGTCTGCATCGAAAAGACCGTCTAAGCAGGCGGTAGTCACCACGCCTCTACAAGTGTTCAAATACTTGTGCGGAGCCCCTGTTATGGGGTACGAACCTAACAAACTGGCTTTAATGACCCCCCCAGGGGCCTACAACGGTAGGTACGGGTTAGGCGCACCCGGGGTCCCGACCCACCTTGACACCCCCTGTGGGCAACCTCAGAATGGTGAGGGAGTCAGTAGGCCAAATGCCCACCCACGTGTAGGCCGTGCGTGGAGACCCGTGTGGGTGAAAGGGAATATCCTGGTTGGTTGAGAGTTCCGTACCTGAGCCTGGGCTTCTGTCTTTCAGTAACTGGGGAGGGTGCGCAACTTAATACACCACTTTGGTTTCTGCTGTGCCTAAATGGGAGGCTAGGGACTAACCCACTCCCAGTCAATCGGCCAGGACTAGGTACTACACCGAACTCCAGGGTGAGTGGGACGCTGAGCCTGCTATATCCCCTGTGTAACCCTGTCACCCCAGTGGGGTGACCCCTTGTTGGGCTCCGTGGTGGGTGGGGAGCACTGGGGGATGAATTTATACCATTTTTATGGCACCTCTGATTTCGAATAAAGACGTTGGAAAAGAAGTAGTCGAGTCATGTGGTCCTCGCTGCTTGGTTATGCATAGGACAGAAGAAGGTAAGAAGTTCCTTACGGTGAGCCCTTTTACTATCCAAAAGGGTCTCGATGCCATAGCTGGTCCGCTTAAATCCTGCGTTCGAGCTCGCAATGGTACACTTCTTGTCGAAGCCAAGTCCGCCTCGCAAGCTGCAAGGATACTAAAAGCCACCATGTTAGCCAGCTGTCCAGTAAAGGTCGAAGTGCACAAGTCGCTGAACTCCTCACGCGGTGTAGTAAAAACCCGCGCGTTGGACGGTTTCTCCATTGAGGAGATCCAAGAAAATCTTGCGACTCAGGGTGTCTCATCTGTTTATCGGGTACAACGTAAGATCAACGGTGAATTCCTGCCTACTCGTACCCTGTTTCTTACTTTTGAACGGGTTGACCTCCCTCAAAAGATTAGGGCAGATATGAAGTTAGGCCTTATATACCCAATCCGCTGAGATGCTTTAAATGCCAACGTTTTGGTCACACTAGTGAGTTGGGTACCGGCAAGTCCACCTGCGTCCACTGCGGTGACATCTCCCACGATGGGGCTTGTGCTTCAGCTCCATCGTGTGTGAACTGTAACGGGGAACACCCATCTAGTTCCCGAGACTGCCCCCGTTTTGCAGAGGAACGAGCGATCCAGCAGATACGGGTGAAAGAGAAGGTGTCCTTCTTGGAAGCCCGGAAGCTCTGCGACTCCGCCAACCCTCTGCCCCGAGGTCCGATACCTATAGCTCAGTTGCAGCTAAACCGGTACCGCGTCGGGAAATCGCAACACAGACCGGCGATATGAACGGGGCTACTATTGCGGAAAAGGTTATTTTAGCCCAAGCGCTGCCAAAGCCTTCGACACCTGCACCCAAGTCGGTATTAACATCTGCCAAATCCGCCAGCTTACAGATTAATCCTGCACACTTGTCACCGAAAACCTCGACCTCGGGAACTAAAGCTGGTAAATTCACGACGTCTTCTCCCCGGAAAAACAGTTTAAGACCAAATATGTACGACAAGACTTCTTGAAAGAGAATGTGTAATCTTCTACCAAGTCATCTAAGCGTAAGAAAAATACACGCAACTCCCCACGTGTATCCTCCTCTGATGGGTCATCTGGGGAGGAGGGCGTGAATCGGCGACGGCCGACTTCGCCGATAGGCACATCCAATCGGTTCGAACTTCTCGGACATGAATTTGGTCTTAAAAAAGGGACCTCCCTTGTGGAGATGGACCAGGAGGATTCTGCCGCCACTGCCAGAGGGACAGTGCGGAAACGGCAGGATCGTGCTCCTGAAAATAGTACTAGCCCAACGCCTGAGAAGAACAAATTGAACCGACCAGCTAATCCCAATCAGCAGAAGCGTCTTTCGATCTGAAACTTGTCCCATAATATACTCAATGGCTATCCTCCATTGGAACATACGCGGAATTCGACCACATCAACCAGAGTTTGACTTGTTGCTTCGCCAGCATGAACCCTTGGCTGTATGCTTACAAGAGACGAAGCTCCGTCCACAGGACACCGCTACCATCAGGCAATACTCCTCCGTACGATGTGATTTATCCCCGGAGGACGGTGTCCCGGCACATGGCGCCACTATGATGCTTATTCGAGATGATATTTTTGCCAACTCCGTAACCGTACAATCTGCAATCCAGTCCGTTGCTGTCAGCATTAAGCTACCCTCCGCTTTATTCACCATTTGCAGTATCTATTTGCCTCCATCTGCGGACCTCTCGCACAGCGACTTAGAACACCTCATTTCGCAGTTGCCAAACCCTTTTTATTGGAAGGCGACGTGAATGCACATCACCCTCTTTGGGGCTCTCCTCGGGCTTGTGCGAGAGTTACGCTACTTAAAGACTTCTTGGATAGTCAGAATCTTGCTCTCTTGAACACCGGAGAGCCCACCTTTCTTTCTGACGCCTTTCATAGTTTTTCACACATTGACATTGCAATTTGTTCCCCTCAGCTTGCAGTCACGTTATGCTGGAATATCATCTCGCATTTGCATTCTAGTGATCACTTTCCTCGTCGTATTATTGTTTTGACACCCGTTGTATGTTCCACCCGTTTACCTAGTTGGCGCCTAGACCACGCCAACTGGGAACTGTACTCCCACTTAGCTGAATTTAGCTTCCAAGAGCACGACTCTGTGAACCACTTGGTCGAACATCTCACAGGGACCATTCTTTCTGCTGCTGCTGAGCAATCCATTCCGCGTTCGACTGGCTACAGCCGCCGATTTCCGATACCTTGGTGGACCGATGCCTGTCGGGATGCTATTCGCGCTCGCAGACGAGCTCTACGAGTTTTCCAGCGTTCTCCTACACTGGATAACCTGATACACTATAAACAGAAGCGTGCACATTCTAGGCGAGTTATTAAGGATAGCAAAAAGATGTCATGGAATAAATTCGTGGGTTCCTTTAATCGACATACACCTTCCTCTGTCATATGGGATAAGTTAAGACGTGTGGCTGGGAAACCGAACCATATGCCTCGCCGGTCTCAAAACACCTACCGGAGCTGTTGTTGATACATTTGACGTGGCGAAAACTTTAGGCAGTGCATTCGCTCAGGTGTCTAGCTCAGGCAATTATTCCCCTGAGTTTCTTACAGTTAAGACTCAGGTGGAATGTCAAGGATTCTCGTTTCTTTCTGGCAACCTTGAGGATTATAATCGCCTTTTCACCCTGGTAGAGCTAGACAATGCACTCTCCTCTACTCTCCTCTTCACGACACTCAGCACCAGGACCAGATGGTATCCACGTCCAAATGTTGCAACATCTCTCTCCTGATTGCAAAGCTTTCCTACTCGAGGTCTATAATCGTGTCTGGGTTGATGGCATTTTTCCAGACAAGTGGCGGGAGGCCACCATCATACCCATTCTTAAACCTGGAAAGGACCGCCATCTTCCTTCCAGTTACCGTCCTATTTCCCTCACCAGTTGCGTGTGCAAGGTGATGGAACGCATGATCAATGGACGGATGGTGTGGTGGCTGGAATCCCACAACCTTCTGACGAACATCCAGTGTGGATTTAGACGACGACGTTCAACAACTGACCACCCTGTCTCTTTGTCAACACAGATTAAGGACGGCTTTCTTAAGAACAGCCCCACAGTTGGGATATTTTTTGACCTCGAGATGGCCTACGACACGTGTTGGCGGTCGGGAATATTGCGTTCTCTCCACAACTGGAACATACGTGGACGCCTACCGTTGGTCGTTCAGGAGTTTATGCGGGACCGTGTTTTTTGAGTGAGGGTCGGCTCGGTTTTTTCTAACCATTTTATTCAAGAGAACGGAGTGCCTCAGTGCTCGGTACACCGCGTGACGCTTTTTGATATTGCGATAAATTCCATATCACTATGTGTGCCTCCAGGTGTCTCTTCCTGTTTATTCGTGGACGACTTTGCCATCTTCTGTACTTCTCAGCGTACACCGTTTTTGTAACGCCGTCTCCAGCGGTGTTTGGACAATCTCTATGCTTGGAGCTCGAAACACGGTTTTCGTTTCTCCGCTGAGAAGACAGTCTGCGTTAACTTCTGGCGCCGTAGGTGGCAAAGGCCGCCGTAGGTGGCAAATGCCGCCGTCTCTTCGACTCGGGCCAGATTTACTTCCTTTCGCAGACGAGGCGAGATTCCTTGGTTTGATCTTCGATCGGAAACTTTGTTGGGCACCACATATAGCACAGCTTAAAGCACGATGTGACCGTTCTCTAAATATTTTACGGATACTAAGTGGCAAATCTTGGGGTGCGGATCGGGCGGCATTGCTCCGTCTTTATGGTGCTGTGATTCGTTCGAAGTTGGACTATGGCAGTATTGTGTATTCCTCAGCCCGACCTTCAGTGCTCAGAAGGTTAGACACAGTCCATAATCAGGGCATACGTGTGGCCGTTGGAGCTTTTCCAACGAGCCCAGTTGTTATCCTCTACGCCGAATCGGGAGAACCTCCTCTGCGATGTCGGCGTGATGTCCTGCTTGCTAATTATGGCTGTGGGCTGAAGTGTATGCCTGGGCATCCAACTTATCACGCGTTTTTCTCCCCTAGCTGCACGAGCGATACTGCCTCCGCTCTCTGAGCCCCAGGCCAGCAGGTTTTCGTTTCCGTGAGCTTATACGCCAGCACCATGTTGACATTCCTCGGCTGTTATCCAAGGGAGAGAGTATATACACCTCATGGTTACGAGCCACCTCCCATGTCGATCTCGGGATGACGCTTTACGGGAAATCTGTTACGCCTCTTGATAGTATTTGTCGTTTTTTTAGAATTTTTATGCAAATACAGTGGCCGTACTTGTATCTACACCGATGGTTGTAAGAGTCCCGACGGTGTTGGATGTGCTTTTGTCACTGGCACCGCAACTTCTACTCACGGTTTGCCTAGTAGCACATCTATATATTCTGCCGATCTATATGCAATTTATCAAGCCCTTCTGTATATTCGGCGTCGAAAATTAGGTGCCTGTCTTATTCTTAGTGATTCCCTTAGTGCGCTTCAGAGCATTCGTGAGTTGTACAATTACCATCCTTATGTGCAGCACATCCAGGACGTTCTCCACATTTTGCACGCTTCTGGTTTTAATGTGGAGTGCGCCTGGATTCCTGGACACGCTGGCTTGCCAGGGAATGACACGGCGGATTTGGCAGCGAAATCGGCAGCTACGGTGCCCAGTGTTACGATTACCTATTCTACAGCAGAAGATTTTAGAGTGGCTGTACGGAGAGCCGTTTTTTCGACTTGGCATGCGGAGTTGTCGGCTCTCCGTGGTAATAAGCTGCGAGAGGTGAAGGACCTCCCTGTCAACTGGGTAACCTCCTCTCGTTCATTCCGCCGGGTGGAGGTAGTACTAGCTAGGCTAAGAATTGGCCACTGTATTTTTACTCACAGTTACCTTTTTAAACGTGAACCTGCTCCTGTCTGTGCGCTCTGTGGGGAGGCACAGACAGTTCGTCATGTGTTGCTGGAGTGTAGTCACCTGGCACACATTCGGTCATCCATGGGCATGCCGGCCTCTCTTGCTGAGGTCCTGGCAGATGACCCAAGAGCTGTGGACAGGTATTTTAAATTTTTAGCAAAAGTTTCTTTTACCTTGAAGTTTTAGTGCGATAGCAGTTTTTTTTTAACTCTTTTGGTTTTAATGTGTTGGTTTTAGATGGAGTTTTATATCCAGCTCTGGTTAGAGGGCTGGACAGTTCTGTTCCTTCTGTTTCAACTCTTTTAGCTCTTTTTGCTCTCTTTTACTTTTTTGCCATGGTATTTTCTTAGTCTATTGCCAAGTTTTAATCATAAGGGCGCTAATGACCTCGGCAGTTGAGCGCCCTTAAACACCATTATCATCATCATCATGGCTTTAATGAGCTTCTTTGACTGGTGCTCGTCTTGGTTTCCAATAGAAGGGTACCGTCTCATGTTCTGGTAGCATTGATCACTTTACCGCAAATCCTGTCAATTTCTCGTTGGATATAGAGGGGACTAATATCTGTCATTGTTTTCTTTTCACAGGCCAAGGTCACAACTAAAAATCTGTCAAAAGAAGAGGTTTTGCGTTGAGATAACATACTGGAAAGACCCCCTTTCGGAACTGTCGGCGTCAACCTGCCATCCGGAGGTAGAGATAAAAGACAACAAAATACCTTCCGGTCTGTGCTGCCATGTAGACCCCTACCAGACCGAATACCTCAGAAAGAGTTACCCTCCAGCCACCACTGCTGGTCCATACGGGTAAACGCTTCAAGTACAACCCCTACCACAGGTATAACCACCTGTGCCTCCCCACTATAGGTCATGCTGAGTAATAAAGCAGACATGGCTTCAGGGGACTTGTGGTTGATCACACCGGGTTTCCGTTAGCGGTAACGCGACCTGTCCGTAATTCTAACCCAACGAGCAGTGTTCGTCGGGAAATTAAAATGGACCGGTTCCCCAAGGAAGCTACGTGGGTGTACATAACGGTATGGACAGGCTCCGCACCTAAGGCTTACACATAGGGACAGTAGGAAGGGTCCACTCAACCTTCACGCCTGAGACATCCGAAGAGCACACATTTTGGAAGCTGCACTGGAACCGTGGGACAGGAATCACGTAGATAGAATAAAGATCCTTGTTGGTGAGGCAGGAGTTAATAAATCTAAAGTTTTAAAACTAAATATGTACAGAATAAGCCTAGAAGGGGAAGAAGATGAGGCGAGTAAATTCGCTGCCACAAAATCAGACACAAACACATACGCACAAAACACAAAACGTGGCTCAGTTGGTGGCGATGGGGATGATGAGATGGCGGCGAGTGGCTCGGGAACCCACGGGTGCGCCAAACTCGTATCTACCGTAGTAGGCCCCTGGGGTGTATGAGGTTGGGAAGAACATGCAGGGGGAGGGGTTAAAACATGAAAACCGATTTTAGGGAGGGGAAGGTAAATGCTCTAACCTGTCGGGCGGCTTTTATGAGGAACAACAGCGGGAAATGAATGTTGAACTTTCAGATGTGTATGCTTAATCCTCGATTATATGATAATTCATGGATGTATGCACATAAAAATATATAAAAACTATAAAATCTAAAGAAACATGAAAAAGTATGTACCTGATATATAATTTATGTTCTTACAGCCTCTAAAATATGAGTCCTAGGTCGACCAGTAAACGCAGAAACCCCAGGTAATGACATGGCTTAAGTCACGTGACCTCCTAGCAGGTCCGTGACGTTGGTATAAATAGGAGGGGCTGTCTATTGCAGATCTTCATTGCGCAAGTTTACTTCGAGTCGAGTATATTAGCTCCTCTTAGTGAAACCAGCTATCGATATCGAGAAGAACGTGTTGTGGTGACCATTTAATCACACTTAGAAGAATTTATCAGCTAGAGACATGCTGAAAGTTTCAGACAACGAAGCATCTACGAACTCTACTTCTGACTGAAGTTGTATTAAATGCGGTAAAAGCTTTCTAGGGAATTATGACAAGTGACGGCATGAGATGAGTTGTGGTCAACTCTTCAAGTGTAAACACTGTGCTAAAACCTTCGGGAATAGCTAACACGGGAGTCGACATGAAGAGCATGGCTCGGAAGAAAACAAAAAATTGAGTTTACCAGACACCAACTATTGACTAAAATGTAGAATGAGTGTGACATGAAAGAATATGAGACGTCGTTTGAAGGACGTCCTAAATCTTACTTCATCCGATGCAATTCGAGCAAGGGCCTGAAGACTTATCTATAGGAAGCTAAGCAGAGGATTATACAATCTGTTCAGAAAGAGCTCCCCATGCATAAAGCTGTGAAGATTAACCTGTTAGTGGAATGTAGATTTGTAAATAGTTCTGGAGAAACTACAGAAAAGACCTTCAAATCCAGGAATCAGGCAGTATTTCTAGAAACTGATTTAAACACTACTATGCTAGAGACAAAATTCAAGAAGCTGAATGCTGAAATGGATGAATCACAACTTAAAGGAAGCAATGGGGCTCTGCTTGCTGTGGACTGAGTACGCCTTCGAATTAACAAGTACAACCCTCTTCGACGAAGCAGTTATATTCCTCTACCTGTATCTATAGAAGTAAAGAAAGCGTGTGTGAGCCCTAAGAACCGACATGATGAGCGGTGCTTTTTCTACGATATTCTTACTCAATTCGTCGACAAGCCTCAACGTGTCAACAAATACAAGATACTCGAAGAAAAATATAACTTCTGGACACCATTGTCTGGAATCTCAACATTTGAAAAGAAAATAAAACATCTATCAACGTGTTAGGACTGGATGAAAAGAAAAAAGTGTTTCCAATTAAGGTTGTGGAGGAAGAACTAGCTGATCATCGCGATCTTCTTCTTCTGAGTGATGGAAATAGCACGTATCCTTATGTATATACCAAGAACTTTGGAAAACTTATTCGAGAACAAAAGACAAAATATGAAGGACAAGTGTACACCTGTAAACGCTGCTTCACCCACTTTGATGGGCGATATGGACGAAGCGGAGTGCAAAAATTGAAGGAACATGCTACTAACTGTAGGAATCATGCTCTCGCTAAGATAGTTATGCCTACAAAGGGGACCTCCATCGTTCAGTTTAAAAATTGGAAAGGATGCTAAAACTCCCGTATGTCATCTATGCGGATTTTAGGAGTATTCTTAATCCGTATTACTCCTGCGGGCCTAATCCGAAAGATTCCTACACAACACCCTATGAGAAGCATTCTCCAATGAGTTTTGCTGTTTACGTCAAACCAGTGCTATCTGTTGAGCTCCTGCAGACTGATCTTCCTATTGTCCCTTATGTATACAGAGGATATGATGCTGCTGAGAAAGTTATGGAAGTCTTCATAATGAATGCAATCCATCCTACAAAACATCGTAGTATGTTCCTGTCTTCATGCACAACTTAAGCGAATATGATTCTCATTTCATCGTTAAACAGTTAGGTTGTACAAGTGTAAGAGTGGAGGTGATTCCGTGCTCAGAAGAAAAGTATATTTCATTCTCGAAGCATGTTGGAGATATTAAGTTTCGGTTTGTGGATATATACCGTTTCCTCAGTTCAAGTTTTGATAAACTGACAAAAACCCTAACATCGTTTTCTGAGACATGTAAATACTTTGGAGAAGAGAAGATTGGTTTGGTGTCTCGCAAAGGAGTATTTTCCTATGATTGCATAACATCATGACAAGTTTATAAGAAACATGCTTGCCTCCAAAGGAGGCGATAGACTAAATGAAGAGGAAATTAATGTCCAAGACTACGAACATGCTAAAAATGTATGAGAACAGTTTAATATTTGAAATTTGGGAGAATACAGTGATTTCTATTTAACCTCAGATATTCTGCTACTCTCAGGTGATTTTGAGGCCTTCAGAGAGCGAACACTGAATACTCATAAATTTGATCCTGTACATTATTTTACATCTCCAGGACTAACCTTGGACGCTATGCTCTGCATATCGGAATTGAACTAGAATTATTAATGGATTATGAGCTGCTTCTCATGGTAAAATCAGGTATAAGAGGAGGACTATGTCACGTGTCTCATCGGTATGCCCAGGCTAACAACACTTACATGGGGGAGTTTGATCCTAATAAACCAAATCAATTTATTACATACGAAAACGCAAATAACCAACATGAATGGGCTATGCAGCATCCACTGCCTTATGGAGGATTTCAGTGGGTTTCTCCCGACAATATTAATATAGAAACAATAAAAGAAGATGATCCTCTTGGATATATTCGAAATTGATGAGATTTGTCCTACTGAGCTTCACGATCTTCACAATGATTTGCCATTCTTGCCTGAGTGTCCGGAGCCAAAGAATTCCACTGTAAAGAAACTAATTGCACACCTTGGAAGTAGGAAGAGGTATGTTGTACATTACATGGCGTTAAAACAGGCACTCTCACATGGACTACGACTGACAAAATACCATCGAGTGCTACAATTTCAACAATCGTGCTGGTTAAAACCTTACATAGCGTTTAAAAACAAGCTGAGGCAACAGGCTGGAAATGACTTTGAAAAGGATCTGTACAAACTCTTCAGCAATGCTATGATTGGAAAAACCATGGAGAATATAAGAAAAGGCATGGATATACTCCTTGTGACAAACGAGAAAACACTGGAAAAGCTGATTGCTAAACCGTCATTCATCGATAGAAGTATATAAGGACCTAACCTAGCAGCTGTTCATATGGCCTCACGACAGATTATATTCAACAAGCCAATATACATCGGAATTAGTGTGCTGGATATCTCTAAAACCCTTATGTACTCATACCAATATGATGTGCTATTGCCGTATTATGGGACTGAAAACCTGAAGCTTATGTACATGACTACGAACTCCTTCATTCATCGAGTTACAACAGCCGCCATATACAAGGACAAAATGCAATTTCTTGAACATTTGGATACATCTGATTACCCTGCAAGTCACATATGCCACTCCACACAGAACAAAAAAGTGTTGGGAAAGTTTAAATTGAAGCTAATGGAAAAATTATCCAACGTTTTGTCGGACTGAGACCTAAGAGGTATGCTCTCGATATTGATGGAGGAATGCTAAAAAAGATTAAAGGTATAAAAAGAAGCGGTATTAAACCGCACATAGCACTCGATAATTATGTAGATTGTCTTAGAAACATCGAGATAATAAGAACTCCTATGAATTTGATCATATCACAATAGCATATCGTTTGTTCTGTAAAAGCCAACATAATCGCTCTATCGCCCCATGATGACAAGAGTGATTGCTGATGATGGAATATCAACCTATGCTTATGGTCGCTACAAAGTTGTGTATCATGAGAGAATACTACATGCATTGCTCATCTTCTGTAACGTAGGAAGAAAATTGAAGTTTACACTGCTAACGCTCCCATGCATCTAGTAAAAGACGGAAAGATAGAAGAATAAAATGAGGGTTGGCAGGAAATCTGCCATTGGAATAAATTTCTAATGCTGGTCTCAAGCCCAGATAAAAGAGGAGAGACGCCTCACCTCACATGCTAGATATATTTATATAAAAACTAAAAATACTAATAGCGAGTCAAAATATATGCTCAACGCTTCAACAGAAACAACAATAAATGTCGATATCATTGTCCTAGAGAAAAAACATCTTCAATAAAGGCAAAAACAAAACAAAAAAGACGAATAAAATAGAGGAATCACAAATTTTACTAAACTGTCAAAACTTCAACAACAAAGACTTAGGTCATTCTTTTAGAAAAATCCTAGGAAGAGAGACATACAAAAAGACAAATACACAAAGATAGAGACATGAAAAGTTAGGTTATGTTAGATTTACAAACTAAGAAAGACTGAGAACCATACAAAACATATCCCCTTGTTTCACAAGTGAGTATCTGAATAAAGGATATAATATGACTCCTAAAGGATTGCAAAATACGGAAACACAATACAGAAATGATCATAAAAGATCCAAACAATGGAAAAATGTGTCAAAACTGCACGATACCGGATTGGCTATAAAAAACGATCACCTCATCCTGGAACATGAAAATTATATAAAACAGGAAATACGAAAAAATTAGAAACACTGAAATGATGACATCAATTACTACAAAAATGCGGAAAATTGTATAAAAAGTAACATAAATCATCACTAAATGTAACAAATCACCATCAAACGTAAGAAAGTGGATCCACAAGGTCGCATGAGAGGGACACTTAAAGTGCCCCTAAATGAGAATAAATGTCGTTAGTACACCTTCGTGGTTGCCATAAAGTTTTCAAAAAGCTTCTAAAAAATGCATTCAAAGTAGGTTGAAATTAGCATTACTCTATAATTCGAAATATTTTAAGAGTCGTAAATTATCTGTAATGGGGCACACAGCGCTACGAAACTCTGCAAAAATGTTGCAAAGTATACTCAAAATGTTTATAAAAGCGATAAAACCATTATAAAACACTGCAAAATACTATAAATTAATAAGAATACGCCTGAAAATGGCCAAACTATGTCTTAGAGTTCAAATATACCAAAGAAACGATGCGAAATCTATGGAAAAGAGCTAAAATGTCTCATCAATACCCCGTCCTACAGTCCTAAACACCCTCCGCAAATGGCATGACATGACATTAAAAGCATAATAAACAACAGTAACAACTCTACAAATCATCATTAAAATCCTGAAAAATATATGTGAAAGTACTACAAACACTGAAAAGTAGTATCAAATCGCACAAAAAAGTTTGTAAAAGAGCTAAAAAAAAAAAGCATTAGAAAACACTAAAATAATCTAAAATATGAGCGAAAACCCTTTGACAAACGCCTAAAATACCTGCATTAGGATCCCAAATACCCTCAAAATGGTTCGAAGGATGTGGAAAAAGAGCTAAAATCCTGGATCAATACCACACAACTATCTGTCCTAGAGTCCTGAACATCTTCCATGGAATGTCATTAAAAAGCATACTAAACAACTCTGGTTAGGACAAAAATCATCTTGCAAATCCTGAAAAATGTATGTGGAAACACTACAATCGCTGAAAAATAACACTAAAACATAGTAAAATGCTTACAAAAGCGAAAAAAATCATTAGAAAATACTGGAAAATAATATAAAATACAAGCAAAAACGTGTGTAAAAGATTAAAATAGTAGCTTTAGAGTGTTAGATACCCACAAAATGAGGGGAACGGTTGAAAAAAGCTAAAAAATGTCTGAAAAGTACCCTGAAACTAACTGACCTAGAGACTTAAACACCCTCCAAATGACATTAAATGTCATTAAAAGCATTCGAAACAGGTGTACTAGTACTGAAAAAACATATCAAGGACTTATAAATGTTCTCTACACACCCAAAAGGAGCGAAAAACACTGCAAAATAATAATAATAATAAAAAAAAATCTTCAGACAACATCGCACAATCGAAAAAAAGCTTAAAACAAGACAAAACTTAGGTAAAACCGTAAAAATAATTGATAAACAAAGCAAAGGACCGTGAAAGGGACTCTAAAGGACTGAAGAATACATCTAATACTCTGAGCCTAGGTTAGGTTGCCCTCCTCCTAGTATGAGCTCCTTGAATTCCCTATCTCTACCATGCATGCGCATTAGCCCCTAGTCCTGATCTCTCGCCAGAGACTCCCCCCTCCTTAAATTCCCTATCTCTCCCATGTATGCGCATCAGCCCCTGGCCCAGAACCGCTCTATATTAACTACTACTACGTTAGCATAACTGGTAAACTATAAGACATAGATCTTACTACATAAATAAAAAGTATATATAAGATATATGTAATATATAATACATATATAATATATAATATGTATAATATATATAATACATATATAATATATGTAATATATTACATATATATCGTTAAAACACATCATTCATGTCAATTTTTGTAGAATTAACCATTTCAGAGATATTTGTGGTTTTAATTTTAAAATACGTAAAGCTTTCTCAAACGAGAAGTCCTTGTCTGTTTCACCTCGCTTTTGATTTGCACGTTTTCATGGAAAGAGAACCGAATTTCAATGATAATCGCATAGCGGCAGCTTATCCTTATTTCCCTTCTGTTTATAAGGAACTAAGTAATAAGACCATTTCTCGTAATCTTTAACACTATTAGCATGACGCGGACAAAAGAATCATATGTTTAAGAGTAATTCGTTTGCAGAACAGAAATAGACAGTTGCGTGAATGGAACGTATGAGATTTTTCTTCAGTTCTTTTTTCGCTTCCTTAATTTAGTTTTCTGGAGGATTATTTAAATCGATATATGTTGAATTATTATTCTTTTCATAGATTGAATTAAGAATTAATCTTGTGTGCTTTCTCTTGATGGAGTGTTTCATTAATATCATATCCTGATACATGCACCTGTCTGGTTAACAAGCGTTACTCACATTGGCAATGTAGCACTTATTTTGGAGTGTTAGCCGCTAACCTGTCAGACCCCAATTTACGAAATTAAGAGCTGTACTATGTGTACTGTTTAAATGGTACTTAACACACGTTAGTAAAACACAGTCAGATGTTTATTAGCAGTTCTCGGAACCATGCAATCACAACGCAGCTAATATTACGCAAAGACACCCGAACTGTCAAGTGCAAAGATCGAGCGGCGGGAGTATACTTAATCCTGCTGGATAGTAGCAAACCAGCAACTGCTTACCACTTGAAATATGTCTACTTTTCATATATTAGCTTAACTTCTAACTACTGGCAGTCACAATAATTCAACGCTGCTTCCAGCATCATCCTTAATCCAAAACTGCAACTATTATTATACGATCATATTATCTATATCTAAATATGTTCATATCTTTTATTAAAATATCAGTATTACTTATTACTACCATTATTCATTACATTAACCTAAATAATTTATTCCTGAATTATCACTCTGAATTTATATTATTAATATTCTCCTCACTTTGATCGCCTCTGTGTATTGAAATATTACATATTTAATCACTTCACTTTTCATTAATCATTTTGAATAATGAACAGTTTGCGCCTTGTTTTTAATAATGCGTGTCGCTAGTTGCTAGATATTTATCTTCCGCTTTTCATTACACCTCACTTCTACTAAAACTAGTCTCTCTTCCTCCCCTTTCAGTATTCATCTACCGGCTTCTCTTCTCTACAACCTGTTACCTTCTCTTTCATCTGCTCGTCTATGCTATCCGAAGTTTGCGCATATATTCCTATTCTTCTCTGTCTGTGTACGCTAGCTGTAGATGTATTCTTTATGATTTGCTGTCTACTTGCGTGATGTATGTTTTCTATTGATTCTCTATTATCACCCTTTCTTCAAGTGCCAGTTTCGAATTTCGTTTATAATATTTAGACAAATTAGTAATGTATCAATCTTATAATAAATTAAATGTGATGTTCCTGTAATTCTCTTTTTTCATTTTCCGGTTTCTTATAATATTTTGGGCATTCAAAAATATGCTGTGGTGTTTCTGTTACTTAGCATGTGTTACATGCACTTGTTAAGGCCTTTTTCAATTTTTCGCCATTATGTTTTGTATGGGGCACGCCCAGTCAAATGATATGCAAGTTCTTTCATGGGTTTAATTAGTTTGTAGCGCAATCTTTTATTTTCGAGAACGTATCATACTTACTTCTTCCTAGCTGTACGTCTTTCCATTCCATGTGCCAATCAGCCATCAAAATGTTAATTTCTCTTGAATTTGCGCATTCTTCTCATATTGTTTCTTCAAACTTACCTGATTTTCATTTTTTTCACTCAATATATGATTCTCTTAAATTTCTGATAATGAACAGCATTCCCGTTATTACTAATAATATGACAGCACCGTTGTATTCAGAGCACTTGTATATCTGAACTATATTTTCCTTGCGTTCTTTTTAAAAGTTTTTTTTTTATCTGTGTGTTTTTCATTTTTGTTACCCATGCTCCTGCCTGTAGATTATAATTGACGAAATTATACATTTAATATGATTTAACGGTATTCTAAAGTGCATTCTACTTATATTATATTATTCCAACCAAGATCGTAGTTCTAAATTCAATCATTATTGAAGGGACATGCTTGTGCTTTTGTATTTCATTATTGGGCCTTTAATCAAATTTGTTTTTCATAACACATAATGAATTTATTTGCTACTATTTCAAGATCAGTTTGTCTACAGCCTGCTTCTAGGTTTTAGCACATCAGAGCGTTCTACAATCGCATGTCTATTTTATTCTTCTTATTAATAGGTTATTTGCATATGCAATGGTTGTTAGTACGCTGGTTCATTTTGTACATCGTCCAAAAGTGTTTCAAAAGCGACGCCCCAAAATTCCGGTTCAAAGACCCTGCTCTGTGGTCGTCTCCGTAGTTTTTCTAAGTATAGTGTCTTAAATTCCTGTTACATAAACTGGTGTATCTATACAATTATCTTTATAGTGTCATATACATATCTTCGACAAGTTTTAATATGTTATCTCTTAAAAACAACCAAACACCAAAGATTATCAAAAGCTTCAGAACTATCAACAAGGATACCATGATCTTAATTCTTAAGTTGTTGCGTCATTAATTGCGTTCAGTGTTGATCTCCCTTTCTGAAAGCCTCACTGTCTATTACTCATACCAATCACCATTTTAAATTCTGCTACACTTTTGCTTCCACGTAGCATTAAGGAAACAAACTGCTCTCTAAGAATTAGGCACAAGTATATCTTTAGCTTTGCTTTTTTCACCAGCTCAACATTAGCATCCTTCCAAAAATGGAGAAATTTTCCTTGTAAACAGTAATTTAGAAGTCTCTGTAGAAATTGTGTCATTTCTTTTTCTAGTTGTATAAGAACTTCAATGACGTTTCTTTCTAGTCCGGATCCATCCTCTCATTCTTCCTTTCATCTTTCCTTCCTTCTTTCTTTCTTTGTTTCTTTAGATTTTATTTTAATCTCCGTTACACTGAAATGACGATATATCTAGTCTAGCCATAAATATTGTCACAAACTTTTGGCTTGTACGATAGAACCAATTTTTCAGGTGACAAGAAACGCTTATGCTGAAATTTATTCCTGATCAGTGTATGTTCAACAGTGAAAGAGAAAGAGTGCATCTGCTTCACTTAAACATGGAGTGGGGCGATTGCGAAAACAGGGTAGCAGTGATTGCCTTGCACAATGTTGGAAGGTCACCAACTGAGATTTCTCAAATCCCGAAACAGCTGGAAATTAGCAAGAGGTTCACTTGCCGGGCAATACAGAGGTTTACTGAGACCGGTATTGTAAGCGATTGCCAAAGGGATAACAGTGGCGGCTGTTAAAGCATAATCTGGCAAAATCCAGTCCAGAAGCAGATGTCACAGGGGCTCAGTATTTCCCGACGATCAATATCCAGGGTACTTGATGATGACCTTGGGGTCGGAGCTTATGGGTGGAGATTCGGATATTGCTTCCCTGCTACTTTCAGTTGTCCTTCTGCCACTCTCGCTACAAAATCTAGCACATCCATTCTTTCTTTATTTGTATAGCATATTTATAATAAGCGTGCGGTTTAAACAAGCACCGGTCTGTTAAGCTCAGATGATGATGGACTTTAACGGCACTGAACTGGTGGGTAATTAGCGTCCTTAGAAAAGAAATTATGGCGATAGCCATAGATAAAAAGCAATATAACAATAAATGAGAAATAAAATTAAATCCCAAAAGAAATATAAAATCCACGGTAAATACAACTATCCAATGCTAAAACTAGAGATACAAGAATCTATTAAAAAAATCGAACAATGGAGCGAAAGATCTAAAACTAAATCTTCAGTAAAAATCACGTGATACAAATTTAAATATTTAAAATCATGCCTGCCGCTCCATTATCATCTGCCAGAGAAATAAAATTCACTATTCCCTGTGAGGGTAATGAAAAAACTGCGCAGAACTTTGTGGGCGCAACTATAGCCAATTAAATCGTTCTCCTTTCTCCAGCATGTCCACATGACATCAGACACGCATATGTATCGTGAGGTTTTTGTCGGTGGTGGGAGAGAGGGCATTGCAAGCGGCAGTGAAGGATCACTAAAATCATAGCGTACGGTTTATTGTAACAGTATGACGGCGTCGTGAATACGCTGCACAATGTGATGGTAGTTGTACAGCACACGAACGCTCTGAAGTGCACTAAGGGAATCACTCAGAATATGGGGTCACCCAGATTTTGACGGTGAACACAGAAAATGGCTCGGTATATGCCATATAGTTCTGCAGTTTAAGTGGATATGCTACTATGCAAACACAAAGTATACAGTTCGGTTTCAGTAACAAGGGCACACCGTCGGTGCGCTTTCTTTCATAGGTGTATATACTAATTCGGGTATTCTAATGTGATATAGACTCTAAAAATAACAAGTTCGGATACTGGAAATAGGCATCGAAAGCTTCCCGTATGCCGTCATCGCAAGATCTTCGTGGGATGTAGCACGCAACTAAGGTTGTTCCCCCTCGCCCCGTTGGGAAACAGGCGAGGCATTTCAAGAGCATCTTTATGAAGACGCTCTCGAAAATGTAAACCTGCAGGCCTTGGGCAATGTGAGAGGCTTCTATAACGTTCGTCCCGTTCTGTATGGCAAAAAGGAGTAAGCGTTGGATGCAAAGGCATGCACTTAAGCCCACATCCATTATTTGCCAACAGAACGCCAGGTTGACATTTCAGAGAGGCATAACGGCTCGCTATGGGTTGGTTGGAAAAGCTCCAACAGCCGCACGGATTCCCTGATTATGGACTGTATCTTATCTTCTCACTATAAATGTCTTGCTAAAGAATGAATGATGCATCCGTAATCTAATTGGGTTCAGATCAGTGCGCATTAAAGACACAGCAACACTGTTCGAACCGATCCCCAAGCTTTGCCACCTAGTACCCATAAGGTGTTCAGAGAACGGTCACATCGCACTTTTAATTTTCCTATATGTGGCGACTAGCAAAGTTTGCAATCGAATATCAACATAAAGAATCTCGTCTCATCTGAGAATGACAGTAAATCTGGACCAAAGAGGAGTTAAGGTGGTGATGGCCTACTACGACGCCAGAAGTTAACGCAGAGTAACTTCTCGGTTGAGAAACGAAAACCGTTTTTAGAACTTCAGTGTGAAAGATTCTCTAAGCTGCTGCAAACGGCGCTTCAAAAACTGCGTACGCTGAGAGGTACAAAACACGGCAAAATCGCCTATGAATATGCAGCACAATTCATCTGAGGCGGAAAATTGCAATAGCGAATTAATCGTTGTAGCAAACAGAGTGACATTTAGAACCGATCCATGTTGCACTTTGTTCTCTGGAACCCCCCTCCACCCCCAAAAAAATCCTAAAACAGAGCCAACTCTTACTCCGAAAGCGCGGTCCCTCATAAACTACTGAAAAAACAACCTAGATGTCCACGTATATTCTAGTTGTGTAGGGAACGTAATACAACAGCTCATTAAAAAACATCACAAGCCTTCTCGAAGTAAGAAAAAAAAACCTTCCCAACTGTTTGATAGTTATTTATGAATACATTCATGAGCTGCGTCGATAGCGATACAAGGTGGTCAGATACTGACCGACGTCGTTGAAAACTGCACTGAGTGTTGGTAAGTAGGTAGTGAGTTTCTAGCTATCATACCAACCGTCCATTGATCATGCGTTCCATTACCTTGCGAACTGGTGAAGGAAATAGTAAGGTAGTAGGACGGTAAATAACAGTCTTTTCGAGGTTTGAAAATGGGTATGATAGTAGCCTCCTGCCACTTTTCTGGAAAAATGGCATCAATCTAAACACGATTATAAACTTAGAGCATTGAACATTTGGACATGGGCTCCATCTACGCAGCTGTGGAGTTTCGCGAAGTAAAAAGTGCCTGGTCTAACTCAGTCATGGTGAAAAGGTGCCTGTAATCTTCGCGGTTTCTGGAAAGAAAGGAGAATCCTTAAAATTCTACCTGGGTTTTAACCGGAAGAAATTCAGGCGAATAATTGTTTGAACTAGTCACTTAAACGAAAGCATTGCCAAAAGTGTTAACCACGCCAAACGCATCAACAATAACGCCTGCAGCCGTTTCTAGACCGGCGATTGGCATATGGATCGATTTTCCGGCAACAGGCCTGAACTATCCCAGACGGCAGAGGAAGCTCTATGTTGATTAAATGAAGTCAGAAACTTGCTTCATGGTGTATTTTTGTTATTCTGAATTATGTATATACGAGTAGATTTCGCACGTGGGTTATTATATTGTATCAGAATACCCGGTTTAGTACGAGGATGGAAAGCTCCGAGAGCAGCCTGAAGCACGAATGGCATTCCAGCATTCATCTATCCAACAAGGAACCAGAAATCGACGGTGTTGTCCCAGCCGACCGCGAAATAGATTAGATTAGGAAGCATTCTGTAGGTTAGTTTAGGCCAGGAAGCCACTGAACATGGAACTTGTCAAAGGATATACATGTATACATATGTTTATATACTACGAAAAAAGAAGACAGAAAACAATGTACAAAGCTTTAGTGCTAAAAGCACGGGTTACAAATACAGCAGAATAGACATATAATCACACCATTTGCATTTTAGGCCTGTACGCCACTGTACTATACTTAACGTGTTCCATAAAAGCTTATGTACTTCCTTTTTTGCATGCACATATAAACAAAGAGTATCGAAAATTGGTGTTAAAATGTGTAAATAAATATAATATCATTATGTAACACTGATGTAATAGGTCACGCCGTGGCCGAGTGGTTAGACCATTCGCCTCTCACCCAGACGGTCCGGGTTCGATCCCAAGCGACCGCATGTGAGATTTGTGGGCGGTTTTCTCCGGGTTCTCCGGTTTCCCCCGCCATCGCATTCCACCGGTGCTCCATCTTCATTCATGTATAATCAGTGTCACCGCCTGCGGTGCCGTAAGTAGTTAAAGCGGGCGTTAACCACTACCACTACCAAACTGATGTAATATCAGATGATAGTTTTCTGATTATCGACATAATAGTTACTACTAGTAATTATATAAAACTAAAATATGCTTATTGTATTATGTACTCTCCATAAATGTCAACAAATTAAAATATATATTTACAAATATGTTTTAGAATTTACAATGTAACATTTTACAATTATATACTAGAGTGTAAAATATGAAAGCATCGGGCTTTACAGACATTGTGTCATTGCTAAATACCAAAACATGCATTTGACACATTCGTGCAAATCAAAGTATACATCAGTTTAATTTCAATATAAAACACACACACACACGCTAATATACCAATAATACAATACATTATAATACTTATAAATACAATGATTACTGCGGTATTGTCAGTCAGGTTTGTCACTTATATTCATCTATAGAGTAAAATGATTTATTGCAAAGGTGCTCCTTAGGAGAAACCTTAAAAACCCTGAAATTCCCAACATCTTCTTTGAGATTACTGGATAGAACTTAAATATCTTGATTGTTTCATTATATACACCTTTCTGAAAGCAATGAATATTGGCATTGGGACGGTGAATATATCCCTTTTGTCCAGTATTAAAGTTATGAATTTCTATGTTTGTTATAAAACTATGTCGATTAACTGCATAACATTTTAAAATGGATAGTATATAAACACACGGTAAGGTGAGTATGCCCAATTTTTTTAAATAGTTCTTTGGATTAATGTCTGCTATAAGCATTACAGATTATTCGTATAGCTTTCTTCTGTATCTGGAAAATGCATTTACTATCCACTGATGGAGTTAAAGTAGGCAAAATACACTAATTGAAGTGTATCAATTCAGTGAAATTTAACCAGTGTTGGGAGAGCATAAAATGCTGAGCTAACTTTAGGTGTGATGTAGCCAATATGTGACTTCCAGTCCAAATGGTTATCTACCTGAAGGCCAAGAAATTCGACTTCATTTAGCTGTTGTAACAATGTATCTTAATTCCTATTTTATGTGTTTGGGGTGAGCGAGTGGTTACAAAATTTAATTGTTTTTGTTTTTTCAAGGTTTACTAAGAGTTTCTTTGCTTTGAACCAATTTGACATAAAATTTAGAACATAGTTTAATTTTACTACACAGTCATTGAAATCCTTACTTGTTATTAGAGCACTAGTATCATCTGCAAATAAGCAAATACTTGCAATACTGTTAATGTATAATGGGAGGTCATTTATGTAAACCAAGTACAAAAGACGCCTAAGATCGATCCCTGGGGAACACCATGTTTTACTGATTTCCATTCTGAGGCACTGTTTTGATACCCATTGGGGTTTTCTAATTTTGAGCCTTTGTTTTCTCTTCTCTAGGTATGAAATGAACCAATCTAATATGTTATTCTTTATTCCATAGAAATGAAGTTTTTCTATCAGAATCTCACGATTCACACACTAAAAGCCTTCGCTAGGTCACAAAAGATTCCATCGACATGCTAATTTTCATTTAACGCTGTTGACACCTTATGCGTGAAGTTGTGGGTTGCATTATCGGTCGCTACTCCTTTTCTAAAGCCAAACTGTTCTTTGGCAAGTAAATGCCAAATGTCAACTGTTCTTTGGCAAGTAATTTTGAGAAAGCGGACAAGAGAAGTATAGGTCTATAATTTGAGACATTATCTCGTTTGCCTTGTTTACAAAGTGGTTTGACAATAGACTACTTCATTCTGTCAGGACATATTCCATTCTTTAGTGGTTCGTTACATAAATAGCTAAGGGGAATGCTTATTAGATCAGAACATGCTTTTAGGATTTTGCTTGGTATTTCATCATATCCAGAGGAGTTTTTGGTCTTGAGCAAATTTATTACATTTTTTATTTCAGATGGTGTAGTCATTTTTGCCATATATTCAGACTCTGTTTACAAAAGAAGTTTTCAAAAAACTTAATGCTGACTTTTTACATCCACAATTTATGTTTAATTTGTCTGTTACATTCCAAAAGTAATTGTCGAAAATATTTGTGATCTTTTAAGAATCATCAATTTTTTGATTACCGGAATTCAGTGCAATTGAGCAGCTTTCTTGAGAGCCATTACCTGTTTCTCTTTTCATTATATTCCTGATAGTTATTTTATTACCGAAATTGGATATCTCTTTATAATAATGCAATATTTTAGCAGCTTTTATTGTTTCTTTTGGAATTTTACAGTACTTTTTGTGGTGGCATTCTAAGTTTGGGTCTTATTATGTTTTTCAATTCTTGGTATATTTTTCGCTTGCGTTTGCAAGAAGTTTTAATGCCTATTGTAATCCAGGTGTTATTTTCCTTCTAATTGAGTATTTTACGATATTTAACGGGAAAAGATGCTACAAAGTGAGAGTTGAAATGTTGTAGGAAATGATTGAACTTGTCATTTACTTCATTTATTTCATAGATTTCAGTCCATGATTCTTGTTGAAGGGCATACTTGAAGAATATGAGGGCGCTTTCATCTAGATTTCGTATTCTAGAATATTTATAGTTTGGTTTTAACTTTAGGTTAATTCCTTTAATGATAAGTATTTGTGCCTCATGATCTGAAATATCATTTGCAAATGGCAAGGTTATTGAAGTTTCAATTCTATCCACATTTATGAATATGTCATCTGAAGATGAGCTACCCTGAATTCTTGTAGGAAAATGTACTGTGTGTGACATGTTATATGTAAAAAAAAAATATATAGAATTGAGTTGGTCCGTTCGGAGGCTAGGAATAAGATAATAAATATTGATGTCACCAAAACTTATCAGTTCTCGTTTCTATTTCAATATAAGCTTTAAGGAGTCATCTAACTGCTTTTGAATACCTCACAGTTACCTAAAGGGGACCGATATAGAGGTATTATTGCAAAATTCACTTGATTTATGTTTAACTGAACTGCCCACATCTCTATGTCAAGCTCAAAGCAAAACTTGTTAAGATTATTGATTTTATAAGGTACAAGGTCTTACAAACAGGCAAATCCCTCCTTTTTGTAAATGTTTCCTTGAATATGCTGCTTCTAAAGAGTACCCATGCAATGAAATTGTCATGAATTCGTGCTCTGTTAAGTGATGTTCGGATAAGCATAAAACATGTGACTGTAATTTTTCAGAACCAAGACTAAGAGGAAGTTCATCATCTTTGTTTCTTAAACCCCTAATATTTTGGTGAAATATACACATCGAGCTACTGTTATCATTTATCTTAATAAAATTACTGATATTTCCTGTATTCCTAACATTTTTTGTTAGTGAACTTTTATTTATTTCAACTGACTTTATAGTTCGTTCATGGCTATTTTGGGATATTGTCTTTAACTTAAAACAGTCCTATCAGATATCACAACAGGAATTCTACCCATAATTCTGTCGGCAACTAACTACAAAAGCTGCCTTTTGCCTATAGAATTGAAGTGTAGACGGCCCAGTAGCAGGAAGAATCGGCTTTGTGGGGTGTTCGACTAAAAAAAACCACAGAGGGTTGCTCGTCCTGTTTAAAACATCCAGACAGGAGATACGGTTCTTTTTGGCTTCTTCTAAGCGCCATTTGGGTAAACGTGTGAAACATTATATTCTGTTTAGAAACTAATGAGGCACGGGAAGTGTTTACTAGAATGTAAATCAGATATGATATAACATCGTAAGCAAATTGCTAACTGTGGTGCACAAACGGGCACATCCAGGTGTGAGAAACTATTGAAGGAGTCGTTAAGTAATATACGTTTTGCGGTATTCAGGAGAACTAGATTGTAATTAAAAAAAAATCGGCAATAAGTTTACTCCCGTACAAGGCCGAGGTGAGCACTAAAGTGAGTTGTGGGCATTCACGTCGGGTGCTGGTAATTGGAAAACTAGGTCTTCCAAATCAGTGAGCGAGAAGTCATCAGATGGAGACATAATAATATATACTACAAATGGAGATGTCAGCCTAATCTTTATAGCGACTGACTGGATGTCAGACTCTAAGTTTACAGATTCAGTGAATATGATGATCATCATAGTTCCATATGCAGGAACATCCCTTCAGGTGATAACTCACACTATATAGGAGAGTACTGCCTTATTGTAAAGTTGCACTGCGGACGGAGCTTTGTCTCCTGTAAGCATATGACCAAAGGAACATTCTTGTTGAGCAATAGTTCAAGGTCTGTTGGATGTAGTCTACTTCCACGTATGCTCCATTGTAGGTTAGCCATTATCTATATTCTGAGATAGGTTTGAAACTGAAAGTCATTTCTACATGGAGGACAATACTGGTCGGTTTAATTCATTATTTTCCGCTCTCGGACAAACACCACTTCTTTTTTTTTCGGGAGGGTGATGCCGCCGTTTACGCACTGACCATCTGGTATTGAGGGTAGAATTCTCCTGTTCCATCTCCTCCATGGGGAGGACCCCTCTCCAATAGAAAATTTCTGTTCGAGAATCTCGAAACAATTAGAGGTACTGATGGGCGAAGATGGTGGTCGGCGATCTGGACTTCTCCCTGAGGATTCCTCAGAAGAGAAGCTGCGTGGAGAGTGACCTGGGCTTTTCCTTCCGTTATGTATTTGAGCAGAATTTGTATTTTCTTTCTGGAAGTCGGTTCCGACATAACTAACCTTGACAATTTCAGGTGCAGAGTATGTTAAAAAATATTAAACAAACTATATAAGCTCCATATACTAATTTTCATGAAGATTGCTTGAATAACTCAGAAACCACAATTTTAGAACTAAATAACGTAAAACGATTACTCCAGCAGTTAAGCACTCCGTAAATGCACAGGTTTTTTTTTTTTTTTTCTCGATTGTTTCATTTGTTTAGCCGCTTTTTAACTTCAATGGTCATATCGGGGGCTCTGACTTGTGAAACTGTAGATTCAGAACATTAGGTTAATCAATTTTATATCACTAAACACACTCACATTTACTTTCACATTCATACTTGCAGAATGTATGGGGGATAGGGAATAATTCTGGTTAAAGAAAATTCCCCGCCCCAGCCGGGAATCGAACCCGGAACCACCGGATGAGAAGTTAGCTCGCTGACCATTTTACCACGGATTTGTTAAATACTTAATACGCTAAATTGTATTTTTCTCTTCCACATATTTTGGAAGATCTCAGATGTAATCGTCATGTATGCTAATACTGGGAATTAATAGAAATGGCGGTCATTTGTAACTCATGAGGCACACATTTTTGCTCTAGTAAATAACGATATAAGTTTTTATAATAATATGAACGTCGACTTAGGATTTGCGCTAGATTTGTAGCACTTTACACCATTGGTGACAACGCGGAACGGATGATTAAAGTGTGAGGGGAATGTCCGCACTGATTGTTAACCTTTTGAAGCAACGACCACACACATACTAACATCTCAAGGTCAGCATTTAGGTCCCGCAGAGAAATCACATTTAAACTACTGAGTTTTTAAACAAGTCGGCTCTTGGACCCTAAAATCACTCAAAGTCTCGATAAAATCTGAAGTCTCACAGTCACACTGCCTTAAGGTGTTCAAGATGGGCCTCGAAACACACACCTTCCACGCCCCAAGGTTGGTTAAAACTGTTTTCTAAATGCACACCATTAATTCTTTTTCATCATGCCTTCCATCGTTGTGTTTCCCTTCTGAACTGCCCTAAACCCTCTTCAAATCCCAGTCCCATCACTGACTGTGGCATCTGATGCCGATGCTAATCTCGGCAGCCTCAGGGTTGACCGTGGCGTCGCAACCTCCGGCGGAAGCGCCAATTTAGGGATAGTCGCGCATTTAGATGACAACGTGTCGATGGATGATAGGACAGCTAAGCCACAGTAACAATTGGTTAGAGACTATGTGGTAACGAGCGTACAACGGTCGGGATTCCCAGTTACGACGACGGCGCTCGTCTTGACATTTAGTGAAGACATCCGATTTCAATATGACATCTACCGTGACATTTACCTGAAGCGTCTTGTAACGATGCAACCGTTACATCGCCAATTTTAGAAATTTCAACAAAGAAACTAAAACAAAGTTAAACTCGTAAAAACTGCATGGTGACTTGTTTTTAAGACATAAATGTTGGTAACCATGGCTATTTTTATAATAATAATAATAATAATGAATTTAAAAGGGGCATTTCACTTAGGTGATCTGCTTTTTACATAAGAGAGTACAATGACCGTCACTATTTATTCGCTGCATTATGTATTCCCACCCTTTTTCTATGTTTATATACATGACTCAAGGTTGATTAATTCTATCGCAAATACTCCCGGTCTCAAAAAACTGATTGTTTACTCCTTATATTGGCAAAGTACTCAGTACTAGCTGGGGACTTAAAATACGCCCTAGCGCTAATGAAATTCGAATGCATTTACATCAGCTAGAACAATCTTAAACACATTTTATTTTTGAGCTCTCTCCTAAAATAAGCACAGTTTGTCGAATATGAAACTTATTCTTAAATGTACTGTAACCACAACTACATTTTTGTAGGCTAGAAAATAAGGTTATTTCTGTTATACTGGTCTCTCAATGTCCACGTGTAAGCAACAGCGCCAGTAAGCTTAATCTAGACTACTTTTATTACCAGTTCATACCCGGGAGATATATATATATATATATATAGAGAGAGAGAGAGAGAGAGAGAGAGAGAGAGAGAGAGAGAGAAGTAAGGTTTAAGGGCGCCCAACCTATAAGATTATTAGCGCCCTAGGAGATGTAAGAAAACAAAACCCAGCATAAAATAAAACTTAGGGCTAAGAGTTCATGCTATAAAACCACGCACACAGACGCTAAAACGAGGATTAAAATGTAGGAGATGACACTCAGAAAGAAAATATAAAAAATCTAAGGTGGTTAAAAGAAATGGATAAAACTAGTGTCAAAAGCTGTAGAACGCCATAAAAACTAGACAAGTCCAATCATAGGGCACTGTCGTATAAAAGATAAAACCCGTTCTACCGCAGTCAGACGGTCTGCTAAAATGTCACGCATGCCACTGGGCAAATTCAACAGTCGCGTGGCTGCTAAAAATTGGCACTCGGTTAAAATGTCTCTCACTGTCAAGGTTGCGCCGCACCGACAAACTGGAGTTTGCTCTTCTCGCAATAAATGACAGTGGCTAAAATAACAGTGTCCGATACGCAGGCGACCTAACATGACCTCTTCTCGGCGGGAGGTGCGACAAGACGTTTTCCAGGATATGGGGAGTGCTTTAATATCCCGCAGTTTGTTTCCAGTAGTGCTGGACCATTCAGTCGCCCAACGAGAAAGAATGGTCCCTCGCAACACCGCCTGAAGATCACTAGCGGGAACAGCATAAGAAAATATCCTGGAAGATGTAATTGATCTCTTGGCAGCAGAATCAGCTCTCACGTTTCCCGCTAGTCCCGTGTGACCAGGCACCCACAAATACGTTACACTTAGACCTGCTGCCGAAAGCGAGAGAAGGCAATCTTGGATCCGCTGTATGATTGGGTGGTAAGTATACAGCGGACGAAGACTTTGGAGAGCATTCAGAGAATCTGAACATATTGTAGTGAGTGGTATCCCCTGTCGCCGCACATAAAAAAGAGCCTGAAGAATACCAAATAGCTCAGCTGTAAAAATCGAACACTGTCGTAAAAGTCGAAAAGTAAAACAGTGGTTATCAACCACAAAAGCACATCCAACACCTTGAACATTCTTCGACCCGTCAGTATAAATAGAAATGTGGTCGCGATGTAGGACTTTAAGGGCTAAAAATTGGGATCGAAGGATGAAACCAGGAGTAGTCGACTTCGAAAAACAAGAGGAACCTAGATAGAAAGAGCTGCCAGAGCGAATCCAAGGAGGGAAGTGGGTTTCTCGTTTGCGAAGCACTGTAGGCATGGACATGCTCATTGGCCCTAGAAGCTTGCAAAAACGTACTCCTGGTGGTAAGAGGGCGAGGGAGCGAGAGGCGTAATTAGCGTCCAAAGAGTCATCAAAAAAGTATGAATGAGCCGGGTGGTGAGGCATACTGGACAGACGGCAGGCGTAGCTGCACAAGAGAAACCCACGGCCATTATATAGCGCTGGTTCTGCAGCTTCCGCACAGACACTACTGACTGGGCTAGTACGGAAGGCGCCAGTTGCTAGTCGTATGCCTTAATTATGAATGATGTTTAAACGACGAAGGATAGACGGTCGCGCTGAAGAATAGACGATACACCCATAATCCAACTTGGAACGGACTAATGTACGATAGAGGTATAGCAGAACACTCCTATCGGCTCCCCAGGATGTGCCACTTAAAACACGTAAAATATTAAGAGAACGTGTGCAAAGCGCCTTCAAATAAGTTATATGGGCAGACTAACATAACTTTCTATCAAATAGTAAGCCCAGGAATTTCGCTTCTTCAACAAACGGTAGCATATCTGTACCTAGGCGGAGAGAAGGTGTAGGAAACTGCTTCCGGCGCCAGAAATTTACACAAACCGTCTTCTCGGCGGAGAAGTGAAAGCCATTTGCCACACTCCAGGAGGAAATAGAGTCTAGACACCGCTGAAGACGACGCTCGAGCAGACAGGTACGCCGAGCTGTGAGGTACACAACAAAATCGTCAACAAACAGCGACGAGGAAATCCCTGGGGGAAGGCAGTCAACAAGAGGGTTGATAGCTATAAGGAACAGAGTGACACTAAGTATTGAACCCTGAGGTACTCCGTTCTCCTGATAAAATAGTCAGATAAAACCCAATCCACACGCACACGAAATACCCGGTCTTTCATGAACTCCCGAATGAACATGGGAAGGTGACCACGGAAACCCCACAGATGAATCGTACGGAGAATGCCAGTTCTCCAACATGTGTCGTACGCTTTCTCTAAATCTAAAAATACAGCTACAATCTGGCTTTTACTCAGGAACCCGTTCATAATGTGGGTCGAAAAGAGACACCAGATGATCGATAGTACAACGGTTACGACGAAACCCACACTGAACGTTCGACAATAGGCCCCGAGATTCGAGCCACCACATAAACCGCCCATTGAGCATACGTTCCATAACCTTGCAAACCCAACTAGTTAGGGAAAGTGGGTGGTAGCTGGAAGGAAGTTGGCGATCCTTGCCAGGTTTCAGAATGGGAACAACGGTGGCCTCGCGCCATGCAGCAGGAAACGCACCTTCGAGCCAGATGCGATTAAAGAGCTGGAGGAGAAAGAGCTTACCATCCGTAGACAAATGTTGAAGCAGCGACACATGTATGGCATCGGGCCAGGAGCGGTATGCCTAGAAAAAGAGGGGGCATGTTCTAGTTCGCGAAGGCTAAAAGGGCGGTTGTAGTCCTCATGGTTGTCGGAGCGGAATGACAACTCCTGGGCTTCCAACGCCACCTTATGGGGAATAAAAGCTGGGTCATAATTGGTGGAACTGGAAACTGCCTCAAAGGCTCTGCCCAAGGTGTCTGCGATAAGAGCCGGCTCTACCAGGATGTCACCTCCTATCCTAAGACCGGGTATAGCGCACGGTTTTGCCTTACCGGCTACACGCCTAAGTCGGTCCCACACAACGGATGTGGGAGTGGAACTATGAAAGCTCTCCACTTAGCGCTTCCAAGAGGCCTTCTTACTTTCAGGATAATGCGCCGCGCTCTAGCCCGTAGTCGTTTATAGACTAATAGGTTTTCTTCTGTTGGGTGACGTTTGAAAACCCGAAGAGCACTTCGCCGCGCACGGATAGCTTTGCCGCATTCCTCGCTTCACCAAGGAACCCGGGTACGCCTAGGTTGTGAAGACGTACGGGGAATGGAGCGTTCGGCGGCGGCGGCAGCTATGATAACGGAAGTTAGGTGCTCAACCATGCTATAAAATAAATAAAATAAAATCTGTATATTAAACCCTGATAACTAATTTCTTAAACCAGGCTCAAATATCCCGAGCTTTATATATTTATTACTACTTATACCAATTACAAATTTAATTATACAACTTAAATTTACAGATATAAACTTAACCCAACTTATCCTAATTTTTTTTTATAAATACCAATTAAAGCCATAATTATTATCAATTAAACTGTGTTAATATTTAATTCATACAATTTCAATTTAATTAATATTAATATTATTATAATTTCGTTTTAATACATATTAATAATTTCTATTTAACTTTAATGTATAATTTTACTATTACTATTATTAATTAAATTTTATTTTATATTATTTATTTATATTATACACATATTTTATTTTAAAAAGAATGTTATTATTTTAATAATTATTCTATTAGATAATTTAATTATATTACTCTTACTATTATTATATTACTTAAAATTACATACATATAATTATACATATAGTTACTATTTTATCTATAAAATTTAAAATAAAAAAAATATTCAAAATCTTCTCGGGCTTCTAGCCAGGTAAAAACTTGGTTTGACACCAACGTTTCGAAGAAGTGCATCTTCCTCGTCTTCAGGGTGAACTGATGGTTTGAGCTTGCGGAGACTGGTATTTATAAGAGCTGGGATGAAGCTAACATCTGATTGGTTCGCTTCATCCCAGCTCTTATAAATACCAGTCTCCGCAAGCTCAAACCATCAGTTCACCCTGAAGACGAGGAAGATGCACTTCTTCGAAACGTTGGTGTCAAGCCAAGTTTTTACCTGGCTAGAAGCCCGAGAAGATTTTGAATTAACACGTCGCCAGGAAAGCTTCAGTTCTTATTTTAAAAAAATATATATATTATTTCATAAACTTACCAAAAAATACGAAATTATAATTATTTTTAACTTTATATTTATACTTATTTAAATTTTCTAAAATGAAATATAATTATTTCCAATTATTTCAAAATCCCACAATTTTAACATTAAATAGGTATATTATTTAAAAATTTCAAAACCATACATATTCAATGTATATTTATATTTTATTTAAATTTACATTAAATCCAAAATTCAAAACATAATTTAAAAATGTTATAATTTAATTAAAACATTTTAAAATATTTAAATTTAATTCAAATTTGGGGTTTAATTAAACATTTAAAATTTAAATCTAATAATTTTAAATTACTGGTATCCAGTTATTTATTATAAGTTAATGTTAACTACACTATTCTACTTATAGCCGCCTGTAACCGGCGGCCTAAGTATTGGTAACTGTAATACTATTTATAATTTCTATCTTTTAATTGTCAACATTCAATATTCATTATAATTCTATAAAAGTCACTTATTGTATTCTTCTATAACTATAACTCTTTATTTCACTACACTCCTATACAAATTTGTGTATTATTATTTGGTGGTTAATTTTAATATTATACTTTCTACACTATTCTTCTCATATCACACTTAATTACATCTTCTCACTTCGTCCCAGTCGCCCATTTTCTCACTTCATCCCAGTCCCCCATTTTCTCACTTCGTCCCAGTCCCGTATTTTCTCACTTCTTTCCTGGAGCCCGATCTTCTCACTTCGTCCCAGTCCCCCATTTTCCCATTTCTTCCTGGGAGCCCCATCTTCTCACTTCATCCCAATCCCCCATTTCCCACTTCTCTACCTTCTTCCCAGAAACGTTATCTTCATCTAACCTACATCTTCCAGTGCATATCATCTTCTTCTATTTCATCGCCACTTTCCCTAAATGTCTATTTACCTGCACTCTGTTTCTTCTTCTCCTCCTCTAATTATATGGAATAATAGGTGCACTTGTTGTTATTAATTATCATTCTCATTCCAGTATCTTTTCCTTTGGGTGTCGCAGGGGCCGCTAAATATCTCTCTGCATGCCATCCAATTCCCCTCTCTCAGCTAATAATTAACTATACCCTTAAATGGTATTTATTACATCTAAATCGGCTACTTGTAAAACATTTCTGGGTCTTAACCTCATTTGATGTGTTCTCTCTAAATTCAATTGAATATTTCTCTGATCTATTGGAATAATCATTTCCTCCCAACCCTCATTACTTACTCTATTTGCTTATAGTTCCAAATGGGTGTATAAATCTTTATTTCGTAAAATTTCGTTTATATAACAACCTCTAAGTGCTTCTCTCTCTCTCTTGCCGTAACTCTTGTGAGCTTTTACTATATTCAAACAATATATGTTCCGGAGTTCCCGGAACATTACAAATTTCACAATTTTCATTCAGTATTTTATTTATTTTCTTCCAGTAAGTATAGTATGGAGCGTGACCCGATAAATAGTGAATTAGGCCTTTTGAGGCATTTATATGCTTTATTTTTAACCGTTCTGCTGTTGAAAAATGAAAACGTTCTTCTGCCTGTTTGTCTCTTCCCAGTCCTTTTGCCATTCTTGCATTAATCTGTTCTTAATATCTAGTTTAGTTTGACAGTTGTATCCAAAAATGTGTTGCACTTTATTATTATTTTGCTTCTTTAACCAGTAACAAGCTCCTCTGATACGAAGTATTAAATCAATTAGCCAAATGACTGTTATAATTAACAGAGCCATATTAGGGGTTGTGGACATTGCAGCTGTAAAACGCAGTAGAACTTTTCTTTGAGATCTTCTAAGTAATAATTTAATTGAACTTTTATTGGCTTTGTCCGCCCAAACACCAGCTCCATAATTTATAATGGATGCGAAAATACTGGTATGATAGCAGCTGATGGTCGACAGTGGTATTTTAAATTTGGACTGATCATATCCAGATAATTTCATTAAAATGTTTTCAGCTTTAAATCTTACAATCTTCGCATGGTCCTTAAAATTTCTTTTTTCATTTAATTTTATTCCTAAATATCTCATAACCAGACATCTTTTTATACTATTACCTAATATTCTTATTATTGGATTTCTCTTTAGGGTACCTTTTAATAATAGAATTGCAGATTTCTGTGGAGAAATCTTCATTTTCGCTTCGTTGTACCATTGGCTTAAGGTTTCCATCAAATTGTTTCCTTTGATTTCCAGTTCGTTTCGGGAGTTTCCTTCTATAATAAAAATCACGTCATCCACGTATGCTACTGTATTACTGCAGTAGTTGTTTACTTTTTCTAATAATGTTTCTAACACAATGTCCCAAAAGGTTGGCCCTAGGACTGAACCTTGAGGACATCCTTTTGATATGTTTTTTTGTGAAAATTTTATTTATACCAATCAGATAAACTTTTCTATTTTACAGTAATAAAGGAGTATATTATAAAGCGTTTTTGGATATCTACATTCTCTCAGCCTGTTGAAGAAAAACGGCCACCAAAGATTATCAAATGCTCCAGAGATATCAATCGAAATTGCCAGTACATATTTAAATGTTGAGCTGTGTACAGATTCTAATACAGCATTTAACGCATCTTCTGTCGACCGTCCTTCTCTAAAGCCATATTGGTTTGCATTGGTGCCAATTAGGAGCCTATATTCTGTGATTCGTTTGTTCAGTAAGCTTTCAAGCACTTTACCCATGGTATTTAAGAGACAAATAGGTCTGTATGACTTAGGATCACTTGGGTCCTTGTCCTTACTGTTTTTTAAAATAATAAGTTTGGCTTCTTTCCACCGGTCTGGAAAGAATCCTCTTCCGATGCAGTAATTGTATAATGTACATAAAAATGGGGTTAAGCTATTTTCCGGTGCTAGTGAGTTTTATTTTTAATCCCATCTGGGCCAACAGCTTTTTTAGCTTTTAGATTTTGAATTATTAGTTTAATTTCTGATTGATGAAATGGATAAATTATGCCTTCGTTATTATAAGTCTGATTAAGCTTGTTTCTTAATTCTCTGTTAAAGTTGTTATCCTCCTCTTCTTTGTCGTTTGGTAACAGTCTAAACATAAGTTCGTTCACGGATTCCTCCCAATCATTAGTCATATTGCCATCCTCCTTCGGTAATGTATTCAACGTCTCTGGTTTTTTTATTTTTTCCATTATAATTTTATATGGTAAGCCCCAAATGTTTTTACTAAGTCCGAATTCAACAAAATTCTTCCATGATTTCTCCCTTGTGTTTTTTAAGGTAATTTTAAATTTCTCCTTAGCTCTTCTATATATGTTTAAGTTTCGCTTCCTCTCTTGTGCGACAATAGTTCTCTGATAGATTCTCCTTGTTTTTCGCATTTTTCTCCTTAATTTGGTTAACTCATCGGTCCAAACATTATCCGTATATTTTTTATATTTTCTTTTTGGTATTGAAGTATTAAGCGTCCATTTTATTTTATCTTCTAATTTTTCCACTTCGTAATTTAAATTTTCTCCTTTATAGTCGAGTGCGCATATATCAAAATTTTCTCTGATTATTTCCCAGTTTGCTTGTTTATAGTTAAGTTGAATTTCCGTTTTGATCCTAGTTTCAAAGTTGTAGCTTGATACGTAATTACAGTAAATTAGTCTATGGTCACTTGTAGTCAAATCCTGACCAACTTTGCTATTTACAATCTTGTTAAGTGTTTTATAGTTTCCGAGAGTTAAATCAATGTTAGCCCCCGCACTATTTTCGAAAGTTGTTGGATTGTTAGCGGTGTTGTGTATAACTAGGTTCAGTTCTGCGATTTTCTCCTCCAACTTTTCTGCTCTATCGTCTTTGTATGAATTAAACCACCAATTGGATTTCGCATTGGCGTCCATGGTGTAAATAATTTCTTTGTCACTAAAAATTCTGTTTGTTTTGGTTATTTTCTCTAAATACAAGTCTATTGGTTCACTGAATTGAAAATAGTGATTAGATAAAATAAACTCCCCATCCTCATGATTACCTTGAATACAGTTGGTATGTGTATCGCTTAGTTGAGTTATATTAGTGATTTGTAGGTGTGGATTATTGATTATAATGGCAGCCTTTGGTGCATGGCCAGAACTAATGGCCCTTGCCATAACTATTAAATGTATTAACTTATTTTGATGTGTATAGGGCTCTTGGATGCATAAAATATCCAAGCTTAAATCTTCTAATATTTTCTTTAGCTCTGACATAACCAGCCTACTATTATGTGCATTAATTTGCGCTGTCTTCCTAGTCTTGAGTTATGTTTAGCTGTACTGTTCTTATTTTTTATTGGTTTACAGGTGTCCTTGTATGTTGTTTTCTCCGTTCTTTTGTTTTTTGAATTTTGAAATGTTTGAGCCTTGGGACATTTAGGATGAGTATGTTTGATTTTTGATTTGAGTTCAGGATTTGCAGTGGAATTTGGTTTTGAGGACAGTTCTTGGTTGATTTGGCAAACATTTTCATTAACGTGGTCAATTTTTGGGAATATTGATGTCGTTGATTTCTTTTGTTCAATTTTAGGGTAATCAAGCGAATCGTGCCTAATTATCGCGTAACAATTTGGCCAACTCTGAGCGCTGTTAAAGGCAAGGCGCCCATAACAGAGCACAAAGTGTTTATAAATTTCTTCCAAATCTAATTTTTCATTTCTTCTTGCATAAATTTTCTCTAATAACACTAATGATTCATTGGGATCCGTTGTAATGTTTAAGACTTTTAGCTCCACTCGATCAATCGCATCTGGAACGGGGAATACTATTTTACTACCGTTTTGGTGTAGGCATCGAATCACATGTCGTAAGGCTGCTGTTAGAATGTGTTTCTCTTCCAGCCGACTCATCTGTAAGGTTGACTCAAGGTTAGAGTACATGTTGGTAAGCGCGGTGTCAGCCGAACTCGTTACAATGCCTGGCGCTGGAATGTCCTGCGTCAAGGGTTTTAACCAATTCGGTAAAACTATGCTGTTTTCTGCTTCTCTTTCCTCGCTTCTTAACTGCATGTTATGATTCAAAACTTTGGAGTCTGATTTCATATTTGATTTTTGAGTCAAAACTTGCTCTTGTTTTCTCCTTTCCCACAGTTCTGTTAAAGAGTTTTTCTCCCTTCTTCCCTCCATTGCACCATCTGAATTGTTTTGTGTTATTATTTCATCGTAGTTAACTATAATCTTCTTCTTTTGTTCATTCATATTTTCGCTTTATCCTTAGCTATAGTGTTAGTGGTGCTTGTATTAGCCATGTCTACACTAGCCTTTACTGGTTTTATGCTTTTGGCTTTTTTGAATTTCTGTGCATTATGAGTTGAAGATACAATTTCATTTTGTTCTGAATTTTGCTTCTTTTCTATTATTATAGTTGGTTCTAAATATTTATATTCACTCTCTTGCTTATTTTCTATTATTATAATCGGTTCTAAGTGTTTATTTTCATTTTCGCTATTGGATTTTTTTCTGTAATTTATTGCTTAAACGTTTTATTTTATAACTTATAACCCTTTTAAGATTCCTTCGAATCCTACCTGGGGTATTTCTTTTGTCTTTTCCTAAGTTGTTTCCCTAAATTGTACTGCATATTAAAATAATTATTCATAGTTAATTCTGCTAACCGTTCTCTCCCAATAAAAGTTATAAGTTGGGGAATCTTTCTTTCCCGCACATTTACGGTTTCTTTTTACGCAAGGAATGCACACTGGACTCTGTTCTTTTTAGCGCAATCTTTTTTCAAGTGCGAATCTTCGCCACAATGACCACATAACTTTTCTTCTTTGCAAAATTTTAAAATATGTCCAAAATCATAACACTTCAGACATCTGGCAACCGACACAGTCTTTTACCATACATGCCTGAAATCCTAAATAAATCCGGCCTAAATTTTTTAACAAGTTCCTAATCGCTGGTAAAACCTCTGCCACGTGGTGGACAGTCGCCCTTCCCCTGGGTCCGGTCTTGAACCTCAATTTAAATCCTTGATCAAAATCTTGTTTGGAAATTATGCTATTGACCAACCATGCTATTGACAGTGAGTCATTCGGTATCGGCTAAATGGGCTAGGCGAATATAAAGTGACCAATTTGCTTTGTTAAACTGAAATTTTGGGGTGCCAGTGGTTGGAGGAGTACAATGAAGGAGTGTAATAACAACTCGAAGATGATCACTGCCGTGAGCGTCAGAGAGAGCATTCCACTCCAAACGGTATGCAAGTTGTGCTGAACAGAGACTTAAATCGAGGTGAGAAAAGGTGCCGGTAGAGTCTCAGAGAAAGTTAGTTTCACCAGTATTCAATAGGGAGAGATTCAGCTGGTCCAGAAGATCGCTTAGTAAGGTTCCCCTCGCACACGCCCTCGGAGATCCCCAAAGAGGGTGATGGGCGCTGAAATCTCCCACCAGGAGATACGGTAGAGGTAACTGCAAAACTAAATTTACAAGTTCGTCAGCGGCGAGGGGAGACGAAGGTGGAACATAGATACTACAGACTGAAAAACTAAAACCGGGAAGAGAAAGGTGAGCCTGCAGTTGAGTGGTGAGTGGAACAGTTCGGAAACACATGTAGTCACGTACCAGAACCAGAGAACCGCCGTGTGCAGGAGAGCCCTCATCCGGTTCCAGATTGAAGCGAACCGGGGTATACCGACGTAAAACAAAGGTATCTCGAGGGCGAAGTTTGGTCTCCTGCAAGCAAACGAAAAGGGGTGAATAAGACTGGATTAAAATATCCAGTTCGGGCCGATGGGCGCGTAGACCGCGTATATTCCATTGGAGGAAGGACATAAGGAGGACGGTAAGAAGGCTGCTGTTCATTATGCGTGAGCTGGTAAGGGAGCGAATTAATGGTTGGCCGGGACCGGTGGGTTCAGTTTAAGCTTTCTCTTTTTCGTTGGGCTTCGGCTCCGTCTAGCGTGGTCGCCAACCGGACACAATTCCAGATTGCCATCGCTGGTATCATTGTCCGAACAAGTCGTGCGGGTGCGGTTAGGAGAGGGAGAACGACTTGTGCGACGAATGGGCGATTTACGAATCGGGCGGGCAGAAACAGTGGCGGAAGATGTAGATGGCACAGAATAAGGAGATGGTGGCGCTACCTTTGGAGGCGAAACCTATTTGGAGGATGCGGTCTGGATACCTATAGACACACGGGCACGAGGAGTAGGGAGCGTCTGAACTATAGCATCCTCTTTCCGCACCGGCTGGCGGACAGCAGCGGAATACTTCAAAGGAGTAGTCGGGTGAAGGTCGAGATAACGTTTCCATGCTGCCTGAAAAGTTAAATGGTCTTTGATTCTTATCTCCTGTATAGTCTTCTCCTGGATAAAACGGGAACATTCCTTAGAGTTGGATGGATGCGCCTCTCCACAGTTGACACAAGTGGGGCCTTAAGCACATACAGAGCCATCGTGTGCATTTTGCCCATATTGCGCACAAACCGGCGAGTTGTTACAACGTTGTTGCGTATGTCCAAACTTCTGACACCGGTAACAGCGCATTGGGTTCGGGATATAAGGCCGCACGGGCGCTCTTTCATAACCGCACATGATATAAGCCGGTAAGTCAGTTCGCTCGAAAGTCAAGAACACTGTACGCAGTGGGAACGGCTTGTCATCCCGTTTGCCAATTAATCTATAGGCAGCAACTACAGCTTGATCGGAAAGACAGTTCACTATTTCCTCGTTGGTTAAACCATCCAAACTAGAGGTCGTCACCACACCTCGGCTACTACTTAAAGTTGAAAAGGGAGAGGAAGAGTTTTATTCTTGCTTAAATTTGTTCATTATTACTATAATCTATATGTAAATTTGTGTATTTTGAAATTTCTAGAAGGGATTTAAAATTATTAAGTAATGTAGCAGTAGATAATTTTATTGATATTAAATTAGTTCTTCTCCACCTTAATGGAGTAAGAACCCAAAAGAGAGACACTCAGGAGCTTGACCGGTTGTTCTGAAGTGGCTATCCCAATTAAGATGGCTCTACATCTTGTTGCATTTGTGACTTTACCGCAAATCCTGTCCAGTTCCTTTTGTATATAAAATGGACTGAGGTCTTTCATTGTCTTGCTTTCACACATCAAACGCATAAAAAAAAAAAAACAACAACAACGTGGTATTGAAGGGGTCGAGCGCGGAGGAGCCATGATGGTATAGTCCCCCTTCCGGAACCATCGGCGTCAGCCTGCCATCCGGGGGATACAAGAAAAGACACCTAAATCTTCCAGTCTGTGCCGGCCAGGAGCACCCGCTACAGGCCTGATCTCAAGGAGTACGTCAGAGGAGTTACCCTCCGACTATCACTACTGACCGTTATGTGACAGTTTCACCGATGGAAGGCCCAACTTTATGCCCCTACCACTGGAATAACCGCCAGTGGCTCCCCACTATAGGCCACGCTGCCTCAATGGAGTCACCGTGGATTCAGGGGACTTGTGGTTGATTACATCGGGCGCCAGACAGCGGTAACACGTCGGGTCCACCCGAGCAACCCAGCCATTCGCGGTCGCCGAGCCGCTCGAGGGGACCCTGCCCCATGGAGCTACGTGGGTGTACATGACATCGGAACGGCTCCGCACATAGTGTCGCACGAAAGGGGTAGTGAGGAGGGGTCACTCAACCTTCACATTTGAGACCTCCGAAGAGCACACAAGTTGAAAGCTGCGCCGAAACCGTGGGACAGGAACCAAGGAGATAGGAAAGATCCCTGTTGGTGAGACAGGAGTTCATAAACCTAAACACCTAAAAGAGCAAAAAGGTCGAAAAGAGCAAGACCTTCAACCCCTCGCGTGGCGTTATTACCACCCTGTATTGGACGGTTTTTCCAATGAGGACCTTCAAGAGGATGATAATAATGATGGTTGGGTTTTAAGGGCGCTCAGCTGCTAGGTTATCGGCGCCCTTAACATAAACTGGTCTTGACTTAGGTCTTGTCGTGGACCAAGGCCTAACCTGGAGTAGGCATATAGCTAGGGTCAGAGCCAAGGCTAATGTTCAACTAAATAGACTATATCCCATCATCAATCTCAATAGCCAATTAAAATTAAACATGGGAATTACCCTATATAAAACAATATTGAGAACGATCAATACGTACGCATCCCCTGTATGGGGCTACACTGCAAAAACGCACATACATAAACTACAAACACTCCAGAATAGAATAATTAGGATAATTGCCAAACAACCCCCAGTAGCGCCTGCTTATCTCCTTCATGAGGAGCTGAAACTGCATTCAATTGAGCAGTTCATAAAAAGCCAAAGTTACAACCTGTACAAGCGTAAAGTAAGGAATAATTATGAACTAGTTCAAGAATTAGGCACATATGAAGCAGAAAATAATGAACACAAGAGACCGCTCTCTCTATTTGACAGAACCCTCGGCCCGGGGGAACCAGATTTAAATGTACAAGAATATTTAGAATCGCTAGTAAGAATGCCATAATAAAATTACCCATGAATGTGTTTACATTAGTTTGGTGGCCCTTGAAGTCCTTGCTTTCTGAGTCAAGGCGGGCCCGGGGGTTTGAGGGACCCCCACACTACAGCGACCTGGCAGACCACTAACGGACCTTCTATAGAATGTAACCAATAAATGATTATAAGGTTTTATTACACGTAAAGCAGCATTGGGCGTGGACGTCACTTGGATGGATGACCACTCAGGTAGGCCACGAGAAACCAATGATGTCTCTACTAAATGACTACGTCCTTTCTCTTACAGGGCTGAACATAACTAATGACTTCGCCAGACACGGCAGCAGTAGTTGCAAAAAATATAACTAGCTAAGAATATATACCAAATTAAATATCTTAAATGACTACATCTTTATGTTACAGGGCTGCAGACAAAACGAAATACACCAACGACTTTACCCGAAAGGGCAGCAAAAGGTATACTGACTATGTCCTTTTTGTTACAGGGCTGCAGATATATACACATGTAATATGTATCTATTCCTCACCACAAATTTTCCAAGGGCGCAATCAGGGCTCCGTTCATGTTTGCGTCCTGGCTGTCACTCTCTCCTGGCTATGGACTCTGGCCAGCAATAACACCCGCTCCTTGAATTCGCAGGTGCAACGAGCGGTACTGCTGCATTCCTAAACCGGAATTCTCTTCGGTGGAGTGGTTTTTTAATGGATAGTGCCAGTTTATGGCGACCCCCACACTTGGCAGAGTTATCCCCTCTGTCGCCTGTCCACTCGAAAAAAAAATCGGGCTCACAATGTAGGAAACCGCGTATAAGAAATCGGGCTCACAAGGTAGGAAACCACGTATAAGAAATCGGACACACATGCAAATCCAGAGTATAAGAAATGTGACGAGACACTGCCTAAGAAATCGCGCGGCGTCCAGTGTAGGAAATCGGTGTGTTATAAGTTAATCTGACGGGCAATTACTACTTTAAATGTTATACGGATCATGAAACTGAAGATTACGGTGACGAGTGTAAAAGTATAGCCCAGTAAAAGAAACTAGCACCTTCAAGTTCGCGATCCGTTATGTCGGGAGTCGCTCGCAGGGTTAGTGCCTCAATCCAACCACAGATCAATAAAAAAATCATCAGTGAAATTAAGTGAAAATTCTCTTTTATTTGAGTCTACCAAAAGTGTTACACACCTTTGTCATTCATTCCCCCCTGAGCAAGAGACAACTCATAGTCTACAAGAACGAGCTTAGCCGGAGCAACAAAGGGAAACTGCATGGTATGTACACTCTTAATGTAGAGAATTTCACGAGCATTAACCCTCGACCAACTCCAAGTAGACTCACCCGATAGCGTCATCTTGTCGCAACTGCGACATATTGGCATCCTAACGTGGCAACAATAAAACCACGATATACTGGTGCACCAACGTGACGCACAACAATAAAACAACGGCATAATTGGCGCCCTAACGTGGTGGCCAAATAAAATTACGGCAGAGTGCTACATGTTTTGTGTAATAAGTTCCTGTTACGGTTACTACGCTAAAGATGCTATAAACCTTGGCCGTCAGGCGCACGGTCCGTCTCCCGGTCACGTACTGTACACTTGGCTGGCAGTCATACGGCCCGTCACTATCACATATGCGTTGGCGTCATATAAAATCTCAAATCACATTAACATTATCAGAATAAATACAACATATCTTATCGCAGGAGACGTTGGAAATGGCGCCCATTTGCATCAATACATCTACGATATATTTTGAGGACATTTTCATTCACACGCAATAGCTTAGCTTCCGAAATAGCGTTAATTTTTGTCCTAATATTTTGTTTCAATTCTTCCAATGTGTGGTGATTATTTTTTTATACTTTATTTTTCAAATTGCTCTAAAAATAAAAATCGCGTGATCATGTGGTAGCAATTCCTGGACAACAGTGACCTTGTATGGTTTGAGCTTTAAAAGTTTTGCTGCTTTCCATGCTGAGGTTTTCGAAATGTCAGATTCTTGTGCAAGGCGCCTAACATATTTCCTAGATGACCGTTCTAACCTTTCTGAGATTTCGTCTTACTTCTGCTCCTTAAGCACACATCTGTTTACCTTCTTTTCCTATCACAAAATGATCCCGTCTCCATGAATTTATTTACAAGTAAACGAGCGGCCTCTCTACTCGGAACACGCACGCCAGGAAATTTTGTTTCAAATTGCCTTACAACTTCCCTACAAGATGTAAGCACATAGGTGCCCTACATAACTACTCTTTGTGGTACTGTATACTGAATTTTGAAAGCACTTCAAACAGAACTAAATACTTCTCAACATTCGTAATGATATTCACGTGTGAACTGGATTATAACATAAATAAGACTGATGCACATGTGACGACAGAACGGATGTAGGACGCGCGCGGAGGGAAATGCAGTGAAAGTCACACGGGCCGTGCTGCAGCCAAGTTTTGTAACAAACGTACTGTATTTAAGTTATCAAGAATGAAGAGGTCTTCAGAGGCTACTCCCAAAGTATTAAAGATATATATTGTCTTAAACAAATGACATTTTAATAAAATCGTTGGAGCCATTTTTGAGAAAATCAAAATTTTGGAACAATGCTCCATATAAATGGTATTTGGAGTGGGGAGGGGCTTTTCTTAAAAATCTTCGTGTCGCATCCTTGGAAAATAAAAGGCTTTTCGTTTTTGAGCTATACAGCCCACACACACACAAGCATGTTTCTAAAAATGTTTTGGGGGGGGGGATTCAGGTCTCGAAACATATTTGCGGTGAAATTTCGATACCAAAATTTTTATTGGAATACAACCCTTATTTATCCACTAGGTACATTGTGCATACAGGCTAGAGAAGGTAAAGACTAAAAAAATGTAGGTACTTAAAAAAAGACAAGAATAATATGAATCTTTAGAAAAGATATTCAAGTGGTACAATATCCTTACTACACATAATAGCATTGGGACATCATTTACCACACAGCGACTGTAAAGAAAAGGAGAATCCCTTTTGCTAAGACTAGATACCAACCTGAGAAATTCTTAAAAGCTTTGTAGTGCCTCACTAAGCTACAAATCTAGAAGTAACTTGTTTATAAATTTATAGGTAATTATAGTGCTGAAGGGACCAAACTAATTCCTATATTATTGATCCATTTTATAGAGTGATCATTATTTTGCGTAAATCTTGTTGGAAGTGCAAGAATGTGTTAAACACAGTACTGTAGGAAAATCAAACTTGTAATTGATCCATTAATGCAAGGTTAGGATGCAAGGCCAGGAGTTAGGTGCCACAGGTTAGGTTAAACCAAACAAAATGAATGAGCTTCCTACATTTGCATTGCCCATAATTAAACATGTTCTAAGTAACGGCATATATGTTAAGTAGCATTATTTACAATAAGAGTTTACCTTTATTTTCAGATAAATGAAACATGGAGAAGCTAGTATTTGTGAAAAGATTGCAACTACATCACCCTTAGCTAAAAATTAGGCCCAGAGTACTACAATGTTTATATGGCTAAGAATTTGGTGACGCCAGAAAGGAACATCAACACTGTTTTAAGATGAGGTTACATAGTAATAAACATGAACATTACAAACATATTTGGTATTCATAATAAAATATACTTTATTCCAATAATTGATTCTGGATATCCAATGCCCAGGCCTGTTTTGTTATTAATACATCAAAATTTGGATATTCTTAAATACCTATACATCAGCACAGAAAGTGTTTGCTGACATTTCCTGCAGATGCGCTTCTTAGCTATCACTGTTGCTATTCAGAATTTTAGATGACTAACAAATACCTCCATACTTGGGTGTTGAGGATCCTAAGTCACAAAGCATAGTCTAGTTTTGAGGGACCTAAGCCACAAGAAGTAGCTGAGGGGCATTTTTATAAAGTAGAGGAGTGAAACAGTTTTTGGCCAAAGACCATAAAATGCAGAAAGACAAGACAGCATACTCAGGGGTCTGCTCATCTAAACCCCTATAATCCCTTGAGGCTTTCACCATCACTTTCACCATTGTTAACATAAATTTTCTATGCAGGAATATATATATATATATATCAAAGAAACACCCACAATTTTCCTCATTAATTTGTGAAAAGTTTGTTTAGAATACTAATCCTCTAATTGCATTCCTTTCATTACGATTAGTTTACAATTTGTTAAAAACATTTGCATGCTCACATATAAAACTTGCATTGTAATCATACTTTACACCACAGAAGTGTGCCTATTATACAATAATGTCTGTTCTCATGATTTTGTTTATATCATCATGTTTTCAGTGTATGGGTGCTACATGTACAGCATATTCATGTTCTTGATTTCTAGGTCAGCATTGCTTGGAGGAATGCATTGTCCAATTTTTAATGCCTAACTAAAGACACACATACACTTATCTTTCACTATGCTAAGAGCTTACAAATAATGTCATGCATAATGTGCAATACACAAAGCATAGAAATAGTCTATAAATTCCAGCATTTGGAGGGTAAACTAAATAAAACAGTTATGTTTTATGTAATATAATACTGATATCATCCATTCAATTAACCACATACAAGTGTTTAAGAATTACTTGAGCTTATTTGGACTCATAGTCCAGTAACTTGCAAGCCTGTTATATAAATTTATTTTGGACTGTTTTAGCATATTTTCTGGCCTAAACAAATCAACATGATACCTTTAACAGCCATTTGACTCAGAATTTTACCACTGTTTATTTTATTATCACCTTTTTACAAATCCGAATAATAAGTAAACAAATTTCAAGTCACCAACCTAACTACTATATTCCATTAACTTATTAACCCCTACTTTTCTTGCTATTATTTCAATGCATTTATTCATATTAATATTATACACACAGTAATTGAATTACTAATCTGCTTGTTCTGGCACTGAACTTTTTGAAATTACAACAATTACCCTTGAAGTTACAATATGATTAGAGATTAAAATTTCCCAACATAATATTTTTGAAGGGAAGCATTAGTTAGATTTACTGATTCAGAATATTCTTTCTAGCTATTATCTGCAATATGAAGAATGCCAATTTTGTTTACCTTTAATCTTTTTTACATTCCAGGACTGATGTGTTTTACAGCTGATTATATTTTTCTTACAGAATATAATATATGAATACATGTAGAAGCTAAACTGTATGATTTGTCATGACTCCTGAGCAAAAACAGACAATTGGAAATGAGAACTATTTAACTGATTGTTGCATGCAGTCTAGGGAGGTCACAACTTTACATTAAATGAATGATGGGGATTAAAGACAATTAATTGTGTTCTCATCAATTACCTCATGATTATCAAATGATCTCTAGTTGCAAGCACCATTATATACTATTAGAGATCTAACATGCATTACAATTTGAATTGTGAGCTGAAGTTCTGGAAACTGAACACTGAGTGTGAATTACATAATCTTTTTGGTGAATTCAATTTAATTGGTGTCTAAAAGGTGTGCATATGAAGATATATTTGGATGTTCTTGCAAAATAATTGTTTACTGATTTGGTTCTTCTAGTATGTGGTTTGACATTGTACCATTCACACATTGCATGCACATATGCATGCCTGCTGCAAAAAAATCTTAATTCCAATAGCTTTATAAAGTATTTTTTAATGTGGAAACAGCCACTGATACACATATGGCTAACCTCTTATCATAAAATATGTTTATATATAACTTAACATCATAGGCAAGTAGCTAGTAGTTATATCCTTTGCCAATCTCATAACACTTACTCGCAAGCCTCAAGTTTGTCATGATTACAGGGAATTGCAAGAGATTATGTTTTCATTCATCATCGTTTTCTTGGTACACTTTTTTCTCAGATGTCAGTGGATATAATATATACAAAGTTTACAAACATTCATCAAATGAGTATCATATTTAAGTATTTCCTTTCTTAATAACACAAATTATTGCAACTCAAAAATTATAATTATTACACCCAGGGTGATTTGGCAAATGTTGCTCTTAGTGCATAATCATCAGTCTCAATTCCCTTGGTACATAAATTATTTTTAGGCACAATACAACTGACCATAGTGAGAAAATGAGATTACGCCAGTTTATTGTTGCCAATTACCTGACAAAAAATAAATTAAGACTCATGATATGTGAAGCTAATGAGGTTTGCTCTCGGCTGAAATTTTGGAGGCTGTCTGAAATATGCATAAAATAAAATGGCTTTAGATTGGAGTATGAAGAAAATTATTGTATGCAACCCAGGAATTATTAACAGATACACCTAGGGCAGTTTGGCAGATGTTGCTCTCTGCACATAGTTATCAGTTCCCTTGAATTCCCTTGGTACATATATTACTATTAGAGAAACCAAATCATAACAACATTAATGGACAGGAATTTGATTATTATGCCACTTTGTTGTAATAATAATAATAATAATAATAATAATAATAATTTTATTCACCATTTAGATCATGATACATGATATGGGCTTCGTCAATAGAACAATAATTATATACAATTTGCACAGTACTTATACAAGGTTTATAATGTATATTATTTACAATTGAATTGTCATATATTCACTTACTGAATAAAAGGTATGTTGTAGTAGAAAGGATTTTACTTCTTTATTAAATTGTTTCATGTTTGCTATTTTTTTAATGTTTGCTGGTAGTTTATTATATAGTTTAATTCCTAAATTTGTGTAGTCAATCACCTGACAATTATAATGAATTAAGATTCATGATAAGTGATAAAACTTCAGGTATCTTAAACATCCGTAAAATAGATTGGAGTATAAAGAAGAAAATTACATCTATGAGTTGCATACATGTAACTCGTACACATTGTAGGTTATGTTGCCGTGAAAACACACCTCAGAGCTTACCCTTGGCATGGCTCCAGTTTGAGGACATATCTACGAGCTGTGTTGTAACTTGTTGGGAAATCTTGATTTAACAAATCAAACAGGGGTTAAAACCAATTCTAAGTCTTATGCCATGTTTTAACAAAATTTACTGTCTCTGCTGCTTGAGCATTGTAGCTACTGAATTAGCAGATACTTTACCACCCCCAAAATGGGCAGACAACCAAAGCGTAACTTTACAATAATTAGTTTTCCATGTTCTCATTAGTATAGAGTGCCATTAAGGCACACTTCATTGAATTTTGTGTAAAAAATAATATAATGTAATGTAATAACTAGAACTTAAAAATACAATATTAATACAGCATAATAAAATATGATGCAGTATAGCATTGTATTACCATAGTATAGCATAATGCAATGCATAATTTGGATCCTAATAATGTAAGACAATATAACATGTAATAAAAACACAGAAATGAAGACAAAACACTTTCATATAAATGTCCAGTTGAACAACACATGGAAATTAATTCTTCACCCCTTCCTCTGGAAGGTCAAATTGGTTCAGCTTTTCCTTGTGTAGCTGTAGCTAAACACTTTCCATAGGGATGGTATCCAAATGTTTCACATAGATCATAACATCATTCACTGGTCCACTTTTGTGTCCCTAAATTGTTTTTCAGCCCAGTCACAGAGAACTGATACCAGCTGTATTAAGTCCAAGATATTACCTTAAGGAAACCTTACTGAAGGAGTATCACTAATGTGATCTATGGGACAGAGTGTATTTTATGCACGTTGGTGTACATGATCATTTTTTTTACAACCTACAAAACAAAATCACAAGTTTTTTTTTAAATCATAATTAAAGGTGAGATTTAAGTTTAGCACTCTTGTTGAGCATGAACAGTTGACTGGCATACAAGCTGGTCTCAAAAAGGAAGATCCTGCCACTGAATTTCAGAAGCTTCCACTTCTCGCAATTGAAATTAGTTATGTTTTCTGTACATTTATTTATTTATTTTGATGCTAACTACAAACATGTGAATGCTTGGTTGCTAGCCCTAGCCTTTTGGTCAAAGCCACCTCAACCAAAAATTAATATTTATAACTAGTTACGTCACATGTTATTTATGTTCGAATCAATACCAGTTTTGTTGGTTCATTTAGAAAAAGCATAATTTCATCCCACTAAATAAATTAGGGAAGTATTAAAGAATTAAGTGGAAAATAAATTTTTTTTAAAAGCTTAGGTAAATTATATGATATTGCAATCTCTCAGATCAAGATTAGAAGCATTTCTGAGGAATTTCAAAAATGTATGTCAAGGAGGTAATTTATTCCCAAATTAGGAAGAAGTTTAAAGGTATAAGAATACCTATTAGAAATGTTACAATTTATACATTATAGGAAGCTTTCATGGTGAGCATTATTGATTATGACTTCACGGTTAATCAGCCGAATCAAAATTTGTAAATGTCAAGCTTTGTGTGTTATTTGCAGGTGAGCCGTTGGCCATAACACAGGACTGTTATATAGAATAAATGAGTAGAAAAAAAAATACAGAGGAATATAATGGAAAGGGATTAAATACCAACTTGAAGAAAACCCTATATATGTCTTGTGATGAGAAAATGAGATTAATTTTGGAAGATGGAAAATATTGTATCAAAGGATGCAAGGAATGTGATTATTTGGGGGTCAGAATGAATTCAGCTCACATCCAGGAAAGTGACATTAAATATATAGGGTGATCCATTTGGGTATGGCTAAAAATAAAGAACATAAAAAGTTTACTAATGAACTTTATTTGTTGAAACTTTATGTATACAGTATATCTGAAAGATGGGGGATTCCTCATCCCTAAATATGACCTCCATTATGCACTTTGCATAACTCAAAATGGTGATGCAGTTCAGCCCATGTCCATTGTAACATGAGAGGGGTGAAAGGTTTGAGTAATTTTTACTCTCAGATCATCAATGCTTCTGGGTTTCCGTGCTTAGACAGTGGCTTTAACAAAACCCCACATGAAGAAGTCAGGAGGGGTAAGATCTGGGAAGTTTGGTGGCCAAGCAATGGGTCCACCACGACCTTACTACATACCACTGAAAGTGGCATTTACAAAATTACAAACGTCCCATCTTGCTGAAATAAAATGTCTGTATTGTCATCTTCCTTAAGTTGTGGCAACAGAAACAACTGCAGCATATCCAAATAAGATTCATGGCAAATTTTCTTTTCCACAAAGAAAGTGGTCACTACACTTTATTGCAGCTCACTCCACACCATACAATAACTTATGGATTTGATCTTTCAAGCTTATATAAGAAACATGAATTTTGTTTTGCCGAAAAAATGCATTTGTACATGTTCTCCCTCTGACATCAAAGTTAGCCTTGTCTGTAAATAATTATTTGTTTAAGAAGCCATCATCACCTTCAATCTGTTGGCACATCATGGATGTAAAATTCGAACAGCTTCATGATCCTCATCATGCAAGGCTTGTAAATGTTGTAAGTGAAATGGATACAGTTTCAGGTGCTTTCGAAAAATATGCTGACATGATGTATATGGTACATTCATTTCTGCTGACAGTCATCTCATACCTTCCATAGACTCCTTGTAATAGCTTCAGATATAGCTTCTTCTCATACTGGGTTTCACCTGCAACGTTCCGCACGTTTTTTTAACACAGAACCTGTTTCTGCAAATGTTCGATACCACAACATTATCAAATCGTATTTAGGTATGTTATGCACACCATATTTACATTGAAATTACCTTTGGGCTTTTAACGTTCTCAAATTTAGCACATCAAAGAATACACTGTGCCCATTGTGTGTTTGTAGTAGCCATTTTAATCAGCTATACAATATTCATTTGTCCTTTCAGATTATGCATGGTATATTGTCATGTATGGAAATTGCCAACTTTAAAGCATAATATAATCAGCAAGAAATGTCTCCTTCTATCATATTGGCCTTTATAATAAAAGCTAATTTTATCCATATCCAAACAGTTCATCCTATAAAATTCAGAAAGGTAGATCAGCACTGGTATAGTAAATGATGTTTTTGAGACATGACAATAACAGTAAAAACAAAGCAACAAGTCTATAAGAAGAGATACAATAACATATAGGGCACAAACATGGCATTTAAACATGAATCTGAGACTGAGGTTATTTTCCACTGAAATGGATTATTTTGGGTACTCCACCAGCATTCTAAATAGGAAAAAATTTTAAAAACAATCATTAGACAGCAGATGAAACCCTGTGATACATTCTGGATTTTGTGAGCTATAAGCAACTAAAATGAATAGGTCATACATGTGCAATACCACACAAAATTACCTAGTTAGATTTAAGAATGGATTCAACCAGGGAGAGGAAAGAGGGGTAGACCAAGAAAGACCTGAATGATTGATATAAGAAGCAGTATAAAGGAGAGAGGCTTGGAAGAATAGACTGGAGAAGAATGGAGAAAGAAGATAAAAGTAGGTATCAATAGACGCTTTGGATACAGGAAGATGTGATTTTATATGATAGACCTGTTGAATAATAAATGTTCTGATAAAGTACCATCAGCCCTTTTTCCTCTCCAATAACATCCTCCTCCTCCACCTTCCATAAAAATTCCCTAAGTCTGATTATATGTACTCTGATGACAAAAAAGGTCCAATAATAACCTTCTTATCCCCTTCTAGCCACCTTTACTTGTCAAGCTCTCTCTCCAATCCACTGTTCCTCTACACTGAAAAATTATATGAATTTTGTCTCCCTTCTTCCCACAGCTTTAAATATACTTTTTCTTATCTGGCTCAACTTTAGTTCCTTATATGCAAATTAAGTTTTCTCCCTAATTTGACGGAGTGATATCTGTGTAACCATATTCTCCACTTTTAGACTTACTTCCACCCAAAACCTCATCTAAAACTGCCAATTTTAACCCAAGAGTTTCCCAAGTAATTTTTCCACAACTCCACTCGAACATGTGCCACCCAACTGTTATCCATAATTTTCAAGCTTTTTTTTCTTTCATACATATTTTCAAATGTCTGTATCTGTTAATTCTTGAATTTTAAACAAGTATCTCAATAACCTTTACATCACTAACCATCCTAGATTAACCTTGCTTCTCAGCCATGCATTTGCTGCAAGGTAAGACATACCAAGCATTAATTTACAAACGGCTCTTAAAATTAACCCTTAACTGGTATTACACTCTTGTGGACCGCTGGTGAAATGTTAAGTGATATATTTTCGCGCTTTATTTAGATATACACATCCGCACCCAGCTATCTTCTTATCAGTGAGTCAGCAGTCTGTGTAGGAAGTGGACGTATTCTGCTTGTTTGCATTGTTGAGTTATATTGTCTGGAACTCAAGAAGCGGTCTCTCCAACGTCTAGTACTAGTTACATTATTTATTTCCAACGAAGTAAATATTTTTAGTTATTCATATTTTTTAGTTCTCAATGTAAATTATTGAGGAAAATAATGTGTAATATCCCTACTATTAAATAAACATACTAGAATGTGTATATATATATATATATATATATATATATATATATATATATATTACTCAATATTTAATTAACACTCTATTTATAAATACAAATTTTGCTGTAAATTAAATGCATATACACAAATATGTTTTAAAAAAAAACAAGCATCTACAATATAACAAATATAGCTGGTACTAGCATATAGGGGACTTTTCTCGATTCATTTACAGAAAATGTTGGAAAACCATAAGAGCAGATGATCCCAGAGTTAGTGAATTCATAACTCAGATGTTAGCGAAGTTAGAAGAATGTGACATTGTTGACAGTGACTGATAAGTGATAACATAGATGATCCCACATTGTAATGGAAAGTGACCATAGTTGAGATTCAGAAATCAAGGAATGTGATTATGAGTCAGTAACTGAGACAAAGTGTACAAAGTAACTTTGCAACTTTCCTAGGGAAAAAAAGTTTCCTTTGGAACAAAACCACCCACCACAAAATGTTCAAACCAGAGCGCACAACATTCATCATCTTCCTGGATTGCGACCTCCAGCTAAATCTATTGATAACAATCCCAAATCCCAAAATGTATGACAATTATTATTCCCAATGAAATGAAATGGGGCACGCCGTAGCAGAGTGGTTAGACTACTCGCCTCTCATCTAAACGGCCCAAGCGACTGCATCCGAGATTTGTGGTGGACAAATCGGCACAGGGGCAGGTTTTTCCTGGGTTCTCCAGTTTCCCCCAGAGACTCACATAAGAGAAAGACTTTCACACAATTTACTCCAAGAATTGAAACTCAATGTAAGAAGGATTTTAAGGCTCCCTGACAAAATTCCAGAGAGGAAGAGGTTTTTGAAAACAGAAAAACATGTGCTCTGTGAGTCCTGAAACTGAAAAGAAAGACAGGATACCATTGCTACAAGTGTCAGTGTGCAATATGTTGAAAAGTTTGTCAAATTTCTGCAGCGAAAGACTGACTGTTCATATTACACAAAAGTGTTCAGTTTTTCAAATTAAACAAATAACTACTTTTTTCCCAATATTATAAAGTTATTCACATAAAAAAGTGTTTATTAGTGAACTTTTTAATAGAGTGAAACAGTTTTTACACAATTATGCATTAAGATTATTAACTGCAATTGTTTTAAACTTGTGGTCTCTCAGACCTCCAGTACCAATTATGTTATATTTTCGTACCATACCAGTTGAGGGTTAAATCCATAGTATGCCATCCCTCATCTAAACCCCAAATCTGCCCATCCTCCCATAAATCCAATGAACCTCAACAATCCATCAAGAGCAGAATAAATTCTTAAAAACCACATAATGTTTATACTGGTGCTAAGTGTAGAGCAATCCGTACTACTGTCATAGCCAATCTCACCTTGAGCAAAGCTTCCCTTTTATTCTTCATTCATTCCCCATTATAACTCAATTTAACCCTCCTATTTATCAATTTTCATCTTTTGTGCAGCCTGTTGCCTTTCTTAAGCATCATAAGTTGTGATTTATCTCTATTTACCTTTAATTCACATTCTCCATACATAGTATCTTATTTTATCTATATGCAAATTTAAATCAATCAAGATCAGTGGTATAGAGAAGCCCCAGAAAATCTACATTTTCAAATGCGAGCATAGGACTATTCACTTTCTTCAATTGATCCAAAATGTATCTAAGTTAAACAATACTGGGCTCAACTTGCAATTGAGCCTATATCCTCTCTCCTGCCTCAATTCACGGCAATCTCTCCAAAGCACATTTAACACCAAATTTATTCTGATAAAATAGCTCCTGAAGCAATCCAATCATGTTAACATTCAGAATCTTCTTACTTAATTTATACCAGAGCATCACTCTAAACACTATGGCATAGACTTTTTCTGAATAAACAAATAGAGCATATAATCTCCTGCTTTTGTTTGATAAATATTCATCAATCAAGTTTTAATAATTAATAAACTTCCACTGCCATTCCCTTTCTAAAGCTGAATTGTTAATGTGAGATCCTATTATTTTGATCAAACCCACTCTGAATTATCCAAACAAAAATACCTATGAAATGTTTCATATCTTAAAATTTAATGCAACTCCTCTATAATTTATACAGGAATTGCCTTTGCATATAGGGTGGAATTTTAGACACGTTCTTATCTTAATTACAGTGATTAGTTTAAACATAATCTGTCCTGCTTATTGCACTATACTTTAAAAAATTCAGTAGGTATATGACCAATACCTATAGTCTTGCTTCTCTTGAGTTTACAAACTGGATTATAGATCTACTTGCATAAAATTGGCCTATCTAGTACCCCCATATAATTATTTAATTCCACATTCAACTACTTCCTCTCCTACTTTCCAGAACAAACAAACTTTGAAAGTAATTAAGCCAACCATTCAGACTAAGGAATGGAATTTCAACCAAGAACATGCCTAAAAAACAAATAAATAAACAGTTACAACTAAATACAAAGGGGAGTCAAATGAAAACCTTAAAAAATGTAATTAAAGGTTTAAAATTCCAGCCATTGTTCTGTAAGTTTGCAGCAGTGTTACCAAAGCATTCAAGAATACCCTACAGGTGGCAGAATACTGGAGACAAGTGAAATGCTGCCACAATACCAGTTCAAAATGCCTGTTCCACTTGCAACATGCACCAAAAAGAACAGTGTTCTGTCATACATTTTCTGAGCAGTGAAGGTGTGAAACCAATTGAAGTCCATCAGCAAATGAAGGCCCAATATGATGATGCATGTTTATCATTGCAGCAAGTGTATGAGTGGAGTAGGAGTGTCACAAATGGGGCGACTTTTGTGGCTGATGCTCCATACATGGGTCAGGTACACCATTTCAGATGCAGCCATCTGCAGGGAAGATTATGCTGACTCTCTTTTGGGATGAATATGGCACTATTTTGGAACAGTAGAGGAAATACTATCATGAAAGTGTCATATTCCAATATGTTAAAAAATCCACTTAGGCCTGCAACCAGATCAAAGCAAAGTGGACTCCTGACTACTGGTCTAATTTTGCAACATTACAATTCACGGCCTCACACTGCCCTTGTATGGTTGTAAACATCAATGACCTTCACTTTGGGAATCTTCCACATCCTCCATATTCATCAGATCTCACCCGGGTGATTATCACACATTTGGACCACTCAAAAAGATGATAGGAGGAAAGAAATTTTGGTCTGACGAAGAGGTACATCAGGCGGTGCACGAGTGACTGCACACACAACAACAAGATTTTTTTCCCCAGAGGAATCCATGCACTTCCTACGAGCTGCAGGAATGCACTTCCTAGGAGCTGAAGGAATGCACTTCCTACACACTGGAGGAAGTGTAATGAACATCAAGGAGACTATATTGAAAAATTATACATTTGTGTTCCATGTTTGTTTAGTAAATTAAATTTAAACAAATATTTAAGGTTTTCATTTGGCTCCACTTTGTAGCTTTAAATGAAATTGTTTCATAGTAGTTCTAGGCAATTTTATCCAGACCTTATCAAATGCAACTAGTTATCAATGAGTAATACTGGTTTACCTATTGTATGTGGGAGTCTTTCTTTATTTAGACACTCACTATGTTTATTATTTTTAGAATGAACAGTGAAAATAGTATTGGGCAAAATTCTTATCTTCAACTCCTCTTAACTATGAAAATGGACCTACTAAGGTAGGTTTATGTTAGCTCATTATACCCTTGCATATCTCAGCAGTAAGGAAGTGGCATATCTGAACACCAGCATCACTCAATTTTAAATAGCATGACTGTAACACTTGCAGATATACCTTTGCAGAAAAGATCAATAGCTCAATCTCTCATGATTTGTCCCAAATTTCCCAAGAGATATTAGCTATACTATTAGATTTGAATACTTTATTCATTCCTATGTCATTCCTGAATATCGATAGAAGAAAGGTAAATAATTGTTTATACAACAGTACTGCACAGAGAGCATCAGCACTGGGGAGTTGAGGGAACTTTGGTAAGGCCACACACCTCCAGCTGAAAATCAATGTCTATTGAAGAATTACATATTATTTAACAATGTATCCTATAGTAATTTAAATAATTTTTAATAACTATAGAATCAAATGGATTTTACAAATGGATTAATGTTCCCATGAAATAAAATGGAGAATCCTCATTTGTTGTTATTAAAAAGGAGGGGTGAATAACCAAAAGTAGACATATTATGGCTATCATATACGTCAGGTTTTTCCTGGATAGTTTGCAGACAACATTTCATTGGTGTAACACTTTCTGTTTTAATTCTCTTTAAATTTATCATTGTACATATGGTACAATTTTATCAAGTATCAATTAAGTACCACAACACTGTAACAGGAATTATTTACAACAGTAAAAGATTCATACAATCTGCACTAACATCACAATAAGGAATCTGTAAATGCACCAGTGAATATGTAATTTGATCGAAGTCCCTACAGCTACAAAATCAGAAAGTAATACACATAATAATATGAAATGGTTGCCTGGCTGTTTTGTACAAAATGACTAAGTGAAGTATGTCTTTATGTATATTCCACTTAACTTCCCCCCCACCTGCACCCAAAAGAGAGGATCCCCCCATGCATGTTGGAAGTTCTAGCACCACCAGTAACGGCCTAATAGACATAAAGCTTTGGTACAGAAGCCTATACTTCACTTTATTTGTCTTAAACTAATAGAGGAAAGTACCACAGTTACCATCCTTTTCCTCAGAAACTTAATATTTCGTTCAAGCAATTCCCAAAATGCAAGAACAAATTTTTTCAGGAAATTTTTTGTAAAACATGAAAGAATTTATTTGTTTTTATTTTCACACAAATGACTACCATCTGATTAAAGCATTTGAGACTCAAATCAATGCCTTTACAAAAGATAATAAACTCAATGAATAAAACTTTTAAGATATGAAACTACCACCAACATCTTCCATAAAGCATTTTAAATGCTTCCTGTTGTACATTTAATATTTTTTCATATTGAAAAAGCCTGACCTGTTGAACTAATAATGTCAAGTATCCTTCTTTGTTTTTCATTACCAAGTAGTTAATAACGAATACTTTGTTTCATCACAGCTGATGGGCTACTCCTCTTTAAGTGTGCAATAGATGAATACACTTACTACACATGAAATTAACTAGGAACTGGATGTTATCAAAACCACATTTCTGTTCTATAAATAAATCACACAGTACTACATAATGGATTTATGCCCAGGGGGGTGACTATGGCTTAAATTTTTGTTTTAAATTCATTGAGCTGACAACTTGGTAATAGGTATTTTTTTCAAATGCTTGGGGAATCCCCATAGGATCAAAGTTCATTATTGCAGTATTTATTATCTCTCCAACTATAGTTCATATTATGTAGGGCTATGTCAATACCTACCTAGCAGCTATTGGCACAGCTGGTTCTTAGGGGCCCCAATGCAAAAGGTCTCAATGGGACCCATAACAGCAATTGTCAAACATGAATGCAGGAGTTATAAATAAGTCTTATTTACACAGATATAATACAAAATTAGATTTAACTATACATATGGAATTTGAATACCTAATAACTACTAGGTTTTACAAATTTGAAGAACTGGTATCCTATTGTTTAGTTTAAATTGGTAACGGTCTAAAAAGTGTGGCACTCACTTTTACTAATAAAATCAACAGGATCAGTATAATATTATTTTGGACTTAAAGAGTCTCAGACTAGAATAGCAATACACTTTTCAAAGAAAAAAAATCTGATGTGTTCCATTCACAAAACTATCTGTTCTGCAAACAAACTATTCCTACAAAAGGTTATTCTTCTATCTACATAATGCTAATCATGAAGAAACGATCTTATTACTTAGTTCCTTATAAACAGAAATAAGGGAATACACTAGGCAAAAGCAATAGTCAGACCTTTTTAAAGCTGGTAAATATGTGTTTGTCATTGAAATTCAGTTCTCTTTCCAAGGTCAGGAGTAAAACAAGAGACATTAAAAGCAAAAGATAACTTCCCATTTGAGAATATTTTAAGTATTTTAAAATTGAAACAAATAACAAGCAATATCTTGGAAATGGTTAACTCCACAAAATTAAAAGCATATGACATATATTGTGTTTTAACAAGATCTACATATTTTGTGCAGTAAGTTATTGATTATCTCTTACAGTTTATCAGTTATATGTAAGTGACCCTGAGTGAAGTGGCCTTCAGAGCCTGTTCCCAGAAAATTCCAGATATACATTTTGTTTGAAATAAAGATATTTTAAATAAATTGTTTTGTGACAATACCATTGTATACAATTGCTCTCCTATTTGCCTTGGTGTGCGAGTCGTATTTGGGATGCATAAACAACATGGAAGACTGGCGCAGCATAACAGGATCCATTGGAATGTGAGGCTCTTATCACAAGAATGTGAGTTTTCTCAATTCCTCTCCAAGTCTGGGCTTCCAGAAGTTTCCAGGAAGTTCTGTGACATTTTCTAACTATAAAAGGAGGTAGAATAGCAGTGCTGTGTTGTGAATTGTACTGAGTTGTAAATGACCGGAGTGTTTGTGCACAGTGGTGCACAAGCTCTGGATGGTGTGCAGTTGTAAACTAACTACACGATGAAACGTTGAGGAATTATTTGCAGCAGTGAATTTTAAGATTTTATTTCTTAACAATTGTTTAGTCAATAAAGGTATTTTTTACACTGTGCCCAGAGTAGGATTAAAAAGAGAAGATGGAAGAGATACTTCAAAAGTTGCTGGAGAAGGTAGAAGAGATGGGAAGTGAAACGAAGACATAAATGAAGATGGAACTAAAGAGTGTAAATGAAGAAATGAAAACTAAGATGGAAAACATGGCAACCACAATAGAGAAGACGGACGAGAAAATGAAAACCAGAATGGAAGAATTGAGATTCAGAATGGAGATGATGCAGGAGAATATGGAATATGGCATAGAGAAAATGGAATCAAAAATGGAAAAAATGCAGCTCGGCATGGAGAAGATGAGAAATGAAATAACTGTCAATTGCATAATGGAGAACCTGAAAATTTGACAAAACAACTGGTTGGCATGAAAAAGGAATTGGAAGAACTTAGGAGAACTATGAAAACCTTGACCATCGCGTTGATGGTCTGGAAGGCCTTGGGAAACAAGTTAATGCCCTGGAGGGAAGAGTTGACAGCAGCACCAAGGAATTGAACGGCATGGAGAAAAAGATATTCAACAGATAGTTGAAAGACTTGAAGTTCGATAGTTTGCTACCATTGCCATCCAAACCAATTGTCAGCAGAAGAAGAAACCACACAGGTAATAGCAAGTCTCTAAGGATGGGTAGCAGATGTACTGAATGTGACAGTACATCTGCTACCTGACGTTGGCGACATCCAGGGAGATCTGGAAGGCCTCGAGAACCACTTCAGGAATCATCGCTTGGCTGCAGACAACTTAAGGTGAGTTGCAATAGCCAGGTGAGATGGTGCAGGAGTTCACCCTAGCCATCTAACAGCTTGTGAACAAAGCCCTGGTGAATCTACCACCTAGCTACGTATCGCCGGGAGCTGCCTACTCAACCGATATCGAAGACATTCTATCTCAAGTCCAGGAAAGCCATTAGCAGGCTACAGCAAGATGCCCTCCAAAGCGGAAAAGAACTATTGTGTTACCCGGCAACAGTTCTTAGCAATAGTAAAGGACCTAGAGTACTTCCACAAGTAACTGTACAGTCAGCCACTAAATCTGAGGATTGACCACTCTGCCCTCATCTGGCTTTTAAGTTTCAAGAACCTGGACAGCTTGTTGGGTGCAGAGGATGCAAGAATACAACTTTACATAGAACACTGAAATGAAAGGATCCACTCCAATGCAGATGCCATATCCACACAATCCTGTTCAGAGCAGTGCGGCCATTGCACTAAGGTTGAAGATAAGGAGAGTGCCGCAGCTCTCCGTGTTATTTCAGCAATGCCTGCTGCTGGATGGGATAATGCAGGGTTGAGGAGGGAGCAGCTGGTGGACGGTGACTTGGGGCCACTCCTGAGAGAAGTGTAGGTAGATACTAGACAAAGTTGGGGGGGGGGGGTCATCATGCCAAGAATTACTGTGTACAAGTCCTACTGGGCCAAATGGGATTCATTGAAAATCAAGGATGGGGTACTGTTCAGAGTATCGGAGTCGCCTGATGGGAAAACCCAGAGAGTGCAGCTCCTCCTGCATTGAAATAAGGTGGGCGGAAGTATTGCAGGAAGTACTTATGGGGACTTCGGGAGGACATTTGGAACTCAACAAAACAATCGACAAATTCCAACAATAGTACTACTGGCTGAGATTACTTGCAGACACTGAGAGGTGGTGCCACAAATGCCATTTATGCGGCAAATCACAGCCCACATACCAGGAGCTGGGGTCGTCTGAAGCAGTGTAATACAAGAGCACCCCTCGAATGCATAGCAATCAGCCATTCCCTCTGCATAGGTATCTATTGGTCGCTTATGGATTACTTTTGGTGTGGACGGAGATGTATGCCATCCCTAACTTGCCTCAAGGAAGAACTCTTTTGTCGCTATGGGGTACCAATGGCGCTATACAGTGATCGTGGTGCCAACTTTAAGTCCAACCTCATGAGGGAAACACTGGAGCGACTCAGAATGCATAGACGTACACAGCACCTCTTCAACCCCACTCAGATGGTATGGTTGAGCAGTACATCAGGACTTTTGAGGAAGGTTGTGCCCATCATTAGAGAAGCTGGGATCTAAGGGTTCTACCTTTCTTGCTCGCCTACCACTCTTCAACCCACAACACTGATACTGGCAGTTAGGTCTTTGGCAGAAAGCTGCATCTACCATGCAACCTGATGTTCGGGAGACCTCCTGGGGTAGAAAAGCCAGCAGTCAACAATGTGGAGCATCTCATAGACCGATTTCATTTCATCATGAGGTGGTCCATCAAAACATTCAGATGGCGAGCGATCGGATGAAGACCCATTACAACCGGCAGATCAACAGCCGAGATTTCCAGCAAGATGTTCTGCTGTAGCTATATTGCCCTATCCAGACCAAGGCACAGCTTCAACAAACATGACACAGGCCATACCATGAAGTAAAGGAAATAAATGATGTCATCTACCACATCCAGCAGCTACCCTAAGGGAAGAAATTGGTAGTACATCTGGATCATATAGCCTGCTATGATGGCGCTGGTCAGAATGACCAGCCCTGAGGAGGGAGCAGTGTGACATTGCCATCCATGTGCTACCGCTCTCAAGTTCACTTTGATATGTCAGTCCACACAGGAAGTGCAGCATGGTAGAAAACGGAGGTTTTGGAACACACCTCTGGATTCTTCCAGAAAGTTCTGTGATGTCAATTTCTAACTATAAAATGAGGAAGAATTGCAAGCCTACATGTATGCAGTTGTGCATCATACATCAGATTTCAATTGGTGTCAGCATGCAGTGGAGCATGAGCCATGGATAGAGAAGGCATGTCTATGCGTCGAACATTAAGTGAATTTATTTGCAGTAGTGAATTTAAGACTATTTGTAACCAATTTTTAAGTCAATAAAGACAATTGTAACAGTATAATGAGCTCATGCTAAGCTATACATACTATGGAGTGGGTTGAGATTGTTCTTCGGGGAAAATGTAAGTTTGCTCATTAGGGATAGCATCTTGAGGACTGATAGAAGGGCATACTCAAAGTAGTGCAGAATGGTATATAGTTGTGATGTGTTGACAATGCAGCATGTACTTAGTGGTACTAATAGAAGGAAAATGGGGCAGCGGTAGACTGTGATGTTTTCACAAGCAGTGGAAGGCAATTGAGGTAGGGTGGTGGTAAACATAAATGCCACTGATTTAAGGGAGGAACAATTTTAATATTTCCACACATCAATTGCTGTTGTGCAACAAGTCATCAGCATCATTATCCGTTTCATTTTCTCTTAAGACACATAGAGTAAAATGCAAAACAACATACATTTGTAACGTCTCAAATGTGAATAGTCTCCTATTGGCACGTAAATAGGCTTTATATTGTAAAAAGCTTCACTCCACATCACAAGATGTAATTGGAGCAAAACAGAAATAGGAAACATTGACTATTGGGTAAATTACTCCATCAGCAATTATTTTTGTAGCAACACCTCGTAGCGCATTTCATATTTCACACATTATTGAGAATTCAACATTTTTTCCAAACACTGTCTTCACTTTCCTTTTCACAGTTGTTTTTTTTTTTTTTATAGTGTTTAATGCCCGCTTTTACTGCTCTGGCACTGCAGACAATGACACTGATGATACATGAGGATGGAGCCCCGGTGGAATGTGATGGCGGGGGAAACTGGAGAAAACCCGCCCCTGCGCCGCTTTTCACATGGTGTAAAACAGATGTCACCAATCTCGATTAATTGCTTGCATAAGTTTGACAGCTTTCAAGACTCTAGGCATTTCAGTGTTCACTGTTTCTATATATGTGTTACTGTGTAGATATATTTGCCAAGTTCTTCTGTATGAATTGCAAATATCCATGGAATCCATTTGAAGCCAGAGATTTTACAATCTTGATTATCATCAAAGGTATTAATTATCTGTAAAACAGATTGTAATATACAGTATAGTATACTACTGCGTCACACCCCAAATCATTATACTACCAGTTGTTGAGGTACATGCAGTCGCCAATGTAAGTTGGTCTCTACTCAGTAGATATGCAACTGATATCTGCATGTGTCCCTCTATTGGTCCCCAAGATGCTATCCTTATTGATCACTGTACATCTGATTACAATTTAAAGTACAATTTGGTTATGTAATTGCTGTATCGTTACGACATATTGTAAGTGTGATTGTTCCGTTATTCAGGCCATTCAATTTTGTGTGTTTAAATTTGTGCAAATATAAAAATGAATGTGATCAAACTTAGGCCTCCCCACTTAGATAAATTATGCCATGCCAATATCAAATCCAGTATTTCAAAATATAATCATTTGTACTTCAAAAAGCCCATCTTGGGACAGTTAATCACATTTTCGTCCCAAAAACTTCCCCCTTTGTTTAGTTATTTCAAAAAAATTTGGAAAACTTCAACCAGTATTTTTGTTTGAAGTATATAATAATTGTTTTCTACTTCTAACAGAAAAGCAAGTAAAGGGCTTTTTTTTTTTTTTTGAGATATTAAAACAATCACCAAAAATGTAAATTCAAAATCATTCACATTACTGAGAGAGACATTGGAAAGCCAAACTGCTAACTTATCAGACTCAAATCCCTGAGATATTCTGAAAACCCTTACTGAGATCATTCCAGTTTTCTTCAACTATTTTTAGGAATTTGGAGTCTGTCCGTCCATCCAAGATGTGGTAGACTTGTGGTGAGCCTAGGTATAGCTTCTGTGTACCTACCCTGATAAGGGTTTAACCGCAGGAATGAGGAGGATGGTTTAGGTTTGGTAATATTGAGGTTTCGGGTGATGTTAACCTTTTTAGCGCCAGCCTGAATAGCAAAATACTGTCTGAAATGTGTCAAGCAATTTTAGAGGAGAATGCAGGGTTTTAAATTAGTAATAAAATGAGTACAAAACAACATAGAGAGCTGGATCGTTTTCCATTTTTAGTAAACCCTTTTGTCTACTGTATAATATACATTATATGAAAGTTCAGGCTAATTAAATGAAAGTATGGATATTTAATTACTAAGACAGCATCTCCTGCTTTGGTCTGGTGTTTTATTTTTAAAATAAAAAAAAATTAATTCACCTAAGTTGAAACTGAAAAAAGTCACCAAAAACACACACACACACACACATAAGTATGATGCCACTATTAATGAAAACGGCATATACCAATAGGATACAAATGTAATGTAGATTACTGTACAATTTAGCGTTTGTGTTGTTGCACAGTTGAATAGTTGATTCACACTGTATTCATCATCTGGTTATACCTCCTTAAATGCATTTTGATAAGTACACCAATTATTTGCATGCGTACGAGGTCTGTTGTTATCGGATACATTTTCATTGCTGAAGCTATAATATATATCTTCCTCTCTTACGTCTATGTCAGAAACTCTTTCAACAAGGTCTGAAAATTCAAAATCACTTGCTTTCTTCAAATACATCGCAAACTGAAGCTATTATTTTCTGTTCGATTCGTAACCTTAGGCTAGATGACATCGAAGTTTCAACCCATAAACAAACACAGGCATGAGAAGTTAAATTTTGAGCTAATTTCACACTTTGGAGTGAAAATAAGGTCCACAAACTCCAGAAAACCTTTCTCTTTGGCTATGATGTAGAAAATAAAGACTTTCCCGCTGGAAAGAGTTAAAACTTATCAAAACGGCATCATGATTACATTGTGTTTGGCAATTTTTGCAGAAAATACAGACTTTCCCGCTGGAAAGAGTTAAAACTTATCAAAACGGCATCATGATTACATTGTGTTTGGCAATTTTTGCAGAATTTTCAGATCATGATTAGATCGTGATTGGCACTAAAAGGGTTAAGGAGGTAGCACTAGATAGGGTCCTCAAACAGTTGCATTTTTGGGAGCAGCATCCTCTTCCCCTACTCTGCTGTTGTTTGATTCAATTAAAATTGTAGCTGTTGGAAAATTTTGGTTGACCACTCCCAATGTTGGGAGGAGGAGTACTTAGTTCAGCTAATGTGCTGTTGGCTGATTTGAAGCGGTTGTTTCCGGGGGTGCCCGGCAAGCCAATACATGCATTCAGTCGGTAAGTACTCCAAATTTGGAGTATGAACTCTACCAGGTATTTATTGCAGTGGGTATACACCACCCTACAATGCTATCTAAAGTATGGCTTCTCTCATAAGTGATAAAAAAATTAAGGGACTCCATCAATATCAGCAAAAAAGATGCAGCATTTTCTTCATTGTGTTTTGTATGATTAAAGCCTATGGGGAAAACAACGAATAAACACTGCCTGAGGTTCAAAATCCTTTGCTGTTTTTTGCCAACTGTTTAAATGTCCAGACATCACTGGCACCATCACAAGTTTTCACTGAAAGAGAAAGATCCAAGCACTGAATTAATCAAAGCAAACAACATTTCTGATGTTCTATCACAACTGTCATCAGAGAATCCCCAAAACCATTTGAGTGATTCACCATTGGCACCTACTAGTCTGACCATTTTAGAACACTGAGACATTTGTGTGATACTGGTATAATCGATTTGAACAGAAAAAAAAAGTCATGTTTCATATTTCCAGCTTCATATAATCAATGTACTCTGAAATAGTCACTTATCTCGTTCTGTACTGTTTTTGAATTCCCAGTGAAATTGTAGTATTTTATTGCAATAAGCCTGGATCTCTAATGGACTTATCAAAATTAATAATGACAGTAGTTCTTTGAAATTCCCTCTATTAGATGAAGATGACCTTTCATTCATGACCATGAAAACAAAAGTTCCTGTCTGGCAAAATACAGTACTGCATTAATTACAACTTTAGAAATTTATTTTTTCAGACTTACATTTCATTATAGTGAGCAACATACAACCAATTGTTTTCTTTCAGAACATCAGCAATAGTATTCAGATTCTTTTGGAGTCACCTCAATTGGAGTACACATTTGAACTGTTAAGCAGTCTGAATGTTAATCAATGACCACTTGATGTTCAAAATGTCACAAAAACTAGCACTGTTCCACACTTTCTTTTTACACCAAGTAGTAAGCAAGGCTAACAAAGCAGTTTTTCTATATAACTACCGCACAGCCACTTATATTCATTACATCACAAACTTTTCAGGTGATTTTTTTGCAGCATTTCGCACATTTTGTTCTACTTTTTGTGCCGACAAATTAAGAAATGGGTTTGGTTTTCTCATTAATAGCACATATTTTTATTGCAATCAGTCTACCACAATAATGTTGTGTATAATATATTACACAATATAACATTTTGCAGATTAATCTCTCCGCTAATTTTAACTGTACAAGATACCAGATGGAAATAACAAAATTGTATTGGTGATAACTTCAGTAAAAATAAAAAAAAAAAAATAATAAAAAAAAAAAAAAAAAAAAAAAAAAAAAAATGCAACTAAACAACAACTTCATGTGAAACATATCTTTAGACTGTTGTTCACTAGGTGGAAATAATGATACCAAACATCCCTAAGTAAGGGGGGTGGATAACTTTTAAAAAGTTGTTTTTTTCTCATGCATGCAAGAATGCTGTGGCTAGCCTCTGCAAAGGGGTTCTATGGCCCAATAAATTTGTGCAGTGATAACTTCACTGTAGCCATGTATTAACTGACAGAAATGAGCTGCAACACCACATCTATCCCTTCCTCTTTTGCCACATTAACACCTGTTCAAGACTGTCAGACAAGAAATCCCCCAACTCCATCGCTTTCTTCTTTGCTCACAGACATGGTCCTGACTAACATCTTGAATTCTAGAGCATATAAAAAATTAAACACCTACATTAAGATTCAAAACAACAAAAAGTAAGTGAAGTGGTGCTCCACTAACTTCACCTGAATAGCACCATTACACTGCATGATTTATAGCTATGGTGGTTGATGAACATGTTTCCAGTATGCTATTTGCAATTTCAAAAATCAGTGATATTTTACCTCAAAGGAGGGATGGAGAGAGAGTAGGAAAAAAGAAAGAAACAGTATGACTGGTGAAGGTAGTTTGCTATATGACAGGTTCATATTCCAAGACTCTGCTTACTGTGGGATCTTGTGAGCAAAGTAAAGAAAAAGGAGGTGCTGAAGTATTCATACTTTCTAAATCCATACATGTACAATGTACAGCCGTGGACACAAAAAATAATTAATCCCCAAATTCTGTGTATTGATCGAAGAGCTTTGTGTATCTTCATAAAAGCTGTGTTCACAATGTACATGAAAGAACTGTAAAATGGACTATGACTAACAGCACAATGGTTACCTTATGAGTACTGAAAACAGATTACAGAATAATGCTATGGTGGCCAAGAGGTCAAGAAGGCCTTCCTTCCACTCATAAGTTCCTAAGTTCAAATCTTGCACTGTTTGTCATTTTTTAATGTTTGTTAATTTATGACAGGATATGTAGAGCATAACATTGCATTAATGTAACTTTGGCATTGAAGCTATAGGCCTATCTATGCACACAAATACATAATTCTACTAACCCCCATGTTAAATAAATAAAAAAATGGGTAAATAAACTATTGTCTTCTGAAACTAAAACACAAAAATTAAACATAATTAATATCGTGTGTATGCACCCTCAGCCTGTATAACTGCCCTCAATCTTCAGGGCATAGACAAAATTAAATGCCTGCAGTAATGTGGACAAGAAACAACAACATCCCAGGCTTCTTGAATTTGTGCCCAAAAGCCACTTGCCCATCTATAGGTAAATTGGAGTGTAGCTTCCTTTTAAACTCAGCCCACACTTTTCAATAGGGTTCAAATCTGGTGAACAGGCCACTCCTGCTATCCTGCCTCTCTGAAAACCAAACTGAAACCTTACTAGATGTGTAGATGGATGATTATCCCAGTGGCGGCTGGCCTTTAAGGGCACAGGGGCACGTGCCCTCCCTACAACAATTTCAGACAATAATTTCTCCATTATATTATTAGGTAAAATGCTGTTATCTATAACGCATTTTGTATACATTTAAACCTACTATGCATACTGGACAGTTGTAGGAAGATGTAGTCGGAAATAGTAACCGGCCACATTTTTCGGACACAAGCGATTTTGTGGTCGTTCTATGTGCACGCACAGAAGAATTCAATGCTTTCAGATGCAGTTAATTTGTGGGTGCGGGTTTCAAGGGGCTGAGAGGGGAAGGTTCTCTTAGGACACGAAAGTCTCTGTGGTCATTTGCTGTGCATGCTCAAAGAGAAAATGAGAACCGACAATAAGCAAAAGTTAAAGTTTGAGTCAAATTCTTGACAAAAATATTTAGCCAAAGATATTTTCACGTGTAAGAATAAATAATAAGAAACATTTCTTAAGTTTCAATGTCTTCTTATTTGAAAACAAAGTTGATCTATAAACCTCCCGAACGAAACATACAAAAAGAAGCTTATATCGTAAAAATTTATAATGTTAGTACTTGGTATTCTCTCCTCCCTGCCAAGCAGACGACAAGGTACACTGGCGCGCGAACGCTCAATGCGTACAAGCAGTATGTTGTATAATTACCCTAAGTTTACTAGGAAATAGATTCACAATACAGTTGATGTTTCACTTGAAAACTGGAAAAGCTCAAATAACCAGTAGTTATTGAAAAAATGGACGTGAACAAACAGTAAAATGGACCTTACTTGCGAGAGGTGATTAGTGGTTAGTGTTTTGAGAATGAGTGCTGAGTAAGAGTAAACTGATAAGTGTGAAACAGTGCCTTGAATGTATTTCACGTGTTACGAAACATAATCCGAATGCGCTGGAGAATAATTTGGTGAAATTAACTGCAGAATGATATGCCGATTTATCAGTTGCTAGCGTTCAAAGAAACTGCAGTATTAAAACTCGCCTTAAGAGGGAAAATCCTAAACACTATTAGGCGATGGTTTGTAAAGTTTACAATTGCTTATAAAGAAAATGATTAATACATTATACTACGATCGAATTCTACTTTACTTTAAGGTGGTTTCCATAATTTTCTGAGAGAAAAGCGAGCTTCGTTTGTAAAAACAAAGATCGTGAAAGTTGTAATTGACATACATAAGCTATTAAGTTGTTCAACGAAATATTGAAGACTGGAATCTTTAACTCAAGTGCATCAGCTGTTAATATGAGCTATGCACCAATTTACGCAGGATCACCTCTCTGATAATGTTGTTGTCATGATAAACAGTGAAGGTGATGGTTCGTGTTTAAATTTCTCGGAATATGTCGCGTTCAGTTTCTGACTTAAATCAAAGAGTTATGGAAGTATTTTTTCAAGCAAAGGATCGAAGGATGGACTTCATCTACAAACAGAAACGTTAGTGCTAATACACAAATTAGCATTTCATTTCTACTGATATCTTTTAGTATCCACTAATTTTAGTCTGTCCTCATCCGTGATCTAGAGGTAGCATGCTAGCCTCTGGTTCAAACCTGGCTGATTTTTTTTTCAGGTGTAAAATTCCCTTCCTTCATAAAGGAAGTAAAATCACTGATACCATATCGTAGATTTACGGCGCGTGAAAAAACCCTCAAGCCTTATAAAGAGGCCTCTGAGCATTATTAAGCGGTGTTTCACACCCAAAATAGAAGGGGACGCTTAGAACCGTAGCAGTTAAAGGGCGTCCATAAATAACATTCAATTTAGTTTTAATTTTAGTCAATCTTAAAATTGTGCCCTACCAGATAATTTGGCTACGAGCTGCCACTGGATTATCCTGTACAAATTCAACAATTCCACCAGAATATCTCATCCTCACAAAGGGAATCAAAATATTATCAAGTAGTACAATGTACAGTTCAGTGTATCGTCAAGCTGCCACAGCACACCTAGACCGCCCATTGATATCCAGTCCCAACACGATACACACGGCTATCATGAAATTGTAAAGGCATGTGCTTTGCATTGTATCAGGACCCCTTTGGATGATAGAAAATCGCCTTTCCTTACACGTGGAAGAAAATATCACCCTGTTATTGCAGTTGCAGTTGGCATTTTCCTGTTGGATTGGTTTGTGAAGGGTGAGCAAGTGAACAAAGAGGAAAACAAACAAACAATTCCTACCTTCCAAAAAATCAAATTTGCCCATAATTGGATTCCTAAGGATGTTTCAAAACATTGGTTTTTTCTTAACAATATTTTCAGTATTTTGTCACACTATACAAATTCCATTTTTTTTTCATTAAGAAAGAACTGTTCGTGCTTGATTCCTTTGCACAGCATACTGTGCACCACATGTTTTCGTGTGCAGCATATTGCTGTTCTGTAGAATAAACCCTTAAAAACCATCATAATAACTGTCATATTATTAATTGTACCAAATGTTGTGCATAAAATATGTATATTTAAAATAAATAGCCTGTAAGTGATGATTCAATATCATTAAAAGAAGGGAGAAAAAATGTTTGCTACATGCGAAAAGCGAACCTGCGACCCTCACCAGAAGAATAGCCTAAGTTTTGTCACAGTGCTGCAATGAACACACATGGAAAGTGACAAGTTTACTGATGCTGTACAATACAAACTCTTTCATGTTTAGTGTCATTAATATTTTTAGTTAATATTGACAGTTTATTGTTGAAGAAACATAAGTTAAGTATTTATGATTACTGATCACATTGGTTAGTGATATTAAGATTTGAAACTTGTGACAACATGTTGCCGCTAAACAAGTGTCATGGATGGTGAACACAAGAGCTGTATTGTGCAGGACTTATGACTAATTTGGCATTTCAAACATGACTTTTTTTTTTTGTCCACAGGTTGTACATAGTAGGTAGAGAAATCTGATACCGAGATTTTACCAGAAATAAATGTTTTGAGACCTCCCGAGTCCAAAAATGCATTTTTAGAAAATGGCATCTGTAAGTGTAAGGGCATGCATAACTCAAAAACGAAAAGTTGGTTAAATAACAAGCTTATAACTTGAATGTTGATATTGCATACTGCTCTATTTCTTATTGTTACATTCAATCATTTATGTATGTTCTTGTTAATGTTTATATTTGTTCTTTGTCCTTGAGGCAACCTTACAATAAAGGAAGCTATGAAAATAAATTCAGTATCTTCCAAGGATGCAACATTAGGATGCCCAACTACCCTTCACATGGAACATTTTTTTTTTTAAATTTTGATTTTGTCAAAATAGCTCCAACGATTTGGATTAAAATACCATATGTTTTGCATATTTTCATGACAAATGAAGTGTATATGTAGAATTTTCTGGGAATAGCCTCTGAAGACCTGTTCATTCTGGGTGAATTTTGTATAACTGGTAAACCATAAGAGATACACAAAAACTTACCTCACAAAATAGATAGATCTTGTTAAAACACACAATTTATGCTAAATATATATATATATATATATATATATATATATATTTTTTTTTTTTGTCAAGTTAACAATTTCCAAGGTATTCCTTGTTATTAGTTTCATTTTCAAACTAATTAAACTTTTCTCAAATGGGAAGTCATCTTTCATTTCATCTCTCATTTTACTTCTGGCCATGTAAAGAAAACCAAATTGCAATTGTTTCACATAGCAACCAGCTTTCAAAAGATCTGACTGTCGCTTTAGCCTAGTGTATTCCCCAATTTTCCTTCTACATAAAGAATAATCTTTTTTATGAGTAGTTCAATTGCACAACAGGTAGAGAAACTCATGTGAATGGAACACATCAAATTTGTTACTTAACATGATCTTGCACTGCATAGCACTTTGTTCAGAAACTAAGGAATAGAGGTGAATTTGGAACAAAAATTGGGTTAAGTTACAACCAGAAATATTGGCCTTAAAACATTTTGGGAACAATGGAAAAATAGTTTTTAAACAATTATGGAATTATGCGGGGAAGGTAAGAGATAAATGGTGAACAAAAATTATTAAATAAATAGAAGAACTCAACGGCATGGAAGATGCTGTAGTAAATTTATGAAGTGGGGGAGAGAATTTCAAGAAATTTTATTAGAGAGAGAAATGAACCAACAACACGAAAGAAGATGCAGGTATTTATAAAGAGGAGTAGAACAGCAAGAAATATAGAGATGTCAAAATGTTAAATACATTTTATAAAAGATGGGAAAGTAAGATACTGATGTAAGTATATTTCAAAATGTATAGCTAAGGTGAAGCATGATCCATTGTATGTAATAATGCAGAGTGTTAATTGTACAGGATCCTGAAAGAGCAAACAACTCGAAAATAGTGTAGCATATTAAAATTGTAGATAAATGTGTGGAAATAAACAAATCATTCAATAATATTTTCCCTCCTCCAGAGGTATAAACGTTATATTTACACAGCACTGTGAGACAAGATATTACTACATTTCCTTGTTACATATTTGTAAAGCTTATACATAACAAATTGTTTTCTTATATACATAAAAAATTGCTGTTTCCTAAAATGAATATAATTCAAAAAGACCTACTTAAAGCTGCTAAATCCTTCCTTTAATACACTGTTTTTTGTGATTTATACAAATGGTGTCATTTAACATATATTAACCACAATGCTGGTGCCACTACAAAAAGAAATGTCATCATTACTGTATTTATGCTCCATGGAGTCATTTTTTAAGGTTGACTTGCATTTATACAAATTCTTTTCAAAAATTCATTAGCCACTAAATTGACATATCTCAAGATTTATAACATGAGAGATTGCAAATCTTGTTTCTTATAGAGTTTTATTTTTTCCTTATCAAGTAAACTTGATGTACTTTAAAATACATGCTTGTACCTGAAATAGGAAAAAACATTTCACTAGATACTATCTGAATTTATATAAGATTTACAATTTTGAAAATGAACCATGTTTTGTTGTTGTTGTTGTTTTTTTTTTTTTTTTTTTTTTTTTTTTTTTTTTTTTTTTTTTTTTCAAAATGTTTTGAAAGTCCCAATAGTATGCAGCATTTACAGTACCTATCCCAATGTCTAAATGACAATTTAATATTTATGGAATGAGATCAGTTTATCATATGCCAAAAATAAAAAAACCTTAAGTTATATTCAATGGTTCTCTCTCTCAATTTAAAGCAGTTGCACTCACCTGAACCCTTGGACCTTTTCTTGCACTCTTCCAACAACAGTCTTCTTTGGGGATCTTGGGTGCTCATCCATTGTCATTCCAACCATGGCCTGTGCCAAATGGAGATTTTCCTCATTCATTGCTGATATTTGGTGGATTTTCCTAACAAATGAACAAAAATTAAAACCAACTTCAATAAAACAAGTTGAAAAAAAGTCACAGCTCATTTTATTCAAAGCATTCTTATATTTTCATCACCTAAAAATTATCAATGTATAAAGCATTAGATTTTATAAAAAAAAATCTCTGAAAAAGCATCTAGCTGATAATATTAATATAAGCTGACAACTGTACTCTAACATGCAAATTACTAAAAGGAATGTTTTATTAATGCTTATTTTTTATCTGAATCTTATTTTCCTTTGCCCTAACGCAAGCATAAAATGAAACCGAAATGCATTAGGCATTTATTAAATATACACACCTATGAAAATAGTTACTGTGCGTATGACATACCTGGCAGTTAATTCACAACAATTTTCTCCCGCAAAGCAAGCTAACACATGTCACCTAACCTTACCCTATGTAACATCATTAGTGGCGTCATATAAAAGCGAGGAATTAAAATAGAAAGTGCAATTTGTAAGACTATTTGTTACGGTACCTGTATCAGTGTGCACTGTTATAGCGTCTTGTTTATTAACTCAACCTTTTAACCAAGTTATGCGAATTTCACAACCTTACGTTTACAACACCGCGACAGTCTGAATATTGAAGTCTGGAGACTTGAGTTCACGAATCACATCGGTAACATTCGGAAATATTCGGGTTTAAAGCACATGCCACTACTCTTGGATCACTATTCTTTTAAGTTTTAACTTGCAGCATTGAAGCATCATAACTGGTTGAAAACGTAGGATTCTGGGCGCTATTTATGTCACTCATTTAACCGAACAGAAGAGCATTGAAAAGATAGAACTGTGAAATAAATTTTCAGCTGTCTACCCAGCAAATTATTAATGAGAAAAGCCATGCCGTATCTGCAGTGTGCGAAGTCAGATCAAATTGCTTTAGGTAGGTACACTAGTTAGACAGAAAATGGATCTCTAATTTCTTCTTTCGTTTTCTTTACTTTTCTCTTTTGTTTCTTTATGTCACGCTCAACTTGTATCTGAAATAAGCATGTCGGTCAACGACCAATGCGGTAAATGTTTGTGGAATAACTAATAATTTGATACCAATAAAGTTGTTGTTATTATTATTATTATTATTATTATTATTATTATTATAATTATTATTTGTATTATTATCATTATTATGTACTGGTTATTATTTTGCCATAGGCAGGCCCGAATTTAGGACCTTTGACGCCCCTGGGCAAAAAAAAAAAAAAATGCTGCCCCCCCAACTTGCAATATATATATATATTACTTAAATTTTCACAACATAGAGAATGGTTTCACTAGCTTGAATACTTAAGCATGAGTGGCAAACACTATAAGTGAGTTTATTAAACTTTAAGTAGAAACATCTTAATAGAAAGAACTTACACTAAAGAGGCATCACCCCATATTAGATGTCAAAACATATACTGTACAAACTGAGGGTTTCACGGCCGGCGTCTTGAATAAAGAAAGTATTTTCCGGGCTTGTAGGCCTCGCCATCTTTGTGCAACCTTCTTCGCTAGCGGACCATCGGGTTATGCAGAGGGACTTGACACTCAAGTTCTCTTTACTGAAAAATGTGCTTAAGTGATTCCATCGATGACTAGAACCACTCAAAAATTTAACATTTCTTGCAAAATGCCAGAAAAAATAAGTTGCTTGATTAAATCTTGCTGCACTTGAACCCACCAAATTCAGAGTGTGAGCTGAACCAGGAATATAGAAAGCATAAGGAGAGAGAGAGAGCTATCATTCTAGCTTGCAAGCCTGAATAAATATCCCACATATTTGGTGCATTGTCATAACTCTGTCCTCTGCAATTACCTATATCCAATCCATGTCTCTCAAGACAGTTTATCACTACATTTGACAGATCCCAACCACCTGCTCTTCAGCTAGCCCCTCTTTGTTGACATAACGCAAGGCAAAACTTAATTCGTCATTATGTGCAATATCGGGCTGGAGTCAACAATTATAGAGTAGTATTTTGCCGCAGTAACTTGTGCCACTATTTCTTCGACAACTCTCTTGTCCATAATTTTAATTATTTGTGCATATATAGCAAAAGACAGATATAAAGTTTTTCCACTTCCAAAATCCTTATATAGTGACATGTGGCTAGCAAGAAATGAATCAAATTCGGCAATAAGTTCCATACACATTAAAAAGTTACCATTATGAACGCTTCCAAGAATTTCAGCATTGCCACGGAAAGGCAGTCCTCGAGAGGAAAGTTTCTTCATAACAGCAACAACCATTTGTAAGACATTAGGCCAGTACTGAACTATATTTTCAAGTTGTGAGAATAATTTTCCATCTATCCTTGTCAAAATGGAACTTCTGTTTTTTAAACTAAGAACACAGTCTCGGTGCCTTGAACTGTTTTCATGAGTTGCAATTAGAACTGGATGTTTCCAGTTTGAGAAGCCACGAGGTCCTACCAAGTCTGATATTCCTCCAAAAAGAGTACATGGTGCACAAAATAATGTTCCCTGACTTTCAGAATATACTAAATAATCTCCGTTAATAATTTCATTGTTCGCCAGTTTTCTCTGAAAAAAAAAAAAGCACTAGTACAACGTCTTGTGGCACCATCTGTAAACTGATATTTCGACTTAGAAAAACCACCTTCTTTATTTTGTTTTATCCCGTTCATTGCAATATTATAGCCCCGTGTTTTATCAGTTTTTTCCTAAAGAAAAGCATCAGCACTAACTGTAAAGGGTTGGTCAGCAACGATGGAAGTTCCGCCTTCACTTTCGTTTGATAAAAGTTTTTTTTTTTTTTTTTTTCATCTTTAGATTTATTTGGGGTACTTGTTTCCCCATAATCTTCAACAGCTTCACTTGGCGAAGGCGTTTCTTCTTGACATGAACTGCTTGTGGTCGATTTTATAAACACATCAAGGCGTGGAACTTTTCTCAATGCGCTTCTTCTCTTTTTCTTTTATCTTTCGCCAATGAACGACACTGAGCTCCACTAAGTCTCTTTCTTCCTGTCATTTTATTCAGTGACAATCGACACTGAAACTGAGAAAGCGAAAGAAAATATAATAAACAGTTGAAAAACTTAAAAGGTTCAAACATAACCTACTACTTCATTATGCAGGAATGCCGGCTCATAAAATATAAAAGAGCCCAATATAATTACAATAATAATAATTACTGTTCATTACCTCAGCTAACAATATATAGAGAATTAACGTAATGAATAGCAACACTCACACTTCTCGATCTTACAATTTTTTGCATGTGTTAATCGATTCTCACTATTGGAATGCGTTTCGCTTTGTCTCCGCTCCGTGCGCGTAACGTGCGAACTATCAGCATAGGCAACATGCGTCAATTAATATTCCTCTGTGAGCGGCAAATTTAAATGTACTTGACGTTTCATGTCTATGCTTTTTTTTTTTTTTTTTTCTTTGTGCAGCTTTCGAGTAATTTTGCCGCCCCCTAAAATGTGTCGCATGGGCAGTTGCCCGGTGAATACGGCACTGGCCATGTATAGTTTCGATGGGTTCAACAGATTTCTTCCTACCTCATGCAGAATAAGCAACTAAGCTTACATAAATGCCACAGTGCTTATTATTTTCGAGAAAATGAATTGGTATAGCAAAAAATCTTACATAAAAATTACGCCCTTTTTCCATTGTTATGTCATTTAACGTAAACTCAACAACTATTGTTGCAAAGGAGGCCTAAATTGATATGATTTCCTTTGCTTAACGTAGTGATCGCATATACATATTTTGCAAAATGACGTGATGCTGTGAGGAGAAGTGCATATTATAAAATATATTTCAGCACGAGTGCATTGTCTACTGAAAGTTAACCAGCCAACCGAAGCTAGGCTGCTAAAAGTCTTCCAACAAGCACTAAAAGTCACTGAATGGTGACTGGAAACGTGAACTTTGATACGGACTGACCCTGACGAGTGAAACATATGACTAGAGAGAGCAATCGAGGTATCGTTTGAGGGGTTGCAAGCTAATAGCGCTAGCAGAATTGATGACGTCCGAGATAGGTAACGGAATGCGTCGGCACACTCACTGTCCACTCGCGACTAGCAAAATAATGCAGTCATTTGAAGAAAAGCAAAAGCAGAGCTCTTATCTGCTGATGGTGATGTGGAGTGGCGTTTTTCTCAGAACTGTAACAGATGTCTTTATTGACTCAAAATTTTGTTGCAAATAAAGTCTTTATTTCACTGTTGCAAACAGTTCGCTCGACGCTTCAAGGCGCAGACAATTGAAGGCTTTCTCCTCAGATTCTGCTTGCAAGCCACTGCGCACTGACGCTCCAGTCGTAGTCTGATTCACGACACACAACTCACTATTCGACACACACTCTGACTTGCAATTCTTCCTCTTATAGTTAAAAATCACACCACAAAACCTTTGGAAGCTTGTGGAAGCCAAAGGCTCTGGGAGAATCTAGATGTGTCGTGTTCTAGAGTATCCGGTTAGCGGCGCGCCGCACTTCCTGTGGTGTTAATATTCCAGAGTCTCCAACTGCGACGGCTCAAATACCAGGTGAACGTAAAAGCGGCAGCACATGGACAGCACTGCCATACTGCTCCCTCCTCAGGGCTGGTTGTCCCGACCAGCGTCATCGTAGCGGGCTAGACGATTTAAATGTACTAGCAACTTCTTCTCTTCGTGTGCGGTCGGCTACCTCGTTGACCCTCCTCACTACACGGCACGGTACGTTTATGGTTATTGGAACCTGGGTTTACGATCCTTGACGCGGTTCGGAAATCCACCACACTTGAACTTGCTGCTGGGAACCTTCCCTTTTGACTTGTCGGTCATAATAGGTCTCCACCCTGTTGCTCGTACCCTGGGTGTGTTGCTGATTCACGAGGTCCTTCGACAGCCGAACTATTAGACTGGCCGTCGCGCCCACCGCGCCTCTTAGCATGACCATGCCCTCATTCTGGGTCACTCTGCGGACTCCAGAATGACCGTCGGGACTTCGGAGCAACACCTCGTGTTCACCGAGTCGTTGCATCCTCCTCCTAATGTCGACCATCGCATCGTGGCTCCTGAGGGCATCCAGTCCCAATATCACCTCTTCAGCCACCTCGCGACGAACACTCCTAGAATTATGGCGCTCCGTCCCAGGGTCAACTCCAGAAGGACCTTCTCCACTGGCAAGGTTTCGCCCGATACTGTCTCTACCATATAGGGCCGATTCGGTTCCATCGTCGGCAAGCACTCTGCCACACCTGGTTGGATACGGTCACAGCTGTACCGGGGACCACTAGAATCTGCCATCGCTTCTCTCGGATGAGGCTGTCTTCCATTCCTCTGAAATACATCGTCAAGCGAGGAGACGACGATGACGACTCAGGTGTGCCCCTCACCATATCGGTTCTTATTCGCGTTCCGCCTACACCGGCTAGATTGCGGGTAGCGTTTCATTATATGCCATTGGCGGCCGCATTCCCAACACACACTGTCTGATGCTCGCTTTCTCGGTTGCGTACATTCCTTCATCAGGCGCTCGAGACTACCACATACCCAGCACATACCACTCGAAGGTCATTGTCGTTGTCCTTGGGTTGATCCCCTCCCTACGTAGCACCGAGATTTCTGATCTTCTCGGTTAATCCGGCCGATGGCTGCTCCCTCCTCTGGCTCGTGCTTTCCTGTCTATGTGCAAGCGGCGTTCGGTCAACGTCTTAGTGTGGACAATTCCGTGATGGGTGCCCCGGCTGTCCACACCTCAACACAAACCACTGAACTTTCTACGCCGATGTCCCTGGAATAAGTCTCTTTTCCCGCTATAGTACCGAAAGCTCCTAATCCTCCGGGTAGAGATTGCTGTACCCTTGGCCGCCACCATTATAAATGCTTCCGTTATTGCCTTCTGGATCGCCTTATAGTTGCCGAACATCAGGCACAGTCGTATATATGCGTCACGCACCCGATCGACGAATGAGTGGGCAGCTTCCTGGGACACAAAACTAGATGGCAGGTTCACCAGCGCTTAATTGAGAAGCTGTTCGATGGCTAAGGTGAATTCCTGTATCGTCTCAACTGGCTGTTGCAGCCTCGTTTGAAGTTGACTGCGGCAGACTGCAGCCAAAAATGGTTTCCGAAATGGTTCTCGAGGGCCTTCCAGATCTCCCCGGACTTCGCTGACGTCGCATTCAATATTTCTGCCGTTCGTCCCTGGAGGTTTGCTATCAACTGTGCCTTCGGTTGTGAGTGGCAACGGCGGCAAACTGTCGGCGGAAGACTTCAAATGTTGACGTCCCGACGTATATCCGCCGGGTATTTTTCCAACATGGCGTTTAGTTCCTTGGGACTGCCTCGGCTCCTTCTTCAAGAACATTAAGGCTTTGGTCGTGGGCTTTTATCGTTGCACCAAGTCTTCCACCTTTTCCCCGAGATCTCCACCATTTCCCCAAGTTCTGCCACGTCCTTCTAAACACCGGTCAATTTTACAAAAAATACAGATGTTCATAACAAAGAGACCAGACATAGGCAGGACTTGCATAGCCCAACAAATAATTTGCAGTTATTCCAAAAAGGGGTGTACTACAAAGGAATAGTTTTGTTTAATTCACTTCCCTCTTCTATAAAAGAATTACAAATGAACAAAAACAAGTTTAGATCAGATTAGATACCTTATTACTCACACTTTCTATACAGAGGAGGATTTCATTCAATCAAAAAAAATGATAATAATATAACATTATGAATATAATAAAAAGGAATACTCTAAAAATGCAAATATACGAGTAGGCTTTTAAAAACAGACATGTAATTGAAAATTATGGAACACTGAACCTCTGAAAATTCATTGTCATAGTTATTATTTGTAAATAAATGACATATTAATAAGTATAAATAAATGCAATTCTTAACATGATCTACACCTTAGAGTTTGGGCTTTGAGTGTAATCTCATTATAGGATCTACAGATTGCAATGTTATGTATGTATGTATGTATGTATGTATGTATGTATGTATGTATGTATGTATGTATGTATGTATGTATGTATGTATGTATGTATGTATGTATGTATGTATGTATGTATGTATGTATGTATGTATGTATGTATGTATGTATGTATGTATGTATGTATGTATGTATGTATGTATGTATGTATGTATGTATGTATGTATGTATGTATGTATGTATGTATGTATGTATGTATGTATGTATGTATGTATGTATGTATGTATGTATGTATGTATGTATGTATGTATGTATGTATGTATGTATGTATGTATGTATGTATGTATGTATGTATGTATGTATGTATGTATGTATGTATGTATGTATGTATGTATGTATGTATGTATGTATGTATGTATGTATGTATGTATGTATGTGTGTGTGTATGTGTGTATGTATGTATTATGTATGTATGTATGTATGTATGTATGTATGTATGTATGTATGTATGTATGTATGTATGTATGTATGTATGTATGTATGTATGTATGTATGTATGTATGTATGTATGTGTGTATGTATGTATGTATGTATGTTCGCCAATTATGGTAGAAAGTTCCGTTTTCATCATAGACATTTCATTTCTCAGCTTCTCCACTGTGCTTTTTCAAGCCAGTTTTCATTTCTTCTTTTACACCCCTCAGTTTGGTCTCCATTTCCTTCTTCACTATCGTTATTTCACTTCCCATCTTGTCCATTTTCTCCTATACTTTTTAAGCATCTGTTTCGTCTTGGCATCCTTATGCCAGGCCTGACACAAGTGTAACAAATGTCTTTACTGTTTCAAAGTCTTTACAAACAAAGTCTTTACAAACAAAGTCTTTAATTCACTGCTGCAAACAGTTCACTCGACGCTTCGTCGCGTAAATAGTTGAGGGCTTTCTCGTCACGTCACTGTTTGCACGCCACTGCGCTCTGACACTCCATTCGAAGTCTGACACACGTCAAACAATCACTACACTACACAACACACACCTTGGCATGCAACTCTTACTCCTTTTAGACGTCACAGAACTTTCTGGAAGCTTGTGAAAGCTGAATCTTCTGGAAGAATCCAGATGTGTCGCGTTCTGAAGTCTCCGGTTATCGGTGCGCAGCACTTACTGTGTTGTAACGCATTCCAAGGTCTCGACTTAAGCCGACTCACAAACCAATGCGAACGTGACAGCGGCAGAACACGGACGACACTGTCACAGTATAACGCTGCTTAACCAAATACCACAGGAACTTCACCCCAAAATCCCTTAAAGTGTATATGCTTGTCCATTCCACTAAATGTGATAATCATGAAAGAGAATTTAGAAGTACAACATATATTAACTACTATATCTACAACCCACAAGTAGTTTACGTAAAATAATGCAAATATGCCTTGATTTAATATACATTGCATATTATACTGCGGTAATATCATAGGTCAAGTGAGTTATATGTAAACATATAAATATAATTTCCATGTCTATGTGCACATGTTTAGCATGGTATAAAATGAAATTCCTGAAACGCAATATTCTGCAAAGAATGTACTGCTGCATATGCGGCTTGGGTCTGCTGGTAAATGTGCAGTGAACTTTAACTTTTATGTGTCCCAAATATGCTGTCTACACAGGCCGTTTCGAAACTACACCCAACGAATGTAACAGTCGTACGTACTAGAACCAGTCCGAAATTTCATGTCGCAGCTTTGAAACTGGTTTAAGTGTTTGTTTATATAACATTGAAAATTGCATCCCTTGAGATTAGCCAACCCATGAAGTACTTGTGTATGACGCCCTCATACTCACAACTCAGAGGGTGTTCTTGGCAAGCTTGTCGTGAAAACAAATGGATTTCTCCTTGCTTCTTATCAACAAACCTGTCCTAATGTTCGTGTAATGGGGCAAAGGACAGTTACGTACTCAAAATGCATGATTCGGACAGTTTTGTAATGTGCGAATTTTACCATAACCACGAGTATCTTGTGCTTTATTATCCGTCATCAAAGTATTCTAATAGTAAACTCTCAACGATTTTCTGTAAATCTCAAAAATGCTTGATGTTAAATGAAAAAAAAATGTTTCATTTGATATTATGGGTTAAACAGTGTAAAATAGCTTGTTGTTTCACTGCAATAGTGATTTAATTTTGTTTAACTTTTTTTTCGCAGTCATTTGATAATATTCTGATAGTATTCTTGTCTCTGTGATCTTTATCAGTTCCTTGCCTCCATATAAAAAGATCACTAATTTCATATATATATATTCTTGTCTCTGTGATCTTTATCAGTTCCTTGCATCCATATAAAAAGATCACTAATTTCATATATATATATATATATATATATATATATATATATATATATATATATATACTGCGATAGCACGTGGCTTTGTTCCTGGGGTAATTGCTTCATCCACATTGGCCATGAGGTGTTTTGTGGATCTACCTCTAATGACGTTGAAAACTATGTATTTGTATCACATAGGATTTGAGCAGCAACATTCACGTCTAGGTTCGGAGTCATTTGAAACGTCCTGAATGTGAGCTATTATATTAAATATTACATTGTTACAAGCAAGTTTCTAATTAACAGTAAAATCGTATGCAGACGTAGAGTATTTTCAAAAGCCAATTGGCAAAACGAGCGTAAGCTAGGGCACGTATTGCTAATATTTACGTTAATTGTGACGTATTGTGTTTATTTTTCTTTCCCCATATCATTCCTAATAAGTAGAGGAAGCAATTCATTCTACCAAAAATGCTATGTTGAGATTTCACTGGAATCACATAGTTTCAGGCCTCTTGAACATCCGATATAAAAATAAAACATTTTACTATTTCTCCTACATAGTTATACATAGTTCTCATGTATTCCGAGTCCTTGCTCAGCTGTGGGAAGGAAGACAGGGCGGCTAATCGCGAAGTTATGTCAGGGAAACTCTCAAAGGTGGCGCAGGGGATCGTGGGTTCCAGTCCCGCTTTTTTTTTTTTTTTTTTTTAAATACAGTTAGTTCCTGAGTCTGAACAATGCGCTGTATAGCCCTGTTTACATTCCCCCTAAATTTACTCTGTTTGCTGTACGATTACCGACTTTTGCTGTTCCAATACACAAACATATAACATTGCACAAACCTATCACACCCATGCCCAAGGCGGGACTCGAACCCACGATACCCTGTTCACGAAGCACCAAAGCGAGAAGCTTTAGCTAACGTGGCCATGGGGACCGACGTCTTTGGCATGGGTGTTTGTGGATGTGTATTTGTCATAAAACACAAAACAGTAAACAAAGGAAATTTAGGGGAAAAGAAAACAAAGAGGAATAAGAGAAAGAAAGGAAAAAAGGAATGCAACGCCGGAGTCGCGACCAGACTCTGGTACTGTATTTTGTTTATTGTTTTATATATATATATATATAAAGTCGATTTGCTTCAACTAATATGTATCTGCTCTACAAATTTGGTTTTACTTCTAAGGAAATTATCACCATTCTGACACTTAGATTTAGATGTAAGAAAATAACCATAGCTAAAGAAAATAAGAACATTATGAATCCAGAAAAAACTGACAGTGACATAGGCGGGGGGAGAGGGGGCAACTAAATTTTCGGATTGAGGCATCATGTCTCTATAATAAAGCGTGTATTAAAAGAAAAAATGACTACTTTCAAATATTCACGATTTTTTCCATCGATTATCAACTAAACTATATTCCTTATAAAGCATGATCTTCCCGTTCATTTTACCATAAGACTTTTTGGAAAATTATCTCAAGTTACGCTTTTTTTCTGTATTTAATTAAAGTTACCCCTTTTTTATTCTAGAAAATATCAGATGCAATAATGACAGACAACAGGTTCTATACCACAGATCAATGTTTTTCTTATTTTTATTAAAGTTCGTGTGTATTGCACCTCTTAGTTTCAAAACATTCATTGATGGGGCAATGTAGACTTCAGTTCAACTTACACACAAAGTATTCAATATTTCCAATATGGTTAATACTATGATGGGATTGTTGGACTCACTGCTGAGTTTTTCAGTGACCTCTATAGGTTTCCCGCAATAAGCTTTTCGCTATATCTTATGATTTCCCTGTTACACAAAACGCATTGAGGATGACCAGAACTTAAAACGCTAATTCATAGAAAATTCAAGAGTACCCACTTTATTAGTTATGTCAATACTTCAAATACATTCGTAAGAGGTGTTTGATAAAATAAACGCGAGAGAATTTGTTCACATAACGAGTATGTGGGTTACGAGGTGTGTATGGAAATCTCCTGAGGTGTTTAAGTGGGTCGCAGACATCCATTTTGTATTTATTCCGCATATTGTTCTTCATTTATGCTCCCCCCCTCTCACTCTCGTCCTTCGTGGTGTATGATTAACATGCCAGCCTCTGGTTCCTAAGATTGTGGACGGCGATGGATTTTTTCGATCGTAAAAATCCTTAGCATGGCTTCCTTCGGAAAGGAAGTAAAGCCGTTGGTCCCGTATCGTAGATGGAAAGTAAAAGAACCTCAAGCCTAACAAAGAAACCTCTGAGCAAAAATAAGCGGTCTTTCATGACCAACATAGAATAGGACGCAGAGAACCGCAACAGTTAAAGAACAATTATAAATAAAACTCAACCTCTCTCTCTCTCATCGACATACACATGAGCAAACAAACCTTATAGAACACCTTTTATTGAGGAGGGCCTTAAGTCATGTACTTTTGGTGAAACTTGAACATTGAATTTTGGGTGGAATGCAATATTTACCTACCTACCATAGGTGGGTAACAGAAAATAAAGCTACACTGCTAGCTGGATAATTGACGACAGCAGTGGTGCACAGATGGATATATATATATATGGATGGCAGAGGAGTCCTAGATAAAGTGTTTCAGATTGGGAACCTATTTTCCATTGTGCCAAATGTCAAAGTAATGGCACGTTTTTTTTTGAATTGCACATCAATGGCCGAAAATGAAAAAAATGTGGACGTGTGAGTCCTATTTTGATTCAGAATGTCTCATTTGTATGCCAGTAGTTGATGGAACGCAGTATTGATGCACAATAAATACGAAATTTAAAATTATTGCACTTGTAACTTTGGCAAAATTGCCTGTTCTTTGACGGTGTGCACGTCTCTGATCACTGTCCTGTAACATTTATATTTTGTTCGCCGGTTTGCGATCTGAAAGGTGATATTAACTATTTGATGTGCTAAATTGAATGGTCCTTTCCGTTTTTCTCTATCACGTAAGATTTTTTCACAAATCACAAATTAAAGATTTTGAAAATACTGTTTCTGATGTAAAAAACGTGCGTTAGAAAATTAATACATAATGCAAAATTTCTCTGTAATAAATGCATAACAGCACCTACATACCCGCAAAAGAAGGCATGGAGTTACTTTTTCCTTGGCCGGAAGGATGGCTGCGTTGATTTACGCTTATGTAGTGGTTGAGAAACTTCCCTTTTCAAGCACCAAAAGTAGTCCGCTAACATCGCAATGTTCCACCGATCCTGATATCTCCTCTCCATCTCCTTGATTTCTTGAAAAAATCTTTCACCTTGTTCATCTCTGAGGGATCCCAAATTATCAGCAAAATAGTCTAGGTGAGAATTTAAGAAGTGGAGCTTTAAACTCATGTTATATTCGAGAGCTCGCAGCTTTTGTAGCATATTTCGCACAATTTCTTCGTATCGCGGATCTTTTATATTTCCAAGAAACTTATTAACTACCTCTTTGAAAGCACACCATGCTAGCGGTTCTCAAACATTCATGTTGTCCAAAAATGTGTTATCCTTCATTAATTGTCTTATCTGAGGTCCATCAAATTTACACTCTTTTATCTTAACTTCGGACATCACAGAAAATTTACTGCTCAGGTATTTGAAACACGAACCATTCTTGTCCAGTGGTTTCACGAATTGTTTCATAATACCTAATTTTATATGCAAAGGAGGCAATAGCATTTTCTTCGGATCCACTAGACTGGCACGAAAGACGTTGTTTTCTCCTGACGTTAAACTTTTTCTCTTAGGCCATTCTTGCACGGTCCGGTGTTCAACCCTGTTTCTATTGTCCCATTCGCACAAAAAGCATGGATATTTTTTATATCCTCCTTGTTGCCCTAATATGATAATGGATACCTTTATGTCTCCGCACAATAGTCATTGATGTTGCTTGTAATTAATTCTTTCTAAAATGTTTTGAAGATTTCCATATGATTCCACTAATATACAACACTTTCCCAGTTTTGATGAAAATGGGCTACTTATATGGAAGAAAAAGCGCTGATTTCAAAAATGAAAACACTGATACAGATGTAAGAGAATTACAACAGTGAAAGGAATAAACGAATACGAAGTACGAAATGGACCTACAGCAGGTCAAAGTACGGTCGTATGTAAATGTTTAGTTCATTCACTGATTGATTTAGCATTTTAATGGTTAATGATGTTGAAATATAAAATAATCAAAAAATTTTAAAGGTTTTATAACCTATTATAAGTGATTAAAAGGGCTTCTGAGTGTCTAGTATTTTTCTCAGGCACCATGTTGAAGGGATAAAAGCGGTACATAGCATCATTCCTGGAAGTGTAATAGGAGTTGCTAAAGAACAATGCCACTAACATCAGAAGTCACACGAGGCAGACGACGGGTGAGAAAACGTCTTCACGCAGTGGTATCCATTACGGGAAACTATCTCAAAAAGAGGCTTCCAAAGAGGAATATCAAACTGTTCGTATGGGATTTGTTCTCCAGATTCTTCCAATGCCGTAGAAATTCTGGGATACCCTAACACGGACCAATGGCAAACCATTCTCATCTGACTCTTTGGCGCCCTTGCAACACGCACTACATATGACCCAGAGTACGTATCTGGAGGATCAGCGTCGCTCTCATTTGCTGGATATGCGCTGTCGCAGTGTGTTTGGTCCGGATATCGTCTCCATAAATGAATTTAGAAGAATACGTTAAGATCAGAAACTTCACTTTAAGCTACAGACCGTATATAAGGTGCTATTAATACAAGTTAATCATAGAGTGAACATAGTGAATAAGTGAATAAGGTTCAGTTGTATAATTACTGCACCACCACCACCACCACCACTACTACTGCTACAACTAGTATTATTTTTATTATTATTATTGTTATTATTGTGAATATGATGATTTGGATGATTATTACGATTATTGATATTACTATTAATATTATGACGATTAATATTATTATGATTGTGAAGATTATGCTGATTATTATGAATAATGTTGTTATTATGATTAGCATGATGATTAATATTGTGATCATAAATATTACGGGGTTTATATTACTATGGTTATTATTATGATTATTATTTTTATGATGAATATTATTATGATTATTATTGTTATTACTGTTATTATTGTTATTTATATTATGATTATGATGACTATGAGGTTGTTTATTATTATTATTATTATTATTGTAATTTCTGTTACGATCTTAAAAGCAAAGAAGTCGGCCTAAAAGTGAGCGCAGATAAAACGAAACTGATGTCCACGGAGATCATCAAAACCAATGACACTAAACAGCATAACAACAGAGTAAGTAGAGGAATACACGTATTTGGGCCAGTTGGTAACAGACAAGAAAAGCGAAGGGAAAGAGATACGCAGAAGAATTATACAGGCATGGAGCAAATTTCATATTCTAAGTTTTATCCTTCAAGATAAGTATATAAAAAAAAGCTAAAATTCGAAATACTGGAAAGCTGTCTAAACCCAGTACTATTATATGGATGTCAAAACCTGGGCATACTCACAAAAACAGATAGAACGCCTGAGAATATGCCAGCGGGAAATGGAAAGGCGGATTCTCTACTTCATAGTTTCAGACAGAATACGGAATACAGAACTGAGAGCAAGATCGAAAATAACGGAAATAAAGTACTTGAGCTAAAATGGAAGTGGGGAGGTCATACCGATAGGCTACAACAGGATAGATGGACCTACACTGCAACAGAGTGGGACGTCCGAACTGGGAAAAGGAAGAGAGACCGTCCTAGATGTAGATGGGCAGATACATTCCAGTCAGCAGCTGGGACAGATTGGACGAGAATCGCTAGGGACAAAGCCAAATGGAGAAGACTAGAAAGGGAGATAGGAAAGTGCAGTACATAAGAATAAAATGAATAGTGTAGTGATGGTGAAAAGTGAGATATAAACTGATGATGCAGACAAAACTAATTATAGGAGTAGATTATAGTATAGTCATAAGATTAGTATCATAGCATTACATATTACATGCTAAAAATAAACAAGTGAAGAAGTGATTAGGAAAGTTAAAATAATAATATAAATACTAATTATTATTAATATATTTTTATTATTATTATTGCCAGTGTCAACCCGGTGATGTGGATTGAAGAGCGGTAAGCCAGGAAGAAAAGTGGCTCCCTCACATCCAGTGTCGCAGGTGATTCGCCACAGTCTTCCTTAAATGATCTTCTAGAGTCTTTATGTACCGCCCAACCATGCTATCTGACAGTGAGTGAAGAGGTGTTGTGCGTGACTTGTACACTCCGACTCGCTCCAGTGTTTCCCTCGTGAGGTAACAGAAAAGTTGGTGTCATGACCACTGTGTAGTTCAATTGGTACAAAAAATTCTTCCACGAGGCATTTCCCGATGGTCTTGGCCTTTTGGTTAGGGAAGGCATACGTCCCCGGCCACTTGGTGAAGTAATCCATAGCGACTAACGGACACCTGAGTGACACAGGGAATGGCCAAGCAAAATTAATGACTATGCGTCAGAAGGGTGCTCCCGTGTTATACTGCCGCATGCGAGCCCGGCTCTTGGTCTGTGAGCCGCGATTTGCCGAGCACACATGACATTGGCGGCACACTCTCAGCATCTGACTGTAGTCTCAGCCAGCAGTACGGTTGTCGGACTTGTCAATGGTTTGGTTGGGTCCCGAAGTTTTCGCATGCACTTCCTCCAGGATTTCAGCGACCTTACTCCGAGGGACGAGCAGCTGCTCTCTCTTGGTCTTCCCACCAGTTGACTCCCATACTCTGAACAGTATCCCATCCTTGATCTTCAACGAGTCCCGTTGGACCCACTAGGAACACAGTAATCCTTGAGGCGATGTCCTCCCAGCTCGGGCTAGTCCCTGCCTTCAGTTTTCCCAGGAGTGGCCTCAAGTCGGCGTCCGATAGCTGCTCCCTCATCAACCCTGATCTATTCCCATCTAGTTACAGGTACTGCTGAAATAATACGGACAGCTGCGGTACGCTCTCTCTTTACAACCTTAGTGTAGTTGCAGCACTCCTCTGAACAGGGTCGTCTGTATATGACATCCGCATTAGCGGTGCTCTATACCTTCCGAAATTCTAATATAAAGTTGCAGCCTCTGGGTTCAACGGGTTGTCTAGCTCTCCAGGTTCTTGAAGCTTAACAACCAAGTGAGGGCAGAGTGTTCAGTACTCAGGTGGAATAGATTGGTACAGGTACTTGTAGAAATGCCTTAGCTGCTTTATGAGTTCCAGGACTCTCGTCGAGTAACACAGTAGCCTTTTTCTGCTTTGGAGAGCGCCTTGAAGTAGCAGGCTATTACCGCCCGTGGCCATCGTAGACTTGTGATAGAATACCACCTAAGTCAGTGTTGCTGGCATCGGTGTCCACAATAAGTTCGCCACCAAGCTGTGGAAATCCCAAAGTAGGAGCACTGCAGAAAGCTGACTTTAGCACCTAGAACGCACTCTTAGACACTTCTGGCTAGTGTGGCCTTACACAATTTTGTGCTCTTCAGATATACGAATGAGTGGTTTCGCGATGTTGAAGCAACCTCTGACGAACCGGCGGTAGTAGCTGCATAGGTCTAGGAAACTTGGCAGCTTTTGTTTGTTTTCCCTGCGAAACCAATCTCTCACTGCCTGAGCAAACTTCGTGCCCATGGCCACATCATATGGTGAAACTATGTGGCTCAAATAGTTCAATTCCTTGCAGAAGAGTTGGCACATTTTCACGTCCAACTTCAAGTTGGCTGCCTGCAGCCTTTGCATTATCTTAGTCAGGTTTTGGAGATGCTCTTCAAAATTACTCCCCGCAACGATACATTAATTATAGCAAAATAAATCCAAATGGCGCAGGCAGGCGTCGTAGGTCAATCTTCCCATCACTGACCCCATCTGGCATTGGAAGATGGCTGGTGCATTGCTAAAAGGCCAAAGAGGGCATAACCGTAAATTACAAAGATCTTGGCCAGTCGAAAATGCGGTTTTCTTGTATCTAGAATCTAGGGCCACTTGCCCATATCCCGATTTTAAGTCCAAGATCGAAAGCCACTGAGCATCAACAAGTGTGTCCAGGGTATAGTCACTTGAGTGTAAGGGGAACCAGTCCTTTCTGGTGACGGCATTTAGGTTCTTGTAGTTCACGTAGAAGCGATTTCGTGTCCTCCAACATATCCCTACTTCGGTTTACTTCGCCGGTGGAATACGTTTTCCTGTTGTGTGGGTTTTTGGGCTTCTCCGGTGTCAATGCTGTGGGGTACTCGGTCAGTGCGATCGCAGTCACCTTTCCCTCCGCTGAAGACAGACTGGTATCGGCTGAGTAGACACCGGATACTTTCCAGTTGTGACGCGGTCAGATGGTCAGCCGCCTTCTTCAGCATGTTTTTCAGCCGGGGTTCCAGGTACTGCGACCGTGCTGGCTATCAGGATCCGTCACATGGCAATACACTCGCAGATGGCTCGCACTTCCCTAGCTCCATCCGTGGCTTGGATGTCCTGGTTGGTGTCCATCGAGTTTAGCAGCCACGTCGGTACTTCCTCCCGGCTAGGCAACAATGATTGGGCAACACATAATCCCTGCAGTGATGTCTTTAGTTGCAATACCAACTTCCTTAACGTTGGCCATCCAGGTGCACCTTCGCCACTACCACGGTTCTTGCGGACACAACTACGTCGTCCTTCAGGATCACCCTGCAGATCCCCGGATGTTCATATAGGCTCCGAAGCAACACCTCATCTCAGCCGAGTTGCAGACCCTCCGGCCAACGCCTCGAGGCTCTTGAGAGCATCACATCCTCGGTCACCCTTTCGACGAACACCCAAAGGCTCACAGTGCTCCCCCAGTGTCAATTCGAGCAGATACTCTTTCTCCACAGGCAATATGTCGTCCGTCACCAGCACAAGTTTGTAGGGCCGACTGGGTGCTCGAGTCGGCAAGCCCTTCACCAAGTCAGGTCTTATTACAGTCATGGCTGCACTTGTATCTAGGAATATCCGGCACAGCTTCCCTTGTATCTAACCGTCTGCGATGAGACTGTCGCCCAGTCTTTCACCCAAGGCAGTAGCGTCATTCGACAGGACGGCGAAGACCTGCCCGTCATGCCCCTCGACAAGCCAGTCCATATTCGTTTTCCACCTGTTTGGTATGCAAAGCCCTTCATTGGGTGACCTGGCTCACCACAATCCCAGCGTACACACCTGAGAGTCGTCGTCTCTGGGTTTGCTTCTCTCTCCCTGTCACAGCAAATACTCCTGGCCCTTGAGATGGACGCAGTTGTGGTCTTGGCCGCCTCCATTCTAAGTAATAGAGTAAGTAATTCGTGGATCGTTTTATAGTCGCCAAGCACCAAGCGCTGTGTTATCTCGGCTTCAAGCACCCGTCGACGACGTAGTAGGCAGCTTCCTGAGGGACATACGTAGGAAGTAGGTTAATTAGGGCTTTGTTCGCAGGTAGATCTACGGCTAAGGCTAACTCCTGCATCGTCTCACTAGGCTGATACAGCCTTGCCTTAAGTTGACTGTGGGAGGCAGCAACCAAGCGATTGTTCCCGAAGCGATTCTCGAGGGCCTCCCAGGTTTCATCGGAGTTGGCCGATTTCGTATTCATTATTTGCACCGCCCGTACCTGGAGGATTCCTATCTGCTCTGCGGCTTCTTTGTCTGTTGGCCATTGGTTATGGGTGCCGACGGCAGCGAAGACTTCAAAGGTGTCCCGTCGTACTTGGGTGACTTGAAGCGCGTAGATATGCCGCGTCCTGACATCCCGGTTTTCAAGTCTTTCAATCTTCCTTCGAGCATATTTTCCACCATGGCGTCCAGCTCCTTCTTGCCACTGCCAACTCCCCCCTCCATAGCATTAAAGCGTTCCCCGGGATCTTCCTGGGTGTTAACGCGTTCTTCGACCCGTTTCAGAGCGTTAAAACTTTGGTCAAGTTCCTTCATTTTTCCGTCGAGCTCTTCCATCCTCACGCCGACCAGTCTGTCGTCGATTTTTGTCGTTAATTCCGTGTTAATATTCTCATTCGCCGACTCCATTTCTTCTATTTTCTCCATGCCGAGTTGCATTTTTTCTATTTTTGATTCCATTTTCCCTATGCCGGATTACGTCTTCTGCTCTATCAACTTATCCATTCCGGTTTTCATTTCTTCCATGCCGCTGCTCACTTTCGATATTTCACTTACCACCTTCCGGATCTTCTTCAACAATTTTAGAAGCATGTCTTTCAACTGGACTTGTTAATCCCACTTCTGACACCAATGTAACAAATGTCCTTATTGAGTTAAGACTTGATTACAAATAAAGTCTTGAATTCACGATTACAAATAATTCATTCGACGTTTCGACTCCTAGACAGTTGAAGGCTTGCACGCCACTGCGCGCTCAGTCACTAAAGATTCACTTCAGTTCACTGCACAGTCAGGCCTGCAATTCTTCCTCCTTTTATAGCTAGAAAATAATGTCACAGAACTTTATGGAAAATTGAGGAAGCTTCTGGACTAATCTCGAGTGCACCAGACGTGTCACGTTCTGAAGTCTCTGGCTATTGTCGCGCAGTGCTTCCTGCGTTGTTACGAATTCCAAGGTCCCCAACTGCGCTAATTCACATACGTAGTCGAACATGAGAGCGTCAGCGATAGTAGCACATGATGCATATACATATATGTTAGGTTTGCGATTACATACAACATTGAGATAAGTGATAAACTTGTCATTAACATATTTTGTGTGCACAATCCTATGCAGCTGCAAGTTGATTGTGTCAGTAAAGCCGTCATTTGTTATAGTCTTTAGGAGTGTCAGATCAGGTATACTCTGTACCCATAAATTCAGAATATGACATAGCTTCTGCATTGCCTTCCAAGTTTTGAAAGTACTTGTGATGAGCTATAATGAGGTTGTTTACCTCAGTAACTTATTTTAGTCAATAAAAATGAATATCGTTGACTACTGAATGAGGTTAAATTACATTTTTTCCAATCTTCTTCGACAAAAGATACACTAACATGTTTTGGTATCTAATTATATTTTGTCACTTAGGTATTAATTCCATTTTACTGCTGCTTCTTCTTCTTTTTAATAGGATTCTTAGCAATACGGGAAGCATGTATAATTGTATTTTTATAATGGGTTATTAAAAATAATTCCACTATCTTACTACATTTAGCAAAAGTGGTGCACAGTTCATAAGCAAGACAAGTATCAAACGCTGCTAATGATTCGTCGTTAAACCTAATTCTTTAATGTCAATTACGGTTGAATCCGTACATTTACGAAGAAAACCTGCTCTTTGTTGTCCTTTGGTAAAAATGACAGCAAAAGGATCTACATTTACATTTCGGTTGAGTATACAGGATAACTGACCATGATCAATATCACCGTCATTCCATTTTAAACCCTGCATTTTTTAACTAATCTTGTAATTGGTGAAAATAACCGTATCGTTTAACAAGTGATGATTGTGAGGTGGTCTAAAATTCTACCTCGGCACTTCACGTTCCACTCTACATATAGAAAGCTCTTTAACCTAGTATTCAAACTGATTATTTACAATAAAAACTTACAATAAACAATTCCAGTTCCCAAAGAACTCCTTCCGTATAACTTATAAACGTAAACTGAAGCATAAATGAATAGTGTAATGTAACTCCATGGCACGGCAGCCCACAAGGGACCTTCGCCTACCACCCGACCGCTTCATCCCCCATTTTGGCCTGAAGGTGTCATGAATGGGGTGCAGTGCTGAAGGGTGAAACGTGATCAGAGCCTCGAGTCCTTACCGGTCGATTGATACGGTCTTAAGAAGTAGTATATTTACTTTATATTAATAATGTGTAGGTTGTTAGCTGAACTGCTATGATTTTACATATGTTGTAAAGGTACACATTGTTGTACGTTTTTATAATGAGCTTGTTCTTAAACGTAAACCGGATATTCTAAATTAAGACTCAGAAGTGTGAACCGGCAAGTTACGACACCTTAGTAGCAACGTAATGTTAACATGTGGAGCTAATAGAGCTTTGTAATCTTCGATTGCTGCAATTCTAATTATGACCACAAATACGGTTTAGAAAAGTATAAAATAGTGAGAACGCGAAAGGATTTCGAAAGTATGAAAATATTCTTCTTTTCTACACTTTGAAATAAAAATACCAACCCATTGTTTAGCAGGTTTACTGATAAGATTCGTATTTGCTACTAATACAATTGGAAAGGCTTTATGCATATGTTTAGGTAAGTCATCATATGCAAATTCATCAGACTTGCATGGGCAAGTGTTGTGACAATTATTGTTTGGTATTTAAGCATATTTTACTCGTCATATATTCATTTTCTGATAACAGCCTTTCATTGCACGTAAATCTGAGATGCGGAAGTATGACTTCCTAATCCGCGAGATACTAAATCAGTTATATGCTTCTGACCCGATATATATATATATACACACATCTTTAACCTCTGCTAAAGCTGTTGTGAAATTTATGTTTATTGAAACATTACTGTCATGTAAACTAGAAACTTGGGTTTCGTTAGCGCTTTATATGCGTTAAATCAAATATAACAAGCATGTATTCTTGTTAATAATAATTCCAGGATACAGTAAGTCCTTTATTTTCAGGATTTAAATCTGAAGCTTTTGCAACAGTGTTTAGGCATTACACATATTGCTTATTTTTAAAAGCATGAGTTAGAGGAAACGGTTGCTCATGTACAAAAGCTTGAAAAAAATAAAATAAACGCAAAAACCTGTAAGGATGATTTAAAAAAAATGCCAATGCATGCAGTATTGGACAAGAATCCCATTATCTGAATATTTTACACGAATCGCCTTAGGTGCAGCATCTACGAGGTGCTGTACCTACTATATATTTTTTTTTTCTGAAAGTTTTTATTTATTGTTCCTCTAGGAATGTTAAAAAGCTAAATATCGCTCTCGTCTAATATTATACCGTTAAATGTAGACGGTAAACTTTGATGAGCTAAAAGCATGGAACCAAAGAGGAACATACCTGTAGCTTTAAGCTTCCACTCGTACTTATAGTTTTTCTTTTAAGTTCTCCAACAACGATGAGATGATATTCGGTTGTAGACGGTGTTAGCTTTACTGCCAGGTATGTATTGTTGGGAATATATTTATATTGAGAAAACAATGAATATGATAATCGTCCCACTAACCCAAATTTTTGGTACATAGCGGGCTCAGAATGGGTAGGATTAAAAAGAGGTTTTGAGCACACTTCTAGAAAATGATTTAGGACGAGCACACTTTTAGGAATAAGGATTTGAGCCCACTCTTAGGAAAGAGAGAATTCAGGTTTAGGAAGAAGGACTTGAGCACACATTTAGGAAAGAGAGAATCCGTGTTGTGTAATGAGCACACACTGTAAATACTGTTGGAATTTGAAAGCAAAGAGGTCTTGGTGCATGCCATGGACACTCACCTGCACGGTCAGCATGAGAACAATAGGGGCAAACAACTCTTCTTTCCCCGAGGGGCCTGAGGTAAATGGAGTAAACATGTTTTGAATGCAGTATCATTCCCCACACCCCTCCAGAGTCTTCAACGGTCCTTCGAGGTGGAAAGCACCTGCGCTCAGACTTCTCAAGACAAGAAGATACAGAGACCTGCAAACCCCCCTTCTGTATACCTGGAAAACAGGGTTTCTGTGAGTGCTATATAAGAATGTAGGCTACAATGCCAGGCTACTTATTCGTTATGACTACTGGGAAAGTGTTTTTGAAAGCTGACATAAAGACCGTCGAGGATATGGATGACTATTGGAGTGAATGCCGAGAAGAATCTCAACATTACGCATTCTTTCATAGAGAATCGTGCTAGGGAGTAATGCACACATAACATGTCGAAATTCTGCATATCACGATCAGATGACTTCACGACATGTTTGCGTTGATGACTTTCCAGGCCACGAAAGAAAGACCTTGTAAGTACCACACATTCAATGCTGCTAATACTAGATATTTTATATTTGAGTATCGAAATAATAACTAATTCCATTAAATGCTTATATATCTAGCAGTCGGCACGCCCAAGAGATTCATGATGCAGGCACTATTGATGCAATGGATATGTTTAGATTGGCACATGAGATCGAAGATCATACAGAACTATGCAACGGGCGGACTCATGTGTTGATTTGCTCAAAACCCGCAGAGCATGACAGAATAACAACATACTTCATCTGCAACACGACCTGCAGTATGTATCGGTTAAGGCAGACGAGACAAAGGTAAGGATAACATTAAATACTATTCAAAATCAACACATGGCACAAGTGAATAACATATTTAATATTAGCGCCACAGGTTTCGAGAGACAACACCGATAGTAGTAATACATACGACCTAGCAAGGTCAAGTAACGATAATCCTGCCACCAGGGGGGTTTAAGCCCTAGTGTCGCGTTAATCCGCCGCCTTAAGAAAATGGCGGGAAATTTGAAAATTGAAAAGGTGTAGCCGCTGATCCATACCTTTTCAATAATCAAATTTCCCGCCATTTTCTCTTAAGGCGGCGGATTAACGCGACATTAGTGCTTAAACCCGTATTGGCTGGATTATGGATAACTCTACTTGCCACGCCGTATGCAAAACCTAATAAACAACAAGTTCATATCGCAGATATACTTATTTCATATTCTCATGCAATACAATACTGAATACATGCAAAAAACTGATTTTTATTATTTTTTTAAGAAGCCACATGCACAATTGATTATATATATTTTTGTCTTTAGCTTGCTTTGATTATCACACGCTCACTGGTCTTTAGCACAGGATAAAAAATAATGTTTATGAAAGTTTAAGAGATAATCCGCTGATCCATACCTTTGCAATTGTCACAATTCCCGTCATTTTCTCTTAATGCGTTGGATTAACGCGACACTAGCGCTTAACCCCCTGGTTGCAGGATTATGGGTACTCGACCTTGCTAATCCGAATGATAAAAGGAGAATTGATGGCAATGATTGGAAAATGGAAGGGGTACATCGGCGATGGTGGACCCGGTGGACGTTTCATAAAGTTGCTCGTTGTTCATAAATGATGTCCACTGCGCTGGCGGGAAAAACGATCGAATACTGTCTCCTAAAGAGGAAACAGGTGACGCAGATGTAGAGGAAGAAGAAGAAGAATCTGTGGATTGTACACTATCCATGCTGAATACTGAATGCCAATGCTGCAATTATATGTAGCAGAGAACGGCAAGAAGGCGATGGCTGGGGGGAGCTGTTCACACGGGACAGAAAGCGGCGTCAGCACTCCGACCGGAGATGGTGTAAGATTGCGCAAGCCAGAAAAACTCCACCGGATGTGAACCAGACACCCACTTGGTGTGTGAGAGTAAATGAAAACGGGTCTTGAAGGTAATGTGAGCGTAAAAGAAGAACTGGCCGAGAAGGCTATGTGAGCGTAAAAGAAAAACGGGACGAGAAGGTGATGTGAGTGTAAAAGCAGAAGAAGAACGTGCAGGGAAAGCGATGTGAATGTTAAAGAAGAAGAACGGGTCGAGAAGACGATGTGAGTGTAGTGAAGAACGTGTCGAGAAGGCGATGTGAGTGTAAATGAAGAACGTGCCGAGAGTGTATTGTGTATGCAAAGGAAGAACGGCCCGAGAAGTCGATGTGAGCGTAAAAGAAGAATGGGCCGAGAAGGTGATATGACCGTAAAAGAAGAACGGGCCGGGAAGGTGGTGTGAGAGTAAATGAAAACGGGCCGTGAAAGTAATGTGAGCGTAAAAGAAGAACGGCCGGGAAGGCTATGTGAGCGTAAAAGAACACCGGGACGAGAAGGTGATGTGAGTGTAAAAGAAGAACGTGTAGGGAAAGCGGTGTGAATGTTAAAGAAGAACGTGCCGAGAGTGTGATGTGAGCGTAAAAGAAGAGTGGGCCGAGAAGGTGATATGACCGGAGAAGAAGAACGGACCGGGAAGGTGGTGTGAGAGTAAATGAAAACGGGCCGTGTAGGTAATGTGAGCGTAAAAGAAGAACGGGCCGGGAAGGCCATGAGATCGTAAAAGAAAATCGGGACGAGAAGGTGATGTGAGTGTAAAAGAAGAACGTGCAGGGAAAGCGATGTGAATGTTAAAGAAGAACGGACCGAGAGTGTGATGTGAGTGTAAAGGAAGAACGGGGCGAGAAGGCGATACGATTTGAGTGTAAAAGAAGAACGGGCTGAGAAAGCGTTGTGAGGGAAAGAGGAACGGGCAGAGAAAGACAGGAAGTGTGCAGACCAAGCAAAGAAGTGATTTAAAATGACAATCGCATAAAGACAGCAATTAAAACATTTGACAATGCATAGCCCATAGCTAGCGCTCCCTTCCATTTGAATAAGAAGATTCTGCTAATGTTTATCTCTATTAGCATGGTGTTGAAAAGGCAAGAAGGCGATGGGTGAGTGAGCTGTTCACACGGGACAGAATGCGCTGTCAGCACTCCGCCCGGAGATGGTGCAACGTTGCGCAAGCCAGACAGCCACTTGGTAGGTTGTGCAATAAGCTGAGCTAATGACGTCCGGTTACAGCGGTGAAAATGAACAAATCTCTGTGGGAAAGAAATATTTGCACAGTATAAGCATGGACTTCATTCTTTAGAGAATACATTGCTTGTACAACGAATATAACATAACATATCGAGAGAAAACCACACAGTCCTTCCTAATAGTATTTGAGCCTGAAAAGTTAACATACACAAACACATATACACTCTACACATTAGTGGGTTGTTAAAACATTCATTAAACATGGATAATATACCCAGTACTAGCACAATGGTGTTGCAGGAGGATAGCCAGGAGACAGATCCGACAGAGGCTAGATTCGAAATTATAGAGCATAGGCAGAGAAATCTTGTAAAGTATTATACAAGATTTTCTGAGACAGAAATTCATGTTAGGCAAATACCACACGATGCAGACCCACAGCTATGGATCCAAAGCATGTTTAATGACCTAATAGAATTTGTAAAAACTGAGCTATTGGAAAACGAAGCTGGGTATGTAGGATTGACCATTCACGATACACATAATGCTTTTACTCCATTTAGTATGAGTGTACGTAGGATCGATCAGGTGAATTCAAGTGTATTCTTTCAAAGCATTGAAAAGGTTATGCAAAGCAACAGGGAATTTATAATGGGAGGACCACTTAAATTAAATTGTGTATGGACAAAGGATATTTCTGGACAGTGTTATAAACCATGCCAATTATGCTACAGCAATAAAGGCATTATAGAAATTAAAAATAGGGATGATATGTGCTTGCCTGGAGCACTAATAGTAGGAAAGGCCAAGGCTGACAAAGATATTAATTACAAAACACTAATTCCGAATACTTGCAAAAAGAAAGGGCTCCAGCGTTCTTTAGAAGTGTAGGAGATTTCACCGGAAATATATGTATCCAAAAAGAAGTACTTTCAGAAAAAAGTCCGTGTGTGTGTGTGTCCGTGTGCCTGTGAACACGATAACTCAAAAACGAAAAGTCGGTAAAATACCAAACTTGGTATTTAAGATTAGTGTCTTCCATGGATGCGACACGAAGATTTTGAGAAAAATCCCCCCACCCCAAACTACCCTTTACATGGAATATGTTTCGAAAATTTTTGGTTGCCGGGAATCGAGCCCGGGACCTCCGGCGGCCATATTAAAATACATATTAGCTGATATAAATTTCTGCAAGATGTCTTATACAGGATGTTTCAAAAATACGGGGCATAATTTCAGGTATGTATTTCTCACATGAAGACAATCAAAATAGTTCATTATAACATGTGTCCGGAAATGCTTCATTTCCGAGTTATGGGCCTTTACAACATTGAAAGTCCCACCTGTAGACAATCAAAATAGTTCATGTCCGGAAATGCTTCATTTCCGAGTTATGGCCTTCACAACATTGGAATTCACTGGAACGTTTTTCTTTCCGCAGGTCTTTGCCGTCAAAGGAGACATTAGGAGGGCGCTCTGGTAGTTCATTCTAAGGAAGGTTACATTCAGTGTTCTTTAGGCGTTAAGACTGTGCGACATGTATTCAAATCAAGAGCTGGCAGGGATACACTTCATATACGGTAAGGCGGACGGCAATGCTGCGCTGGCTCGTCGTTTGTATCAGGAGAGGTACCCACAGCGACAATGTCCAGATCGGAAGACATTTGTACGTCTCCATTCCCGTCTGTGAGAGTATGGAACATTCAGCTCTCCTGGTTTGGGAAGGGGACGACCAAGATCTACAACTCCAGAAGTGCAGGAGGAGATTCTGGAGGCTGTGGACAGGACTCCTTCTATCAGCACACGACGGTTAGCGTTGCAAGTCAATGTTCCTCATACGACTGTCTGGAGACTGTTGAACGAGTATCAATTGTATCCTTATCATGACATTTAGGATATTTTTCAGAACAAGACACTGAGGTTTGCGAAGACACAGTAGCGTTGTTATGCCGCATAGCTGTATGAAACTCGAGAGGAGTATTCATTTACATTTGGCAAATAATTGTAGTTTCATCTGTCCGATCCTATTTGCTTTATTATATATTAAATTCTGTTTTATCTTTTACAATGCAAGCACATAGTTCAGTCTGGCAGAACGGTGTTAAGAATATTGGGTATATAGTTCACTCTTGCTGAATACATTACGATTGTTTAGTGTTTATAACAGTAACACGATGTTAAAATGGTCACTGTATTAATATAATTTAGTTATGTTATATTTGTTTCCCATGGGTTCAGTTTATTACCTTGTAATACACATTTCAGCAGATTACAGTTAATTTTTCCTATCAGTTGAACATCTGAAGATAAATGCACTATAGTGTCTTTAAACTTGTTATAATTATATGAATTCGCATGCTTTAAGTTGCCTTTTTAAAGTTAATTTTGTATATTAGAGCTTTCGGCAAATAATACAGCATCACCACGACTAAGTACATCTTGAACCGTAGTTATTGAATTTTTATTTCTGGTGGATACAACATGACAATACTTAAAACTTTTTTTTTCCCTAAGCAATTGCAATATGTTAGTTTACATTGTCGGAATCACTGTACTCGAAAGGTACTATGCCATCAGTTTCTTCATTTTCATCAGTTGAAGAAAGGCTTTGGAAGAAATTGTGATGAACAGGTGGTACATATTTCAATAAATGGAGTATATCACTCTTCTTGTCTTTAGAAATTGTGTGTCCTAAAGGGTATAGGAACTGCAAATGACCTTCATTGAACCCAGGTGGTGATCCAGTAAGTTTTTTCTTTAAATTTAACTGATAATAAGGAACATCTTCTTGAAAAGAATACTTATATTTCATGATACCAGGGTTTGATTTTTCAATCCTGATTTCTCTTATTTTTAACCAATGCGCTTTGTGTTTGTCTACATCCAGCTTTCGATTAGTGATTCTCACTTCAAGTTCTTTTGTGGAGAAAAAGTCATTTGTTGACATTTCAGTAACTTTAAGCTGTGCCTTGTTTTGACGACAAGATCTCACGATTTGTATAAACTCATCAATGGAATAAATTTTTTCCTTCCTCCGAATTTTGTTTTCGATTTGACTGAAGTCTCTGTCATTTGGAAGATAGCTGTGACCGCTGACGCAAAACTTGTGAATAATAACATCAACTGGACAGTCATCTTTAGCTACCAGATGCATCCACATCAACACAATTTTTATGTTTCTGTTCTGGCCACCACATGCATCAGACCAAGCAACCATTTGGGACGAATTCACATTTCCTTGCACATAGTTCTGGACACAGCTCCCTATCTCTTGAGGTCCTCTGGAGGCTATTCCCTCATGCTAAATATACATGTAAGCTTGTTGAGTAGCTAAATTGTGCACAGCAAGATTAAAAACAGAAAGCTGGCGTTTGTAGTAAGCTTCATTAGTTGACAATTTTGGGAGCGGAAAAGCTTTTTCAAGGTCAAAAGAAAGCACATGGATTTTTTCTCCTATTCCACCTATGATATCATTTTCACGGGCTTTCTTAGCACTTTCTACCTGTCGATGGTGCAATTCCTGCATATCCTTCAGTCATCTGCACTCTTTTTTATTTTGCTCAGAATCTATCTGCACTTTCAACTCGTCACATGTCTTTAATGTGTCCTTTTTGGGAGATTTGAACTTAAGGTTAAAATCTCGATAGAATATGCGTTTACATGTAGTTTCACTTGCACAGTTTCTGTTCCAATCAGCACCATTGTCATTTTCTTGCCTCATCATTTCCTTGTAGAGGCAATACATTTTTTGCAGATTAAGTTCGCATGGTAAGTACTTCAAGTTTGGAACCTTGTTGCGTTCATAATGGCTTGTGTAGCAAGGGAAAGACTGAATATGATTGTGAATTCTGGTAAGCATTTCATTAGAAGTAACATTTGTAGGTACATGTTTACTTCGTTTGTCCTCGAAAGTACCTGAATTGGCTTTCTTCAAGGCGCAGTGAACTCTTGCACTGTCAACTTGCAAAGTATTCATAAACATGGCTTTACACACGCGAACAGTTTCATTGCTTGCATTCAAGTAATATTCTCTCGACTGTCTTTTTCGGGTGTCTTCTCCTTTTCTATGACGCTTAACAGGAACTATTTTTACTGCATTTGCTAGCATAGCTGTTTGTGTTTCCCAAGAACCATTGCTGTAAAACATATCAAAGTTAATTTTCCGCTGTTCAGAAGTTATTCTGTCTTTATATTTCCAGCGACAGTTACAGTCATAACTCTCGCAGAATTTCTTTGCAGGAACTTTCAATCCATTAATATTTTTGTATGGTTTTCCACAATTTCGATTTCTTTTTCTAATGTTTTTTTCTCCATATTTCAGGGTTTGCTTTCCTGCGTCTTTTTGGTGGAGGACAGCTAGAGTAGCTATCTGATGACAAATCTGAAAATAATACGCAGATTTATAATATAAATAATTATATTTCATAATAATGGTAATAATAATAATAACTGTTATTTAATGTTATTAATTTACAAAAGAAGTTAAACAAGTCTCGTTTCTTAAGCTTTTGCGAAAATAATTTTCGTTAATCCTTCGTAAAACGCACTAATAATACCACGCTGTCTTGGTGGCATCATATTCAGCCATAGTGAACTATACATTGTGGCGGGCACCAGCTGTCCAGACACAGAGACATTCAATCAAGATAGTACATAGTTGAAATCATACCCAAGAGATGTCATTATCACATGAAGAAATAAACAAAACTCGTGTCGTATAGTTCACTTCGCCTGACCACGTATTTACGAATTTTCATAACCTAATAGCCTAAATTTGGCCGCGCCGTGGCCGAGTGGTTAGACCATTTTTGCCTCTCACCTAGACGGCCCGGGTTCGATCCCAAGCGACCGCATGTGAGATTTGTGGTGGACAAAGCGGCGCTGGGGCGGGTTTTCTCCGGGTTTTCTCCGGTTTCCCCCGCCATCGCATTCCACTGCTGCTCCATCTTCATTCATGTATCATCAGTGTCACCGCCTGCGGTGCCATAAGTAGTTAAAGCGGGCGTTAAACACTACCAAAAAAAAAAAATAATAGCCTAAACATTTTGGAAATATTACTCATAGTATTTAAAAAATAACAGTTTTACTTACTTAAGTCAGATTCAGGTGAATAATCTTCATCGGAAAACGCCGAGAAGTCCGAAGGTGTGCTGATATTTTGATCCATGTCCATAATTACACTTGTGACAATGCACTCACTAAATGATCTTCCCGCCTACTTAGTTCACTTTCCTTGACTACCAGTGTTACCAAAATCTAGTCAGCAATAATGAAATTTACCTTCAGTAGTTTAATGGGCTGAATGCAATCTTAACCTTCCCCTCAGTGACAAGCCACCTGAAATGCCTATTGATTGGTGCGTAAATTCTACATTTTTAAAAAATGTCGCTTGGTTCACTCTGGCATAACACTCTCCATTTGCAACGTGTACAGGCCCTGTCACCAGCAGATTACCGTGCACGAGTTAGGATCTGTCAGTGGCTCTTGCAGCAGTGTGGTGTAAATCCGAACTTTTCTGCCGTCGTATTATTTACAGATGAAGCACAATTCACAAGAGATGGCATAACAAATTTCCACAATCAGCATGTATGATCGCACGAAAACCCACGTGCAACTGTTGTATCTCATCACCAGGTGCGGTTCTCCCTCAACATGTGGAGCGGTATCATTGGTGATCGATTAGTTGGACCCCATGTACTTGTAAACAGACTTACGGGGCAGGCGTACACAAACTTCCTGGAAAACACCATACCTGACGTTTTCGAAGACACTCCACTGATCAATCATCAACACATTCACTTCTTGCATGATGGCGCTCCTGCATGCTTCAATCTTACGGCTCGCCGGTACTTGGATCGAAGGTTTCCTGATCGATGGATAGGTAGAGGTGGCCCAATTGCTTGGCCTCCACGCTCACCTGATCTGAACCCTCTCGATTTCTACTTGTGGGGCCATTTCAAATCATTGGTTTATTCGTCTCCGGTGCCGGATTTGGAATCCCTCCGGAATCGAATTGTGGCAAGCTGTGAGGACATATGCAATACTCCTGGAGTTTGGGATCGCGTTCGCAGGTCAATGAGACATCGATGTGAGGTCTGTATTCAAGCAGGAGGTGGACATTTTGATCATCTTCTGTAATGACAACAACCTGCGGAAAGAAAATCGTTCCAGTGAATTTCAATGTTGTGAAGGCCATAACTCGGAAATGAAGCATTTCCGGACGCATGTTATAATGAACTAATTTGATTGTCTACATGTGGGAAATACATACCTGAAATTATGCCCCGTATTTTTGAAACAGCCTGTATATATAATCATCCCTTCCCTCCTCCCATTGCATCAATTGAAAACATTACAAGGACTCATTAATAAACTCTACATCAAACATTTCGTCATAAAGTATACAATTTACTGAAAATATAATGCATTACAAATATATACATATTTAAAAAATGCATAGATTGAGAATAGAGAATGTTTTTATTTATATATAATCATCTCTTCCCTCCTCCCGTTGCATCAATTGAAAACAGTACAAGGTTACATTAATATGCTGTACATCACACATTTCGTCATAAAGTATGCAGTTTACGAATATATACAAGACAAGCAGTACAATATATATATATATATATATATATATATATATATATATATATATATATATATAATCATCTCTTCCCTCCTCCCATTGCATCAATTGAAAACATTGCAAGGTTTCAGCAATATACTCTACATCAAACATTTCGTCATAAAGTATACAGTTTACTGAATATATAAAATACAAGCAGAACAAAAATATATATTATATTCACTCTGGTTGTATATATTGAGAACAACGATTGTTTATATTTATATATAAGCATATACTCCCCTTCCCACGCATCATATGAAAGACATTTATTTGTATTACAACTTGCATTACATCATGAAGTACCCATTTTTACACACTATATGCAGTATAAAGCACAATCACATATCCATGTTTTAACTCTTCAGTAAAAATAACTTCATGCATTAGTTATTTTAACTAAGTTATTTACAAAGTAAATTACAGCAGGTGGGGGTTAAGGGAGGGGTTAGTGATCATCATCCACATTCTCATTCTTTATGCTGTAGTGACCCCATGCAAGGGTGGAATAAGATCCATCCAACAACTTTCTCTTTATCATATTTTCCATTCAGGGCTAACTTATTTGTTTAGATTAGAGATAAGACAGTAATGTGCTTTTTCGTTCTTTTCAATATAAAGTGGATTGACATGATGCTCTTTTTTCTCTGATGTCTGGTATAGTGGAATGACATGTAGATTATCTTCTAACCCAAAAACAGAAATAGACGTTCCTGTGTTCTGGTTTTCAAAACGATCTATCGCATGTAGAGTTACAGGGAATTGCATATTCAGATAATTGAATGTTTTGAAAAGCAAATCTTTGGGGTAGGAGCCTGGTCGATCACTAGAACACTTTGCAGGATATCTTGAATCCAATAAACACCATGCGAAACAATATTTATCTCTGTTTTTTATGTTTATGACAGCTGACTTATTCCTGATTATTTCAGGAAGTCCAATATATGCAGAGGCATGTAGCGGGTCATATAAGGAAATGCCAATCACTAACCCCTGAATTGCGAGCAATGCTTTTGACGAGGCTTTACCATCAAACTGTGATATGTATTCTAAAAATATTATTTGCAATTGTATGGAATATGGCGTCAAGATTACCTGCTTTGAGAATAAGTTTTGCCTTTGAATTAAAGAAAACTGGAATGATTTCCTCCTTTTCAGGGGTTTGGATTAAATATGTTTCCAGAGAACAAATAATGTTTAACCATGACCTATGTCTTTGTAGAGTACACTTAATTTCTTTTATTACAGGAAAACTGCATTTCATTAAGTACTCTCGCGGTCCAAGTATCTGTAGTGTGTTTTCGATTCGAGAGCTATAAATGCATCCCTTGAATGCGACTCTGGAGGCTTGCATTCTAAAGCACCTTTTTCTTTACTGACAGGTCCAATGCATTCTCTTGGTTTGCTGTAACAAAACCCAGAATATATAAGTAACTAGTTTCGTAAATTTTAGATATAATAAACTTAAATTAGTCCCAGTCAGTGTGTGAGACACCTGTCTTCTTTTTAATTTTACTATAAAAACTCATTTCATAAACACTCTGTATTCAATATTGTTTTTTTACCTGTCATTAAAGAAGTTTGTCTCTGGTTTATGTCATCTTCCATAGGTGTCTGGAGCATCCTCAATGACCTCACTGTATCTGCACACATCATGGGGTTACTGTTTTCTGATGCAATGGGAGGAGGGGCTTCTGTTTCTCTGCTTATTTTACCTAAAACACACGTATAACAGTCATACCACGATAAATATGTTGTATGAAAGCTATATTGCAGTCATTTTTCTTAAATTCATTTGAAATGTAAAATAATATTCAAATTATATAAGATAATGGTATTTTAAAAATGAGAGTTCCTCGAATAGCTCTATTTTGTAACATATATTATGTGTATATATTTTTTGAAATGCAAGTTAATATACAAATTATGCTAGATACCGATATTTTAGAAAAATAAAAGTCCATACCTTCTCAGGCACAAAAGACAATTTGCAAGTCTTCAACTTGCCGGGATCAATCCATGATATACCAAGCCGAAGTTTTTAGCCGGTCCCCATGGCCGCCCATGCCAAAGCGTCTCGATTTGGTGTTTCGCAGCTCAGGGGATCGTGGGTTCGAGTCCCGCATTGGGCATGGGTGTTATATGTTTGTGTATGTGTGTGTAAAAAGTAAAACAGAAATACAGTAATCATAGTAAACAATTTAGGTAAATAAAAAGTAGGATATACAGTGTCGGAGTCCCGATCAGACTCCGGAACTGTATTAAAAAAAAAAAAAAGTTTCCGGGAATATCGTTGAACTGCTGCTCGCTCAAGGCTGACGTATCTGCTGGGCAGGAATACTTGTACTGATTCCAACTCTGCAACTACTCTTGGCCCATAGCGTGTGTGCTTTTTCCGCGGAGCGCTTATTTTATATGTACGTTCTGCCTCCAGTTCCTGAAGCGGCTTTGTGGGTAGGAAAGCCTTCCCCTCCGCCATTTCCGCTAACTGTTCTTTAAGTCCCCCTAATTCAAAACATCCGTGTATTAGAATATCTTTGAGGATATTTATTATGAGTTATTGTTTTAGACATGCATTGATCTTAAATATGTTGTATGTTAAGATATCGCTACACTAAAATCTCAAGCATTCTAGGTGAAATATTTAGCAATTATTGTAATTTATATATCATGCATGTGTTTCTATAAATTCAGGAAATAACAATTTCTGAAAAAATGTAAGAGCTGGTCACTATGTTTAAAACAAAGCACATGTGAGTTACTACAGTAAATTATTCTTAAAACTGTTTATAACAGTATAACTAGCGATCGTAGAAACCAGAACTGTTGCATTCGCATAACTTTCTCTCTACCGAATTCTTCAACGAATTATTCTTAAACTGATTTGTATATTTACATAATGCTAGGCTAGAAACAATATGGTGCTTTATTCCTATAAATTCAGGAAATAGCAATTTTTTTAAAAATTTAAGAGTTTGTCACTATGTTTGTACTACGCTTTCTTGTTCTACAACATACGTTAATAACTAAATAGAGTCTATACGAAAGGAATGCTGATTACTTAAAAGAATAGAGAGAATTGCAAATGCGCTACATTAAAATAACATGCATGTAAGCGGTTTTACAACAGAAATATTTAGCAATTAGTATAATTTTACGAGGGCTTATATTCCCAATTTGAAACGTCATTTTTAAACACATGTGAGTTACTGCAGAAGATTATTCTTAAAAGTGTTTATAACAGTATAAATATCGATTTGTTTAGCTATATTTCCAATTTAGAACTTCGCTTTAAGCACTCACATGCGAGTTACTGCAGTAAATTATTCTTCAAACTGTTAATAACTGAATAACTAGGGAAAATCAAACACAGAACTGTTGTAATCGCATAACCTTCTCTCTGCCGAATTCTTCAACGAATTGTTCTTAAACTGATTTGTGTATTTACTTAATGCTAGGCTAAAAACAATATGATTCTTTATTCCAATACATTCAGGAAATAACAATTTTTTTAAAAAGAATAGAGAGAATTGCAAAATGCGCTACATTAAAATAAATTGCATGTAAGCGGTTTTGCAGCAGAAATATTTAGCAATTATTATAATTTTATGAGGGCTTATATTCCCAATTTGAAACTTCATATTTAAACACATGTCAGTTACTGCAGAAGATTATTCTTAAACTGCTTATTCCTGTATAACTATCGATTTTGCAACATAATTTAATAACTAAATCGTGACTATACGAAAGGAATGTTGATTATTTAAAAGAATAGAGAGAATTGCAAATGCGCTACACTACAATAACATGCATGTAAGCGGTTTTACAGAAGAAATATTTAGCAATTATTATAATTTTATGAGAGCTTATATTCCCAATTTGAAACCTCACTTTTTTAAAACACAGCACATGTGAGTTACTGCAGAAGATTATTCTTAAAACTGTTTATAACAGTATAACTATCGATTTGTTTAGCCATATTTCCAATTTAAAACACGTATTTAAGCATTCACATGCGAGTTACGCCAGTAAATTATACTTAAAACTGTTAATAAATGTATAACTAGTGATAATAAAAACACAGAACTGTTGCATTCGCATAGCTTTCTCTCTACCAAGCTCTTAAACGAATTACTCTTAAACTGATTTGTATATATTCATAAAGCTAGGCTAGAAACAATATGCTGCTTTATTCCAATACATTTAGGAAATAACAATTTTTTAAAAATTTAAGAGTTGGTCACTATGTTTTCACTAGAATTTCTTGTTCTGCAACATACTTTAATAACTAAATAGAGACTATTCGAAAGGAATGCTGATTATTTAAAAGAATAGAGAGAATTGCAAATGCGCTACATTAAAATAACATGCATGTAAGCCGTTTTACAACAGAAATATTTAGCAATTATTATAGTTTTATGAGGGCTGATATTCCGAATTTGAAACCTCATTTTTTTTAAGCACAGCACACGTGAGTTACTGCAGAAGATTATTCTTAAAACTGTTTATAACAGTATAACTATCGATTTGTTTGGCTATATTTCCAATTTAAAACTTCGTTTTAAGCACTCACATGCGAGTTACGGCAGTAAGTTATTCTTGAAACTGTTAATAATTGAATAACTAGGGAAAATAAAACACAGAACTGTTGCATTCGCATAACCTTATCTGTACCGAATTCTTCAACGAATTATTCTTAAACTGATTGGTATATTTACATAATGCTGGGCTAGAAACACTACGATGCTTTATTTCAATACATTCAGGAAATAACAATGTTTTTAAAAATTTAAGAGTTATTCACTATGTTTTTACTACGATTTCTTGTTCTTCAACATACTTTAATAACTAAATAGATGCTATACGAAAGGAATACTGATTACTTAAAAGAATAGAGAGAATTTGCAAAATGCGCTACATTAAAATAACATGCTTGTAAGCAGTTTTACAGCAGAAATATTTAGCAATTACTATAATTTTATGAGGGCTTATATTCTCAAATTGAAACTTCATTTTTAAACACATGTGAAATAAGCAGAAGATTATTCTTAAACTGCTTATACCTGTATAACTATCGATTTGTTTTAGTTTTATTTCCAATTTAAAACTTCGTTTTTAAGCACTCACATGCGAGTTACTGCAGTAAATTATTCTTAAATCTGCTAATAACTGAATAAGTAGGGATAATAAAAACAGAGAATTTTTTGAAAAATTAAGAGTTGCTGGCTATGATTTTACATTTCACATTAGAAATATTTAGCAATTAGGTTAGAAATAAATGTAACGCTATTACTCTCTAAGCTCACATATGTTAGTTTTCATTGGACATATTAGTAAATGCTGTAATTTCTGAAAATTAAGGGAAACCTGAGAGTGTAATTTCAATTGCAAGTACTATTTAGTTAATATACACCACGCAAACGCTTGATTTTCATTCATATTAAAGTGAGGTGTTACATCATATACACGATTGATGCTTTTCAGTTAACACGGTTTATGCATATATAAATTCCCACTTAAATAACAATATGTTTACAAACAAATGATTTTTAAACACACTAGTGATAGCGAATGACTTACCTTCCATTACTGCTTGAAGTTCACTTGACGTATGCACAACACGATGATGGGCACACACAATATCTGCACACTAGACTTTACTAATCACTCTCACACAACTGAATGCAAGTGTTTCTCACGCAGATATAATAACCCACAGTGCGTGTAGTGTCTTTTATACGTTACTGTATATCACTCCGCCCTTAAGGAGTATAGGTTGCGTAATGCGTGCGCATGCATGGGAGGTAATTTTTGAGGACTTGCGGGTGGAGAAAGGGGAATGTTCTATATTGTATGTTGCGTGTGCATGCAGAGAAGGCATTACAGTTTATTTGGAGCGGGGGGCACATATCTTGAGGTCTTACTAGGAATGAGAGGAAATTAACTTTGTTTTTGTTGGAGCCATCTGTCTTAGCTACATTATCACGAGCAGACAGAGTTTCCGTCAGGTGAGTGAACGGGTTTTTTATCCTCACCCCTTAGGGGCAGTATACAAGTCATCGATATATCCACCATCTGTTCTAACTCATTCCCTGTTGTTTCCTTAAGGCAGGTTTGGAGATGGAATTTCATATTCTGCCCATTAGTTTTTTAAGTTCTTATCCTTACCGATTTACGCGCTTCATGACTTGCAGCTGACGCGCCAGATTGGATGCAGTCGGGAATTCGATCTCGCGTCATGGATAATATTTTTTACCTTAAGGCAGGTTTTGAGGTGGAATTCCATACTCAACCATCTACCCATTAGTTTCTAAAGTCTTATAATTATAGATTTACGCGCTTCCCGCTTTCCAACTGCTGCGACAGATTGAATGCCATGGGGGAATTCAATCTTGCGTCATGGATAATATTCCTTACCTTAAGGCAGGTTTTGAGATGGAATTTCATACTCCACCATCTGTCAATTACTTTTAAAGTCTTATAATTACAGATTTATGGGCTTTGCGCTTTCCAACTGACACAACAAATTGAACGCGGCTGGTCAATTCGATCTCACTTAATGGATAATATTTCTTACCCTAAGACAGATTTTGAGATGAAATTTCATACGCCCGACATCGGTTCATTAACCTTTTTTAAACTCGTGTAATTACTAATTTACCCATTTCATGATTTAGACCACCATGCAACAAAACACATGCCTCCCACTACCCATCTCTCACATGGTGAAACCACATGTACCCAATCCACAATGACTACATACCCCCGCCCGCATCTCTCCCGCCCTTAAAATACATACCCCCTGAATCCCGAGCACGTGATACTTGATATAAATTACCCATTTCCTATTGGACAAAACCAATCATCATACATTCACCCCTACTCCAACCACAATTCAACTAAACGATCATGAAGGGGGAGAGGGGTTACGAGAATCGAACCTACAGACTCTGCTCTAGTTTTTGAATGCGACGGGAGTCGAAAAAGTACCCTGCTTTGGATAAGACATTTGCCTCCTACTGACAATGAAGTGTCATAATGACACAAATTTTAATGCAATTGACGCAGCCTCAAGTTTTTCTATTTGACGTGTCCAACTACTTTCTACGGATGGTTGACAAGAATGAACTTTGGTAAGTACATATTCTATATCTGCATAAATGACATAGGAGCAGGAGTGCTTTGGGAATATCCATTAAATTCAATTGTGTCATTTACACCAATTTCTGGCATTGTAACAATCTGTTTTTGAGCACTCAACCGTATGCTTTTCTAACCCATTTTAGTTGAGAAATGTTTCAAACACATTTCACAAAATGAGATTTTTCTCTTGCATCGTGTGATCTGTTTGGCCAAGAGCCTTGATAGGCAATTTATTAGACAATAGTGCGATCTGATTCCCTTTGGTGACACGTAACAGATTCACATGATGATCTTTACGTTCAAAAGTTTGATATAACAGAATAATTGATCCGTCATCTATACAGTAACTCATATACTTTCATTCTGATTTTCGAATTCTTCTATTTGTTCGAGTGAAATGGGAAAGGTTATCCCCATAAAATCAATTTCTTGAAACATATCACGTTCGGTGTATAAATTCACTCGTCTTTGGTTTGCTTTCACAGGATATTTTAACGCTTACATACAATATGCAAATCATTTACTATCTGTATTTCTTATGTTAGAACTTTTTTGTTTTTGATGAAATCGTGGAGTTCCATATAGCATCCTGCAGTTAACATATCATACTGACAAGCATTTAAAATTAGACCACGTATTTATGTGATATAGAGAATTTGAACTGCATTTCGATTAAAAAAAATCCATACATGCATGTATGCGATGTTTCATTTTATTCTCATACCATTCAGCGATGTTTGTAGCCTGAATAATTGATTGAATTTTACTATTGAAATTAAACGTCTCAATTCTTTCATTTTCAGGAGATTGTATTACATATTTGCATATCAATGTACCGTTTAATTTAATACCTGATTTGTATTGAAACAAATTATTCCGAATTTCATCATAAACCAGGGGTTACATTCGTCTAGGAATATTGTGGGAAATATTATTTTAACAGTATTTTCAGTTTCCTTTGTGTAAATTCGATTTCTGAAAGCTAAATCTACTTTTTTACATGTCAGTTCCTGATGGTTTATCTGAGCACAACTCACCGAATTTTCAGTCCCAGAGGCACCCAGCACACTTTTGTCGAACTCTCTACTAACCCTTTTTGTGAGAGGAATGCTCTGCTCAATAGATTCACAGTTGGTTCGCCTCTTGTCAGCTTTACTCGGGATGGTCTGGATATTTTCGTTTGGAAAATGATATATCGATAAATAAATTGCTGTTTTCTTTTCTTCTTTATTATCACCTTTTTATTTGTCTCAAGTGACTTTATTTAGGAAATTATTTGTAAATAATAATAATAATAATAATAATAATAATAATAATAATAATAATAATAATATTCAAGCTACTGATGATACATTTAATATGATAATAATATTACTATTATGTAGATAATAATACCTGTCATTTCAAATCCTGAGAGAAGACATGTGTATTAAAAAAAAAGAGTTGCATATCAAGAAACGCACGTCTGCTAGTCCCAAGTGATTTTTTGGAAAAACAACAACAACAACATAGTTTTATAGTAATAATAGTAATATTAATAGCATTGTTATTAGCAATAATAATATTAATAGTGGTGTTATAATGTATTCTAATAATGAAAAACTAATATGAAAATATCAATAATAACAATACCAAAATCCATGTTTGAGTGTTTCAAGTGATTTCTGAAAAAGGTTGACAAGACTTTTTTATACTTATCGTAATATAAATAGTATTTTTGTTATTAATAACACAATTACTATCAATTAAAACAAATCTTTAGTTTTTTTGAAAGTGAAATGCTATCTGCAAAGGATTGCTTTTATTACCTGGAGTTTTTGACACTTCAGTATCCGATTTGCGCAGTTTTGTATCATCCGGATTTATTATGCTTCCTGGAAAAAAAAAGAATGTAAGTGTATTAGCAGAATATTAAAAAAAATCTTCCTGGAATCCAGAGCTAAATTAGAGAATAAATTGTTTTGTTGTTGTTGTTTTTTTTTTCCTTATGGAAAACGTGAAACATTCTCAGTTGTGTGTGGAGAATCAAGAAACGTTGTTAACACTTTTTAAATGAATTTTTAGAACATTATTAATACTTTTTTAAAATCTAATGTTTTAAAACCAACAATTATGATTATTAGCAAAAAAAAAAAAAAAAAAAATCATACGAAAACGTTTATATACTTCTTCATATGACAAACAACAAATAAATGATTTTACAACTTAAAACAGAATAGCTGATGTTGCACGATTGTAAATTAAACATTGTTAATCCCCTCCCCTGCGATATATTTTTAAAAGGAGTGTTTAGCTTTACAAGTAAAGAAAGTGATATTGTGTCTCTTGACGCTCAATGGATCCTGTAAATGATCTGGAAACCACCAGCGTTGGTGGCCTGCTTCTGTTCGTCATACTTCTTGCTGAATCAGTTGGAAAGGAATATTAGGTATTCTTCCATGGATAGAACTATTTTCGGCCCATATTTTGTTTTATAGTCTTCAGCGATTTGATGCTGCGTGCTATGTCTTATTCCATATCAGCCAATGCTTTTGTGGGTAGAATTTTTGTTCCAGAGCTATGTCATTTAACTCTGCCAAGACTCGTTCCTCTCAAAAGAGAATAATTCATGGAACTTGAATAATTTTTTTCAGATTTTTTTGGAAAATTATATGGAAAACAGTTTTAAAAAATATGAAGTTATGTACAATAAATACAAATATTTATTATTTTTAAAAATAATACCATATAGGCCTTTTTTGAACAAACATATTTTTTAAAATAAATACATAATTATTGAAATACAGAATCACTTTTCAAGATAAAGCATTATAACGTTTCAGTTTTTTGAATCTATAAATAAAAGGCTTTTCATAGTTTTCTTTAAATATAGCTTTTTTTTAAATAAGTATAGCATCATTATTGGACTACAAAAACCGGTTTTCAAAATAAAGAATTATAAACATTCAATATTTTGTTTGAATCTGTGAATAAAAATATATCGTTAATCTTTCCACTGAAACATTTTTACTTTCAAGAGCTTTTTCTTCTTGTTATTCTTTTTTTTTTCCCTCCTCTACCTCATCCCATACTATGACATCAACTTCCTTTTCCCCCCGATATCTGGGTTTCCTCGTCACGTGTAACTCCATCATGCATTCACGCACCATACATTGCCGTCTTTCAAATACGGGGGTTTGCTGTTACATATTTCTTTGATGCATAGCCTTACTTCTTACATACTGCAGATGAAGAAAATTCCCGCGAATACTTCAGAAATTTAACATTATCTTCCAGAGTTAAAAAGGTTAGTTTTTGCAAATCTTAAAATCTAGTAGTTATTTGCGATTCCATATAATCAATGTTTCATAAAATAAATACTTGTATTTCATAAAAATTTCTCGTCGGATAATTTGGCATTGTGTCTTTTATAGTGTGAATTACTCTTCACTTTTGCGTCATGAAATGTGTTAGTATGGTACTCTATTTATTCCTGGTTATCAAATCACAAGTTTGTTGAATTTTAATTACACAATAATTTGTGTCCAAAGATTCCCCTTATAGAACATCATACAGTAGATCAGTTAAACTGGATATATCATAAAAAATAAGAGGCAAATGATTACATTAAAACCCATTAATTTCGCTTAAGTAACCCCTAAATTCATGGATAGAAATGCTGTGGAATGCAGGATTGTTTACAATTTCCACAAAATCCTCTTTTAACCCCTTCCAATTTTCTACAGCTGTTCTGTCAATTTTAGAGTTTCATGTCTAGCTTGTTTCCACAGCTCTAGAATTTAGAGAATTATCGATTTAAGAGCATAGTTACGTTTACCTGAATTGTGAAAGAAAGATGGAATGCAACTCATGTTTGCAAAAAATATTCGGGAGTTGGAAATAGTTTTACAACTAATTGACAAAACTAAATTCAAATGATATGCTAAACAATGGATGACTATATCCTCAGGAATTTTGTTTTTAACTTTCCCCTGTAAGTCATTTAGGAGAGCTGACTTCACACTGACACCATCATAACTCTGACCTATTTGTTTATTACGATAATTGAATTGTGGTAACGTATTGTCTAATTTTTCAAGCAATGTTTGTGTAGTACGATTGACACTCACGTCACAAAAACCTAAAAATCAAACCACTAATTTCGCATTTCAAGTTACAAACCTCATAACGATGTAACTGTGCATTGTTAGGGATGTCAGTAGTATTCATCAACTTGTAAGGGAAAAAAATCAGTTTCATTTAGCTCTTTAGGTATTTGTTCTTATATGTAAGCTGAAATACCTTATATTATTTAATTCTAAATTATCTTTGAGTCACCACTGAGCACCAAATTGAATCTGTCAAAATGATTCTTAATTTCATCAGAAAACACAGACAACAGCCTGCTAAGTTCTTTAAAATTACTGCGATTATTAGATGAAACACTCTCATCATGTCCTGGAAATGCCAACTCTTGTTTTCCTAAAAATAAAGATCATGTTTAAATGCACATTATCATTAAATATTTTAATGTTTAGCGCAGCCGATTCCTGTAACGCATCGCGAATTGAGTCAAGTTCCCTCCCGACATACTTCAGTTTTTTTTTGTTAGTTTCTTGGTACTGTTTAGCGCCCGCTCTTACTACTTGTGGCACCGCAGGTGATGACACTGGTGATGCGTGAATGAAGATGGAGCACCGGTGGAATGCGATGGCGGGGGAAACCGGAGAAAACCCGCGCCTGCTCCGCTTTGTCCACTAAAATCCCACTTATGGTGGCTTTGGATCGAACCCGGGCCATCTAGGTGAGGGGCAGGTGGTCTAATCACTGGGCCATGACACGGCCCCATACTTTAGTTTTAATATACATTTTATATGTTCTCTCGAATCTGTATGTTTATGAAAAGGTTGAGTGTCCAAAATCTCCAAATCTGTAGTATTCCAATACTTCTTTTTTTTTTTTTTTTACTCCTAGTAAAAGACAGTGCCAACGAAAAAGCTGTAGAAAAATATTAGGGCATAATCACGTTTATTCTCCATACCACGTATTTTTAAAATGTAGCAGATACGACTATACTGATTTTCTTTGTTTTGTAACAGAAACTAATAAATGGGGAATGGGTCGATTAAAGGTTAACAAGTAATTTTTTCTTGTTCCCAACGTCGTGAGAATGGTGTTTCTAACACACTGCAAATCAAGTAGTTTTCTGGATTCATTAATGCTCGTGAAAACCACCAAACACTTCTAACTGAAATTATTTTAACTGAATATTAGGGATGACCCTAATGTCCTTCTCAGAAAAAAAAACTTATCGAAATTTAATTCACTCCACACAACTTAACACACAGTATAATGGTATAGCTTGTTCTCACCAAGGTACATGTCATGCTCTATTTCTTGACGAATGAAATTTTTAAATCAGAGGTTAGATGCGAGTCACCTTTACTGTAGAGCTGGTACACAGAAGCAGAGACAGCAGTCAGATATGTAAGTTGCTCTCAATATGCTCTCATATTTTTGCGCCGCAGTTGTAGTCACTGCAAAACAAATTATCAGTGATGTCAGCCACGTGCATTCATTCTTAACTTTAGTTACTGGATCATCCCATGATTTTAAAGACAAACTAATGAAGTGTTATATTAATTATTTATACTAAATTTATGGTCCAAAACAATCTCTCTTAGAGTGGCTTTGTATAAGATGTTTCAGTTTTTAATTTGCAGCCAAAATTAATGTGTTCACAGCATGAGAATTTAAGCTGAATGCTTAATTGGAAGTCAGGCAAGAATATCATTTTTCTTCAATTGTAATAAACTCACTAAATCAAATGAATTCAAGCAATATTTTGATTCAATGTTAAAAGTGTCAATTTGCATTTTTGGATACAGTACAATTTAAGCAAAAATTGCCTATTTTGATGTTATCTGCTCTCTTATCTACATGGCGTTTAACGTTTGTTACGGAAAATATAACTTTTATCCTGTAATTATAACACAATTTTAAACATTACAGAGAAATTTTGTTTTAATTTTGTTCATAATTTGTTCCAATAAAAATGGTATCTGCAGCTATTCCAATATACTACTTAACCTCAAATTTACATAAGAAACATTACATCATATAAAAACAAATGCTGCACAACAATAGTGTCATGTTTGTTACATAAGAAATATTTAGTTTCAGTACGCAATACTTTAATTCAAAATAATGTTTAAGAATTATAAAAATAAACTTTGTTCTGAAATCTCATGGGTCATGTAAATTGCATTTCAGAATGACAAAACAAATAAACAAACAAAAAACAAAGTCAGCTCCTCAGAATTTGCAGGAATACAGAGCACGAATTTCGTGAAATCGTGAGAAAATATCGAATGCAGCCAAAATCTAAATAAACAAATTGCAGAAAGGGAAGAAACACGAAACAGAGTAGAGAAGTTTCGAGAAAATAAGAAAGCTGCAAGTCTGAATTCACAGGATGACCATACCCGAATAATCCTCCATATAAGAGTGCAAATTACTTTGATAAAGCAGTTAAAAGGTCTGAGAGAAACCTACCACACAGTTCTGGAAATAGATCAGTGGTGATGAGGAAACTTAATGAATCATTAAATTTGTCAGTGCAAGCATATGAATGTAAGAATTCAAAATTCTCCATTAGTGAAGAGACAAAGAAAAAAACTAGAGAAGTCTATAATTTTGATGATATTTCACGGCAGCTCCCTGGAAAGAAAGACTTCATTTCTGTGTATGCAAATGGGAAAACACAAACAGAAAAGACTTCATATTTATCATTTAAATAAAATATATGTTCTTTTTAAAAACCGTAATCCCAGGGTAAAACAGGTCTGTGAAAATTGTATGAAATGGGACCTAAACCTGTCCTGCTTATATCTAACAAAGATAAAAGGGTATGATGTCGCTATTACAAAAACATGCAGCTATTAATTTCTGCAGCACCTTCGAAAGTAAATGAGAAATCAACGACAGTATAGGAACTTCTCAGTAAGACTGTATGCGTCATGGAAATAAAAAAAATCGCATGAGGAGAAACTTTCAGAAATGTGAAGATTTTGAGTCTGTTTTATCAACAACAAATATTAATGATGAATATGACGGACATTTGGTCCGGAAAGAACTATATCGAGATGAGTTTCCGTAAATACCTTTCAGAATCAGCTTATGCAACTCTCTACTCATAGCTACAATAAGAATAGGTAGCGGAAAGAGCTGTAGAATCAGAAAAATTCACTACTTTTAGAGCAGATGATTCTGCTAACAGATTTTGCTGAAAACTACACTCCAAAACGTCAACATGAGGTAATGGCAGCATATTGGTTACAGGCATCCTCATCAGAAATCTACACTGCAGTGAGCTATTTCCGCCAGTGTTATTCTAATGATCTTACAACACGTGCCTGGTTGTCATTAGTGATATACAAAGTAGTGGTACTACTGAAGTTGCAGCTTTCAATGAAGTCATAATTAATTACATGGCCACTTTAATGCACTCTTCCATAACTGCAGTGTATTTGTGGACCGATGGTTCCGCTCATCACTTCAGAAACCGGAAGGCACTGACATACTTATATGATATAATATTATTTCTGATATTATAGGATGTAGAGTTGAACGAAGCTACCAAGAGTGATACCATGGAAAAGGCCCTCATGATGATGCTGGAGCTGTCCTTAAGCGAAATGTGTGGTAACGAGCTCTACAGGGAAACACCATTGTGCAAAATGAGAATTTTTAAGGAGTGACAAGATATGACACTTCCAACATACACTGATTTTATGTTGCTGCATCTAAATTGAAGTAATATCAGATATGTATAAAGAGAAATGGATACATGCGTTGGAGCAGCTGAAATGCAACAAGCTCGGGGTGTCAAAGTGAGTCCATCTTACATAGTTAAATAAATACACATATGTTGAACAAATAAAACATTGTATACTCCTGGATGAGAGCCAAACTAAACCAGAAACATCTGTTGAACCTATGGATTCTGATCTGGGAGTTGGTGACTGGTCTTGTTCATTACTCTCCAACTGGGCAGAATTATGTTAGACACCTTCATCCTAATTGAAACAAAGAATGTGTACAAAGTGCAGTTTATGCGACGACATGAAGGAAAGAATACTTTTTTGTGTATCCAGTGAATGATGATACAGATGTAATATCAGCATATTTAGTTATATGCAAACTTTCCAAACCTAAGTAAAATTGGGGAAAATATACATTTAGCATGAAGTCGACAGTTCCGGTTAGGTAGGCAGATTGTCGCCGTAAGTCTGAATTGAAAGAATTGTAGATTGGTCATTTATTTATTTAAAGAATAATGATTACTGCTGACCTTGTAACGTTTATAACACTTAGTTTCTATTTTTTGTTTATAAGTGCATCTAATAAACAAACAAATGTTCATTTCATTATACTGTGTAATTTGTCTGGAGTAAAAATTAAAATACTTTAAAGTTAAATGAATCACTACACAACAGATTTTGTTCACATTTTTTACACGTTCCGGAATGCTCGTCCTTTGATGTAAAGTTTGTTACATGTTTTTTAAAAGTAACGAAAATCCATAATTATTAACACAAACTAGTAGTATTTTATATAACACAATTTCCAATTTGTCCTCCGTTAATAGAAATGTTGAAAAGCGCTATAGCGGTTTATAGATGGTCACAGAAAATCATGTAGTTGTTGAAGTTGCATGTGCTTGTAATGTTTGTTACAATGGAATGACCCTACTGCTTACACTACACTTTACACTTAATTTTCTTGTTTTTCGTTTATTTCCGAGAGGTCTCCCCCCCTTCTTCTTAATTTGGTCATTTTCATTATCCTTGTTCCTGTTCTCCGTTCCATTGCTTTGAAAAATAATCCTCTCAATCCTTTCTTCCACATTGGCACCTTTGTCCCAGTAGCCGCGTTCAACGTTTTCAATGATGGCATTCTTTTGCCATTCTGTTTGTACAAGTTCCTGAAATGTTTGCCTGCACAGGTTTCCACATCTAATAATTTCAATGTTATTTTTCTACCAGCTACTCATTGCTTTACGTCTCTCCATATTACTCAATAGGGGTTCCTGTCTGAATGGTATGTGGGAGTCTTAAAGCTGTGTGATGATGATAAGCCAATATTTGATCAATCAAATACTTTTTATTTTCTCTAGCAAATATGCGGAGTAATAATAGCTGGAGAAGGTATTGTATTTCACCGAAAGTTTTGATGTCCAGATTTCGCCGAAAATATGTTTTGAGGTCCCATCAGTCCCAAAAAGCACTTTAGAAAAAGATCCTCGTGCGCATGTGTACGTTTGTGGACAGCATACCTCAAAAACTAAAAAGACGTAAAATACCAAACTTGGCATTTAAGTTTAGTATCTTCCAAAGATGCGACATAAAGATTTTCAAGAAAATGCCCCACACCAAACTACCCTTTACGCTCAAACATTTTTGAAACTTTTATTTTTCTCAAAATATCTAATACCATTTTTATTAAAATATTTTTGCATCACAAATAAAATGTATATCTTGAATTTTCTTGGACAACTTCTGAAGACCTGTTCATTCTGAATGAATTTTGCTGAAATTTGGTAACTGGTAAACTGTTAGAAATAGACAAAAAAAACTTACCGTACAAAATATATAGATTTCGTTAAAACAGGCATTTTATGTCATATACATTTTTGCTATGGCGTTGTCCGTTTCCGAGATATTCCGTTTTACTGGTTTCAATTTTAAATTACTTAACTTTTCTCAAATGGTAGGTCATTTTTCTTTCGTCTGTCTTTTGCTTATTCCTGGCAAACAAAGAGAAGGGAATTTCAATTGTTTCAAATAACGACCGGCTTTTGAAGGAATTGATTATTGCTTTAGCCTAGTGTATTCGCGTATGTCCCCTCTACTTCCAAGGAAGCTAGACAAAAGACTATTTCTGCTAATGCTTATCTCGATTAGCATGAGGTAGATAAAAGAACAATCTTTTGTAAGAAAAGTTTGCTTGCTGAACAATTAGAGTAAGTCATGTGAATGGAAGACGTCAGATATTTCTCAGTTGGTTTATTGGCTAAAACTACTTGTATAATCGTGTCTTCGTGCTGTGCTCATCAAAGGGAATGTCTGTGTTTGTTTTGTTTTTTATAGCCTGGACTGCATATCTGTTTTTAAAGAATTTAATGTTGGAGGGATGACCAACTGTGCATTATGAAAGGAAGCATTGTCGATTACTAGAACCGAGTTAGGAGGTAAATTTCGGATTAACATAGTACACAATCACATGACATAATTTTGCGATTTTTACTATGATGAATGATTGGTTTTAGTTTTGACACTACAGGAGGCATTGTCACGATATTTACTCTGAGGAAATGGGAGAAAAAATAGTGAGAAAAAGAGAGGGATTTCGAGAAGAGTACTCTGTGAATTAGTATTAAGGAATATGAAGAGTGTGAATGGCATTAGCTAAAGTCAATTAATTATATGTAACATCTATATTGAGCTCCTTGTATCCTTACTGACCGATCATATCTATTATGAGTTGTGAGCATTGCGCTTGTAATTTGTAAATGCAAGTTGCTTTTGTTTACATTTTTATAGATGTTAGTATTGCACTTATTTTCTGTAAATTCGTGTTGTCTTTATTTTCATTTATTACAGTTGTTAGTACTGCTCCTATTATTTGTACATTCACGTTGTACATATTTAGTTTATTGTAAGTGACAAACATCCATTTTGAAGTACTCTGTGGATATACGAAGGAGTACATTATATATATGGATGTATAAACACCTTTGACTGGGTCTATAGCAGCTTTGTGTTGCTCTTTGACAGTAAAGTTTATTATTATTGTTATTATTATTATTATTATTGCCGTTAATGTTATTATTATTGTTGTTAATGTTATTATTATTATTATCATTATAAGATCCAGAAATTTCATATTAGTAGCTCATACAATTTGATTTCTTTCATATTCTATCCTTAAGTCTGATGCGGTTCTTTGTTTGGTACAAACCTTAATGTAATTAACAGAACCTAATATGCATGGGCTATTTGCCCTTTCTAATATGTCAGCTTTTTTATTCTGCTATTCTTATTCCTAATTCTCCTAAGAAAATAGATTTTCATTGTAAACCAACTCAAAATGTTTTCTTAAATCTTATTTAATTACGGCCCGTACAATAGAGTTCCGTATCTATTTTCGGATAATTACGATTTCATTAATATTTTTTAAATAGCCGTAAGGATTGAAAATGTAATGTTTCCTCAATTTTTACGGTATACACTGAAATCACAGACTTACCTTGCAGCTTCTGTGTACACAAATCTATTATCAGGTTGTATGAGACGTGCAAGGCGCATCTCCCTACGGAAGGGAAATATTTTTTCATAGGAAATTATATAGGTGAATCCCACCCACAGGGCGGAAATGCAGACGCAGGTTTTTATCCAGCCATGTACATCTTACGCAAGATCTGTTAAACTGTATTTCCAAGGTTTTGAAGTAAAGAACAAAGAACAATAGAAGGGGAAAAATCTGTAGTAGCCTGTCAGAAGTTATTATTGATAAACTGGTATTGTTGCAGTATACTTCGCCGCAAGGGCATAACTTAATGTTGTTCTAATTTCTTTGTCTAAAAACACTTCATAAACTGAATATATGTATGAGGCGATTTCTCACGATAGCTACTAAATGGGCGTATTAGCAAGAACTTTTTCTTATAAACGGAAGCAGGCTGCCAATTTTGTCTGCGAATTTCCCTTTCCTTGTTTTTGCTTCTGCTATTCGAGAAACTACAACCAAACACGACATACGTATTAACCATTATACTGGTCTAAAACTTACACTCTAAATGTACCACTTAATTGAACATTTAACACCACAAAATCACTTAAATAAGTACCCTAGCCTATGTATTGAAACATTTCCTTTCGCTGTTTTTTTCTTCTGCTATACGAGAAACCACAACAAAACACCACACACGTATTCACTGTTATACTCGTTTAAAACCTACAGTCCAAATGTACTGCTTAATTGGCATTTGGCAGCACATAAATCTTATTTTTTTTACATTTAACCGACAAAAGCCGTACTCATCTCAAATGTTTATAGCCACAATATGGTGGTTTGATAAAAACGTGCCTCACCAGCCACAATGCATTAAGATAGGACATTTCCAATCTAATCTCTGTATATCTTTGGACTCACCAGTGCCGGCCCAAACTACAAACCGGAACGTACACTTGGGTAACGCTGTTGAGGAATACAAACTGGAGGCCTATGGTATCTAATGTAATGGAAAATATAATATAGCAGCTGCTTTATTGCGATTAAAAAAAATACTGCGCGTAAATACAAGGTATAAGGGCTGGGGAGATTGTGGGAATGACGAAGCTGAACTCCGATTCCGTATTTTCTTATGCAGCTTCTCCCAAATCTAATCAATCTATTTAGCAATTTTCTGCGAAAAAATTTTGCACTTTTCTACTATTGCTCCAGTGAGAGTTTTTCTGGACACTCTTCGTAGATTATACTTGTTAAAGAATTATAAATCTTGAAATATCTTTGCTGAAACGTCTTGTGCCTAAAGGAAGTAACCTGCATTTGTTTATTTTGAAGCAGTCGACTTTTATTGTTTTTCAAATGGTGTGCACATAAAGCAGCCCTATACTTAAGTATTTTACGATTTTTTCGCACAATTTTATAAATTTTACAGTAAAGTTATAAAGATGACCTACACACGTGTACAAAAACAAATACCATAATTTTGGGTTACCTTCTTTTGACGTAACACTGCAGATGACTAGAATATCCACGTTATGTTTCAAAACACGTAGGTCAGTTTACGTAGACATAATGAGATGAAAATTCAAAAGAAAAACTTCCTGTTTAGAAGCACTTATTTGCCACACAGAAGTATCCATATAATTACTAATATGCAACATAATATCTGAAAATGTATTTATTAAATTTGCATTCTTGAGAGCCTCTTCCTCTAGAATCTCTCTCGTTATTTCTCTATTTACAATTTCTGCCATCCTTTGCACAGGGTCTTTTCTTTTAATACTTCCACGTTTTGTGAAATATACGGGCAGTCCTAAAAATACAGTTTTTACACATCTGGTAGCAGCTGGTTTCATTTTGCTGGTAGTGTAATAAAATTATCGCGACTACCAGTAAATGTTTCACTTTTTGCAAAGCTCTCGTCGAAGAAATACTTAATGCACACTATTGATTTTTTATTTGGCTCCCATTGATCCGGGTGGATGTTTCGTAACTACTTTTCTGTCATCTCAGAATCAGTTGGAAATTGAAAAGTAGTTAATAATCATCTTCCTTAGAGCTGTCGTAATTGCTCCTACACACTGGAACATAGAGCTTCCTGGGCAGAAAAAGGATGAAAGTAATTATTTCTGCTATAACCCTTTTACAGCGTGTTATATAAACGATAAAATGTTTAACCTAATATGTACTTGTACATACTTACCCTGCTGTTTGGAGAAGCACGTGGTAAATCCAGACTTATTACAACAAAACGCCTTTAACTGAAATGTTGTTCATTACATGTGCGTGTATAATTGCTGATGTGCTAAAAGTACACAAATTACAAATTGTTTCTACTTTATCACCATAAATAACCAATATTAGTTTAACAGTTTCGCCTCTAGTAGGAAGCTTACTGCCGCCAAAATAGCCTCCTCTAGATGTTGCTAAACTTATCAGTTTCTGGCCTGTAAACTATAAACGGCTATTGTCTCAGATTTGGCTTCCTTGCTTTAATTCACACCACCCTCTGAAGGACTCCATTCCAGATGAATTTTGCATAACTGGTAAACAGTAAGAGATAGACAAAAGCTTACTACACAAAAAAATGTAGATCTTGTTAAAATACACAATTTATGTCATATTTATTACTAGGCAGCCTGTTTGCTCCGGTTACCGCTGCGCCGACCCGCGATACTAAATTAATTCATTGCACATACACTGACACTACGTCTGCTCAGGCCTAGATTTTCAGAGTAATAAAGACATACCTTTACTACAAGAAGAAATATACAAACTCTGGATACAAATATGCAGGAATGTGGAGTGGTGTATTATGTATGACCCAGACTAGCTTATTAGCGATTTTTGTTAAAACTTAGTAAAATTAGATGCGTCGTCACTCAATCATATCGTCATTCTGGCAGAAGTCGCTAAGACCCAAATGGGCTGTTTTGAGATTATTGCACCATCTTACCAAAAAATGAGTTCTCTATAAGCTAGCAAATGTCACGGAGCGATATCTCTGTCTTTTTCTAAGTTATGCCTATTTTTTATTTTCATTAAGTCCAAATTTTAAATTTCTTAGGCAGGCAGATATCACTAAATGGACGTAGTTAATTCTGCTTGCCGTAAGTCAAAACTATAATATAACGCACCAGCTGTCAAGCAGAATTCACTGAAAAAAAAAAAAAAAATGATAATGTAACGGCCCTTGTCATGCGTTCCAATCATGCTTAAAGGCAAAGTCACACTGCAGCAGCTTCCACTTTTAGCAAGTTTTTATTTCAATCTAGGAAGTGTTGTTTCTCCCAAAGGAAGTGAGACTGTGCGTGCTACAAAATATAAATAAACCCAAGGCTGAATAATGTTACATAGTTCTAAACGTAATACAAATGAGTCTTTCAGCATATTGGTAAGTTGCAAAATTGAAAACAAATCCAACAGTACGGACAATTACTTCTTATATAACCTAAGTAATTCAGTGAATTATTGCACTGAATTTTTCAGGAAACTCATATGCGTCAGTACCAGTGCCTACATCTGTTGAAGCTGACACAAATGATGAAGAGGGAAGCTATTTTACTTTGAAGAATGCTGTGATCATCAACACGGAGAGCACAAAATCAGAATGTTGTTTGTCTGTTCATTACTACATCCCTTTTAATGTTATGGTCATATCGGGGCTTTGGCTGAAACATTGTTGCTTTTTTATTATTTCAACTTTAGGACAAAGTACTGTAATTTTTTGGGGCCTTAACTTATTGTCACGCGAATTCACTCATTCTTCCAGACCCTGTGGAGGGAAGGGAATAATCTAGAGAAAACTTCCCACCGCAGCCGGGAATCAAACCCGGGATGTCTGGGTGATGTTAGCTCGCCGACTGCTCTAACGCAGAGGCAGTCCGAAGGTAATATTTTATGGTGGAGCAGTGCCTCCTTGAGCCACTGCATTCATGTTAGTTTGCTTTCTCCAGTTGCAGGTTATGTAACTATTATTAGCTATTATTTGGCCTCATTATAGTTTGTAAAGCAAGAAGACAGAAATTAATTAAATACAACAATAAAAAAGTAACGTAACAAAAACAAGAATACTAGAAATTCTATCATAAAGTATAATTTTAGATATTGATGATCATGTGGTAAAGAAAAGAAGTAGATACAATAAACCTAATCCACCAACTTGGAACCGCAGTATAATAAAAAAAAAAAAAAACTGCGAAACCCCGGACAGACATATACTTCAAAATATGGGGAACATAATGCAAGAATACCTAAGGAAGTTAGTTGCAACTGTCAATTTAAACGCTGTACAATTTTTGCTAAAAGAGGAAGGACAAACATCTATATTGGGCTATAGGTGATCATATTAGGCAAAAGGATTTTATATTTAAACAGAGTATTTTTTTTTTTTGGCCGCAGCGCCGAATATCTAGAAAAGGTGGAAAAGAAAATTTCAAAAAAAAAAAAAAAAAAAGATTCTTTTTCATGAAAATGGAGCACAAAGAAAAGTATACAGAATGCTTTTCCTCTATACACTTTTTGTCAGTAATGGAACATTAAACAAAGCTTATGAGATAATAAATGCATCCGGTACTTTCTCATCTAGTGATCTAGAGGAAAACATCCACCAGAAAAAAAAAAAAAAAAAAAAAAATATTTCAACCAGATAGAGAAAATAAAGCAGCATATTGAGAAATGTCCCACTACGGAGTCTCATTATCATATAAAATATTCTCAACAGAATTTGGATAGAAAGCGGCAATATCTAAGATGCTCTCTATGAACAAGAGTGCAAAGAAATGGATCAGAAAGCAGCAAGTCTGACAACAGCAAATGATTTTTTGACAGGATTATAACAACTTCTCTTTAAGACCAAAAAGTGCCCAGTTTGTATCAGATTTGAAGCTGCTCAAGGGGAAGAAAATAAAGAACTGGGGCCCAAGTATCTAAATCATAAGCCAATGGAACAAGAAGCCAACCAGACCAAAGCAAATGACAAAGCAAGGGCTTCCAAAGAGGAGACGTTTCTGACAGAAATTTTCGACCTACAGAGTGTATTACAAGCCTTAAGTAGTGAAGTTGCCCCGATGTACCTGCAACTAAACAGAATATGAGGGAACTTCATCAAACACCCGGCTTAAACTGAAGTACTGAAGTTGGGACATGTCTCTTTCTTAGCTATCTACCATGAACAATAAATGTAGCAGCTCTTTTTTCTGATACTTGTGGTGGTTCAAAATCGAAACCAATAAGTTGCTGCACTTGTAATACAATGTTGTTCAGACTACTAACATTAATTTAATTGAACAAAGGTTCCTCGAATGTGGTGTCATTCTATGATGGAACGTGACATTGTGCAGTGTCATTTGTTTTCACTATGTATGACTGTCTAAACATCTTTCGATATGCTCGTTCTGCAAGAAAAAAAGGAAGAATGCTGCACCTATGATTTGAAAGTGATGCAGTATGAGGACTTTAATGGCAGGTCTGTCTAGAGTAATTCTGTGCAACAAAATTACGGGCAGTGAAGAGAAGAGAGTAAACTGTTTCAAAATAGGATGCTACAGATATGAATATGAGAGCCTTGTATTTTTGAAATAATTATTTATTTTTCTTTACCTGAATGAGGAGTATTATACTTTATTTTTTGTCATGTTATTATAAACTATATTATGTTTTTAATTTTTTAAAAACAATCAAATTACTTATATTAAAGTTTTCAATTTCAGAAGTTAATCATAGGCTATGTCCAATTTCAATTGCGATTGTAAATTGAAGCAAATCCTTTTATATGTGCATTTTCTTTATTCGTGCACTGAAAAAACACTTTTTGTTGTTGTTGTAAAGCTACTCAAGTTTTAGAAAATAAAAACTGTAAAACATTAGACAAAGCTAATACATCTATAATAAAAGAACGAACTTTTTAATTTATAATCCAGTGGACTACCTATCTCCTTTATGCTCTTCTGACGGAAGTCACTTAGTCCAATATTTTAGAAATTTTAGGGAATTTTACAGCTATATGTAGAAAAAAAAATTAAATTTATATTTAAAGTAATGACTGAAAAGTGTACACATATTTAAAATTTGTTTGAAGTTTAGAAAATGCGATAACGGGAGTTTAGAATTAAGCCAAACTTTAAAATCGCTGTATCTCAAAACACGGCTTTTGCACTTAGTCATTTCTACCAGAACGCCGACGATTTTATATGCTGTGTAATAGGACGATTAACGTGAATCTTGACACATTATACACATTTACAAGTGTATTTAGCACGTGGTTGGTGCTCTTGCTTCTCGTGAATTTATTTACGGGGTGTTGGGAGCCATGGTCAAGCAGTAAGGTAAATAAAATACGTAAGAGGAACTAAGATACAGATATCTAAGTAAATGTAGCAGCAGATGTTAGTGAGTGAGACGGTTTGTGAAGTTTACCTAAACGGCTTTAAACATTGAATAAAACTGCCATTCTTCGACACTGTCGCAACAGAAGGCGGCATAACAGATAAACAGTGTTAATTCAAAATGTTCACTGTCAGCTGACAAACGTGCGTGCTCGTTATTGTAGTTCTTTAGAACCTGCCAAACTGTAGAGCAGTACGATTACAAAAGAGTGGTTTAAAGCTTTACTATTGGATTTTCAGCAAATTCTATGGATACTGTAGGTAAGATGCAAAATTAACTGACATGGAGTGTGAAACAATATAGACAAGATTTTTGTAATGTTTAGTTTATATAAACATTTCCAGCAGTAATTGTTACATTTGCAATTGTAGGAGAAACAGCATTACTTGAACTTCATCAATCAATTTTGAGGTATTCAGAAGTGTCAGAACATGTATTTCATCATTAGATGCATTTTCGTTTGCGACACAACGGTAGCCGCATCATTAGTACTAGACCGTTGTCATGATGTAATGGCGAATCACCCTCACACATACGTATATATATATATATATTTTTTTTTTTATAGGTTATGAAAAAGTTTAAACATTTTTTCCTCACCCACCTATAACATTACTTGATTTCTTGGGCACTTCATTGTACAGCATCCCCAATACAGTTATAGGACCTTAACTTGAGGTTAATATCTTTTATGGACCAATCAATATCTTTATATCTTTTAAGGGGCTGGATCACTATTAAGGGGGTGAATGGGTGTATATTCTAACTTCTAGAGTTTTTAACCTAGAAACTTAAAAGTTTGTACACATGTTCTACATAATCTATGTATAAACGTATTGAAGTTTCAGCCTTGTAGCTCTTATAGTTTTTTAGTTATTAGTCTTTTTGAGTTAAAAAACTATTCATTTTCAAAATCTATCTAAGGTTGTTAAAACTAAGTATAAGATTTTTGATATTTGTTTCCTGTACAGAGTAAAAATTTTTTTAATGTACTAATGAAAAAAAAACTGTGTTTTTGCTTTCAATATCAAATGTTTTATTTTTTATTTCATGAACCAGACAATGTATAAAAAAACGGATATTTACTTTTATTTAACATAGTGTCCTGAACATACATTGAAATTTTCAGCATCTTTCTATAAAATTTGTAGGAGGAGATAGCTTTTGAATGTACCAAAATGTTAAAAAAATAAAATCAGAGAAAACTTAAGTTTAAAGTTTACATGCAGTTAAATTAAATATTTTTAGCGCAGACCTTGTTAAAACTGCCCTGGTTTGTATATTATACCCTCCTGCTGTAGAGTTGTCTCCTTGCCAACTTAACAACTTGGTGATAGTGCTGGAACTTCTTAGTGGCACATGCTTTTGAATAGAATATTCTCTTCCTGTCCCTTTGGGCTCCCAGATCAAACTGTGGTTTTAGTATCCCAGAATTGAATTTGCAGATGGCCATTTCATCTGCCTTGCTGATACAAATGCATTTTTAGGAAAGTGGTTCCAGATCACATTGTGCAAACTTTTATTTACATTCTGTGTCTGGCACTTCAAACACCTCTCAAGCAGTGTATCTGAAGCTAGTCTCTGATATACAGGCATTATTTTTACCTAATAGCACTCATGCAGGGGAGTACCGACATGCTTTTTGTGAGGTTCTGGTGCCTTACCTTCTGCTAAGGATCTCTGATAAAAGCACCACCTATTTGGTCCTTTTGGACATTTTGTGTGTCGAGGTTTGTCATCTGTCGAAATACTGTGGTACAATGTTGCATATATTGCAGTGTTTATTGCAGGTAAGTTGCCTTTATTATCAATTATTGCCTTCTGATAATATTTCTGGAGCTTTGCTATTGTAGTTGCTTTCAATGTTCCATGGCCATGTCCTATTAGTGTCACACGACGTGCTCGCCATTCAATCACAACATTTTGAAGTGGAGTTTCCAGCCTTTTCCCACTATGGTTGATGCATTCTTTTTTTTGTATTGACCCACAATCTCAGTAAATATTTTCTTCACACAATCTTTTATAAGTTGATGCATCACCATCTGAGAGCAATGTCATGTAACGCAGACCATATTGCTCTTAGCATCTCCACATTATCAGGGCTGCCTCAGCTTCCATAGCACCAGAGGATCCACTATGGTTTATGTCACACACAGGAGTATGTGCTATAAACCACTCTTGGAAATCTTTGGATGACAGTCATTTCTGGGCACGAATGCATTTGAAGCAAACTTTGCTCATCACTTGGTAGTCAATAACAAAGCCAGTCATCATAACAACACAACCGACTACATACATAGATGCATGCCCACGAGTGTGCCAACTACCATCATAGCTAACTGCAATATCCAGCACTTGCAATTGATGTTTACTCCCCGTTATATCTGTGTAGGCTTTTTTAGCCTCTGTGCATGCCTCCTCCAAGAATCTGTTTATAACAGATGACATAGCCTCTTTCATTTGCACTGAATGGTGATGAAATGTTGAGCTATTCATAGGTGTCATGTTCATCACCTTTGCAAATTGTTGTAATGCAGAATAACTTTGACCCATGTTAACAAATGCCTGTGTAATCCTTTGATTTACATCAAAACCTGACCAACAGCGCTTGGAAGAATATACTGTTGCCTAAGTCTGATTACATGCACTGCATTTTAATTTCAGTTTCTTACAGAAACCAAACTGTACCTTACCCAGTTTTATATCTAGGCACTTTTGTCCACATTTACTGCGCATGATATGTTGCACTAAGTTAGATAGCAAGGAGGCATCAATCAAAATATATTTGCATTGTTCACTGTAAACACTGGGTACACATGACACATTGTTTTCTAGTAATTTTTGTCTGACATTCTGCTTTATCTCCATCTCAATGCCATTATTATTCCTAACCTCTTCTTCCTGCACTTGTTCCAGGTTTTCATTCACAGTGTCCTCCTTTTTCCACCTTTTTTGTACCATATTCTCGCAATGCCTTCCTTTGGATTTACATTTAGGCATTGTGGGTTGTCAAATGGTAATTGTATACTATCACAAATGATAAAAAGTTACTCTTACTGCTGTACATGTGTAATAAAACTAAAATCAAAAACTTTCTACCCAGCTCCTATTAGTATTATCCCTATGCTAATATTTATCTAACTATATAATGGAGTATTATTAACCAAATAACGGATCAGCACAAAGTTTATGTTCATAAATTCAAAGCTTCACGACGGAGAATTGACACACAGTTTGTAAACACAACACAAAATACCATAGCCTCCATCTGCTGAGTTTTGTGAAATCTAAAACCCCGCTATGTGTAACTGCGTTACGGAAGCATAATGGGGGGAAAAACATGCAAAAATATTCCGATTAGAACAGATTTTGTAGCAGATTCAAAACTTATGAAAGCCACGCCCCTGCAGAGAACATTTAAAGGGTGCAGGCTTTTAAAAATGGCATAGTTTATTAAAGTTCCAAACATCATAGGCCACGAAACTTCGGAATTATGAAAAGCAAGGTTGATAGACTTGATTTTTGCTAAAAAAATACAAAAAAGTGATTTTTTGACCAAAAATGACAAATTCAGACCCGTTCGCCCCCTAAAAGGAATGTTGACACTCCATTAGGGAATGCAAACACTTATAAGCTCTTTTGAAGGGTTCAGATAAGAACAAAACTAAGGAATTGGTTAGTTTAGATAATAGCAATTTTCCTCAACAGTTAAGACTGCTAATGGGACTCTGCGTTTTGAAGGAACACCTCTCCAAAAGGGGAAAAGCAGTTAGCCCCAGATGCAGAAGCTGTCATTATGCTGATATAACTGTAGCGCAGGCTTTGTGCAACTGTCATAGTCTGGCAGAGCAAAGGAAACACTGTTTTGAAAATAGTTTGCCGTTCTGAGTGATTATAATGTTCTCTTCAAGGATCTGCAGTCCTTTATTAAAGTACAGGACTAGTGAGTTTGGAATGCACAAAGGATTTAGATAAATCCCTTACCAACACCAAATAACCTAATATACAGAAGAACTGATAAGTAATTCCTCTTTCAAATTTTTTGAAGTTTCACTGTAGCAGACTAGGTTGGAGGCCAATCTCAAATCTATTAACTCTCCATGGCTTCTCCTCTTAATATCGTCTAGTGTCTCAGTTCTTCTTCTACTACCCATTGTTCTCATTTTATTTTTCCTTCAGTAGCATATAGTAGAAGTACTCTTCATATGACGTGTTCACTCTTCTTAAAGATTGTTTGTTCATAATCTTTTCCATCTGTTGAATTTTCTCCATTTTTCCATCAGCACAATCACAAAGCTCTGTAGATACTTTGTTTCCATTTTCCTCAATTATGTATACAAAGCTCCACTCCAGATGTTGAATTTCAGAAACTTCTTGCCTAGCTGCAAATTGAATTTTTCTGTCAGTAGAGTCCTATTTTAATTGAAAGTATTTTGTCCATCCTTTTCCCGATTTCTCTGCTGCACTAGGTATCTCTAGTGATCTTTCTTCCTATATAACAAACTTGAGGAAATACATTTATCCAATATTCTTCTATTTGGCAGAAACCTCAGCGATTCCTCTTTCTTCAAAATCTTCCATTGCTTTTGACTTTTCTGCTGTCCACCAGCTGATAAAACATCCATTGTAATTCTTCTTTAGTTTTTGCAATCACTACTACTTCATTTCTATATTTAATGTAACCTATTGGTGGTTTGGCTTCCTACTGTAAAATCTCCAATTCCATCTAAGGATTCATTCAGTAACTATTCTCCATATTTAATAGTAGGGGCGACAAAGACATTCCTGTCCTACTCCTCTTCCTATAAGTTTATTATGCTATTCCCTTTTGCTCCATTTTCTGTTAGCTTCTCTTTTTATTTCATACAGATTCTCTATTAGTCTCTCAAATTTACTGCAATATGTTTTAAAATTCCCATTAAATTTTCCTAGTTGAGTCAGATGAACACTTTTTGTCGGTTGAAACTTATATGCACAAATCTCATTGACATCGAACACTTTTTCAGAGTTGATTCTCATGAATTATGTAGCAATTCTGGCTCCTTTTGCTCTTCTGAAGCCAAATTGATATTCTCCCAGTATTTCCTCCATTTTCTGTTCTAGTGTTCTTTGTACTAGCTTTGCGATGTGGGTTATTAGGTTTGTGGTTATAAATTATCCATATGTCTTTGTTTGTGGTTTCTTTTTTGTAGCCATTGTATTGCATCCGGAAAGTCTTCAGGCTGTTCCACAGCTATGTATGTTTTGTTAATGTTGCAAGTCATTCTCCCATGTCTTTGATGTATTATTTCCAGTGGCTTTCTTTCTGTTCATATCTCAAATGATTTTTTCAACTATAGACTTTAAAATGATTGGTCTGCTTTCATCTTCATCTACTTCTGTCTCTAATTGTTGAGGTTGATTTTTAAATTCTAAAGATCCTTAATATAATTTTTCTATATATTCAATATACCCAGTATATGTTAACTGGAGCAGCACCATGGTTTTGGAATTTTTTTTCCTTTGACAATATAAAGTTTATGGCCTTATTAAAAAAAACAAAAACAAACATTTTGTTGTTTTGGAAAATCAATCTGAGCATCCTAGACTAACCTAACCTTTCAGTAATTGTGAAAATAAGTGAGTCTAACATGGAATACGAAAAACAAAGATTTTCTTTTTAAGGAAACCTTATCAAAACTTACTTAAGCTAACCTAACCTAATCTACCCGAAGCATACCTGAACACTAATAGCCACAATATGTAGAATCTGCTTAAAAATCAAATTTAATCTCTCAAAGAATGTACCAGTTCTCACTGACTTATGAAATCCATATTTCACATGCTGCTTCTTTGCTTATTTCAAATAATATGAACCACAGCAAAATTAAAAAGTGTTTCTATTTAAACACAACATATGATAAGATGTTGGACTCATCAATTCCTTTAATAAAACATTTTCTACCATAAAATGAAAAACACTGTCATTCTCTAGTTCCACACATTGGAAGAATGTCCTAAGACAATCTTGACAAGAGGAATGAGGTAGTGACCATAATGCACATTTTCAACCAAACCCATCTGACTTTGATGACATAAGAGCCAATCACAGTCAACTTCCCCAGGCCTACAGATGACTACAATAACACTGTCTACCACAGCACCGTAAAAGTGATGACACTTTAAAAATAAAATTGGTAGGCTCAAACTCACTGAAAAAAACTAAATACATGGAAGAAACACAAACTCACATGTAGTAATACTTATAAAAACCTGTAATATTCCAAAATCTATGGTGTCACTCTCATTAATAATTACCATATAGGTATATGCTCTTGTCCTGTAATAAAATAACCCTTTTGAATCCTCTGTTGAAATACCTTATTCCTTTGTTTTCTCCCCATCCCATTTCCTTTGCTTTGTTGTACATGAGGTCATATCACATTATTATACGCTCAATAAATTCTTCAGTAACTTCTTCCAAGAACTTTTCTTTTCCTTAATCTGTTTCTTTTCTCAACTCATTTTTTAATCTTCTATACTCTGCATGGTTTTCTGACTCTTCTTTCCTCTTTTGAAACATTTATCATTGTGTCCTTCAAATACTTCGTTTTTATCCAGTTGGCTGCTTCAGTCTCCAGTGTACAAAATTTCAACTTGTAAGTCTTCCTTTATGGTTTCCTTTAATTCCCATAGCTTCTCTGTATTTCGTATTTATTTCTTCAAAATTTTGTTGTTTTATTCACTCTGTCTTCAATATAAGGAACCAAAAGGATATGATTGAGTCTATATCATCACCAGGCATAGTCTTTCACACTCCTTTTGGAAGCAATTTTTCACCCTAATATAATTTATCTGGCATTTTATTAGGTCCCCTGGGTACTTAAATGTATACAGCTCATTTAATCATTTCTTAAACCATGTTTTCATAATTACCAAATTATGGTTTGTACAAAATTTTACCAACTTTTTTTTTTACGTTTCTCCTGCCCAATTCACTTATGCATCCTTTTTTCCTGCTCTTACTACATTTTTCCACTCACCTATAATATTGTGTTGGTTCTTCCATGACAGTTTTGTAACTTTGCATAGATTTCTTCACCTTACTTGTTCTTATGATCAGATGCAGCTATATAAACTTGTGTCAAGTAAATATACACCGGTTAAGGACTTGCTTTCTAACAGATTAAACAACTAGCCTGTGAAACTTTCTGCTCATTTCATTAATTTATTTTGGATGTCATAGCCACATCTTTATCTGTCCACCACAGTTCACTTCAATCCATTTTGTCCACTTTGCATTTCTTCTTTCCATCTTGAGATATTAAATTTTCTGTCTGTCTGTCTTCCAATTTCTAATCTTGAAAGTGACTATCTTGACCACTTCCCTTGAAGCATCCCTCATCCATAGATTGTAATAGAGAGCTACTTTTTGAATATTTTATATGCTAACATAATGGTCCCTACATGGGAGTTGAATTTAACATGATTTGCTAAAATGTAGTTTCCTAAGATGAACTAAAAGCTGTCAGAATTAAGATTAGAATGAAATGGCACACATGAGGTGTGGGCATCATATGTTAGCATGGAGAATCTAACTGTAAGATTTTACTTCTGTGTATTGAAATACAATCTAAAATTTATACAATTGTTTTGACATAAATGTAAAGAAATTTAGTTTAAATGTCTCAAATTATAGCTTGTAATCACTGAACAAAGTCAAAATACAGTATGTTGAAACTTCAGCACATAAATGTCTTTCTCTTAACTTGAACCAGGTTATTACTTTCTCTAGCTCGCATGTACAATGTACATAGTGGATAGAGAAGGTATTATATTCCACCCAAAAATTCAATGTTAAGATTTCACCAGAAGCATATGTTTTGGGGTCCCCTGAGTCCAAAAAATAGCATGTGTGTGTGTCTATAGACAGCATAGCTCAAAAACGAAAAGACTGTTAAATACCAAACTTAGTAGGTATTTAGGTTTGGTGTCTTCCATGTATGCGACATGGGAAAATCCCCCCACCACAAACTTCCCTTTACATGGAAACATTTTTGAAAATTTAAATTTTTTAAAAAATGTCTAATGATTTTGATTAAAATCCCTTATATTAAAGATATCTACATCCAAAATAAAATGTATATCTTGAACTTTTTGGGAATAGCCTTTGAGGACCTTCTGTAGGAATTTTACTTAACTACTAAACTGTAAGAGATAGACAAAAATGTACTGCACAAAAATTGTAGTTCTCATCAAAACACACAATTTATGTCCTTAACGTTTTTGTTGTGGAGGTATCCGTTTCCGAAATATTCTTTGTTATTGGTTTCAGTTGTAAAGTACTTATACTTTTCTCAGACAGGAAGTGTCCATTTTTCTTTTGTTCTACTCCTGGCCAGGCAAAGAAGTGATTTACAATGACAAATATTATATAATATATTTTACTATCACTTTAACATAGCACATGCCTTTAGTTTCCTTCTTCTTATGAGGAACTAAGTAATAACATTCTGCTAATGTTTTTCTGGATTAGCTTGGTGTAGAAAGAAGAATAATCTTTTGCAAGAAGTTTTTTTGTAGAGTAGCTAGAGAAAATCATGTGAGTCTAACACATCAGATGTTTATCTGTGATTTGCTGTGCACTGCTAAGTAGAATGACCTCATAATCGGCTGTGAGCCTATGCCATAACCCTCTCTACCAAGGATTGGTGATCACTTGCAAAAGAGAAATCTATTAATGTGACCTCTACTTAGAAAGAGCAGTTATATTTTGTGGAAGAGCAAACCACAGCACTCAATGTGGTTGTATTACTAATATAACCAACCTGCTCATGTTCCTTTCCAGTCTAGTAATGAATAATATTACAACTTTGCGCTGCTCCTTGGGTATAAGGTGAATAGAACACAGCTTGTGTTTGTAGTTGACTATTGTTATTATTGTAATGACAAGAGGAGCAATATATAAATGTTATTTATAATTTAGAAATGACTGAGAGTAATAACACTAGAAATATCGCTTTAAAAGTATAAGTTGTGAGGAGAGCTATGAACAAATCTTGCACAAAGGGGAAATTGTTTTCCTTCTCTCTCTCTGCAATGGCTGAGAAGAGCAGAGGTGCCAACTCGCTGCAAATGACTGAACATAACCGCATGTGCAGTGTCAAACAATTGCAGTTCATGTAAAAGTAATTTTTGGCACATAGCCATGGTGAATCACTTTGTTCATTATAAAGGTTATTTTTATACATATATATATATATTAAGTCATTAGCAATATCTAGAGTGTGAGACAGTATTTTGCGTGAAGGAATATTGATATGTTTATTTTTGTAATCCAGCTTATTGTATAATGAGTTGGCAACCATAAACATAGTCAAAGAATAAGCAGTATTACTGTGCCTATGACATGTTTCTACAGCTTAACCCCACTCACCATTTTTATCCTCATAACCATCATCACTATTGATATCATTGGCATCACTGTTTTCTTTCGAGTTAACAATAATCTGCTAGTGTTTATTGCATAACGCTGCATTAAAGTTAGCACTAGGGTACTTCACTCCTTCGTAGACAGATACCTTATGACTTCCACGCATGTATGTTGACACAATTGTTACATCAGCTCTTTAGGTGAAAAATTTAGTGTTGCTAACTCCGTGATACTGAAAGTTCTCAAAAGCTATTTGAAAAGTTGCCATTTTTAAACAAATATTCCTCAAATTTGAAACAGATATAGGAATAAATAAAATGTCAAATTTCTCTTACATTATTGTTGTTAGTTGTTGTTATTATTATTATTATTATTATTATTATTATTATTATTATTATTATTATTATTATTAAACATTAATAATGATAATCAAATACTACCTAAAAATAAAGTAGTTTTTTTAAACTTAATTTACATGAAGTCCTCATTCTCACTTCCATAATCTGCCATTAATTGAAGACAGCTGACTAGGTCTGGCTGCTCCATTGTCAGGAGCAGACTGTGGTGTAACTTGACATTGTACCTATCAACTTTAACACAGAGTCAGGTGGTTCATATGAATGACAACACTTTCCTATGCACTTTAGTCCACTTCTTAAAAGAAGAATTCAGTTCAGAGTATCTATATTCATCATATTGTGCAATTTTGATTTCACTTTGCTCATTTGACTGAAAACCCTCTCCACTTCTGCATTTGAATGGAGGAGGCTTAATACTTTAATTGCAAGACACATTGCCCTTGAAAGGAATTCATGCCTGTGGAATCCTTATAAGCATCTACTTCAGCCCAAAAATCCATTGTTACTAGTGTTGCACCATTTTGTGAAACTGATATTCTGCCACTGATTTATGATGGATTCAATTACCTTGGGCTTAGTATAACCAAATGGTTCAGCTAAATCAGTAGTCAATTCTTTAACAGACTTGAGAAGGTCGTTTATAGAGAATATGTTAATTTGTTCAGGATGTGAATGTTAGTAAACTTATTTCTTAATTCTTTGGTGAGTTATATTGTAAAATCTATGCACCATTTCCGAAGGAGATTTTATGTTTCATGGCTGAGTTTAATTTCTGAAACCTTTAACTCAAATTCATACCCCATATATGGTTTAGGGTTTACATATGAATCAATTTCACTTGTTAGGATATATACTTTTGCTGTAGGTATTAGAATTCCCTTACTCACTGATTCTATGAGATTTGTCAAATCCTGAAGTAATTTTGTAGGGTCAACATTCTCACTTTCAAAAGCCTTGGTTGTCTTTTGCACTTCCTGTGCTGTTGGTTTTACATAACACAAAGTATAACTTATTCACAGAATTGCAATACATGTACAGCATATCTGCTGTAAAGCAGTTATCTTTAGATCTGATGTCTGAAAGTAAAGTTTCAGTTCATCCCACTGTGGTAATATTCTTGTAACAACATTCGGTTCAATAGAAAGCCATCACGTCTCACTCACAGCAGGAATTTTTAGATTTTCCTCCCCTCCATTTAATGTTTTGTGAATACCCCTGTACATTGCATGGCGCTTAGAGTGCAAAGGTCAGTTGTAGGTATCTTGAACGAAAAAGTCAATATTTCTTGGCAATGTCTCTTTTGTTGCATGAGAGATTGCTAACTACAACTGATGACAAACACAATGCATCATAATCGGGTGTGTTAAGTTAAATCTTGTTTCAATTCACCATTGTTTATTTTTGTGTTTAAGGAAGTATTGTCAACTCCAACTACAATCATATTTTTGGGTTTGAATTTATGATACTCGCAAAGCTTTTATTGAGTTAACAATGACTTCAGCTATACCAGATTCTAATTCCGCCAAACCTAAGAACATGCACACCATTTTTTGCATTGAGATTCTGAAATAGTGAATACAGATGTAGAGTAATTTTGTAATTTCTGTTGATTCATCTAAAATTAAGTTGAATCCATTTTCACCAACATTTTGATGCAATATTTCCAAAAAGTGTGTAGCTAATATGTTTACAATTCCTCTGCACTTAGTTCTGTTTGCCGAGATTTCTCTCACACATTTGCTATTTGAAAGTTGTTTTTTACATAATTCTGACAAGTGCTCACATAAAAGAAATAAACTGTGTTCAGCAATGAACATGCAGATTCCTGCTTCTGATGATGTATTGGCATTTGTTTTAGTCTCACTTTTAAACAGAAGCTTCTGTTGTTGAGAACTTTCAAAGGGATTAAAAAATTTGCTGTGTTTTAATGTCCTTCTTAATATCTGTTAACTTTGTATGAATTTCGCTCTTGCAGTGTCATTTTCAACAGAACGTAACTGCCCTTTAAATTCAGGAAAGGACTCCCAAAACCTGTCTATAATGTTGTTCATATTTAGTCCCATCATGAAATACCAGCGAAATGCACAATTTTACACATGGACACACTTGGAACAAAGACACACTGAAGTGAACGTAACTCAACTCAACATTGCAAGCAAACTGTATAACAGTACACTGCATTGTGCGAGACTCACTGTTCACTGTTGTAACATTGTTTCCTTGGTTTGTTCTTTAGATTGGAACATGGTAGTTTACAGCGCAAGTTGCTCTTGCTTCATAGGTGGTGCAATACAAAGGAATCGTGTTCATATACTCAGCAAAGCTCTTACTGATTATGGTTGATATATAAGATGAGTGCTAGCATCAGAAATACACTGAGATACGGCTTACTCACCTCTTATAATTGAAAACAACTTCTCTCATTCCCCTCATGCACTAAACTACATAAATACAATAGAGAATTAAGATGAAGGGCACATACTCGGAAACATGTCCAAGTAAAATTACCTTTTAGTGATGTTTCCAGTGTTACAATTCCAACTCAATTTCTATTTCAAATACACATCACAGTTTACTAACCTCTGCACACCAATTATATGACATTGCTACATATATCCATCTGAACCATCAAGTATGAATACCTGCCACTAGAGGAACATTATTCATGTTGCCACATCAATGACATATTAAATGGATTCTTTGAAGAACAGTATCCAACTTACCTCATCAGGATGGTATCACATTAAGTATGTGCTTCTGTCACTAGGATCAGTACCCAACTTGTCTCGTTAGGAAGGCATCACAATAAGTAGAGAGATTGTACATAAACTCACTTCATCAGCAATGGTATCAATGTCAAACATTTTTTTTTTTAATAATTTATTTATGACCGATCAGCAATATTGCTTTACAGGCCATTGACAACAATTAACAATATGACAATAGCAAATTACATGTTGAGGTTGACCTATAAGCCTCCTCTATGTAAAACAAACAAAATGTGTATTTTACATAACATATTCATTGATGTTAAATAATATTTACTTATAAGTAACAACGAATAATGGACATAAAGTAAAGAATAAAATACAATAATGACAGTAAATGTGTGGTAACAAATCAAGTAATGAAAATAAAGCTATATATAAAAAACATAAAACATTTGCTACAATATAATTTATTCAAGGTGAGAAAAGTCGCTGTCATTGGAATGGCTGTGTAGACTGTCCTGGGGTAATTTCCTTTTTAACCCTGTTTTCTTTCGGGTTTTTGTTCCTATGTGATATGTCTGAGCTCCAGAGACTTGAGGAAGTTTATTGTAGAAAGACTTAGATAGTTCCCTGATGTATTGTTGTAACGGAAGAATTCCTAGTTCCTGATGCAGTTGATTGTTTCTTACGTACCAAGGAGAATTTGTGGCAATTCGAATGAATTTATTTTGTAGTACCTGTAGTCGATGAATATGTGTTTTGCTGGCTGCTCCCCACACAGAAGCTGCATATGTGATTAGTGGGCTTATCAGTGATTTATATAACTGTTAAGCATTCCAGCCCAAGTTTGGAATGTCTGTTGACCAACGGATATTACTTGGTGTTTCGAGAAGAAGCAAGTGAGACTTTGCGAGTAATATATGCATTCCAGGTGAGCTTTGTGTCTAGCAGAACTCCAAGATATTTTACTGGTGTTTCAATTGGAAGCCGTGTTAATGGCTGATATAGGAGATGTAATGGTGGTGGATGTTGGTAAGATTTTAGTGAGAAACAACATTTCTTATACAGGAAGACATGGATGAAAATGAACATGATATACTCTAGAACTTTGGTCATTAATAAATCATAATTAACTTTCAGGATAGGCTTCTCTTTCTTGGTTTGTTTATTTTTGTTGTAGGATCCTATAAGAACACAGTGAGTGCTAGTTAGGCACATAAACACGATAATTTGTAAACTCCCAGATGATTTTATGTTAAATCAACAATGTGCCCTGCTACAGTCTGTGATTTTGTTGAAATTTTATGGACAATGTCCTCCATTATTTGTGTATGTGAGAGAGGGGGCAGGGAGCGGTATTTCTAGACCCCTTAATAACATTATGAAAAGTGAAAAATTACTCTAGTTATTTATAAATGTTAAAAAAAAAAAATATTTCAGAACATAAAACATACCCTGAAAGAGGAAAAGTGACCTAGAAAATGGATGTTGGCAAACAGCAGTCACTGATTATGATCACTTTGCTATCCTAACACTTTAACTTGTACTATCATAATGGCACTAAGGAACAGAACAGACAGAATTTACTCAAATTCAATGTAAGTTCCAAATAAGTATTTTTGTAGTACTTGTATGTGTTTTTAAAATCGTCATATCTGCTCGTGGTCAAACTGACTTTTCTTTAGAAAACTAAAGGGATGACCCACAGAACAATTTATTTAGGGTTTTACACCCATAGAGCCCTTTTCATATGCTTTATCATTACAATGCCTCTGACAGTTTTATTGCAGTTCTGTTCTATTTTATGTTTTTGTAAAACTTAAAGCATGGAAATCACTTATCTTCAGTTTGTATTGCATGAAACTTGATTTCACATTCTGCACACTCTGTTTATGTGAAATGCCAGTTTTCCCCTATAACAAGTGTGTGACTCATGCAGGTATACATTAGCAATGTACAAACTATGTGCATACCTTTTGTTGGGCCACTGATTTTATGGGGAAGCGAGAGCTTTCTGCTGTATATTTGCAGTGTTGTCAACCAAAGAAGGTTCTCTCTTTGAGGCCCTCAGCCATTATTGTGAATAGGTCATCTAATTTACCAAACTAGCTGAATTATTAAACAAAATCGTATGTGCATGTGTATGAGCTCAGTGATCTACGGACGGAATGAAATTAGCATTGAAGCCACTAGATATCAGAGTGTATAACTTCATGTCTCAATGTTTTAGCTCTGCTCTGCTTCCAAAATTACATGAAACCTATTGAATGAAGACTGAGAATCCAATTGCTCAAGAAAAGGTGTGTGCATAGTATTTTGCCTCTCAATTAATTGGTATATTTTTCACCTAACATGTTCATCAACAATTTTTTTTTTCATAGTTGGCTTACCCTCCCTGTATTTAGGACTGATGCCTTGGAGTCAGAAGCTTGTCAGGCAGCCAGCGGCACGAAATCACAGAATGGAGAACCTGGAAAGAGTGCAAGGCATAAGCCTGAGGAAGTGGATGATAAAAAATGAAAGTGAAATAGATGATATGAAAGGTAGATGCAGCAATTTGTGGAACGAGTGGCGGGAGAAACCGGAGAACCTGGAGAAAACCGCCCAGACACCAATTTGTCCACCACAAATCCCACATGCAGGCGCTTGGGAGATGTATTATTTTGCATTTACATTGATTGTACACACACACGCGTGCACACACACAGGTGTGTGGCATGGTAAATTGCGCTTTTTAATTTACTGCTAATATTCTGAACAGCATTTCATGGATGATCTATTGTTCAAAATATAGTCATTAGTAGGGCTTGGATGTTTAGGTAAATACATATTTTGTTATGAACTTGAAACTTAGTTTAATGTTCTGGATATGTACACTAGACCAAATGTTTTAAGTTTTATTGCACATAAAAATGCATATTTTCTAATATTTTTATGTAAATAAATATTTTAGGATAATCATAGAAATTACACAAAAATTAAATGAAGGAAATGTTTTTAAAATTTCCTAAAATTGCAAATGCAGCAGTTAGTTGTAAAAATACCCATTCAATTAAATTTGTACAAGAACTTTTAAGTGATACTATGTTAATAAATTACTTCATACATTTCCACAAATCTGTGTTTCCTCTGTGATTCATTATAAAACTTGAATCAGTTGGAGAGAGAAGCACTACAAAGAGCTCAGGATGTGGAAGAAAAAAACTGAATGTTCTTTGTGGTCCTGCAGCACAAAATTAAAAAGAAAATGCAAGGAAGTATTAAAAAATAGTGGATTTAACATAATGTGTAACATTTCAAATGTGTTGTATGGACAATATGAAGTAATTATTGGTGTGAGTGTCCATGCTAGACTTACTTCTTGTGACGTGGAAATTCAAGGCACTTCTTTATGACAATCGTAAATCTTTCAGGATAGAAAATTTGAGGAAGATGCGGTCATGTACTGTAACTCTACATTTCTATTATATCAGCCATTCAGAACCTTAAAAACATGTTATTTGTTTTGGCACATATTTAACATTTTTACTGTATAAAAAATAAATATTTCCCAAGTTTTTAGCACCTAAAAATCCGAGCCCTAGTCATTAGCATTGGCAAGAATTTTTGTTTTTAACAATAAATGAGAAAGTTGTTTAATTTAAAAAAAGTTTTGTGTTCATTTGACATACTTATGAAATGATATAAAAAGTTTTTTTTTTTTTCATGTTTTGTTGCAATTTTTATATTTTCGAGAATAAATGTGTTGTGATAAATATACAATTTTCTTATTTTACGTAGAAATGTGTGCATTTATTTCAATTTAAAAAAAAAACTATTTACCATGTGGTTGTCTCCACATGGAAGATATTCTACCATCAAGAAAACAGAAATACACAAAGCAGCAATTTTTTTTCCTGGCATTATGGCATGTATGCATGTTTTACTTTATCAACACATACCATGTATATTGTGTATAGAGAAGGTATTGTACCGCACCCAAAAATTCTATGTTGATATTTCAACGGAAATATGTGTTTTGAGGTCCCCTTAGTCCAAAAAGGTGGGTTGGTGTGTGTGTTTTTTATTTTTGGTATCTTCCAAGGATATAACACAAAGATTATCAAGAAAATTCCCCTGTCCTTTACATGGAACATTTTTTGAAAATTTTGATTACAAATAAAATGTATATCTTGAATTTCCTGGGAATAGGTTCTGAAGACGTGTTCATTCTGAATTTTGCATTACTGGTAAACCATAAGACATAGACAAAAATTTACTGTATAAAAGTGTAGATCTTGTTATAATACAAGTTTATGTCGTATACATTTTTCTTGTAGAGTTTCCGAGTTATTCTATTTTATTTGTTTAAATTTTAAATTAGATATCTTCTCATACCTTTCATTTCATCTCTCTTTTGTATTTCTGGAAAAGCAAACCGAAATTCAATTGTTCACATATGACTGCCTTTTAAAAGACTCTTGACTATTGCTTCAGTCTAGTCTACTCCCTTATTTCCCTTCTACTTGCAAGGAAGTAAATAATAAGACCAATTCTGTTAATGTTTATGTTGATTAGCATGATACAGATAAAGGAATAATCTTTTGTAAGAATAGCTTGTTTGCAGAACAGATAGAGAAAGTCATGTGAATGTAACACATCAGATATTTTTTAACATAGGTTTTCTCCAACCTGTACAGTTGGGAATTCTGAAGCCAGTGGTACCAAAATGCAAAAATCAAATTTTCGGTCACATAGGAGGTTTTCTATCATCAACAACGATTTGAACTATATGAAAGGCTTGTTTCTGTTTATCGCCAGGAGGAGGTAAAGAAATAGTTGATCAGAACTTGCTAATGATAATAAGTTTCTCTGTTTGAGAGTGTATACTATTATCTCCCTCCTGAATATATTAGAAATACAGCTGTAGAATGCTTCATTATGCCATTCATATTATATCTGAGCAAGCATACGTTGCCAAAGACACAATTTGATTTTGATGCTGTGGAATGTATCTATCACTCCCCATTACAGTGTGCTTTATAGATGGATTATTTTTAAGAGTTTGCTTTAAAACAGATGACAAAACACAAAAATCATGTGATGTATTGAAAATACTACACACATATCACCTAAGAAAGGTAGAGAGGTTGTGTGCAGCTCTGCAAGGGACAGTGTTACAGCAGCGGACTGGACTACAATATACTTCAGTGTCTATTGTATTTTTGAAAGGAATAAATGGGAATGCTGTTTGAATGTGTAATTATTGGTTTTTATTGCATTAGATTGTCCTATGAAGATCGTTATGCTGCAAAATGTGTGCATTTGAAGTAATGTATTTACTTAAATAGAATTTCAAAATCAGTTTTTACATCATAAACAACCACTGTAATTAGAGCATGAAGACTGTTGTTATGTCAGTCATGTTCTTTTAAGGGTTTTCAGAGTATTCATTTTTGAAAATGCAAATGTACGTTGACCCAGACATAGATATGATTTCAGCTATAAATGTCCTAAGACATAGGTATGTAGAGGGATTGATATTTTTAAAAATCTGTGGTATTCCATTCACATAACTTTCCATATATTAACTATTCTTACAAAAGATTATTATTTTATCTACATCATGCTAATTGAAATAAACATTACCAGAATTGGTCTTAATACTTGATTGCTTATAAGTGGGAATACACTAGGCTAAAGCAAAAGTCAAATCTTTTAAAAACTGGTGACTATGTGAAACAATTGAGGTTTGGTTTGCTTTTTATGGTCAGTGGTAAAACAAGAGAGATGAAATGAAAGGTGGCTTATATTTATCAAAGTAAGGTAGTTTAAAATTGAAACAAATAACAAAGGATATCTCAAAATGGTGAACTCTACAAGAAAAATGTATGTGGCATAATTGTGTTTTAACGAGATCTACATTTTTTTATGCAGTAAGTTTTTGACTATTTCTTACACTTCAATGTTTATACAAAATTCTGTGAAATTAATCCAGGATAAAGAGGTTTTCAGAGACTATTCCCGGAATATTGAAAATATACATTTTATTTGTGATGTACGAGGGCTGATCAACAAAGACTGAGACTGATTTTTTCCTGTAGCATCCGTGATAGTTTTGTATCTGTAACATAAATATTTGAAAAGAGCAGGTTTTTATGTATAATGTCGGTAGGCTGCAGCACTCTCATATTGGTAGGTTGGTAGTAATGCTCAATTTTGTAGACCCTGCATGCATTTCGCATACCAGACAGTGGAGGTGACGTGAGAGGAGCAGTACAGTGCAATCAAATTCTGTTTTCGTTTAAACCGTACAGCCACCGAAACTTATGAAAAGCTGAAGCAAGTGTACAGTGAAGATGCACTACCTCGTGCAACAGTGTTTAGGTGGTTCAAGGACTTCAAAGAAGGCCGACTTGTCAGTGCTAAGCAAGGTGGGCCTGTTGTTTCGGCTTCTGCTGTGACTAAAGTCAACATCAACACAGCTGCTGTGATTATCCGAGAGGATCGGCGTATAGCATTATGTAACCTCAGTGAAGTGTTGAGAATTTCATATGGCAGTGTGTTTACAATTATGCACGACCATCTCCGTATGACCCGAGTTTGTGCTTGTTGGGTGCCACGTCTGTTGACTCCCGAACAAAAGGCTGTGTGAATGGAGACAAGCCGTTAGGTGCTCGACTCTTTGCTGATGGAGGGTATGCATTTTTTAAATTGATTATCAGCGGTGATGAGTCATGGCTGCATCATTATGATCCGGAGGAAAAACAAGCCAGCAGTGTGGAAATCCCCAGGTTCTCCAACACCAAAAAAGCAAAAGTTGTTCCATCTGCAGGGAAAGTGACTATAATGGAATGATTTACCAGCATGCAGTTCCCTCTCACACTACAGTTACAGCAGCATACTACACGTCAGTATTGGCTATACTGAGGAAGCACATTGCAAAGAAATGACCAGAGCTTTCTCGGACTGGCTGGCGACTTCATCATGACAATGCATGGCCTCACGTCGCAAATTAAGTCATGCAGTTTCTGGCTCAATTTAACATTACCTGTGTAGCACATCCACCTTATAGCCCCGATCTTGCATCCTGTGACTTTATTTTATTCCCATCACTAAAGGCAAAGCTTAGGGGTATTCTATTTGGGAACTCTGAAGCAGTGCTCAAAAAAAGTAAGGCAATTCTCAAGGATGTGACAAAGAATAGTCTGCAGCACATGTTCAAGGACTGGCAGAGACACTATAAAATGTGCATTGAAGTAGGAGGGGACTGCTTTGAAAAAGATCATGTAAATAATGAATTGGAGTAATAAAGATCTGTGAAAAAAAATCAGTCTCAGTCTTTGTTGATCAGCCCTTGTAAATATCTTTAACATACAGTATTTTAGCCAAAATTGTTAAGAGCCATTTTTGAGAAAAACAAACTTTTCAAATATTTTTCCATGTTTGTGATGGAGAATTTTCTTGAAAATCTTTGTGTCACATCCTTGGAAGATACTAAACGGTGTTTAACAGTCTTTTTGATTTTGTGCTATGCTGTCCACAGACACCCATACAGACCTTTTTCTAATAAAATATGATGTTTTCAACTCACATGATTTTCTCTAGCTGTTCCACAAAGAAACTTTTCTTAGAAAACATTCTTTTATTTACATCATTCTAATCGAAATAAACATTAGCTGAATTGATCTTATTACTTGCTTCTTTGTAAGCAGAATGGAAATAAGGGAATGCACAAGATAAAGCGATAGACAAGTACTGTAAAAGCTGATCACTATATGAAACAATTGAAATTTGGTTTTCCTTTGCTTGCCAGGAGTAGACAAAAGAGCCAAAAAGAAAGATGACCCACCATTTGAGAAAAGTTAAAGTAGCTTAAAATTGACACTAATAACTCAGAATATCTTGGAAATGGTTTATTCTACACAAAATAATGTATATGATATAAATTGTGTGTTTTAATGAGATCTATATTTTTTGTGCATGTTTTCGTCTATCTGTTGCAGTTACCAGTTATACTAAAGTCATCCAGAATGAAGAGGTTCTCTGAGCCATTCCCAGAAAATTCAAGATATGCATTTTGTTTGTCATGAAAATATCTTAAACATATGCATTTTAATAAAAATCATTAGAGCCAGAAAATCAACATTTTCGTAAAATGCCATGTAAAGGTAGTTGGGGGAGAGGCAGCTTTCTTGAAAATCTTTGTGTTGCATCCTTGGAGGATACTGAGTTTAAATACCAAGTTTGGTATTTAACCAACATTTTGTTTTTGAGCTATGCTGTCCACCGCACGCGAACGCACACGCACACCCGAACACCCGAGTGGACCTTTTTCTAAACAACTTTTTTTTTTAATTTAGGGAACCATGAAACACACATTTCTGGTGAAATTTTGACATAACATTTTTAGATGGAATACAATACTTTTTCTAGCTACTGTATGTTGTATGTACATGCATGTTAGGGAAAATAAAAATATCTGAACCAACAAAATCTTTGCACTTAGCTTTTAAAAATGTGTCTTTGAAGATCTGCAAGTTCATATTGTAAATCACTTCTTACATTAACTATGTCCATTGTGAATGGGCATATTAAGAACTCAAAATCGTGTTTCATGTGCTTCAAAACTTGAGTTTGCTTGTCTTCAAACTCACTAGATAATATCGCCAGTGTATCACAATATTTTGCTAGGTTTGAGTCAGAAATTGTGAACAGTGCTTTCACAGAATCAAAATGATAAAATGCTTTCTTTGTTGTACTTTCCAACATTAAGCATCTTGATATAAGAGGTGACCTTATCTTACATTGAACAATAATTTGGTCATGATCTTGCAGACAAAAGTTAAAGGTATTGAGATGCTCACACATGTCAGTGAAAAACTCCAAATCAGTATAATTTTGTAATTCCAAAATATTGACACCCTGCAAAATAAAATCACATTAGACATTAGGCACACTAATAACACTGTCCTGCAAAATTTATATTTTGTTCACTGGTTTGCGATCTGAAAGGTGATATTAATTAACTTTTATGTGCTAAATTGAATGGTGCTTTCCGTTCTTTCTATCACGTAAGGGTTTCTCACAAATTAAAGATTTTGAAAATACTGTTTCTGATGTAAAAAATGTGCATTATAAATAAATACATAATGCAAAATTTATCTGTAATAAATACATCATAACTACATAGCCGCAAAAGAAGGCATGGAGTTACTTTTTCCTTGGCCGGAAGGATGGCTGAGTTGATTTACGCTTATATAGTGGTTGAGAAACTTCCCTTTTCAAGCACCAAAAGTAGTCTGCTAACATCGCAATGTTCCACCAACCCTGATATCTCCTCTCCATCTACTTCATTTGTTGATGAAATCTTTCACCATGTTCACCACTGAGGTATCCCAAATTATTAGGAAAATAGTCTGGGTGGGAATTCAAGAAGTGAAGCTTTAAACTCATATTGCATCCAAGAGCTTGCAACTTTTGTAGCATATTTCACACAATTTCTTTGTGTCGCGGATCTTTTATATTTCCAAGAAACTTATTCCCTACCTCTTTGTATGCACACCATGCTTACAGTTCTCTATCATTCATGTTGTCCAAAAATGTGTTATCCTTCATTAACTGTCTTATCTGAGGTGCATCAAATATACCCTCTTTTATCTTAGCTTCGGATATCACAGAAAATTTACTGCTCAGGTATTTGAAACACAAACCATTCTTGTCCAATGCTTTCACGAAATGTTTCATAATACCTAATTTAATATGAAAATGAAGCACTAACATTTTCTTCGGATCAACTAGACTGGCACGAATGACATTTTTTTCTCCTTGCGTTAAACTTTTTCTCTTAGGTCATTCTCGCACTGTCCAGTGTTCAACCCTGTTTCTACTGTCCCTTTCACACAAAAAGCATGGATAATTTTTATATCCTCCTTGTTGCCCTAGTATGATACTGGATACCTTTAAGTCTCCGCACAATAGTCATTGATGTTCCTTGTAATTAATTCTTTCTAAAATGGTTTGAAGATTTTCATATGATTATTTCAGAAACGCAGAATATGCAACAGATATTAAGGGAAACGCTTTTATTGTGCAATAAAACTGCTTTTAGGCTTCTTTTCGAAGCATCATTAAATAAATGCCAGTCTTTACTATCATATGTTGGTATTCCCAGTTATTAAATTAAACCTGGTACATCACAACAATAAACAAGTAGATCTTGCATCTTAAAGAACTTTGTAAATTCTTCGTCTCTATTTCTATATCAGGAAAATGTGGTGTCTGGAGCCAGCATTTTCTTCTCTTTCAACCTTGATCCAAGTAATTCACTCTTCTCTTTGGTAAGACCTAAATCTCTTACTAAATTGTTCAACTCTTCTTGTGTAAAATGCTGTGACTTTTCTTCACCAGTGTGTGTGCTGAGAAATCCTCATCTGTATTGGAATTTTCTGTTGATCCAGAGACTGAACTCTTAGTATCCTCTAGTTGAGCTGGTGGAATAGGAATAGGGACATCTGTTCCATGTGGCACAGGTCTAATAGCTGAAGCAAGGCCATCTGGATATTTAATTTTGTTTTATTTGTCTTATTGTACCCCGATACTTTACAAATGCAGAAGCAACAGTCATCATAGTGATTTTTTTGTTCATGCCATATTATAGGAATCCCAAACTTCATTGATTTCTGTTTTCCATGGTACCACTGTCTTAGCCCTTAGCTACATGTTTTGCAAACAGTATGCGGAGCCCATGTTTGACTTTGATCTCCTAGCTTAACTTTAAAATATGCAAAATACACTTTCTTCAAAAACGGTGTAATGTTAGTTTTCTGTCTTCACAACAAGAAAGAACCACATATGTAACAAAGTTATTTGGATTGTTCACACATTTCCTCCTAGAAGAGGTAGAAGCCATTGTGAACAGTATATAAGTACACAACACATTCTTACAAAGAATGTATGTTTTCAGGAAACTGCTATACCGATCACAGCGAGTTATAGAAAGCAACTAAAGTTCTGAGATATTAAGACGCATAAGTCCCTGAAGGGTGAGTGTCAGGTGACTGTTTATCATGCAATGGTTGATAGTTTTATTGCCTACACAGGGTCATGCATTGATAAATAAACCCCAGCCGCTTGGCACTGAAGCTGTCTTTCGTCTGTCATCAGCTCATTGCATTAGGAAGATAAGGAATACAGAACAGGGAAGCCCACAAGGGGAGGTTTATTTTTAAATATATATCATCATTTGCTGCAAAAATATATTTATAATCACAATTATAAACAGTGTCCAATATATAAAAAAATATATATAAAATATTGAATTACATAAAAACTGTATGTGTTACGTGAAAAATGTTGTCATTTTCGAAATCAGCGTGTCTTGTTCCATGTAAGTAGCCTATTTTCATCAAAACCGGGAAAGTGTTGTATATCAGTGTAATGGCATAAAAATTGATGAATCAGCTATAAAAACTATGTGTATATTCAACAAACCTGTTCCGTCATAAATTCAAGTGACATAATGTAGATCAAAAAATCTGCGCAGCATGTGACCCCTTCTAAGCCATCTGACTTAGGTAAAATATGGCACATCTCCATATTCCTCACTTAAATCTTGTAGAAGATTTCAAAACTTGGAATGTTTAAGGGCTGAAGACTTAATTTTATTGATAATATGAACAACCATACCCATTACGTGCTCAAAGTTAATAGCTTTGCCACACAACCTCTTAATGAATAATACAGTGGATAAATTTTATACTTTCACTTATCTTCAATGTATTCTTCACAAATGTATTTACTCTACCTTTCAAACCTTTGATTCTCCCAGTCATTGAACGAGCCCCATCTGTTGTTATAGATTTTAATTTATTCCAATCTAATCCCTTTTTGTCAATTGTACTTTTCAATGCCTGAAAAATGTAATTTTTAGATGCATTGTCCCTGAGTGTCATTAGATTCAGAAGTACTCATGTGAAACTAAATCTTTGGTCACAGAAATAAATATCGCTAATTGAGCTTTGTCATTTGCATTGGATTTTCATCAAGTGCTAAAGAATACTTAATGAAAGTATCGAGTTGATTTTTTATTTCATATTCAACTTGTTCTGCAATACTGTTTTACTCTTAATTGTATTGCAAGACAAATTAAGTGACTCAAAATTGTGATTTTGTTCAGGACATATTACTTAAACATCACTTAAGCATGACTTGACAAATTGTCTGTCTGAGAAACATTTCGTAGATTTGCCTGTTCTCCATGCAACATGTTAACTAGCAAGAAGTTGTTTCTGTTTTGTTGAAAGATGTGAGCATCTTGATTGTCTTCTTTGCTAGCACTTGCTTCTTTAAATTGTGTATCTTGTTCTAATCCTAAATAAATATATGAAATTCCATTAATAATAACATTTTTAATTAAATGGATAGTAGTTTATAAACAGCAGTTTATAAGTGTATAAAACAACCAATGTTTCTGATGACTGTTATTTCAATTAACCAAGCATAAAGCAATTAATATGCCAGTTCACCTGTAAGAGAGTGATCTTTGTGACAAAGAATAGTGTCGGCCAAATTTTCTTGAAAAGTGCCCTTCAACATTTTTGAACATATTAAGCATCTAGCATTCTCATCTTCATCGCAGACAAAATAAATCACTTCCCAATGAGGTTGAAACTTAGGTTTCACTGGTTTCTTGAGTTTTGAATGCAAGATTGGAAACAAAGCACAGACCTTGGTGACAACAATATATGACACAGCATGAGACAGTATGGCGCTTTTCTGTTCAACAACTGGCATTCGTGATGGGAAGGGTGTATGAGGTGTATGACATGGTTCTGCTGGATTGGTTTTAGGAACTTGAGTTGCGACAACACATTTTGTCATCTCTGCTCTAAAATCCTATACACCGCTTCCTATTTCGTTCAATGAGCAGCCACTGTTCATTTTGTTCCAGATTGCACAGTAGATGTCTTTATCTGGTGATACATGAACTACATTATATGAATTTAACTTTCTGGTGTAAAATAAATAGCTAATATTGCCTCTGGGAATTCTAATATAATTTTCTAAATCATAACATCCCAGTATTTTATCACCTTTTTAAAATCTTTCTTCCACTCTTTCCTCTTTGCTTTCATTGCATTTCATATATTTTATGTTTTACATTCTATGGATCCTCTATTCCTCACATGTCTTGTCTATCCTTGTTTGATTGAAAACTTCAAAAGTTACAATCTCAAGATTTTCTCTATCCTCTATAATATACTTTTAATTGGCTACTACTCTTGTAAAACCCTATTTTTCTATAATTAATGTTAATTAAGAGAAACATTTGCAGAAATACTTTCATTACTTGTTTCATTGTAGGTCCAATTGGAATGCATGAGGCAGAAGTTATAGTTGAATATATAAAATCAGGTTTCTGTATGCTGACCTTATAGTATTGCACTCTTATTTTAGTTGATAGCATGGGACAACATTGCCCTGCTCTGTGACTGTTACAGATCTGTGCATGCACATTTGTAATATCACTCCAAAAGTCTGGTATTCATAATGAACTGAATCAGGCTCAGGATTATGATGGTTGATAGTTCCCCCAATGTTAGAAATTGACTCCCAAAAATGTGGGCCATTTGGAGAGCTTATGCTGGGCACTCACATTAGAACAATCTCAGCTATCTGTTGATGCTGTCTGCAGGTAGGATTCGCTTGCTATCCCATCCTGTGCAGTTGCCTTCTGAAGGTGCAGTAAGTACCCTGTAAAAAAGTCTGTTGTCCCTGTTGTTTGCTTTCTGCTTAAGCTTAGCACTTCTGACATCTATCCACTCTCTGTACAAGAGATTTGAAGTGCCTGAAACCTACGGATGTGTTGTAGTATTTCTCATGTTTTCTGAGCAACTAATTTATCATCAGCATGCAGGCAGAAGTTACTAAGTCTAAAATCTTATTTTGAAATACAACCAATTTAAACTTTAGAATAACCATGGTAAATGCTAAAAAATTGTTTACACACTTCTATTTTAGAGAGTACTTTAATTTTATTTCCTGAGAAAGAAGCCTGTAAACCATTGTTTTTCTTTCTTTCCCTTGCTAGCTTAACCAGTTCTGATTATATTTATAGCACCAGGGCTTTTTCATGTCAAATAAGGCTGTTCAGTTCCCATATTCTCTTTCATTGGCTCAGCACTCCTTTGAACTGAACTGAATTATGGGTAGCCACTGCTGTGAGGGGATCAGAGTATCTATTCTAAAATCAACTTGGACTTAACCAAGTGATAATTAGGGCCTTCAGGCCTACTTGTTGGAGGGTACATAAATTTACCTATTCCTATAGAATCTTCTTACTCTCTCCCAAGTAGTGGGTAAGCATATAGTGAAAGTGTTGTCAGACAAAACCTTGGTAAGTATTAATAACAGAAGCACGATCAACTGTGATGTCATTTTAATTTAATTTTAAAATATGAGATGTTCACACTTAAAATTTCACTTATGTCAAGTAAAATATTGGAAAGTTTTCAGAGATATTTGGCTCCATCCTCAGCATGGTGGCAACTAAAGGTTATTTCTTCTTCATTCTTCAGTGTGAGTATCCAAATGCTGCCATCTGGTGGTACACTTTATAATGTTGCTACCAAGCTGGATGTTGAAATTTAAAAGTGTATTGGAATTTTTAAAAATGAAGGCCTCTTCCTATGCGAGTTACAGTGTGGTACCATAGAATTGGGTAACACTGATCAATTTTATATGTTTTTAAACACAACATGTTTGTTAATAGGAATTCATATACATTAAAATCAGTGTTGATTCAACTGTTGTGCTTTCTCTGCATATAGTTAAACATTTTTGACACAATACTTTGACACATAAAAAAAGACACTCTCTGATTTGTGTTACCTCATTAAATGGGTTATGTGCAATCATGTGCTTAATTTCTGTTTTATGCAGTGTGAGAATATTATGAGGGAATACCGATCTCTATTTCAAGTTAAAAAAATTATAATTTTACTAACTAAACACACTAAATTTCACAAAAATTGTATAGAAAGTGGCATATATTAAGTCTTGAACAATTTACAACATTTAATTCTAAAAAAGTGTGAATAATTACAAAAGTAGAACAGAAATCAGAAAGTAATCACTCTAAATTAAGATTTTCAACATCTCTGAAAAAATATTTCCCCTGATTGTCACAAGCACTTCTAGATAAACTGGCACAATTTATTTTTTTTCAATTTCTATGTCATCACTTTGTGGAAACACAAAATTCACTGTCCCGCTGAGTTGCACTTGTTTACTTAGAAAGTGCACTTTGTATTCCATTGGAGATACTTGTCCATCTATTCTTCCAATGAAATTTCAGATTGTCTTCTTGGCATATTTAACAATAAAATCACCTATTGCAAGAGATTGTTCCTTTTCTCTTGAGCAGATGGAGGGATCTCTCTCTCTCTCTCTCTCTCTCCATCAGAGGATGATTTGTCAGAAAGTGCGCTTTCAGTGCTTGAACTTAATGATGAATTTTCTGTTGATGGACAGGCATGGATGATTGAGTCTTCTTCTTTGCGAGGTCAAAAATCAATTACAATTTCCTTCCCAGGTGAAATGTTAACTTGTTTAATCTCTGCTCTGGTGCCCCAATTTGTGCTTCTTTCAGATGATGAACAAATGATTCAGTCCAGGTTGTTGTCCACATCTTAAATTAATGATAGCACTTTATCTGAAGAGAAGGGATGAATTTCAGTTTTATGAAAGCCAGCCATGACATTACTTGCTCTGCTGCTGCTTATTTTCTCAAATGATTTTTTAAGTTGATAAAATTCAGATTTAGGTAGAACACCTCTGTTAATCTTTTTCCATTGTCCAAGGTGCTTTGCCTCTCTAATTGTAAAGGATGAAGGAATGTCATGTCCAATGGTTGGTAAATGTGTGTAGAATTAGGTGGAAGTAGTACAAATATTATGTCTTATTTCTCACACATTTGCACTACTTGAAGAGAAAAGTAAATTGACAAGTTGTTGCCGATCATTACTTAAGTACCAGTTAATTTTCTCACAAAGGGTACAAGTATTTCCAGAAACCATCTTTCAAACATGGTAAGGTTTGAACCAGCCATTGCTATTTCTGTTATAAGCAGTTCCACCAATGCCTCCCTCCACCAAGGTATCATATAAGTTAAAACATTAATGGAACTCTACAGTGAAATAACTAATCAAGAGTAATAACACACAATCATACTCAAACTACACTTTTGAAATAAGTAGCGAAGTAAGTTACTTATTTCAACTAGTGAAGTTTGAGTGTGATGCTGTGTTTTTATCATACAAGGTTTTCTCTTATATTCTATATAGATGGACAATACCACCCCATCAGCTGTAGCAGCAATTGCCACACTTTTGCTGGATTTTGATGCCTCTAGTATCTGCTTGAAATGATTTACTCTTCGTTTGATTATCACTTTGGCTGCACCATAGTAGTCTATAAAGTTCATCTTGTAATTTATTATATTCGAGAGTGGAATACTGTCCTCCAGAGTTTTTTTTAATTTATTAATATATACTTCTGGATCTCCTCTCTTGTTAGTGCGGCTCAAGCTGTCCTTATGTTTCCTCCACACCTCACAGCCAATACCCAATTCCGTATAAAAAATCTACAAATCCATTCCATGCCTGGCTTTTTGTTCCTGAATCTTTTCTCTGCTCTTCCTGTTTGGTTTAGAAAATCCTGTATACTACGTCAGATATTTCTCTTGGCCTTAAGGGAAACCCCCATTTTCCACATTGTAACAGGCCCTCTTTAAGGTCAGTTTCTTGTTTCACATTTAGAACTGCACTCTGCCAGGTTTTAGTTAATATTTTTTTGTCTCAAAAGCTTTTTTTTATAAACATTTTGCTGGTCTGCACAGCAGCTAAAGCATTTTTCACATATTCAGATTTGCCTTTGCATCTTCTGTGTGGTCCTGGCAATGTCTTCTATGGTTCAGTCCACCTCAAATCAACCCAAGAAATAATTGACACCTATGTTCTCAGATTTTGATGAAATTTTGTGCAATGTAAATTTTATGCCTCCAAGGAGTCATAACAATTTTTTGTTGTATATTTCAAACAGTTAATTTTTTACAGCTTATTGAAATTTTCATTATTTTATGGTTTTCAACCATTGGGTGGAAAAACATTATTGGGGTTTTAAGAGACAAATCATTTTATATCTTCCTTACTTACCAATCAGTGATGATGGTTTTTTCAAGGATACTTTAATATATAAAGAATTCAGAAAAGATACTTCTTTTTGAATAAGTAACCACTCCTAATATTAAAAAATAAGTCTGAAAGATCATTTTTTGAATATTTTGGGTTGATATGCAGGATTTTAAGAAACAACAATATCCTCAAAACGGATAAGAGTAATAAAGCAACTTATCATTGGAAATAATAAAATCGATAGCATTTTCATCCCTTCAATAAAAACCTTTACCCTAAAGCTAGAAGTCAGCTGCTGTTTTTCACATCCTTTGATTAGGAAATTTTAAATGCAGTGAAATTATTTCCAAATTTTATTAATAAAACAATATTTATATTAACTGTAGATTAAGCAACAATTGGTATATGGGTCATGTTAAGGCTTTAAGTGCTGAAAAATGCTCTCCACAAATTTTTAGTGAGTAATATGGCAATAGCTTTTTACAATATAGTTCAAAAGCAAAGTGTATACTTTGTAAGGATAAACAATGTTAAATCTCTCTACAGCCTATCTCCCAAAATGAAGTTAATCTAAAATTTGTATTAAAAGTTAATAAACTATAAAAATAAATTTAGTTCAGAAATAATATAATTAAATTATAAAAGAAATCTAAATTTAATTGAATAAATTATGAATTATTAAAAAGGAACATTAATTTTATTGTTTATAGTCAAACTGGGTTTACTTATTAAAAACTACATAATTATGTCCATAAAATTATTAGCTTTTAGGTTATCCTCAGAGCTGGCAAAATTAAAATAAGTTATTAATTTATAGACATTTCAGATTATCATCAAACTGTCAGTACCAGTGCAAAAAAAAAAAAAAAAAAAAGTTATACAAAATAAATTACTCTGTTTCTAGTTTATACACAGATTCACTTGAAAGAATCATATTTAAACAAATTAATCTGACAGAACATAGAACCTGTCATCTATTTCTCGGTCAGTCAGGTTTTATTTGGAGTACACTTATTTAAATTGTATGTTGTTAAAATGTGTGGTGATCAATAATTTGACACTTGTTATTAATATCTTATATTAATATTTTAAAGAATTTCTTAAATTCTTAATCTGGAAAAACGGAAAAGTGCAGCATGGGTTAGATTTCTGAAAGTGAGTGTCATTTGTTATACATTATCAAAAATAAAGCTTTAGTAACAGTTGATAAACTTCCTGAATCACACCTAAATCTTTTGGTACTTGGAACAGAATCAAGCAAATTAAAAACTATTTGTATGCATCATTAAAGTGTGTTTTTGAAAAGGTATGAATTTTTGCAAAATGTGTGTAGTGAGCCCTTAAAAAGACACAAAACTTCTATTAAAAGTCATTGCAAGTGGTCACTCCTGAATGGAGGATAATTGCATTTAAGGGATATAAAGTAAAACTTAGTCAATACAATCGAATCCACAAGATTGATGTTGACAAGGGATTAACTCCTGATGAGCGAAAAAAATTACAAAAAGAGAGTGTAATCGAATAATTGAATACATCATTCAATGAAATTGGTTGTTCTTTTTTGAAATTACACAACCTTTGTGAACATAGTAAATCATCATATGGATGGAACACAAAAACTGCAGTGAGTGCATGAAAATTTAAAAAAACAACTTAAAATGGTTTTTGATTTTGAGGTGCTGTATGCATAGAAATGTGAGAATCAAAGTATTAAACACAAATTTGAAGATCTGGACAAACTTATTGATTTAATGAAAAGCAAATTACGGGTTTCAAGAAAAAAAGAATCCAAATTCACTTCAATGGAGAAGAAGACAAATAAAGGAAGCCTTCAATGTTTCAGATTATTCTGTTTGTAAAACTTGACAATGAGAAGGTGTTTTTAGCTGAACCAGCTACAAAACAAGGGAATAAGTCCCGATACAATTGAACATTTAAAAACTTATCATAGTGATGAACATTCCAGAAATTTGTCTGGAATGAAAGATGTAAGTACTGGGAAAAAAAAAAAAAAATGTGTATGAAAGCAAACTGTTAATTTTGTGTAACCTTAGTGAGCTATACTCTTAATTTCAGGCAGAAAAAAACAGATTTGAAGGTCAGACTTTCAAAATGTTGTGCCTTAAGACCTAAGTGGTGTATTTTGGCTGGTGGCAGTGGTATACACTGGTGTGTGTTGTTTGCTCAATACATCAGAATGTAATTTTGATGATTCATGAAGCAGGTATTGCAGATTACCAACACTTACATTGTTTGTGTTACAGCATTGTGACAAATGCCCACCTATTGATAACCTGGTTCATTTTTTAAATTCCAAATTTGAGGAATACAATGATGACAACCAGATTCAGTAGTCAGTCGGTTTCTACAAATTGAACTGAGATGGTATGCTGTTCAAGCTCGGTTACTTAATTCTGACCATTTAGTCTAAAAACTGAATAAGTTAATACCTCATTCATTGATTGTCAGATCACAAGCTAAATATTTTAAAATTATAGAGGAAGATTGGATAGGTAGAGTCAAGCTGAAAAATTCAATGCCATTGCTGGGAGTTGAACCATGGATCTCCTGGTCTCCAGCTGGTAACTCTAACCACTGAGTTACCATGGCAACATGCCGGCGTAGCATTGAACTTCTCAACGGACTCACATGTTTCCCAGTAAACCACAAGGTGATCTCAAATTATTTTGAAATGACAACCCCAATGGCGACTTACAATGTTGTAAGTACTTTAAGTCCTAGGATTCATAGTATAGCCAACTATTATGGTCAATAGGTATTGGTTTAAATGTTTTTTCCACACAAGCCATGTGTAGGACAGAAAATTTTAGGTATGTGTTTGAATTTTGCTTACTTGTGTGACGTGCCACACATTCTCTCTCTCTATAATTTTTTTTTTTACATTCAGGAGTTCTCAAAACATGTATTTCTGGTGGATAAATATTTGTATCAAATTTTTGGGTGGAATACAGTACTTTCTCTGCCTACTTAGTACATATATACTACAGAAAGTAAACATTGCTTACAAAAATAGTTGAGTTAATAATTATTGTATTTTAAATATTTTTTTTACTTTTCATAAAATAATGCATAAAGTAATATACTGTATTCTCCCGATTGTCTCGTTTGCAGATTATCCATGCATCTAGAAACAAAGAGATACATTATTTTTCTCGAGGATACGAACAATCAACCATGTGACAATAAGGGTTGTTTCCATTGTTTAAATGACTGCTGCAGGACACAACAAAGTACTGTTTCCATTGTTATTGGCCAACCTGTTAAGTTCACATTAAAAGCAAGCTCAGTTTTCTAATGTTAATCAGTAATTGTCAACGAATCAAGTTAAAACAAATTTGTAATACATAAGCCAAAAAAAAAAAGTTGTGTTGTCATAAAAACAAAAATTAGAATAAATTGAAGGGTGAGTTGGGGGGAAAATGCTGCAAAACTAATTGTGTTTATGATATTGGAATGTGGACTGTTCGGGACATTAAAAAGAATAAGAGAATATCTAATGTGTCCCAATCATATGACTTTTTCTACATCTCAGTGACAAATTATTGTTAAAATGGTTATTATTCTGTCTGCTCCATGCTAATCAAGATAAAATTAGTAGAAATGGTGCAAATACATGTTTCTTTGAGGCAGAAGGCAGATACAGGAGTGGCCGCGCTGGGGCTGAGTGGTTAGACCACTTGCCTCTCATCTATATGGCGCGGTTCGATCCCAAGCAACTGCATGTGAGATTTGTGGTGGACAAAGTGGCACAGGGGCAGATTTTCTCGGGGATCTCCAGTTTCCCCTGCCATCGCATTCTACCGTGCTCCATCTTCATTTCATATATCACCAGTGTCATCGTCTGCGGTACCAAAAGTAAAACCGGGTGTTAAACACTACAAAAGCAAAAAAGATACAGGAGTAGGTAGATACACCATGCTTAAGCAATAGTAAAATCTTTTAAAAGCTGGTTGCTATGTATTTGAAGTCCCTTTTTACTTTCTGTATACATAATATGTACAAAGTCTATAGAGAAGGTATTGTATTGCACCCAAAAATTTGATACCAAGATTTCACTGGAAACATGTGTTATGAGCCCCCTGATTCCAAGAAATTCATTTTTAGAAAAATGTGTGTGTTCATGCGAACGTGTGGATGGGGGTGGGTGGGTGCGCGCGCGCGCGCGCCCGCGCCTCAATACCAAAAAATCTTAAATATCAACTTGATATTTAAGTTCAGACTCTTTCAAGCATGCGAAGCTAAGATTTTCAAGAAAATCCCCCACTCCCAACTGCCTTTTACATAAAATATTTTTTCGAAAATGTTGATTTTCTCAGAAATAGCTCTTAATGATTTTGAATTAAAATAATGTATATTATAGATACTTACATGGCAAATAAAATGTATATCTTGAATTTTCTGGTAGTAGATTCTGATTCTTATTCTGGATGAATTTTGCCAAATTTTGCATAACTGGTAAACCATAAGAGGTAGACAAAAACTTACAGAATAAGAAAAATAAATGTAGAGTTGGTTAAAGTGCACAATTTATTGTCACATAAATTTTTTCATGGAGTTGACCGTTTTTGAGATACTCCTTGTCATTGTTTTCAGTTTTAAAATACTTATACTTTTTTCTCATACAGGAATTTGTCATCTCTTGGCCCTGCAAACAAAGGAACTTGAATCATATAACAACCAGCTTTTAAAAGATTTGACTATCGCTTAGAACGTGGTACTTTATTTCCCTACTACTTACAAGGAAGCGAGTAATAAGACCATTTCTGCTAATTTTTTTTCAGTTAGCATGAAGTAAATAGAAAAGTTTTTAAGAATAATTTGTTACAGAGATGTAGAAAAAGTCGGGCGAATGGCACGCATCAGATTCTTTATATGGTCAGGAGTTGACAAATTCCCATATGAGAAAAGTACTAAGTATTTTAAAGCTGAAACCAAATAACAAGGAATATCTCAGAAAAGGTCAGCTCTACCAAAAAGTGTGTGTGCCAAATTATGTGTTTTAATGATATCAATGTTTTTTGTATAGTAAGTTTTTATCCATCTCTTAGGGTTTATCAGCTACGCAAAATACAGCATAATTCATCCAGAATAAAGAGGTCTTCAGAGGCTATTCCCAGAAAATTCACAATATAAATTTTATTTGTCATAGTCATTGTTGAGAAAATCAAAATTTTTGAAAATTTTCCAGGTAAATTTCCCAGGGGGGTTTCTGGAACATCTTTGTGTCGCATCCTTGGGAGTTACGAAACTTAAATTCCATGTTTGGTATTTAATGAACTCTTCATTTTTTAGCTATGCTGTCCACAGACACACACACTGAGCATTTTATAAAAATTCTTTTATTGGATTCAGGGGGTCTCAAAGCACATATTTATGGTGAAAAATCAATATCAAAATTTTGGGTGGATTACATTACTTTCTCTAGCTACTATGTACATTGTGCATTCATGAACAAAAAAGAGTGAGTAATGTAAAATGCCATATTCGTGTAAGTCCTACATGGCACATCACCTTGTGTGTAGCATCCGCGTTACAGTTGTGTAGCAGCAACAAGTTGTCACAAGCTCCAAATCTTAATATTACTAACCCATATGATCAGTAATCAAATACATAACTTAAGCTTTTTCAAAAACAAATATCAATACTAACTAAACAAATTAAACAGAAAAACATGATACAGTTTGTATTGCACAGCATTACTAAACTGGCCACCTTCCATGAGTGTTCACTGCAGTGTTGTTACAAAATGTAGGTCACTCCTTTGGTGAGAGTCGCAGGTTCGCTTCTCGCATGTAGCAAACATTTTTTCTTCCCTTTATCTTAAGGATGTTGAATCAACACATAGCAGCTATTTATTTTAGACATACTTATTTCATACACAACATTCAGTACAGTTAATAACATAATAATTATTATGATGCTTCTTTCAGGTTTTATTCTAATGAACAGCAGTATACTGCACACGAAAGCATGTGGTGCGCAGATGCATCAGGCACGAACAGTTCTCTCTCAATGGGGGGGAGGGGAAAAAAAAGAAAAAAAAAAGGAATCTGTGTTGTATGAAAAAATAATAAAAGTACTGTTAAGAAAAGCAATGTTTTGAAACATTTTTAGGAATCCAATTTTGGTAAAATTTGATTTTTTGGGGGGTAGGTACTTTATTTTTATTTGTTTTTATATTCAAAACACTCTTCAAAAACTGATCTAACAGGAAAGTTCTATTGAGGATGCATGGGCTGAGGTAAAAAGGGAGATGCTATTCAATTTAACTGTAGATGGGCGAGCGACAAAAGATGGCTTCTGGGCACAAATTCAAGAAGCCTGGGCTCTTGTAGCTTCTCGTCCACATTACAGCAGGCATTTAGTTTTATCTGTGCCCCAAAAATTAGCTATATGGACTTAGGGTTCATACATCCGATATTAATTAAGTTTATTTTTTATGTTTTAGTTTTGGAAGATAATAGTTTATTTACACATAATTTTTTTTTAACACAAGTGTTAATAGAATTACATTTTTGTGTGCATAGATAGGCCCATAACTTCAAATGCTGAAGTGATATTAATGCAATATTATGTTTTACATATCCAATCATAAAATTAACAAACATAAAAAAATACAAGCAGTGCGAGATTTGAACCTAGGAACTTATGAGTGGAAACAAGGCCTTCTTAACCTCTCGGTCATTCTAATGTTGTCCTATGATCTGTTTTTAATACTCATAAGTTAACATTGCACTGTCAGTCACAGACCACTGTACAGTTCTTTCGCGTGCATTGTGAACACAGCTTTTACGAAGATACTTAAAGCTCTTTGTTCGACACATGGAATCTGGGGATGACTCATTTTTTGTGTCCATGGGTAAAGAAGGTTAACAAAATACAGGATATTTCAGGGACTGGAATTCTAATTCTGGACCTTCTGCATAAAAAGGCATAAAGCGATCTACATTCAATGAATTAGATGCTGTCTTTTGGTTGTTTGACCAAACAGGAGCAGAAGTTGTTATTGTTTCAGGTGTGATGTGTGAGAAAAATGCTAGATTTTTTTCTTGGAGCTCTAGGTTTAAAGGGACAATTTCCTATTTACATACACTACTGCTCATTAATTTCAATACACCTAATAATTTACATCTAAATCCCTGTTGATAAGAGTATAAACTAGTTGTGTAAGCAAAGGAATAGTACAACATTTGTAAATATCTCAGGTATATGTGTTTGTTTTCATCTAGAGGCAATATTACCCCTAAAGAATGTTGTATACATAAACAATTGTTACCTGAACTGCTATGTTATACCCAGTTGACAACTTGGTAACAGGCAGTATCAATATGGTATGACTTTCTTTTTCTAACATTATGTTATTGACATGTGAGACACAAATGGCTAATTACAAGAAGTTAGAGCTGAAGTAGAAAATATTTCATTTTGATGTGATGAAAAAAAAATAGATGTGCCATTTCAGGTTGCTTCAGTTTATTTTGTATTATTGATATAAGAGGCACTTCCAAAAAAGTAAGTTTCCCACTTGTCCCACAGTTAGTAAACAATATGTTGCATGAACCAACTCTAATGGAACTTCCCAAGGTCTCAGAGTAGCATTGTAGCAGCGTTTGAAAATGGAGGCTTATATTCCAGTTCTGCTGCATGTGCGATGTGGTCAGTGATAACATTTACGAATGCTCAGAGCTTAGCACCGATTGAAATTCGTCAGCTGTGCCAGGTCTCTGGGCCTAATGTCATAAGAAAGCAGATGGAGCATCACCTGTGCAGAAACCTTGCAACAGGTTGCTAAAATATACATGATGAAGGCAGGGAGAGGCCATCCATCATAACAGTTTGGAGCCTGTGTGGGAATGCACTATAGTGTTGATCAGCCCTACAGCCTGGACCTTGCTCCCAGTGATTTTCATTTGTTTTTGAGTCTCAAAAAATTGGTTCCAATTCCAGATGGAGACTTCTATGGTACAGGTATACAAAAGTTGGTCTCATGGTATCAGAAATGTCTGAATTCTGATGGTGAATTTGTTGAAATAAAAGCATAACACTTCCTGTGATTGCTCAAATAAATCTTTAAATTACATTGTGTTTTGTTACAGTAGTTCATGGTTTCCAGGGAAATTTGCTTTATGGATGTACCTCATACTTCACTCTTGGCTGCAGTTTATGGCTCCTAATACTGCATTCTCAACCAGGTCTGACAAAGTAAAGGCAAAACTCATACCTGTAGCACAGTTAATGGTGGGGATAAGGTGTGTAGGGGATTTTTTCCAAACTTTTCAAATGGAAACATTTGGAACTAATTGCATCAATAATACAACAAACCTCTACATCAGCCAAGTATATGATGCGGTACCTCTACTACAGCGTAGGGATTAGCTACCATATGTCTTTCGAAGTCCCACCTTGTGCACAAATGAATAATTTACTACACATTTCCAAGTCAATTATGTAACAATAATGTGTTAAAAAATGAAACGAGCAGTAAAGAATTCATGAGAGCATAAAATGTGACTTTGAATTTTGGCAGCTAACTCCTGAAAAGAAAATAATCTGCAAGAAGAAACCCATATTTTATGGAGCTTTTTTCTGCTGCATACAAAATATTGCAAGATTTTAAATAATCTTTACATCTTTAATAATCAGATAAAGGGAGATAGAGCACTTAAATGCAGTTGGTATTAAGCAATACTACATGTTACACCCTTTCCCTAAGTTAGAATTTGAATGATGTTACTTAAATGACCACAGCAATATTTACTTCACCATGAATAATGCATTTTGTAGGTAGAGGCAAATTGGAAGGGATGCCACAAATTAGAAGCGTAATGCAATTTTTTTGTATGCAGTAAGCTAATAATAATAATTTTTAAAAGCTTCATTAAAAACTATAGTTTAAACACACTGTGGATATATATATAAAATTCTAAATGAAGATATACGAACAGCTATGCGAAAAAAATCCCCCATAAACAGCACTACCTAATTTGAGAAGAAAACAAAGTGCTATGTTAATGCTTATATTATTCAATAAGACTGTGAACAGAAGCAGCTGCATTTCAATGCATGGTCATATACATATTGGGCATACAATTACAAACATTTTTCAGCAAAAGACCTGTAATTTGAGATTCTCTCCTATAGTATAAATAATTTAGCAGAGCCTTTAAACTTTGAATATGAGACAGTGCCAGCAACTAGCGGTATAATAAATTTTATCAAACACACTACTCATACATGCTTGTAATAACTTTGGTTAAAATATCATTCACAAATAGAGAGGAAGCAAATTATTACAATTTGAATAGCATATGTTGCACAATAAAATAAGAAAAGCATTAAGAAAGTAATAAAATAAATCATTCATTTAAAACCTTCTTGTCTTTGCAACACAAGGAATGCTACAGTCTTCAATTTTTAACAACTTTCTTCAGAGACGTGACATCCTGCAAGGTAATCCATGCTGACAAAAGGAAAAATGTAACTCAAGAAACAAAATTTAAAGAAGCAATGGATTTTGCTGTGACAAATTTACTTAGGCTTATTCTGTCAGTCATGTACCGCACTTTTTGAGTAGATAGGTACATTTATTTTGGTAAGACTTTAAGCAATACACTATATTCTGCTTCAGCTGTCTAAGATGGCAATTACTGCTCTTTGCTTAGTGTAAATCTGTCTGCAGCACTCAACTGAGTTTGTGCCATATAAGTAACTGAAAGCATGATTACACTCAAAGTGGTAATACTGCACATTTCATTTCATAAAATAATTTAGTATATAAATTGCTTACATACCTAAACATTATTTTTTATTAAATTTAAATGTAATGAGTCACCTTTTTACACTTTTTGCTCCAACTTTGCCTTTGTTTGGGAAGACCAGTTTCCGGGTACTTTAACCCTATCTTCAGTTCCGGGGATGACTGATGCCACATGCAACAGGTGGTTGTGTGCAGCCTGGTGTTGTGTTGACCTCTACTTTTGTTAACAGGATGATGTATCAACGGTAGGGACCTCAAAATTCATAAAGATATTTTCCAAAATTTGTAGTTCCAAAAGTTTCTTTACACATTTATTTAACTCTATTTCTTCATTTATGTTATGATTTTTAGACCAAAAATGATGTGCTACTTCAGATTTATCTACATGCTGCTCAAATGTTCTTTCATCCTAGTTTCCAAATTTCATTTTGCTTTTCAATATAAATCTTATAGCAGTCTTGGCAGCTCATTTTATAAATTCCTGAGTTTTTAGTGTTTGGTGTGGTATCTATCAAAGGGTGATAAGTTCCAGATATTATATCTATTTTGAGGGGCCCGTTCTATATAAAAGTTTTTAAAAAGTCCTTTCAAATTCCCATAACACTTTTGGGTGAAAAGTAAGTTTGCAAAATTTCACTAATGATTTATCCAATTTTTCCAGAGTGGTGATTTCTTGTAGTCTTTTGTGTCTGTAGATCAATCTGTCTATGAGGTTAGTATTGTAATTGTTCAGTTTGGCAGCCTGATGAATGTGTGTGTGTTCTTTTTGGTATTCTGCTTTATTCAAAGGGACATTGATACGCCTATGAACTAGACTATGAAAGATGGCAAGTTGATGTTGTACTGGGTTGTAACTGTCAACATGTGTTGCTTTTCTGTATATGCCAAATTCTAAGCTTGTTTCAGTTCTCATGATTTTAAAATCTAAGAAGGGCAACAATCTGTCTGTTCCTCTTCCATGGAGAACACTATAGATTTTTCTTGTAAATTCAATAACTTTATTGCATCGTCCATTAGTTTTTAGGAATGATGGCAAACACATCATCCACATATCTATGCCAGGATTTGAAGATCTGTGGGAAGGCTTTAGTGATTGGGATTTCTAAGTTGCTCATATATAAGTTTGCTAACATAGGTGAGAGAGGGTTGCCCATAGCCAAGCCTGCAGTTTGTCGAAAAACCTTGTTAGAAAATGAGAAGCTATTTTGTTTTATGCAAAGATCTGTCAAAGTGATGTATTCTTCAATTTGTTCTGGTGTCATGTCAATTTTCTTAAGCCATTGCTTTAATAAATTTGGTATTTTTTCTACCGGGATGCTCGTGAACAAGGATTGGATGTCGAATGATACCATCACCTCTCCAGTTTTAATCACGTGTTCAATTTTCTTTATAAAGTCCAAAGAATTTTTTTTAAACTCAATGTTTCAAATTTATCAACCTGTTCAAATTCTGTTACCAGCCATTTTGCCAATTTGTAAGTTGGGGCATCTATGTTGTTGATGATTGGACGCGTGCTATCATCATTCTTGTGGATCTTTTGCAACACTATAATTTGGGTAAATCAGGGTTGCTTACTATTAAATTATTTTTCAACTTGTTTGGGATTACGCTGCTTTCTTTAATAGTTTTGATAGTGTTTCAATATATTGGGGAAGTGGATTTTTGGTTATAGTATTGTATTCTGGTTTTTGGAGTAACTTTTCAATCCTTTGATCAAATTGATCTATGTAAAAAAAAAAAAAGACTTTGGCAAAATTTAAATGCTTGGAAATCCTCAAGAAGACTACACACAAATGGCCAATAAATTAAACAATAAACCAGTTTTATATTTAAAGGCAGATAAAGGGAACAAAATAGTAATCATGGAAACTAGGATGAAAGAACACTTGAGAAGCATTAGGTACAAGCATGTAGACAAATCTGAGTGGCACATTATTTTTGGTCTGAAAATCATAACATAAAGGAAGAAATAGAGTTAATTAAATGTGCAAAGAAACCTTTGGAACTACAAATTTGGGAAAATATCTTTATCACCAAAGAAGAAGACTCTCTTATGAATTTTGAGGTCCCTGCCGATGATGATGTCATCCTGTTGACAAGAGTAGAGGTAAACACAACACCAGGCTGCACACAACCACCTGTTGCACGTAGCGTCAGTCATCCCTGGAACTGAAGATAGGGTTAAAGTACCCTGAAACCGGTCTTCGCAAACAAAGGCGAGGTTGGAGCAAAAACTGTAAGAAGGTGACTCATTACATTTAAATTTAATTATGGTGCTCCACTGTCTAAAATACTTCTTTTTATTTGATATTATTTTATATGCCCGGCTCCATAACCCCTAATCTGTTTACTGTAATGAAAAAAGAAACTTGTACATTATTTTAAAAAAATGTTATGCAGTGTATCACGTTTTAAAAATTACTTTCTGGCAAAGGTGGCTTATGAATTTCATTGAGCACTACCTTCCATTCTACTGCTATGCATAAATTCCAAAAGATTTTCAAAAAAGATAATGGAGTCTTTGCTCTTCAGAATAGATTTTTCCATAAAAAAATGAATTCAATCCAACAAACTGGACAAACCACAAGCAAACAAAAAATCAGGAGTATATGAGATTAAATGTTTAGATTTTGACAAGATTTACATAGGAGAAACTAAGTATGGCAGATATTTCAAACTTATTAGAGAGTTTTGGACTGAAAATAACTGTTACTGTTCCTATAAAGGCTGGAAAACATATTGTTAATATAGCAACTTCTTTTCAGAAGGAGAAATTTTCAGCTAATGTTATTAGCACCATTATATCTGATCATGTCCTATTATACTCTCAGTTGGTGACACTAAACAGAAAGCATCCATTAAATCGTGACTGTATGAAGTTGATAAGTATATTAGTGATATTAAATCAAATACTTTATTTCTGTTTTAATTCCTTATTGCTGGAATTATTTTGAAACATATGCTGCTCCTCCTTTAATCCCTAAACCAACTTTCATATCCCTTGCACAGGCACCATAATTAAAGCAATTCCAATAGCCCTTGCATTAAAGTGAGAGAGCAGTAATGGATTGGCCAGACATTGTGAGTTTGAATTCCAGTGGCTTCAGTGAAATGTACCTCTGGTAAAGGATGGGAAGGGTCCAAGTAAAATAACCAGTCTAATGGCATGCTGGATGCTTACAGGGTTACTTTTGACTGCAGATACATGAAGTTTGCTTTTCCTTTTAAAAAAGGAAAAACACTAGCTTTAATTTGGAAAAAATGTAATATTTTGCAATATAAAACATCTAGGAATACTTGTATTTTATGGTGGAAGGTCAATATAGTATAAAATTAAAAAAAAACAAAAAAACATCAAAACAGTATGTGTCAAATATATTACAAAAAGTCTAAGTTGCTAAAGAATAAATGATCAAGCAAATTGTTTGCATTACAAGTTGATACCATTAGCAAAGCTTTCCCACTTGCAGCCACTATGGTAAGATTGCAAAACGCCATTTACAAAATGGTAAACAAATGAACTTGAGGTTATGAAAAGAAATGATAGTATGCTTTATTATTCATTATCTTTTCATTATAGGAATCTTGCATTCGAGATTAAATATCATGTGCTAGTAAAACAATATAAGCAAGTGTTAATTTAAGTAAAACAAAAATTGCTTAGTTTTATTTATGAACACTAACAACAAAAATAAACTTAATTTGTATCTGGTGTGATCAATTTTGAATACCAATTGAAAATCAAATAAGATGGCTTCAAATATAAATAATGAGGATTATACTATTTTATAAATAAAGTTGATGAACCATTAAATGAATTACCCTCTAGAATTATATTAAATAACACTACAAATCAATTGATATATTCAACTCTACAGATGTCACTGTTGAAGATATTTAGAAAAAAGAATATTAGAATTAACAAGAATACATCTATGACATAGTTGCTAATATTTTAAAAATAGGCATTAATTGCTAATACTCTTAAAATAGCCATATGTATTCATTTCTGAATCTTGTACTCATTACTTGCTGTCTTGAACGGGGTACTGAAGACTGCTAAGGTAGTACTTATTTATTAAAAAGGTGTTAAATCAGAAATTATTATAGACCTGTGTGTATTTTACATATTTTATCAAAGGTTTTTTGATTCTTGTTAATAAACAGACTAGTGGTTATTCTGAGGTCTATTTGCTATTCTCTGAATGTTAATTTGGCTTCAGAACTACTGTCAGCACAATTGATACTGTAACCTCACTTAGGAAAGAAATTCTCATCATCTGGAATGGAATAATATTGTCTATACTCTGTTTTTTTATTTATAGAAAGCCTTGAAACCACATCTCATGAGATTCTTATACAGAAACTTCAGTTTTATGGTTTAATAATTAAATTGTTTAAATTTTGTTTGATTATATTTGTCAAATAGGTATCAGTCTGCTTTTGTAAATGGTGATAAGTCCAAAATGAAATCACTTAGGCTTGGTGTCCCTTGAGAGTCTGTCCTTGAGTTCTTTGTTGTTTTATTATCTATATTTATGATCTTCCTGGATACCTTGAAGATGCATACTTTGAAATATATTTATTTGCTGTTGATCTTGCTGTTAATTACTGCTGCATTGTTAGTGGCAGCTTAAATATAAATCTTAATAATTTATGAAATAAAATTATAAAATACTAATAGTTAATAATTATTAAAAATGATTTATTGATCCATAGACATATATTTACAGGCTGTTCGTTCCTTCTAGATGAATGACCTTTAGTGAAGATACAGCGAGCTAGCTTATCCCTGATAAACAGGTCAGCAAATGGTTTATGTTACAATAACAAACAGATCTGCTTCCTTTGATTATGTTTCGAGAATACACAATAAAGGTGAGCAAGTGACTCACATCTAATCTCCCATTTAAAAATGTAATTTGTCAAGAACTGGTGCGCGACTTATATCAGGCTTTGACATGTTTCATTTTTGTATACAATTACCTGACCATAATAAATAATATTGACTAAATATTTACAATTTATGCAAGGAATCATTTCTTTTCACTTGACATACAAAATTACAATGTATTATGTGAAATAAAAAGCAGTATTTTAGACAGTGGAGCACCATAATTTAAATGAATAGAGTCACCTTTTTTTACACTTTTTGCTCCAGTTTGCCTTTGTTTGGGAATTTTGAGGTCCCTGCTGTGGATGACGTCATCCTGTTGACAAGAATAGAGGGTAGGACAACTCCAGGCTGCACACAACCATCTGTTGTATGTAGCATCAGTGAACCCTGGAACTGAAGATAGAGTTAAGGTACCCTGAAACCGGTCTTCCCAAATGAAGGCAAAGTGGAGCAAAAAGTGTAAAAAAAGTGACTCAATTCACTACAATGTATAATTTATAAATTTGCATATCACTTATATTAAGAATTACCTAAATTTATACAAAATACTAACACTCATCAATTCTATATAGGCTTTTATGTAGTAAATTTTTAACATTTTAAAGGAATTATCTTTTGCAGATTTTATATAATTTATAATTTATTGATTAGTATGGCTTCTCTAATGTGTGGATCTTTGTTAGCTGCAGTTTTTGTTGTACTTACCCTGTGCTAGTTATTTATTCCCCTAGCATTTATATGCATTATAGTCTTGGTTTCAGTTGCTACTATTCTTATTCCTTTTAACTAACAATGTTAGTTTGTAAACATATATTGATACTAATGTGAAGTTTTTTTCATTTTTAAATACTTCCTTTACAGATTGTAAACATTTTAAGTTAAATGTATTCTATTGAAATATTCTATGGAGGTTTACCCCAAATTTCTAACACATATTCAATACGTGAGTGTATCATTCCATAGTAAATTGGTTTTAATGTGTCATTATCTAGATGATATGCTAACTTACTCTGAGTATAATCAAGAGTTCAATTTCTTAAAAAAGATCATCTATGTGTTCATGATAGTTTAGGTTATTATCAACAATAATCCCTAGGAATTTGGTGCTGTTCACTTATTGGATATGACCATCTTTTCACTCTATTTTACATATATTTTCCTGCTCCCTTAGTTGAAATAGAATACATGTTGTTTTTTCATTATTGAGTTTGAGTTGAGCAGCTTTCAAATAGTCAGACAATTTTAGTAGAGATGATGTAGGTTTAATTCCAAGTTGATTAAGGTATTTATGTGAACATATAAACAATGTATAGGAAATGAGATTATAATCCAGTGAGAGTGGCATAAATTAAGTATAAAAGAGGTCCTAAAACTGACCCTTGCAGGACTCGTGTTTTAACCACATATTTTGATTTACCCTAAGCAATTTCTGCTCTTCCAATATATTTCATACTTGTATTCTGTTTTGCAAGTAGGAAAAAAGTCATGCATTTTACCTATTATGTCATAACGAGCGAGTTCTACAAACAAGATATAATGAGATACACTGTTGAAAGCTTTAGAGAAATATAAAAATATACCATCAGAATCTACACTTTGCTCAAAGTCTGTGAATACATATCGTATAAATTCTGATACAGTTGTGACTGTTGATAAACCTTTACAGTGCCATGCTGGTAATTATGTAATACTCTCTTGGATTCAAGAAAACTGTAAGCCTTTTATATATTATTGTTACAAACAGTTTAGCAATTACATAAGTTAACATTATCTGTCTATAGTCAAGCATTAAATCCTCTTTTCCTTTTCTAAATATTGGTCAAACAATACTTCTGTTTAGTTAGTCAGGAGAAGTTACATTTTCCATAGACACATTTATTAAGTACACCAGTATTTTCAAGAACAGGTTTTTACAATTTTTAAATGTTGACATATCATCCCAACCAGGGGAACTGTTTTTAAATTGACATGTTATCTACTTCTGTTTGAAAGAGACCAATTTTCTGTGTTACTTTAATACTACCCACACCTTGGCTAATTACAATACTACCATGTACCATTTTACAATTTCCTCCATCATTTATAAAGTACTGGTTGAGTAAGTTAACAATTTCATTGGGATTTTCTATATACTGTCCATTTACATTTAAATTAATATTTTTTATTTCATCTTTAGTTGTTTTTACATTCTTATTGACCATTCCGCATATTCTTGGTAATATTGCACGAGTTTTCTATTCTCCTTTTATTAGTTTATTTTTCTGAGTTTTCTATTCTCCTTTAATTATTTTGTTTTTATACATTTTTCAGTGCATGGTTGTATAGCTTTTTGTAGTTGACCTAATGGGACTTGAAGATATTTGATTTAGACAGTTTAAGAAATTCATAATGGTGCTTCATCTGTTCACGAATGGTGATTATTTCTGGAGGAAGTTTTACCATCTTAATTGGTACAGTATTTTTACATTTTTAATTAAGGACACGCAACTTCAAAAGGAATATTAAATATGTTAAAAATGATTTCCATTCGTGGATTTTGCTGAATATACCTCAGACTGCTTATCCTCTGATAGCCTTTCCTTGGGCTTAAGCAAATTGGAAGCACTTGTAATTCTAACATACCTATATTGAGGTTTCAGTGTTTCAACATAACAGCTATGTAAAACATTGCTTTGTTCTGTTTGATCTGAAATGTGAAACTCATTATTTATTATAGTGAATTTGGATTGTTCAAGATTTATTGTTGTATGGTCTATAGCTCCACTTGTTTGTTTAGTAATTTACATTGGGTCTACTGCTATATTTTTAAGGTTAAAACTATTTAATACATTTATAAGTTCTTTGTTTGTAATTTCTACATTGAGATCTCCCATAATTAAATTTTACAGTTTTCATCTGGAGTTATTGCTTTAAAATCTTCCAAATGCATGAAAAGATAAACTTACTTTGAGTTTGGCTGTCTATATATACCAAGTATCATTTTCGAATTATCAATGATAACTTTGGATCCCATTATTTCAGAGACCACTTCTTTGCAGAATTTATTTAAAAATTATGTAAAGCATGCAGGTCAGATATTAATGAAGAGAACACCTTAGATTTAACTTTTGAATTAAGCTCTAGTGTTTATAAAGAAGTTTATTTCCAGGTATTCATCTTTAAGATAACTTAGGATGCGAACATATTACTGAAATTTCACATAAAATTAGTAAAAAAAAATTTGCCTTGGGAATTTTAAAGAAGTATCTCCCATTGGTATCCTTACAAAATGTAGGTATACTATGCACCATTATGGTCTGTTGCAAAGTGACAGCTGCTCAGTAAATAATCATTTGTTCTATAGAAAAGGACTGTTAAATACATATGCAGAGTTCTACAGGGAAATCATTGTTACTATTCTTTGTAAAATTGAAGATTAACTTTTACGTCAATGTTTCTTTTGGACTCTTTACTGCACTACATGAAGAGAGATATTTAGACAATTATTCATTATGTACAAGTGTTCATAACTACTCTATTCAAAACAGGTCCAACATTTATGTGCATAAAAATAAATGTCAAAGATTAGAAATAGGTTTGAAACTTGAAAGCTTATACTTGTTCAGTATTTTACCAAATAATGTAAAAGATGTTTTTTTTTTCTAGTTTTTAAGAAAACATTGTCTCAACCCTTTTACAGTCTCTGAATTATGTGATGGCAAAGTATTATAATGTTTTATGTAGCATGTATAATAACTACAGAGTAAGTCAAAACCTCCGAACTGACTGCATAGTGTTTTTCCACTTGGTGTGTGGACACATGATTACACACTGCTGCTGTAAAAAAGGTCACGCTTCTGATGCAGTTTTTCTCTGCTCTGGAAGCGCAGTATTGAGTTGACAGTGATATGGTGTAGTTCAGTTATTACAAGTTATTTATTATTTAGTCCTGTACTTAGTTACAAAGTGTATTATGGCTCAGCATAATATTTTTCACAGATGGTGGGGGTTGGTTCCACCTTCATGGATATGTGTGTGCACAAAATAATCGTTATTGGAGCTCTGAGAAACCTAACATTGTTCATAAAGTGCTCCTTCATGACAAAAAAAAAAAAAATTAATGTGTGGAAAGTGTTAAGGGGTCATTGTTTTTTGAGTCAACAGTTGACTACTGTACTTACAAGAGTCACCCCCCACCCCCTTTTTTTTTAAGCAAGACTCGCAACAACTTATGGCAAATCTTTCGTTGGGAACAGTTGAAAGTGTGTTCAGGGCAGAAATATTAGTAGAGATTTGTGGCATCCTCTGTCCCTTGACCTAACCCTCTGCGATTTCTATCTCTGGCTTAACTTAAAATGAAAAGTGTGTAAGACAAACCCACATATCCTGGAAGAATTAAAACAGAATATCGGCCAAGAAATTCAAGATGGACTATGGCAAGTGATGGATAGTTTCCTAAAGAGGTGCCAAAATGTATGGACAATGATGGTGGCCAGTTTCAACATCTCCTTTCAGAAAGTTGCTAAGAAAGCTTTAAAAGTAGTTTTTAAAAATGTTGTATGGTTTCATCTGCACCATTCTGTCACAGTGCAGACTGCAAGAGTGCTGAGAATGCGGACAGGCAAAATACTGTGCAGCCAGATCGTACTTTTTTTTGACTTGCCCCTTATATTGTAGTGTTTTAAAGTTGCTATTCAAATCTTGTCATTGCAAAAATTTGTATCAAATGGGAAGTCAGTACATTTAAACCAGTTACAGATCTGATTTTGAAACATAATTTGCATCTCATTTTTTTCTATGACCATTTTCTCTGGAAATATTTTAGGGTTTTTGAGAACATAAAATGCACATACTGGCAACATTGCAGCTGCAACTATCCAGGAGCTGGGAGTGGGGGCGGCAAAACCAGAAGTGGCTCAGCATGTAAATAGGTGTTTCACTTTTGCTGTGTGGCATGTGACTCATTTTGTGTCTGTAACCTTCTAATAACTGCATTTACATCTTCCTTTGACACATTCCATAACCTTAACATAGAATCTATAGATAATCAACTCATTCATTATTAAACTTAAATGTGTTTTGCGATTTGTATTGCTAATTTAATGAACCAAACTATCTTTCTGATATGTACAAAAAAGGTTGTATATGTAATTTTGCCAAAACATTACACCACCCTTTTGTTGTGTTTGTTTGGATTAAGGGTCATATGGAAAACAAAACTGCTAGTCTCCTTCCACAGGTCAGGTTTGCTGATTTGTTTATGTCCAGGAGCCAGTTCTCAGACTAATCTACCTTCCCCTAGTAACATTGCCTATTTCTCCAACCACATTGTCTGCAAACAATGTTCAGAAAATGAGTAATTATTTGAAGTCCCTGTATGTCAAATAGTCCCTACCAAAACTTGGTCAGAAATAGTTTACTCCTCATCTTGCAAGTAAACTAATATCTTTATAGATTGTCATGAAATAAACCATCTAATTTGGGGGAAAAAAAAAAAAAAAAAAAAAAGTTCCCCCCCCCCCCTGAAAACTCTGATATCAGAAAACAAAATGCTATTATAACACTTTGTGTCTAATACCTCTAAGAAGTATGCATTAGAAGGAATATAAGTAGTATAAAGTGCACACAAGGTATAGTTTGAGGAATTGCAAGTTAATGCTACAGGGATTGATGTCAAAGATCAGGGTTGTTGAACTTGCTATCCACTCACAACAGGTGTGCTGCTGCTCTTGCCTGCCTGTGTTTGGTCATCTCTGTTCAAAAAACAGTTGGAAGAGCATATGCTGCTTGTGTCTATAGGTAAATGTGCAGTGAACTTTGGTATTTATATATTTGAAATATACTCCATGTATAAAAACATTCGTATCTTCAGTAGTCATTAATTTTCTCTTTCTAATCATATTTTTTTCACAAAACCCTTAAGCTATTGTTAGGTATCTGTTGAGTAAATCTACCTCAAATCTGGATATCTGGTTTATCCAGGTGTTTTGTTTCATTTACTATTTATTTGTGTATTTAAATTAATTTGTCTCCAGGTGTTAATAGTTATTTTTTTATGAGTTTTCCTTTACAATTGATGCTCCTAGTTTATACTGAGAAGAATGTTGAGGATAGGTTTACTACTGGCTTTACTAAAAGTCAGTTGGTAGTGCCACATTTTTACCTCTTACCCCAAGCTTAAGTTGCAGTGTTAAGGAATGGACAATAATGCCATCATTATAAATCATGACATGTGTTCTCTTACAATATTTGTGCATCCTTATTTGCAATTACTGCATTGTGAATTAGTATAGTTTTCAGTGGTTTTTGAAGGTGTACATCGTTTCAAAAAGTAAGAATATTGTTTTATTTGCAGATAGAAATTTGGATGCGTTTAGCAGTTCTCTGTCAATATTCTATTCAATTCTAATAAGTTCTGCACTATGTCATTGGGTTACAGCATAGTGACTCAGTCTTGGAATACATTTTGGAGAATCTGAAGGTTTCTGATAGGCAGCAAGCAATCTCTAGTTAAGCAATATTCTAGGACGAAGCATGATGCTACAACATCATCTACTCCTATTGATTGGATAAATGCCCAGCTTTGTGTGCGCTTGTGAGCATGAGGTGGGCAGTTAGGATAACAATGGTCTGTTGTCACACAATCTGAAAACTTGAAATATGTTGTAGCTGAATTAGAAATAGGAGCATCATTTACATCAGGGTGAGGGGGGGGGTGGGGAATAGAGGTAGTTTCAAAATGATGTACTGGAGTATAGAAAAGGTGTTTATATGTTTTATCATGTGAAAATGCTTTAGTGTAAGTACTATAGTACATTTAATTTTTTGCATTATCCAAATTTTCATTAAAATAGGTGACTTCCAATCCCTGTTAGTACAGATAAATGATGATTTGTTGAAGTAAATGGCAATATGATAAAAGTTTTGATGAAAAGAGTCACCAAATTTGTTCATCTGATCACAAGTTTATTATTCCTTCTTAGTTGTTACATAACCTCTCCCAGAGTTTGGGAAACATTGGTCTACTGTAACTGTGTCACCATAATATTTATAACTTAATCATTTGTGTGTCCACCAATATACAGTTGCTCATAAATATAAGACTGTGACATATCTAACACATTGTATCATATGTGCATGTAAAGTACAAACATTTTGCAACAGTTTCTCATTACGATAATCATAAAGCAGGCTTATGCCTCTCAGTGAAATGTTATTCATTCAGTTTTTTTTTTTTTTTTTTCTCAAAAGCAGGAAATTATTTTAACATTTTAAATGGAGTTTTTGTGTAACATCTAAAATGGATTTCTGTCAAGAAATATAACTGTTTATAATGTATTCTTAAATTCCTCTTCGTCAATACTAATTACCACAATTTCAGTTGTTGCAGCTGTTTAACACAAAGGATTCATGAACAGCAGTCAGTGAGGCAACCATAGTATATATTGACAAAGAGGAAAGTAAGAATATATTATGAAACCTACTTTAAATAGTTCTAATGCTGCATGACTAACAAAAGAAATGTGGAGAAAATGGCCTGTAATAAAGTTACCTCATTTTTAGACTAAATTGGTAAATAATCTATATTCAATGTTGGAAACTTTCTGACTGGGGTCGGGGGGGCTTAAGAATCACATTTGTTTTCCATTTTCAAATCTGGTTTTGTTTATATATTCCCCGATTTGTGTAATGCACTTACTCTTACTATTTTCACTAACACATGCCACTTTCAATACTGTGGTTTTTAACTGAGTATTTATATTATTTGAAGTTTAAAACTGAGATTTGAACTGCAATACATCACCATCATTACTTTTTGTAATTTTATGCTTTCTTGTCAAAATTTATCCATGCTGACCAACAATGTTATAAAAACTGAACTAAATGCAGCAAGTTACAATCATCATTGCTGTCACAAATGCTGGAGTTATGACCCTGAATGTTAACGCAACAATCAACTGTTTATTGTTTAGCTTATTTGGTATTAGCAATACCATAGTTTAGCTATCTGAATTCACACTCATATCATGTACAGTCTGCAGCGAAAGTGTTCCAGATCTTCTGGTATTTTCAAAGAGAGTAGTATAAGCACTTATAGTAAAATGAAGAAAATACTTCCCTGGTGGGAGGGAAGGAATTCTTTAACTATGTGGGGGAAATTATCCCTCTCATTCATCCTGTTAATTTGAACTATATACATGAAAGAAAATATCAGTACACTAAAAGTGCAGCAGATGAATAGTTGTGGCCATGGTAACAATTAAAAAACGTAGGTTTTATTTTGGAAGCAATACCTGGATTTCTAAACTTTGAAAAGGGTGTATACCAAAATTATCCCCAGCATACGTAACATTTCTTAAAACTGCAAACATATTCCATGTGTTTTGCTTCAGGTTTGCTTCAAGTGCAATTAGTAGAATGTGAACAAACACACAACAGAAATTAATTATGCAGTTCCCTGTTAAAAAAAAATACTCCACTGAAGCATTGTATCTTCTCTCTCTCTCTCTCTCTCTCTCTCTCTCTCTCTCTCTCTCACACACACACACACACACACAACACACACCCCACACCCCACACCACCCCACCACACCCCCACAACACCCCCACCACACAGACACATAGGTGCACAGGCACTCACTCGCACAGAGAGAGAGAGATATTGAGAGAGAGAGGGAGGGAGAGAGATATTGAGAGAGAGGGAGGGAGAGAGAGGGAGAGAGAGGGGGAGGGGAAGAGTGGGGGAGGAGAGAGGGGAGGGAGAGAGAGAGAGTATAGACAGTGTGCGCAATAGTTGGTATTTGAAAAATCTATTTCATGTATATTAATGTTGAAAATTCATCTGTGCAGAGATATCATTATTTATGTTGTTTATTTGAGCAGCCATTGTTACTTTAGAAACTTTGTTACTGTACATTAACACTTGAAATTATTTTTCAGGTGAAGCAGCTAAGTGATTTTAAGTTGAAAAACACTTTTGATAATACAATTATGGCATCTGGTGCATCATCAATAGACAGTCCAGGAAATAATGGTGAGTGTATATTATCTACATATGACCAAATCATAAATTTATTAAAATTGTAATATTCCAGTTAAAAACAAATTTAGGAGGAAGGAACTTCCAAGTTCTATATTCTTGTATTCAAGTTATTTATGTTCATAAGTCATTCATGTGGAAAGGATTGGTTTTATTATTAATTCTTATGCTAGTTACAGGCTTCATTTAATTAAGCATTTTAGAACTGGGCATTCCATGAAAAAATGAACCAGGATGCAGATTTTATTTCACAGTAAAAATGATTATTTGTATACCAAAGCCAAGATAAAATACCATATTTTGTGCAAGTAACATAGTAGCTTATGCCGTTAGTAGCTTATCTATATAAAAAATCTCAATCATTTGGAAAGGCCTTGAAAATGGCTAGGAATGCAGTACCAAAGAGCCCTACCAATTAATTTGCAAACAATTGGCAATAAAAACAGAAAAAATATCTAAAAGGAAAAATGTCCTCAGAAACAATCACATGTCAGAATTTATTTGAAAAGAAAGTAGTCACGTTTTATGAATGTGATGATAAAATTACCAGTTTCCAGGAAAGCAAGTTGCAAGTATAAAGGGTATGTCATGAGGCTTTCTCATTGCGAGAATCATGTGATGCTTATGTATGTTAAGGAAGTAAAGGCAGTATTTGATGAATATACACAGGGATAAAACAATCCAAATTTTCTCCATTAACACGCAAGTATATAATTCCTAGGTGGCCAATATGCTACATAATATAAATGTGCAATGTTACCATGCAAATGTAGACTTTTGCTGCAGAACACATACAGGATATTAAAGAATAAATTGACAAAGCTTTGTGGACTGCAGAGGAGCATTAGGTGAACATTTTGATATAGGACACTTGATGTCTTTTAGGTCACAGTTGGTTGCAATAGATCAAAATCAATGAGCCAATACACTATTAACAAAACTTTGAGTTGTTGGTAACTGCAGTTAATCATACCATGGAATGCGAAGAGCAAGATAGCTGAGTGTTAAAATTACAAAGAGTAGTTGATTTCTCAGAGATTAAATTGCAGCAGAATTATTTTTTTTATCTGTATTTTGATTCATGTATCATGTGACACTGAATATGATCCATTTCATGTGCTGACCAGTGCTGTTAAATTTAAGCCAAAATAATTTCAAAGAGCAATGAACACGACAATCTTTGTTTATGGGTTCAAAAGAGTCATACTAGAGAAAGAAAAGGCAACATTAAAGTCGTGTTCTCGTTTACCTCAGAACAGAGGAGCTATGAAGGAACATTGCCAGAAAATAAATTTGTTACTTATTAATAAAAAGAGAATGTGTGTATAGTACATACAAGAGAGATGAAGAATAGCTAATAAGTGAAGTGTTTAGATTATCTGCACATTCCATTTAAACATTTTTTAGAAATCATGAAAATTTAGAAATTAACATTGAGTCGAACTTAACACTTTTAAAGCTTCACTTGTTTTTACTTACATAGTAGTACATGTGTTTCACAGAACTTGTCTGCATTCCCAACTACCTTCAACTGATTGATTTTTTTATTCATTCCCCTAACTTGGGGGGATGCAAACAGTGTCGAAGAAGAAAAATAAACATGGAGAGAATACCAAAATTGTTGTTCACACCTCAGAATGGAAGAAACTTTGGCATAACAAAGGAGAAACCAAATGTAAAATCATTATTCACAGTGCAAGTTAAGGATATTCCTGATTCTTAGAAAAGAATCTTGCTCTTACTTCAAATTGGGGGAGATGATTGTAATAACAATAACAATAATAATCATTGTCATCGTAATGAGAATCCTTTAATTAAAGAAGTTAGGAATAACATAGACAAAAATAATGAAAGCAAATTTGTAGTTCCTACTTTTGAGCAAAGGTAAAGAAATTGTTCAAAGCGATGTCCCCAACGTCTGTACAGAGTCCATCTTTTTTTTATCCTTCCAAAGATGCCTGGAGTGTTACAAATTATGTCACATCAGACAATATCCTCTCCAGCAAATCCTCATCAGAGTTGACACCAGGCTCTTGGTGTGTCACCACAGAAAATAGTCAGAATTTGTGAGATCAGGGGAATGTGGTGGCCAAGTAATATCAGTGCAATATCAAATCCAACATCCTGGAAACATGTTATTTAAATGATGTCTGACATCCTTGTTGTCTGACATCCTTGTTGAAGTAAGCAAGAGCTCCATCATCCTGGAATCACATGTGGTATTGTACTTCAAGAGGGATGTCTTCCTGAAACCCAGGTAGTACATCGACTAGGAACTGGCAGTACACTTCCCAATTTAACCACAGTGGAAGAAGGTACAAGCCAGTTATTTAATTTGAAAATATGCCAGCCCATATGTTGACTCCTAACATGTGTTGATAATTTCTTTCAACAATCTCGTGCAGATCTACATGATTCCAGACGTGGCTATTACTTTGGTTTAATGGCATTCCTTTCTTTGTGAAACAACTTTGTCAGTAAAGAGCATTTGGGAAAAGAAGTCCGGCTGTTTACCATGCTGCTCAGATACCCAGTCACAAAACTGCACTCGGAGAATGTAGTCAGCTGGTGTGAAGGCGTATACCTTTAGAAGATGAAAGGGATGGACTTAATCTTCCTGTATCACTCACCATACACTGAAATAATTTGTACCCATAGTAGGTGCAGTAGCATGGGTATTGGTTGAATGACTGTTGTGAAGCCTTTCGAGCACCTGTTCCTTGAAACCTGGTGTGCAATGGGTTTGGCTTGCATTAGCATTAGGTTAATGTACAGCCAGGGATCCAGTTTCCCGCAGGTGCTGGTGAATAGAGTGGAAGGTAGAATGATGCAGTTGGTGGTGTTAAGATTATCAGACTGCATAGAGCCATGCTGCTTCATGCGAGTTTCCTCCAGCCTCCCCATAAACAGAATGCAGATCAGTTAACTCCAGTAAAGAGTATACCATGGCTACGAAGTGAATAACTCAGTAGCAAACAGAGCAGTAATCAACACACATGCTATTAGTTTGAATGACCTTGTATACACATGAGCAACTATTAGGAGCACATTTGCATACCTGATACCTGCTCATTAACTCATGTTACAATGCATGCACAAACAAAATGCAATAATTCATCCTATGTACTACATGTTCAAATGTACCTGTAAAATTTACTTTCGTATAGAGAAAAATAACATAAATGAAAATTGGGTTCACCCCAAACATATATCGTTCACCTGGTTCGGGGGGAAAAAAGAAAATGATAGCTTCAAAATGCTTCAAAATGATTTGAACCCTACACCATCTAATTGAAAGCAGAACATGCTACTGAGTTCACCGCTACACGTGAGTAATCTACTTTGAGTAACAGAAACAGAAGTAGTGAAACAAATAAGTTGTTAGTTTGAAAGTATCTTTAAAATACGAATTCACACCTGCATACCTGATAATGGAAAACCATGTACAGGAAGATTGAACAATTTTTCTCTTTCCTATGCAATATGTTAACACATAGCATGTGAATACCTCGGTATGATCACTTACAGCTTTAAAGAAGCACTAAGAATGAAATTTGGGTTCACCCCAAACGTATGCCGCTCTTTGCTTGGAAAAAAAATGCTTAAGATTTTGAGAGAGTTTTGAACCCAGACCTACTCCAGACTATCAGACTAGGAGCCGAGTTTGCTTCTGACTGCTCTATTGGTGTATAAGGAACACTCCTCTTAATTTTTACAGTTTTCCACCAGGTGATACTGTAACTCAGTGGTGCACTGGCCCTTGCTGATCGAACATTTTCCTTAGAATAGCACAGCTCATAGCTTAGAAAATGCCACATTGGTTGGTAAGTAGGTAGGTAGGTATTTTCGTGCTTGGGGCAGATGATAACTACCTTTGAATAGAAAGCAGCACTGCATGTCTTTATGTATGTGCAATTATCAGTATGAATATTCCAGTGCCCAAATCTTTACTTAACTGCAAAGCTTGTTGTTACAGATCATAGATGTCTTACCTCAGTGTGATCTTAAAATATTCCTCTGCAACCCCTGAAAGTCTCCTCTACAACTCCTGAAGATCTGTCATTTGAATTCTGTAACATCCTGTGAAGGTATAACCAAGCTTGATTTCCCAAGAGAGTGAAAATGATCATCAGTTGAACCACTGCATTGTGATATCAATGATGGAGAGTGTATGAAGAGCAGTGTTGCATTTGTAATGTTATCCATCATTAAGCTCTAAATTCCCACTTACATGAACTTCCTTCCACATGTGCATTTGTATGTCAGTCGGAAAATCTTGAAGGTTATTTCAATGTCAAAAGAAACATAATGAGAGATAAAAATATCAAAAAAGACCAATATATATACAGTGGAACGCTGTGTTAGTTACACTATTTATAACTCAAGAACGGCTGAACCGATTTGGCTGAAAATTGGTGGGGAGGTAGCTTAGAAGACGGACATAGGATACTTTTTATCCCATTTCCGTGGGACGTGACATAAAACGTGGTATAACAAAACACAACAGAGAGAAAAATGCATTGTTGTCTATGGTGTTTGTTTCGAGTTTCTATTAGCTTATTGTGCCGATATTATCATTAACAATGCTGTGACCAAGACAATCGAATCTTTCCCGACAAAGCCGTAATGCAACTAGGATTCGAAACATTGCAAATGAAATTGCACGTGAAGAGCAACTATCCAATTACATTTTTAAACTCCTTGGATGTGCCTGGCTTACCACCCACAATTTACGACTAAAGGTTGGCTCCGTAGTAATCATGGTTCGTAACATAAACCAACCAAAACTGTGCAGCGGAAGGCATTTGGTGGTAAGTAAATTGATGAACAATGTGATTTACACGACGATACTCAAAGGAAAATTCAAAGGTGAGGAAGTTCTCATTCCGAGGATCCCGATTATCCCAATCGATTTGCCGTTTGAGATTAAACGACTTCAATTTCTGATCCGTCTTGCATTCGCCATGGCCATTAACAAATCACAAGGCCAATCCTTGAAAGTTTGTGGTCTGAATCTAGAAAATCCATGGTCAATTATATGTGGCATGTTCACGGGTCAAAACACCATCTGTGTTATTTGTTCTTGCGCCTGATAATAAAACAAGAAATGTCGTCTATCACAAGATGCTTCACTGAAGAGTGCAACCCATGCATCAAAATACACGGCCAATAAATAATCATTAAAATACTTGATTTTTTGTATTTATATTTATTATCCTAATAAAAAATGGAACTTAATAAAATCCAAAATCTACTCATTTATTGCTTCTAAGGTGGAAGAAAGTTTGCTGGGTCAGCTAGTTTTTTATAAAAAGCAAGTTTTTTAAAAATGCACAGTCATCTTACTTCAATGATACTAAGACTAATTTGGTTGAAGGGAAAATTTTCCTTCCAATTGCTACAACTCACTTGGGTTTAACTCAACTAAAGCTGCCCTCCCCCCCATATTGGAAACTGGCCAGGAAGTGGATCAACCAGGGAAAAGAAATGTACAATTGAGAAGTAGTAGTGCACATAATTCTAAACCATATACATTCATAAAATATTACAAAAATTTATGATAAAATAGTTTTTTAACAGACTGTAATTAATCATAGTGATAGTGCTGGTAATATTGGATAATATGATATGAAATGTATTTAAGTAGTAACAATTCTTGCAAGCTTTAGCAAATCTAGTGGTAATAATATTTAACAATTAAAATTAAAACCTGCATAATATTAGGTGTAATTAAACAGCAACATCTCTTACAGCCTTTAAGAATGTCTAGCAAAAATAAATCTTTGGGGAATATCAATACAACTGAATTTAAATAGTGATACAAAAGATATGCAAAAACCCCATTGATCTTTAAGCAAGATCAAAATTACAAAGAAGGAAAAGGAATCGATCTCACCAGTCAACAACATGGTGTGCACACATCCAGGCATGCTTCTCCATGTGACTATGGAGAGCTTATCAAGCAGGAGGTAACAAAGGCCCTTCTACCAATGGACTTAGCAGGCAACTCCTCCTTCAAATGATAACGGGTCAAGGGAGGTTCTCGAGAGACAGGAGGTGCGGAGAAAAGTATGCCTGTGCAGTAGGTAATCTCACACAACCAAATCGAGAAAGCATAAGGCAGCAAGATCATAATAGCCACCAAAGATAGAGCAGCAAATTCTCTAAAAAAAATAAAGGAGGACCTTTTTGTTTTTCCATTCCTTTGGTATTGACAGTCTCGCGCAAGGAGATTGTACAGGCGGAAGGCGTGCTGGCTTTTAATTGACTCACTTGTTTTTATCAAAGTTCTTAGGCTTTCATGGCCGGTGTCAAACTAGCTTAGTATATTCCAGGCTTGTGGGCCGTGGTCTACTGGGCTCCTCCTTCTTCCTAGATGTTTCGTCTGCGACTAAGGCAGACATCTTCAGTGGTAGCGGCGAGGTCGAAGTACTCTACTGAAGTTTCAACTGTGACTGTGCTGGTTGCACTGTGGACTGCAGTATTTATATCAGCGGCTGGTGGGAAGGCGTATGGTGATTGGTGCGGGTTGGTGGTGGGCTGGACTTTTGTTGGCGGAGTGCTGCGCTCTGTTGGTGTTTGATTGGTTTGGGTGAAGTTCTTGGTTTTGACTTTGGTTAGTGCCATTTGCCATATTCTGTTTAGTTTAGGGCCTTTTTCTTTGCAATTGAATTTCTATGCTTCTGTATTTCAATGGCTTCCCAGATAAGCGTGAATAGCAATGGGAGGTTGATGCTGGAATATCTGTGTCTTTATACTGGATGGTATGTTCCCCTTCTTTGAGTATGGCATGCTTCGCAATTGCTGACTTTTCCATCTGACCCAAGCGGCAGTTGCTTCTGTGTTCGTCAGTGCGTGTTTTTACACTTCAGTGTGTGGTTCCAATGTACACCTTGCCGCATGAACAAGGTATTCCATATACTCCTGCTGTGGATAATGGATCTCTAGAGTCTTTGGCTAAATGGAGTGTATTACAGATCTGTTTGGTAGGCTTGAAGACTGTGTCAACGTTGTGGTGTTTGAGTAATTTTTTGATGCGGTCTGTGACTAATCTGATGTATGGGAGAAAAGCTGTGCCCTTTTTACCTCTAGTGGCTATTTGTGTGCTGGTAGAACGTCTCTAAGGGTGTAATGCTCTATTGATTTTGCATTTTTTGTAGCCATTAGCCTGAAGTGCTTTGTTCAAATTCTGAAGTTTTTGGTGTAAGTATTGTGGTTCACAGATGCGTGTAGCTCGGTCTGCTAGGGTTTTGATCATGGAGCGCATTTGTCTTGGATGTTGGTTGGAATTCTTGTGAAGGTAGCGATCAGTATGAGTCAGTTTACAGTATACTTTGTGGTCTAGTGTGCCATCTTTCTTCCTGTTCACCATGACATCCAAAAATGGCAATTTTCCGTCCTGTTCTTTCTCCATGATGAACTGAATTTGATGGTTGATGCTATTGAGGTGGTTTAGAAATTCTGTCAGAGCTGATTCTCTATGACTCCAGATGAAGATGTGTCGTCCACATAGCGCCATCAATACAGAGGCTTAAGTCGTGCTGAATCCAAGGCCGTAGCTTTGAAGAGTTCCATGTAGAAATTTGCTATAATCGAGCTGGGTGGACTTCCCATTGCGACACCATCTGCCTGTTCATAGACTTCATGGTTCCACTGGAAGTACATAGTAGTGAGAACATGGTTGAAGGGCGCCGTAATGTTGTATGGAAAAATCTGTTTCAGCTGTGTTATGGTTTCACTGACTGGGAACATAGTAAACAGTGAAATGATAGTTGACTATGCAGGCTTCGATGTTGGATATGATCTTTTCTATAGGTAGGATATGAGGCGTGATCGTATAGTTCCCGCCTTTGGAGAGGTCAGATGTTTCTGGGGGTGATAGCTGTTGATCAGACACATTGACTACCGTGCGATTTGTATGTGTAGCAGTTGGAGCTTCATCGTTATTTGAATTGTGCCAATACTGTTTTTCCAGGCTGGTTTCTAGGCAGCGAGCATATTTCTTTTTGTGTCTTTCTGTAGCTGTTAGTAATCATCAAGGCAAAGGTGATCCTGTCCACATAATCCCAGTGTTCACTTTTCAGTTTATGGCTGAGTTGAAGGTGTGTATAGATAGAATTACTTTGTGGTTGTAGGCTAGTTCTCGGCAGGTTTGATGGATGCATTCCCGAAAAAGAACTCGTTCAGTGTGGTTGTATATTCGGTGAGATGCGGCGGTAGATAAAATGCGTTTTTGTCGTACGCATTGAGGAATAATGCCAGTATGCCGGCAACGTAGTAGAAAACCAAGTGAGCAGAGTAATTGAAATTTCTTCCTCCGTAGTACCTCCAGGTGCCGTATCTGTGGATGTGTTTCCTCCCCGTAGAGGCGATTCATCAAAGTTCTTATGCTTTCATGTCCAGTGTCAATACTGGGCTTTGTGGGCCGTGGTCTACTGGGCTCGTCTTTCTTCTTCCCAGACGTTTCGTCTGTGACTACGGCAGACTTTCTTCGGTGGCAGCGGCTAGGTCAAAGTACTCTACTTAACTGTAGTTCTTTTGCTGTTAGTAATCATTGAGGCAAAGGTGATCCTGTCCACGTGATCCCAGTGTTCAATTTTCAGTTTATGGCTGTGTTGTAGGTGTATAGATAGAAGTACTTTGTTGTCGTAGGCTAGTTCTCGGTGGGTTTGATGGATGCGTTCCCAAAGAAGGGCTCATTCTGTGCAGTTGTGTATTTGGTCAGATGCAGCTGTAGATAAAATGCGTTTTTGTAATACGTATTGAGGAATAATGCCAGTATTCGTTAACATAGTGGAAAACAAAGTGAGTAGAGTAATTGAGATTTCTTCCTCTGTAGCACCTCCAGGTGTCAAATCTGTGAATGTGTTTCCTTCTAATAGAGGTGATTCATCAAAGTTCTTAGGCTTTCACAGCCGGTGTCAATACTAGCTATAGTATGAACTGGGCTGCACAAAACACGAAATCAATAGAGCATTACATCCTAAGAGACGTTCCACCAACACACAAACAGCCGCAAGTGGTAGAAAGGGCAAAGCTTTTCTCCTGTACATCAGATCAGTCACAGGCCGCATCGAAAAATTACTCAAATGCTACAATGTTGACACTGTCTTCATGCTTACCAAAAAGATCTGTAATACACTCCATTCAGCCAAAGACTCTAGAGATCCACTTCTACAGCAGGAGTATATAGAATACCTTGTTCATGTGGCAAGGTGTACATTGGAACCACACAGTGGAGTGTAAAAACGCACATTGATGAACACAGAAGCAATTACCGCTTGGGTCAGACGGAAAAATCAGCAATTGCTCGAAGAAGGGGAACATATCATCCAGTATAAAGACACAGATATTCTAGCATCAACCTCCCATTACTATTCACGTTTATACCAAGAAGCCATTGAAATACAGAAGCATAGAAATAACATCAATCTCAAGAAGAAGGCGTTAAACTAAACAGAATATGGCAAATAGCACTAAGCAAAGTCAAAATCAAGAACTCCACCCGAGCCAGACACCAGCAGAGTACAGCACTCCACCGACAAAGGTCCAGCCCACCACCAACCTGCACACCCCCCCACCAGCCGTTGATATAAATACCACGGTCCACAGTGCAACCAGCACAGTCGCAGTTGAAATGTCCAGTAGAGTACTTTGACCTCTCCGCTGCCACCGAAGATGTCTGCCGCAGTCGCAGATGAAAAGTCTGGGAAGAAGAAGGAGGAGCCCAGTAGACCACGGACCACAAGCCCAGATTATACTACAGCTCACTTGTGTTTGTTGTATGCGAAGTTCCTACATTGATACTCTTGCACATGGTGCATCTCCATTCCTATATGGCATCACAACCTCAATCTGCTAGTCCTCAATAGGATCTTGTTATCCCTCTTGTTGGTCTCGTCAGGTCATTCTTCTGACAGGAGTGTGCACACCCCCAAATTGGATGGCTCGAGAAAGGGAAAACTTATTAGTAACAATTCAATGGGATGTTTACAATATTACAGCCTTTTACTCATTCTCACGCACACATTCACACACCAACCCACATAAAACACAGCCACTTGGAAGATGCTGACATCAAAAGCATAACTGATACAAATGCACATTTAATCTTTTGACCTTCCTTTTCTGTATCCATATCGAGACTGGAGAAATAAACTTTTATAACAAATAGTTCAACATATGGTGGTATGATAACATATGGTTGAACATATGGTGGTGTGAGTTTGGCACTAAATTTATTTACAGTTTTACTTTGGGGATAATTCTTAAAATATATAATATCTGACTGTATACATATGGTCCTTAAGGCCTTTATTATATTCCCTTTGATTTCTAAGGGATCTCTTTTGAGATTGTTCCAGACTCTGTTCCATATGTTGCAAATGTCATCTTTATCAAGCCTTGTCTGGAAGAGTATCTGTTAAATTCCACAATTAACTAGCAGCAGTTTGTTGGAAATGTCATCATGGGGTTGTACAGGCACTGACCGTGAGCCTCATGATGAGCTGAACTGAATTCAATATAGATTTGATTCCAGTTCATATGATCATTTGCATGGTATACAGTAAGAATATTCTTTAAATTTTGATTTGTTCTCTCGCTTAATGAGGCTTGTGGACATAAAGGAACTGTGGTGATATACCTAATGGATGCATTAAAGCTAAAGTTCATGAAAACTTAGCCTTGAAATATGCTGTATTGTCAGGAACAATCATTCTTGATACCTCAAAGGAAAAAAATGATTCCTTATAATGTCTTGGTCATGTATCCTCTGTGGGAACCAACCATGTATATTTTGTGAACAAATTCACAACTACCAACAGAAACAAATTACCATACTTACTTTTAGGAAGACCACCAATGTAGTCATTGAACCATTTCTCCATAGACTGTTCTGCTACCTGGAAATTAAGATACCAAGATGAGTATGCCGAGTTGGTTTACTCATTTTGCACATGCGATAAGTATGAACCCTTTCCCTGATATCACCATTCATGCCCTTCCTTGTAACAAAGTATGTTATCATGCCATCCATACTGAGAAGGCAACAAACCTTCAGACCAATTCTCAAGTGCACACTTAGAGTGAGTTCCAAATGTTGATACTTTGCCATATTCCCAAATGCTAAAGAACACTCTTTTAAGTTCTGCCAGAACAGGAATAATTTCTTTGACAACCTTCTCATTTCACATGTGCAAAAGCACATCAGCAACAGTTAGCTGAAATTTAAACTTAAAGGCAGATATGTGCAAAGCCCAATTGACAGTACATGTGCTTTGCATGGGCTTGGGCAACTCAATATATTTGAAATAAAATAGAAAGTTTTTCATAATATAGAGAACCAATAAGACTTCTAACTCATAGATGGAGTATTTACATTCAACATGTGTGAGGCATAAGTCACAACCTTCCTGCCTCGAGCAAGCACTTGTAATAAAATTGCCACATGCATTGTCTACAAATAACAAAGGGAAGTGAAAAATATGAGACAGCTAATATTGGTGGAGATATCAGTGTAGCTTTCAGCTGCATGTGTGTCTCCACTTGTTCCTCATTCCAAGAGAAATTTACCCCCTTTTACATAAAGATATTTAACCTTGCAACTTCCTGAGCATGATTGGGAATAAACTTTCTGAAATAATTCATCATACTAATAATTCACCTTACTGTTTAACACATTTGGAACAGGATATTTCCTAATATTTTTCATCCTTTCCAGATCAATGCTAACCTGACCACCTGATACAATGTGCCCAAAAATTTTGAAGTATTCAAGCCAAACTTCATCTAAATGGATTTACACTAAGTCCAGCTGTACACAAACAGGAAAGTACTTCCCTTACATGAACCGCTTGATCCTCAAAAGTCAACCAAATAGTCAATCACCAAAAATGTTATCCAGCTATTTTTTGAAAATTTGTACCACCACCACCACCACCACCACCACCACCACCACCACCACCACCACCACCACCACCACCACCACCACCACCACAATACCAAATGGCAATCTAATTCGAAGAAGTCATAATACAGAGCAAAAGCTGTGTAGCTCTTAGATTTCTCTTCCAAGGGAATTTGGTAATACGTTAGGTTCAAGTTCAGGGTCGTAAAGTACCTATCTTTAGCGAACCATTGGTGATTCAGGTGTACATGAGCAGTAGAACTGACTCAATCTTAATTTTAGAATTCAAAACCTTATCAATAACAGCCCTACTACCACCATCACATTTGGGTACTGAAAAGAGGCGACTCCAGTAGTTGGAACCGGACACCTGTATGATTTCTTTCTTTAACATTTCATCCACCTTACTTCTAAGTGTAACCTTTGAGGGAGCAACCAGTATGGGGCAAACCTCACAGGAGGGGGATCATGTAACTGTACTTCATATTTCACCAAGTTTGTACACCCAACTCTTTGGAGAGAACATATTGAAATTCCTGCACCAGCTCCTGAAAGTTTCTCTTCTGGTCAATATGACAGTGCTTTAAACCTAGCCATTTTTGTAGGTGATCTTCCCTTTGCTCCACATTATTACCCGGGGATCAAGGCGGCAGTATAGCATCTCAATGAACACCCCTACATTTGGTGTAATGCAATCTTTATTGAAGTTTGAAACTTGAAATAAATAAACTACCTACCCATATCCAATATAAGTCCAGCACTAAAAATCCTCACCAGGGGTAAGTTGAAAGGCAGATCCTCTACAACATGAAATGTTACCTTCCATCTAAATTGCCCAATTTGCAAAGCTAAATAAACAATATCCAAAACACCTACTGAACCCAAAACTACATTTTTAGCACAGATGTCAGTTGGTTTTACCTTTCATCCCCACTTTCAAATCAGTTTATAGTTAACCAGAGACATAACATTACCTGAATCTACTAAACCAATAAGAGGAACATTCTCCTACTACACCTCTAGCAGGTGCCTCAATCTTGACATGCTTAGTAAGGGTACAAGGAAATGTACTTGGCAATGTATGTCCTGCATGGTTATCAGGGGCTTATGATCTAGTCTTCCTCCAGCTATAATTAACCTGAGTTTTTTTCACAGTGCCTCCTAAAATGTCCTGAACTATTAAAATTTAAGCATGTTCCCTCCTGCAGTTAGTACCTGCCGAAGGCCGAGATGACACTGCCCTTTGGGGCACTTTTCCTACTGCTGGCAAATGACAGTACCAAATCACTAAATTTTTCAAGGCTTAAAGGTGAAATGTCTTGGGCGCTGAAAACTAAACTCCAAATTTCAGAACATCTAGAATTTGATATAATTGTAAGAACTATTTCCCTTTCAGCAAAATCAACCCTTAAAGCCTTGCCCGACCACCAAATTTGCTCCACAAATTCTGCAAAGGTTTCAATCACATTTCTGCTGCTGAAAATATTTAGCTAAAAGCAAGAGATTATAATTTATGTTGAAAAGTATGCCCTACAGAATTATGAAAATGATCAACAGATTGCATATTCATCATTTCTTTAAACATAATTTCAGCAATAGGCTCTTTAACCTCTTTAACCAATAAGGAGGTTGATGAGAATTTTTTGGTCCTCAAAATTTATATAAGCATGAGTTAATAAATGAAAAAAGCTAAATCAGCAAACCCTATAGATAAAATTCTTATTATTAAACCTAATTGTCTTAATGTAGATAAAGCAATACTTTTTTTTAAGTCATACTCAAAATTAGCTCCTAATCTTGATATAAATATTATCAAAACAGAAATTACCAATAAAATTTTTAATAATCAGCTAAGAAAAGCCCTACTAAATCAAATTGATAAATAAGCTCCTGCTGTAACTAAAAACAGAGGTAGATTCAATTACAATAGGTATAAATCTGTGGTTGGCACCACAGATTTCTGAGCATTGTCCATAAAATACCCCAGGGTGAATAATTATCAAAAGGTTGCTTGATTTAATCGTCCTGAGGTAGCATCAGCTTTTATCCCAAGGCTAGGGATTGTTCATGAATGAATTACATCTTCAGATTAATTAGAATTCATGTTAATACCTTTATTGGTAATGTTGTTCGATTATCAACTTCAAGTAATCAAATGTTATAAGGATTTAATTCATTTTGGGGAATTATGTAGGAATCAAATTCAATATCCAAAAAATCTGAATATTCGTAACTTCAGTATCATTGATGTCCAATGGTTTTAAGTGTTAATGTGGGTTTAATACTTTCATCAATTAAGTAAAGAATTTGAATAGATGGTAAAGCAATGAATACTAGAACTACTGCAGGTAAAACTGTTGAAAGAATTTCTAGGTATTGGCCATCTATAACATATCGATCTATAAATTTGTTTGTTATTAATTATAAAATTATATAACCTACTGAAATTACAATTATGGTAATAATAAATATTGAATGATCATGGAAGTGTATAAGTTGTTCTATTAAAGGTGAAGCACTATCTTGTAAACCTAAATTTGCTTGTGTGGACATGTTCTAAAAAAAAGTGTAAACCTTATTTATGGAGCTTAAACCCATTGCATGAGTCAACCATATTAGAATTACTTAGAAATTAGAGTTAATTCATTATAAGTCTATGGATATAAAACAGGTCGGTTAGAAATTATACTTTCTCATAGAATGAAAATGAATATAACAACTGCAATAAATGAAATTATTGATCCTATTGATGATAAAATATTTCATGAGGTTTAAGCGCCTGGATAATCTGAATATCGTCGGGGTATCCCAACTAATCCTAAAAAATGTTGAGGGAAGAATGTTAAATTAACTCCTACAAATATTGTTAAAAAATGAGCTTTTAATCAATTAGGATTAAGGAATAATCCTGTAAATAGTGGGTATCATTGTACAAATCCTGCTATAATGGTGAATACAGTTCCCATAGAAAGTACATAATGAAAATGGGCTACAACATAATAAGTATTATGAAGACTAATATCAATGGCTGAATTAGCTAAAATTACACCTGTTAAACCTCCTACTGTAAAAAGGAAAATAAACCCTAGAGCTCATATTGATGCAGATCTAAAAATGATTTTTGAGCCATATATTATTGCAAGTCAACTGAAAATTTTAATTCCTGTTGGCACAGCAATAATTATGGTAGCTCCTATAAAATAAGTTTGTGTATCTACATCTATTCCTACTGTAAATACATGATGGGCTCAGACTACAAACCCTAAGAATCCAATGGCTGATATAGCTCAAATTATACCATAATTTCCAAATGCTTCTTTTTTTCCTCTTTCATGAGAAATTACATGAGAAATTATTCCGAATTCTGGAGGAATTAAAGTGTCGACTTACGGATGTCCAAAACATTAAAATAAGTATTGATAGAGAATTGGGTCCCCACCTCCTGCTGGATCAAAGAAAGATTTATTTAGATTTTGTTCAGTTAAAAGTATAGTGATAGCTCCTGCTAAAACTGGAAGGGATAATGATAATAAGAGTGCGATAATATCAACTGATCAAACAAATAAAGGTATTTGGGCTTGATTTATGTAAATTGGTTTTATATTAATTATAGTAGTAATAAAATTTACTGCTCCTATAATTCTAGATATACCTGCAAGATGTAATGAGGAAATTGTTAAATCTACAGCAGGTCCTGCATGGGCAATACTTGCTGAAAGGGGAGGATAAACTGTTCAACCTGTACCTGCTCCTCTTTCAACAGTTCTTCTAATAATTAGTAGAATAATAGAGGGAGGTAAGAGTCAAAAGCTCATATTGTTTATTCAAGGAAATGCTATATCTGGTGCTCCTAATATTAAAGGTACTAATCAATTACCAAATCCTCCAATTGTAATAGATATAACTATAAAGAAGATTATAATGAAAGCATGAGCAGTTACAATAACATCGTAAATTTTATCATCTCCAATTAGGGATCCAGGTTGTCCTAATTCGGTTTGAATTAAAATTCTTAATGATGTTCCTAATATTCCTGCTCATGCACCAAAGATAAAATATAATGTTCCGATGTCTTTGTGGTTGGTCGAGAATAATCACCGTTGCAAGGTAAAATGACTGAGGTTGATAGGTGATAGATTGTAAATGTATTAAGGGGATTTTTCTCTTTTACCTGAGATATTTTGTGTTTTATATTCATGAAATGATATTAGAATGCAATTCTGATGGTGTATTAATTGTACTAAGACTAAAAGATAACATTCTTTATTTATAACTTTGAAGGATATTAGTTTTTTTTAACTTAAAGTCTTTAATATATTAGTAAAATTGAATTGCTAACTAATATCCCTAAGAGTAAGATGTATAATGAAAGTATAATTGTTTTTGGGTGAAAATGTTTTGGTTGGATTAAAGAGCCTAGATAATTTCTGTGTTTGTAATTATTGGTTTTGTATATATTATCCATGTATAATAGAAAAGAGTAATTAAAGATGATACAGTAAGAATGGTGGATGTCAATATTATAAGATTCTGGGCTATGAATTAGATTACAATTCATTTTGGGAAAAATCTTTGGAATGGAGGTAGACCCCCCAAGAGATGATAATGAAATGAATAATGTGAATTTAATACCTTTTTTGTTGTTTAATCAATTAAATCTTTGTGAAATGTAGAATATGTTGCTTATATTTGTTAAAAAAATAATAGAGGCGATATTGATAGTGTAAATGAGGAAATATGTTAATCATAAGTTTATTCCTATAATTATGGTAGTTAATATTCATCCAATGTGATTAATTGATGAGAAAGATAACATTTTTTGGATAGAGATTTGATTAAAACCACCAATAGCTCCAATAAATGCGGAAGGAATAATTATGAATTGGATAAAATGGTTATTGATTAATATGTAGGATGTTAATATTAGTGGGGCAATTTTTTGGATTGATAAGATAATGAAACAATTTATTCATGAGAGTCCTTCAACTATCAATGAAAGGGTGCACAAGCAATTTTTTATTAAAAGGGGAATTATAATCAAGCTATTTCAGGTTCTGCTCTTTATAAAGTAAAATATTTCATGAAGATTGGCTTTTAAAAGGATTAAGAATAGTAAATATGAAGATGCAATAGCGCGAATTAAAACACATTTTAATAAAGCTTCGTGGAGTATATGTTTTTATTGGAAGATAACAATGGAATGAAGAAGAGTAAATTAAATTCTAGACCTATTCATGCTCCTAATACTTCAACTGATACTCCCAATATTTAACATGTTCCACCAATCTACATAATTAAAATGAAGTAGATCCTACCTTACTGTATTCCTCAAGTATCCCATGGAACAAGGTCCAAGAGCACTCGCAACATTCCAATTTTACAGATTTCCCATCAGCCAAACTCATCGCCTCAATATGCTGGGTGGCGTCTGACAGCACATTACGCAACAACCATTGCAGATCTGGCAAAACAAAACATAGCTCAAACTTGATAACATGCACTGCAACTCATGAATAATCTCTGCCTTTTGGAGGAACTCCAGCTGAAAAGGAAGATTGATGATGAGTAAGAAACCAAAAATTGGACAGTTGAGATCACTCACAATCCAAAGCTAAAATCAGTGGGGTGGGCAAAGCTTGAGCGAGCCAGACTCAATACTAATATCTTAACAACATACTTCACATCAACTTCATCCAGTTCATTTTCAGTTAACACTGATCTCTTCATTGAATGTTTCTTGTCCAACTGAACCTGAAGCTTCAAATTTATTTATGATCACATGTACGGTTGTCCTTGCAGGCGATGCAGAGTTTAGAAACTTTTCAACAAACTCCCTATGCACACAGTGAGCAGATTCATGCTTGAAGCAAACTTTACAATTAAACAGGCGTTCTTCCACAGATAAGTGATGCACCATGATTACTTCATGACAGAGGCACCTGATTCACACTAATGACTGCACCTGATGTAGCAATACCAATGAGAGTTGATGCTGGCACACTTTCGAGTGGGAAAGCCTTGGCAGCCGGCGCAGGAGTAGTGAAGGCTTCAAATGGGTTCGAATATAGTTTAACTACCTTTATGTAGGAAAAGGCCAGGTCATAAATTATGGACCAGACTGAGGAGAAGTATTTGTTCTTGTAATGTAACATCCTTTGATCTGATTGGTCATATTGGACAACGAATGAAATTGGTGAAATGAAGTTCAACTGATTTCGAGGTTCATGGAGCTTTAAGTTGCTTGACATTCGTCTTTTCAGGATAAGGGAAAACCCCCACCCTAACTTATAATATCGACACCCCATAGGTTGGGGTAGCACTGTTAAGAATCTGGACAAACTGTATATCCCTAGGTGAAGGTCAACCTCTGGCACCTTTTGGTAGTGTCCTGCTCTGAAGCAGCTGAATTGGTTCTAAAGTCTGCATAATTGGGCTTTTTCTTAGCAATCTTCTTGTGAAACACAGTGAATAGTTGAATTCACACATGTACAATGTGGCAGATTTGGGTTGTGGCTTTGGAGGGGAGAAGGAAGTTGGGTTGCTATCTAGCTTAGGAAATGGTATAATAATCTCAGGGTTTGCGGGGAGGAACCTTAATGAAACTCTTATCACTTGTTCCTGAATGCCCTTTACTGTCTTACACTTGATATTTCACAAGCCCAAATTCCAAGAATTTGTTTCAGGGCTGAGCCTCGCTAAAAATTATTCACAAATTAAATGAACTAATTCACCTTTCCCGTGACCTAATCTCCCTCTTAATTTTCTTCCCACGTTGGCCTCTTAACATAAAACCAGGAGTATACTTGTTTTTTCAAATTTGACGGCATAGTAAAACGCTGAGTATACTCGGGCTTATCATTTTTGGCCGGCATACATTTCAAAAGGTCTAAGTTACTCGTTCTATCTCATGTTTTGGCACTTATTTGATATTTTCATAGATATTGCTGTGCTCTGTTGCTTTGAAATGTATACTTCTGCCAAGAGACGTCTCTGAATCATGCAGTTATTCCAGCTCTGTGATACTAGCAGCCAGTGTTACAATCTGTTCTTGCAGTTTCTTGTGTGGCACTTCCTCACGCTTTATAAAAATGGAGAATGAAGATGAGGTCGATATTGAATTTAGTGGGCTGAGAGTTCAGAAGATAGCTATAATGAGAGTTCAGAAGAAGAAAGTGATGAATCAACTTCGTCTTGGTGTGATATTGTGAGTGCCAGAGTATGGTGCGAAGTGGATTCTTCTAGGCCACTGCCACCTGCTTCACCACGGTTTCCTTTTATAGGTAAACCTGAAATTAATTTTCAACCCTTTACTGATGATGTCTTGCATTACTTTACACAATTCATTGACGACCGATTCATACAAATTTTGGTTACCGAGACCAAAAGATATGCAAAACAAACGGTTCAGCATGGAAGGAAACAACAATCGATAAAATATACATATTTATTGCTGTAATACTGTTACAAAGCATTATCAAAAAACCAACATACCAGATGTACTGGACTAAAAGAGCTACATTAGCCACACCAATGTTTAGAGAGGTCATACCATTCCAGAGGTTTGTCTATAGTGCAGAAAGTCATCCGCAACCCAAACTAAATAAGGTATGACCTATTGTGAGCTATCTGTTGGCTAAATATAGAAGTAGCTGCATTCCAGAGAGAGATGTCACATTGATGAAAGTCTGATGTTGTATAAAGGTCGACTGGGTTGGATCCAGTATTTGCCACTGAAGAGAGCTAGGTTTGGCATCAAAACATTCATGTTATGTGAGTCAGTGACTGGATATGTTTGGTCCCTAATAATTTACATAGGCAAGGGTACTAAATTTGAGGAAGACTATAAAGATCTGCCAATGTCATCACAAATTGTAATGATGCTAAAACAAACCTTGCTAAACATAGGATACTGCTTGACTATAGATTATTATGGTTCTCCCCAGCTTGCTGACCTGCTGACCAAAAGAACTGATATGTATGGCACTGTGCGACCAACAAGGAAAGAAATGCCACCTTCTTTCCGGACCAAGAAACTAAAGAAAGGGAAGGTGACAGCATTTCAGCGAGGTAAACTAACTGCACTGAAATGGAAAGATAAGAGAGACGTCTGTTTCCTGTCCACTATACATAATGCAGAAATGCAGACTCAGAAAGTAAGAAACAAAGAAATTGTCAAACCTGCGGCTGTATATGCTTATAATGACACAATGGGAGGTGTTGGTAAAGTAGACCAGCACATCGCAAATAATCCATTGCCACGCAAGTAGGACAAGAAGTACTATAAGAAGATATTTTTTCATCTTTTGGAATTGGCAGAATAGAATGCCTGTATCCTGTATAAAAACATGGAGCAAAGCACAGTGCCCTTTACTTTGGCATGGCTGTTGCTGAGCAGCTCATTGAAAAACATCAGAGGGAGCAATTTGAGATCGTTAATTAGCTTCCCTATCAAAATTATTATCAGTTATTAAATATTTATCAACATAAAGCTAAAAAAGTATAAATGTATGTAATTAACTGAGAAAATTCAGCTGGAGAAGAAAGCTGACGCCAAGAGAGTCAAAGGGGATGAGAAGCGCTTTTGTTAGAAAGGTCTCTTTTGTCCAGTCATGTATCGAGTTACAACGGGGGATGAACAGTAAAATTTGGAAGACTGTAATTCTTCACTGTACAAGACATGTCACATGAGGTTTGCAGTGCACCCTGGAATAAGGAAATTGAGAGGGAAATATTTATGTCAATCGTGTGGCCTTTCTGTCCAATCAGAAAGAGGCCGCCATGATGGTATTTTTTATATATAAAGAGCCCAAGAAGGCACATCGTGATCTGTCCATGAAAATCAGCTGTCCATGAATATCAGCTGTCCGTGAAAATCATCTCTCCCTTGCGAGCTGTCTGTTATTAGCTGATCTATCTGTCACTGTTATGCTGTCGGTCGTCGGGCTGAACTTAACTTCTTCACACAAGTTAGACACTGTAACGTGTAAGAAATTTAAAGTCAGTGATGCTTACTAATGTCTATAGTATAATGCAGAATTAAGGAAGAAGAAGGGACTGTAATTACGTGTGATCAGCCAAGTGTTAGAAATTGTAACAGGTGTACAAGTTAGCATTATTGTAAGGCAAATTGGCTTGTCTCGCTTCTCCTAGTAAGGAATAAACTCCAGGAAAGTATACAAGTTTTAACCATTATAAGATCACTCCCTGAACTACCCCCATTAGCTGCACCACCCCGAGTGAGTCAACCATCGTGTAGGCTGAGCAACAGTGACGCAAATTCAACGGTAGTAGATTCACCTTGCCAGGTAAGTGGGTCTACTCATAGGTAGTGGAGTGAATCTTGCTAACGCCTTCAATCTGAGCTCACTGCATAAAGTGTCTTAAATGTGGTGCAAAAGATAACACTGCATACAGCACACAATGTCAACACGATCTTAACACCGCATATGGCGCCCAACGTGGGGCGAGAGGAAAACAGCAGTGGGACATCATGACAACTAGGAAGAGACTGCAGAGACGGCCTCGACAACTTGAAGGAGGGGGCACCAACGATGCGACAACACCAAGACGACAACCTCCTGCCAACATCTACGACTAACTGGTGTTAGTGTAAGTGAAAGTGTGACAGCAAGAAAGCAGAAAGAAAAAAGAGAAAAAGTAAAGGTCAGATAAACAATTTTACTTGTAAAACATACCAAGTTACATAATTTGTGCATGTTGCTTAGAAACAATAAGATAGTAGGACAGAAAATGAATAACTCAGATATTGTTTTAACTAAGGAGGGAGAAATGAATGTTGTGGGAAATACAGAGCAGGACCAGAGAGATAGGCATGTAGAAGGAACAGCTGACGGTCAGAGTTTATTGAACCGACCCAGAGAAGGGGACACGCAGGTAGTAGATCCTCCCATAAATGTAAACATACGAGAGTCAGAGCAAGCTTCCCTAATTCTAAGTCAAATGTTTCAGATGTTAATGCTCAAGATAGATGAGCAGAAACAGGAAATTGAAAAAAATCAAAATGAGGGCCTATGGGAAATTAAAAAAAATCAAAGTTAGGGCTTACAAGAGATTAAAAAAAAACCAAAGTGAGGAATTAAACAAATTAAAGCTGGAACTAACCAACCAAGTTAAAGAAAGCTTTGCGGGACAGAAATCAGAATGGAACCAGTACCAATAATGCTCGCAGAATACAGTACATCTCAGTACAAGTAAGGGAAAAATCAAGCAATATAAAAACAGAACTAGTCAAGCGGGAACAAGATATTTTAGGGAAAATAGATCTAGCTATGATTAAGTAAAGAAATGGGTTAGAAAAGGTTATAGAACACACAAGAGTTGAAGTTTCACTGATTCACACCAGTGTTATGGCAGAAATAGCTCTCATAAATAAAAAATTAGAGAATATTAATGTAAAAGATGATAAAACACATCGTGAGCTGGACGAGAAATTGGATCTGATAGAAATGAAATCAGAAAAAGAAAGAAAGGAGTTTAAAGAATCCATGCTAAAGGAAATTGATTGTAAGCTCTCAAAGCTAAGTGTGGAATCAAACAACACTAGCTCACAAAAAGATACAATTTCTCATACCAGCCCACCACGTGATGTACAGGGTTACAATACTGGTTTCAATAGTGTGTATGAATTGTCAAATAGTATGCATGAAAATGTGAGACAGGAGAGTTTAAATTTTGCTGGACCTGTAAAAATTGAGAGAGGAAATATCAACATCGCGCCTGTTTATGCTGAAAATTCTGTTACTTCAAAAGGTAATGAAAATAATGTAATGTCAAATTTACTTGCGGATCTTCCACTACCGAAATTTGTCGAGGACCATAATGAATCGCCTTTAGTATTCCTTGACCAAATTGTGGAATATTTTCACATAAAAAATGTTCCATATGCCTTGAAAATGATGGCGACAAAAAGATGTCTCGACAATGAGACTCTAGACTGGGTAAATCTTGCAATGTCGCCATAAGATAATTTTGAATTTTTTCAACATATTTTTCTAAACCGATACTGGAATGCCTCCAGACAGCAGAGGATTAGATCCAAGTTATGGTATGGACAGTATCTATACAACTAGGGTATCTCAATGTCGGACTATGAATTAAAGAACTCTAGGTTCATCAAACATTTGAGACCTCAAATATCTGAATTTGAGTTCATTCAGTTGATGACCAATCACTTCCCTCTCCGTATACAAAATGATGTATTAATTGCTAAGCCACGCAACATAATCGCGATGACCGATTTACTGAGTGCGTTAGAGGCGCAGGAACAAGAGACAGGCCGAAGTTGGGAGGAAAGTGAAAGGAATCAGTTCGTTGAAAGAAGGGGGCGTGTCAGGAATGACAGGATGGAGCGTCACGGCAGGGGATGAAGAGACACACGTGACCGCTATGACAGGGCACTCCCACAAACTTCCCGTAATAGTCAAAGATTCCAGAGGCAAAGAAACAACCAGATAAACACTTTTAGAGCTCACAGAAGCTACAATAGTGATAGCCACAGCTTGAAAATACTCGTATGCAAAGAGGAAGATAGGAATAATGACCGATACAGGAACTTTAGGTCTGAGGATGAGGTATCAGTGCATTCAAGGAACGATAGAAATGAGGAAGTAAATGCCAGTCATATTAGTGAAAGACAAGAAATTAGGCTCGAACCCGTGAGAAACAGAAGCAGGCGTGACGACTATGGTAATAATGTCGGTTAAGTGAGAAGAGAAAAGTAAATTTAAACTTATTGTAAATAGTAAAATAAATGAAATATAATAGTGTAATGGGTAAAAAAATGTAAGCAAATTATTAGACAAAATTTATGCCAGCACGAGTTAAACTATCCAGGACGAATGAGTGAAATTATGTAGAGCAAGTATATAATCATGTTAATGTTACCAGGAAGTGAGGGTTAACTGCATATTTTAATTTGTATGTGTGTAAATACCAGTGTAAATATGTATTTAATGATGTTTGTTGTAAAAATTATGCTGTTAAAGAGACAAGCACGGCGCTAGAATAGGTTTAGAAAGATACGTAAATTAAGCATAACAAGGGAACAGCTGACAGAGAAAAACAGGTTTATGTGAACTAGCAGAGAAAAAGAAAGGAAACATGTTTTGTGTACTAACAGTACCTTCAGGGCATGAAAGAGAGGTGAATGTACCCAGGTAGAAAGAAACTTTACTCACAGCTGAAAGAGATGTATAAAATATTCAGTTTCTGTAACCAGCAAATTCAATACTTTATAGGGGCATATGAGACCGTTAATTAGCTTCCCTATCAAAATTATTATTAGTTATTAATTATTCATCAATGTAAAGCTAAAAGAGTATAAATGTATGTAATTAACTGAGAAAAATCAGCTGGAGAAGAAAGCTGACGCCAAGAGAAACAAATGGGATGAGAAGCGCTTTTGTTAGAAAGATCTCTTTTGTCCAGTCACGTACCATCGAGTTACAATGGGGTTGAACAGTAAAATTTGGAAGATGGTAATTCTTCATTGTACAAGATATGTCACGTGAGGTTTGCAGTGCAACCTGGGATAAGGAAATTGAGAGGGAAATATTTACGTCAATCGTGTGGCCTTTCTGTCCAATCAGAAAGAGGCCGCCATGACAGTATTTTTTGTATATAAAGAGCCCAAGAAGGCACATCGTGATCTGTCCATGAAAATCAGCTGTCTGTTGCGAGCTGATCTCTCTGTCGCTGTTATGCTGTCAGTCATTGGGCTGAACTTAACTTCTTCACACAAAGTTAGACACTGTAACGTGTAAGGAATTTAAAGTTAGTGACGCTTACTAATGTCTATAGTATAATGCAGAATTAAGGAAGAAGAAGGGACTGTAATTACGTGCGATCAGCCAAGTAACAGAATTCGTAACAGGTGTACAAGTTAGCATTATTGTAAGGCAAATGTGCTTGTCTCGCTTCTGCTAGTAAGGAATAAACTCCAGGAAAGTATATAAGTTTTAATCATTATAAGATCACTCCCTGAACTACCCCCATTAGCTGCACCACCCCGAGTGAGTCAATCATCCTGCAGGCTGAGCAACAGCAAGGCAAATTCAACGGTAGTAGATTCACCTTACCAGGTAAGTGGGTCTACTCATAGGTAGTGGAGTGAATCTTGCAAATGCCTTCAATCTGCACTCACCGCATAAGGCATCTTAAATGTGGTGCAAAGGATGACACTGCATATAGCACCCAACGTCAACAGGATCTTAACACCGGCGGGTCGTCCACCAGCAAGGGCAACCCCAACTTGACTTGTTGGACGTCATTTTCCATCAGCGATTCCTCCAACTGAGAAGAAGCAAAATCCAACAAGAACGTGTAGGATGTGCAGTAGAGTGCGTGATGCCGAAGGAAAGAAGGCACGGAGGGAATCTAGATTCATGTGTAAAGATTGTGGAGTAGCTTTATGTATTGATCCTTGCTTCAGCGTATTCGACACAGCCACAAACATATAAATAATGACTAAATGTGTTGCTGTTCATTTTTTTTGTTCTGCAATGCCTGGAATTCACTTTTGTTAATGTAATTTCAAGAAGAAAAAGGGATAAGCATATCACGAATATACTCGTGACTTTAAACTAGGGGATATTCAACGATGAAAATTTCCATTGTTGAGCACTTAAAAAACAACTTCAAGGTTACTGTCATTATTGTACTGTACTGACAATAAAAAAAAAAATAGGCAAAAAAAGAACCATCATATTGTATATGAATACATATGGTAAGAGGTTAATCAAATTTTTCACATTGCGAACTTGTACACTATCGTTATGCTATGAGCTGTAACGCGGCGTGGGTTCACCGCATGATGTCTGACGTTCAAGTGATGAAGTGGACACCGTCTTTTTTGGATCTCCGTGAGCTAGACAAGAGGATGTGCCTAGCTTTTGCTATTTCAGTTACTTTGATCGATTTTATTGGCCGACAATATTTGCATTTTTATATTTTGTCGCATTTTCATGGGGGCTCACAATTTTAGACACCACGCTAGGTTCTTATGGCTATTAACACGCCTCATTACACATTCTGTGTTTGGTGGAGCATGAATTTTGTCTGGGTATTTCCCCTTATTGTCTGAAGCTCTGAACTTTTAAGCTTTGAGATACCAGTTTCTATTGTTCCCTTACGACTCGTCCTGTCTTCCTCTTGCTGGACTCATAAGATTTTGTACTTCGAAGCCATGGTCTTGAATGATATCCATACTTCAAACTCCACATGATTCAATTTACTTTCAAACTGCTGATCTTTCATTAGTTTTCGAATTTGAGGCCCAACAAAAATGCCTTCCTTCAACTTTGAAGAACTGATTCTTGGAAATTTGTCTGCTAGGTATTTGAAACCTGCTCCGGATTTGTCTGTCTTCAGAAAAGTCTTCATTAGGCCTAATTTAATATGAAGTGGAGGCAAAATAATTATCATTTATCAGCTAATGGTTCAACTGAAATATTCTTCTCTCCAGCTACAGAATTCTTCTGGGGAGGCCATATTTTAGTGTCGTAATATTTGGATTTGGCACAGCTATTCCATTCGCACAAAAAGCAGCAATATTTATCTCCACTTTGCAGGCCTAACAGTATTCCAATCATTTTGAAATTGCCACAGATGAACCAGTTGTACTTGTCATACTGCACTTTTTGTAATAGTAGCTGCATATTTTTGTAACGTTTTTTCATTTGTACTGCATGACCAATGGGTACTAATGGTTGAGTATTACCATTATGTAAAAGCACAGCCTCTATGAAGAGCCTCCATTTGTCTGGGTTGTGAATTTTACCAAGAGCATTCATCAAACCATAAATTCACAACAGTGAATCAGTCACCCTCCTTGGTGTAAAGGTTACCATGCTAACTTCATACACCCAAGGTCACGGGTTCAAACCTGGAGGACGATGGATTTTTTCAGGTACAAAAATCCTTAGCATGGGTTCTTTCAGAATGGAAGTAAAGCCATTGGTCCCGTGTCATAGATTTATGGCACGTAAAAGAACCTCAAGCCTGATAGAGAGGCCTCTGAGCAAAATTAAGTGGTCTTTCATGCCCAACATAGAATGGGACGCTGAAAACCACAGCTGTTAAAGAGCGTCCATAAATAACACACCATTTTTTTTTTTTTCACAATGGTAACTCAAATTCTCTTCCTTTCTGAAACCTCTAATCATGTGCTCTTCTCGTTTTCGAAAAAATGATATTGATGTCTCTCTATGTAAAACATTCCACTCCTTTAGCCTAGAACCTAAAAATTCTGCTTGAGCTTTAGAAAGATTTAAGTTTCGGACCAAATCATTTTAACTCTCCCTGTGTTACCTCATGATGCATGTTGGGATCTGGGTCTTCAAACTCTGATCCTGAACTTGACGAAACTAGTGGGTTATCACTTCTCTCGTCTTCTAATGTCCAGATTTAAGGAGGAAGAGGAATAGGCATCACATCACTGTGAGCAATAGGTCTAATAGCTGGATGTTTGGATATTAAATTTTTTTACCCTTAAGCCCTGTTATTTTAGTCATACAAAAATAGCAATCATCAATATGGTTTATTGGGTCCTTCCACACTATGGTAATTCCAAAAGGTATAGAAACTATACATTTATTCTTTCACCACCCTCTTAACCGGCTGGCACAATTTATGCAAACTACATTGGGAGCCCAAGTGCGATTTTGATCAAGTTTAATATCAAAATATAATTCATAAGCCTTTTCTATGAGTGGTGTAATTTTCTGTCTATTTGATTTTATTGTATATTCACCACACACGTAACAGAAATGATCAGGATTATTTATACACACTTGTGACATATTTACTCCTAATGTACATATATTCAATTCATTTACGATATATCACCAAGTAATTATACTTTTAAATTATGTTGCTTTATATTCTCACTTGATCACACTACATACGTCTCACTAGTACTACTTACAAATCACTGATTCTGCTATGGCTGAAAACAGGTATTCATTTTCAGGTAAACATAAGATAAGGCAGAAAGAAGATTACTAATATACTGTAAGAGTAGGGGTTGAAAAATAAACAGATAATTCAGCTGTGGATCAAACTAGTAAACATAAGATTACTAGCATAAGATACTGGGAGTTGAATTACAAACAGTTAAGACATTAGAAAATGTTATCATTTATTTACTCTGACACAAAACAAAAATAAGTTGTCCAAGACAACATTAATTATCATCATCACAACATGGTACTTACTGACTAAAGCAGTAAAATATTAAAATATAAATATTATTATCACTGTTAGGTCTTGTTTACTGTATATTATTATCACTGTTAAGTCTTGTTTACTGTGTTAATCACTATAACATAATTTAAGCATTTAGAGTCAGCGCTAATTCAGAATACAGGCTTTATTTTTGAAAAACTGTTTGCACCATTGAATTCAACGCTAAAATCCATATAATAAGCACCCAGTTTCATGCAAAAGAATTTCTGGCTGTTGTTTACTGACTAAAGCAGTAAAATTTTAAAAAATAAATATTATCACTGTTAGGTCTTGTTTACTGTGTCAATCACTATAACATAATTTAAGCATTTAGAGCCAGTGCTAATTCAGAAAACAGGCTTTATTTTTGAAAAACTGTTTGCACCAGTGAATTCAACGCTAAAATCCATATAATAAGCACCCAATTTCATGCAAAAAATTTTTTGGCTGTTGTCCAGTGTAATCTGTATATTTACTTCTTTCAATTGCAACTTGCACTCGCTTTCATCTCATTGGTAAATCACAACTATGGATGAGAACAAAATTCTTTTGAAATATAGTCAAGTGACTATCTAATCATTTTTAAAGTTAAGTGTTGCAGCATACACTTCTTTATAGTTACTTCTATATGAAGTCCATAGTGAGAGTTTCTTTTTTCCTTTAACATTTTATAATGTTTTAAGTGACATAATAATGCTTCATAGTAGTCTGATGAAACGAAAGCGATTTTTATTGGACATAATGTATATTTCAATATTTTTAAAGTTGTATGCCATACTTATAATAAAGGATTCTGAATATAATGCCATATTTTGGGTAGTTTATATAAAAAATGAAAACAATGAGGATAAACTGCATTTAGATTAAAATATTTTTCAGGCTATTTTAAAAATGTGTGTATTATTTTGGAAATTGTTCTGCGAATTTTTTGGTGATGTTGCATCCTTTGCATCCAGGTGCCACATAATCTTGCTGAATCATACCAACCTAAGGAATGAAGAAATCATTATGATCACAATTAGATTGGAGTATGGCAAAAGGAAACAGAAATCATATATCAAGAAATGTAATTTCAAACTTGAAAGGAAGTTAATCAACCAGTTAAGAACAATGTTGGATCAAATAATTCCTATTTACTCATTTGAATTTAGATCTTAACTACTGTTTATTACCATTTAAAAATCACATTCTAACCCCCAGAAATTGGCAAAATTTAATTTCTGTGATATCTGTTTGTGAAAGCGTACAATTTGTCAAACACACTACCACATGTAAACCTGTGGTAGAACTTTGTATTATGTGTTAAATAAACATATTATTACAAAACATTTTCATATTTTATTGTTAATTTTTATATTGCATAATTTTGTGAGATTATGCTTCAATAATTATTTGGCATACTGCCATCTTTAAAAGAATTTAATATTTGTTAAATATATCATGAAATATCCAGGCACTAATTTTAATTTAATAATTTAGAAATGAGTGAGTTTATGCTTTTAAGTTATTTTGGGTTATGTGCAGAGGTAAGATTTTGTGCTGACAATTATTTTAAAGATTTACATTCATAATTTTAATTAGAGGTGTTTTGTATTGAATATTTTACATAAACTCACATTAATTTTGTACCAATTTTAGGGCAGCATTAATGAGCAGAGACATGACTGAAATAAAAATTGGTAACTAATTGAAGTAACATGACCTAATGTTAAAACTCTTTATTACCAAATAAAAATATTTTATTTCAAATCAATAGCACGAAATGAATCAAATATATGTCAGACATAACTAAACAGCAACACACTAGTTGTCACATATTTGTTTCTCATAGTTGTCCGTCTATCTATTACAACTAATAAGGGAAGTTTCAACCAACTCTGGTCAAAGGATACTTTAAATTTGCAAGGCATGTTAAAACTATACATAAAAAAGTTTTCTGCTGGAGCTCAATTACAGCTGTAAAATATCAAGTTGAATGTGAGAACTCTTGGGAACTGAGAGCCTGTATGATGAATGCACAGGGTAAGGGGAGAGGGTAGTGAGCTGTTGGATTATGTCAGTGTCACTTAGAATCCATTCAGTTGTTGCAAGTGTTTTTTTCCTTTCAACAGCAGGTCTGGTGCTTTCAGACAAAGCAAAAGTAATTAATTATGTGCTGTACGACTCTGTTAAAAATCTCATAAATGTGCTCTTACCAGCCACCAACTATTTTTGTGAGGAGCACAACATTTATGGAACTAGTCAGGTAAGCGCATAGTAGAAAAAAGTGGCAGAACATATAGTAAAACTTTTAGAAACCCATCCTGTAGGGGCAAATCTCTCTACAGAAGTGACTTTGGACATAGAAGAGGATTACACCACAGAAGAAAGTATTACCAATGTCTTATTTACAGACTTCAACATGATCCCCCATTGTACACTGGCAGAAACTAAATATGTTAATTATCAAAATGAATCATCATCTATGTGCCAGGTCAAAGAAAAAATGAAAAATATGTTTAAATGCACACTACAAACAGAAAGCAGTGTAATACCAGCTTAATGAACGCTGTAAAAAGATTATATTGGCAACAATAAGATCAAGCAGCCACATTTGAATGGCAGCTTTTATTTTGAGAAATCACAACTGAAAGTTATAAAACCAAATTCATTGAATTCAAAAATATAATTTATGACAAATTATTTCCAAGCTTTCTGAATGCAAGAAACAATAAACAAGGTGTAAATGATGAAGACTTAACACTATGGTTTCTGGATATTGCAAAGAAAATGCTAATAGGATGTTGATTTGAAGTTTCAGTGTCATGGATTAATGATTTCAAAAAGTACCCCGGGATCAAAACCAGGAAAACCACAATTTTTTTTTCCCTTTCTATGCTTAAGTTGTGGTTCAAATTTGAAATTCAGCAGATAAGCTTTTAACTGTAACAAAAAATATAAGCTAATTGAGTATTTTCCTTCTGAAGTTTACAATAAAAACCAGAGCTTTATGTGAACAAAGTGCACATTATCCTTTGTTGTAGGAAAACTTATGGAAAACATATTGCAATCAATTAGTGCTCTCATCCACTCCTATATAATCATGCCTACAATAAGCATGAAAAGAGTTCTATTTCCTAAGTATTCATTGTTCCTCAAGAACTGGCAGGAAAATTTGGACCATAGTTATTAAATGAATGTTTAAAGCTGAAAGCATAATTCTGAAAGCTTCACATACAGGAAACATGGGGGAAAAAGGAACTAAAAGAATGGTATGAAGGAGCCTTTTTTCCACGCACAGGAAATAAGTTTGCTGTGATAGTAAGTTCTTCGGCTGCATAAAAATATCCTAATTGTTTACAAAGTGTCCCTGGCAGTATAATCAAACTTCCAGATTCCTGCTGGAACTATGGACAGGCTTCAATGATCGGATAAGTACTTTTTTCATCAGTGTAAATTTTTATACTGCCACTTATCAGTAATTTTATGTGGGAATGATGACATAAATTATGAAAGATTATATATAAATTATGAGAGAGAAAATTTTAAAACAATTGCTCATCCATTTTCAGTTTTTATCCCCAAGATTTCAAAATATGATAAAATATTCATGGTTTACCTGACATCAGAGCAGCCATTAGAATTGCTGACACCAAAACAGTTTTGCCTGAGACATACTGATATGATATATGAACAAGCTGACTGAATTAAATGCACTAGATTGATGCACATGGTGTAAAGCACACTTGTGTTTCAATCACTGAATTGATTATACTCACTTTTGTTACATGTTCACAGATTAAATAAATAATATCTCTCTGTGCATTAAATGTTCTTTACTTTCCAACTATTTAGAGAATGGGAAGATAAACTGCATAAAAAACACTATCAGTGCACTTGCATTCAGGTCATAGAGCACTATGGGGTGCGAAGGGGTTTAGAGTTCAGTGTCAGGCTGCCAGTCAGCTAGAGGGCTACTCAACAGTATGTCCCGTATATGCTCAATAAGTTCATCCATACATTCAAAGAAATTTAAAATATCTTCCCATTTTTCTAGGCAGGTATGCTTTTGTATATTAATTTAAGTGTGGTAGATGTATCAGTGTGCCAAATTTGAGGGTATGTTCCAACCTGAGTTGGTTGAAACACCCCTTGTAATTTATATGTAGAGAAAAATGCATTTATGCAGTGTAAATAAATAAAACCCGCTACTACTGGCATGCCAATGCATGATTTTGTGTATTTGTTCCAAAGAGTGATTTAAGAAAATGTTCCAAGCAGTTTTTGGAGGAGTTTATTGACATTTTTAGGGAATATCCTTGTTTTATGAAAGTAAAATCCAAATAATACAGCAGAAGGGAGTAGTCTGATGAACAGCTTGCAAAAAAAATGAAGGAAATAGTCCCAGAAACTAATCGGGGATATGCTAAAGCATCTCTGAAGTTTAGTTGGAGAATGAAATTAAAGCAAAGTACTCTCCATGGTTAGGTAGTGGAGAAAATGAAGCGTAGAAACCATATTTTTGGTTCTGGGATTTATTGTTGCTTATGGTTAAAGCATTTAAAGGTATTATATAAGATAAAGTTGTCTACAAAATAATCACAGATTACTTCAAATCATTGTATTTCTTGGCTCTAAATAAAAAGATTAAAATCACTGTTAATCTTTCATGCCACAAAATAGCACATCACATGTTTTTTTGCAAAGCATTAGACATTAAAAGGTAAGAAAAACATGTAAGTGTTTTCGTCCATTTAAAGATAATTTTGAGAGTCGCCAAACTCTAAAATTTTTATCAATGTTGTATAAGATAAAGTTTGCCTTTAACCTTTCCCTTAATATACACAATCCAGCCAAATGCAGCAAAACATCATCCTCTTCCATGTTTCACGCAAACTCATTGCATAGACACTACCAAAAAGAATGAGCCTTCATGGCATTTTGCTTGCATTTGTAATACAATGAGAGAAGAAATACATCTTTTCTCTCATGAAGTATGTGTATATTGAGGTTGAGGGAATGCTGCTAGTCTAATACTTGTTTAAGATAAAATATAAAAGGTACTCCTTCCATTCCAAAATATGGCATAGAAACATATCATTTACGTTCCAGTATATGCTATAGATATGCTATAGATATGCTAAATATTCCAGAATAAGGAACATAAATCTATAGTCTATTATTTGTTTTATTAACATTTACTAAATAGACAAAAATAAGTTGTGAGTATGTAATACATATTGTTTCAAAATTCAAATAGTATGCAGTACACAAACATCTTGTACATCTGCTACAAGTGCATATACACAACTAAGGTACATACATCTCGTATTTGTACTGTCTCAAAACATAAAATACAGGATACAAATAAAAGTAAGATATAAACATTTCTTGTTTATGTTCCACAGGAACTACTCCTGTTTTATGTTCATGTTAAGTCAACACAAGGCTAAAGCTTGTTCTGCTGCCTCAATATCTTCAGGTTTGCAAGGAAGAGTTGTGGGCAGTAAACTGATAGCCTGTCTTTCCCCATGTATCTTATACTCCTATGGTATATCATACAACATGATATGCATTCCTGCAAGGTGAGGAAAACATTGTTTAGTTTTTTCCTTCTAAGTTCATTGAATACTTTATAATAGAATTAACCAATTCTGCAGGTGTTTGTGGACTCTTCTGATGTAAGGACTGTATTGTATTTAAAAATCCAAGATCCAGAACTTTCAAGTCAGGGCTGTTGGGTGGCTGCCACTTGAACACAATATTTCAACCATGTCTTGGTTGCAGAGAGGACCTGAGGGTATTTGACATGTGGATTTACCCCTCATGCTATCAGAGGGAGATGGTGAGTGGGTCTCGCTCATTGAGAAGGTTAAAATGAAGGTGGCTCTTGTCAGTTCTCTCCTGGGGATTTTAACTTGAAAACTCTGGGGCTTTGCATTATCCTGTTTAATTCTATTTGTTTTCTTTTTCCAACTCTTCTGAAAATTTTTTATAACACACTGAAGTCCGGGCGTTTCAGTAGTTGAAGTGCCAAGAAACCCAGGTTTTTTACACCTACTTTGAGTTATTACTTACAGTACATCAATTAAATCTGCCAAAAAGTATTGGGACAATCTAAAAGTATGGCATTCAAGGATTTCTCAACAAGTAAGAAAATAGTCATAACTTCTGTATTAATATTTTATTTTAAATTCACAAGAAGTATCAAATATGAGTATGAAAAAAACTGTGTAAAGCTGCTTATACTCTATTTATTCAAAGTTCAAAAAACTCTCCCTCCGAATCAGAATTTTCTACAGCTTCATTTGTATCCTGAATTTCAGCTTCATTTCACAGAAATTGAGGAAAATGCAGCATTTTAACATTTAAGAGCACAAACTTAACAAACAGATCACCACCTTCAAAGAAAATGGCACAACTACCCGAGAACAGCCAATATTACTAAATCTCCTAAAATTCCCAATAGTTGACTAAAGCAAGGACAGATGACAGCACAAATTAGACAACTAAACGATAACTTATGTATGTTCTTTGCCACAAAGCCCAAGACCAAGTTAAGGTCGTGAAGTTGCATTAAAAGCATTAGAAATACCTGCCCAAGTCATGCTCGGGCCTGGGCCTCAGCCTCATGAACATTTCACACGGCCCAAGTTATACTTGGGCTTGGGCTCCAATGTGTTAATTGCTGTAATTACATTGTTGATCAGCATTGCTTGACGGGCTCTTTGTGTTACAGGGAATTTGACAACAGGAGTACCACGTGGGCAGTTTTTACTGTTTCTCTTAGCCTCCATCATGTCAGTGAATGGTCAAATGCCGATTCAACAATCAAACCATTTGTTTTTATGTGGATCTCATCTAGGTCTTGCAACTGCCCCCATGAACTTAAATGGTGATGAAACATTTATTTTGCATTGATGTTCTGGGAGCTCCTCAACCACAATGAGTAGTATGTCTATTGCACCTTCATCAAATAGAACCCCTTCTCATCTGTATGTATGTAATCACAGACAGTCTTGAAGTTTCCATTTGTTCCACCATGAGTAAGCAAAACAGAAAGTGTTCACATTTGTTTGCATCCATTAGTAGGGACTTCACTGTAGTCGTTACTTTTTGATTGTGTTTCCCTCTTTCAAGTACCAAAACAAAGTTGCTGGTGGCAACTCATTAGCACATGCCAAAGATTGAATAGCCCCACATTTGTCCAGAGGGGTGTCTCTAATTTTGTTCATTTGAATTGAGTAAACTTTGCTCTTATGGCCACACTTTCCTTTTTCCAAGAACTGACATCAGCATCTACCTTTCCCTGATCATGCTGTATTTTAGCATGGTGCCAAATCTGCCAAACAGATAAAGGTGTTAGCTGAAACTTAATTGCAGCAGCCTTAATGGGTAAGTTGCTACCTCTCTTCATTGTGGAAATTGCAGAATACCATTATGTCATTCAGTTGTCCACTGTTGTGATTTGGACATTCTACTTAAATTTAGCTCTGTTTTTGGTTTTTGAACTTCCACTGAAATGCACTCCTTATGCCAGCTTGATTCCTGTTCATATTTGGCTATTTCAGTATGTTTGTTTTCACTTCAGAGTACAAGAACAATGGTCATCTCCATGTATGGGAATGGCATTTACTAATGAAAACATTGGACCATGAAACCCTTGCACGGCAGCACATGCACAATAATCCCACACTTTGAAATTATTTCTATACCATATTTTGGAATGTAGGGAGTACAAAATAAATATATAAGGTGATATGCAACAGGTAGAATAAGAAGTAATACTGAGCTCATCTTTAAAACATAAGTGCTGACTTCAAGGTATTATTAGTTACTATTCCTCCTGGTTTATATATGGAATGACTTCTTTGCTGGTTTAAGTGACCTGTGGAACAAACCATATCATAGGCTTCAGTTTTATATACTAAGATGAAAGAAGAGTTTCCTTATTGTAGCAAATGAAGGGTCCAGGGGAAACATGACAAGTGCAAAAACTAAAAATATTCAGGAGATGAATTTTAAACTTTTGAGACTCGATAATATTGTATATGAGATTAGGCTTGTTACACAATACATGCAGTGTATTGCCTCAATATATTTGGAATTGCATGTTTAATAATAATAAGAATAAGTATTTTCAAATAAGAAAAATAAGGAAATTCAGAATTAACTGTCTATTTTCAAATGGAAAAGCTTGTCAAGTCCAGAAAATATCAAATTTTTCCATACAAACACCTAGTGTATACATTTTATAATCTAACAACTACTAATGTATTAAAATACAGTACAGTATTGCTTTGGTATATAACATAGCAACTTATAGTTTAACCCAACACACCATACCTTTACAAAGGCTTGGGTCACATCAAGAAAGATACTGCAGCTTTTCTTCTAGTAATTTTACTATTATTTGGGTTATTCTATGTACCTGATCAATGGTTGATCAATGCTGCTAAACCAAATTGATGAATTGAAATTGATTTCTGTCTGTCAATATAGGTTTCAAGTACTTTAGATAATTGAGGTAATAGAGATATAGGTCTATATTACTTTTTATCATTATTATCTTTCCCTGGCTTTAGGATCATAATAGCTTCTGCCACCTTCTACTGTCTGGACACATATTTCAATCTGATAACAACTTTAATAATGTATAGAATTTTCACTAGTGTTATTACATAACTCTTAGAACACCTGTCCTGTTATTAGGTCATATCCTGCCATATTTTTTGTCTTCAGATTTTTAATTTCCTGTTAGAGCTCTTTCAGAGTTATTAATTTAATTTCTGAAATACCATGTAGGTTGTTTATTGCAATGTTTTCATCAGTTGTTTGTCTAGAGAATAGTTTAAAAGCCTCCTCTAGATACTCAACAAATATATCTGCTTTCTCTTTGTCACCAGGTGCCCAATCACTGTTATCTTTTCTAATGGGTAGTGATTGTGTTATTGACCTTTTAAGACCCTTAGTAGCTTCCCGAAGTGAATAATCAGTATCTTCATTTGCAGTCAGCTCTTGGAGATAATTTCTTATGGTTTCATTTTTTATTTCTTTTATCATTGTCTTCGGTTTATTGTTTAATTGATTAACTATCATTTTATCTGAAAGAGATAGACTTTTTCCATATTTTATGAGCTTTTCTTTTTCATTGTTTAAGACCCATACTTCAAAAGGGTAATTCATATTAGATTTAAGTGGTGTATTTCTCCAGGCTGAGTGCTGAATGTTAATTAACAGATCAACTTCTGTCTTTTGTGGGGTTTTAAGTTGCATTGAAAGTTCAGTGAGACTTTCAAATAGAACTTAAATAAGTTTTATCACAACATAATATATTAATGCAGATGTACTTCAGCAGGAAACGGGAAGTGATGTGAAGTTTTCAGCATTTTCTATACTGCAGGACTCCTTAAAATATTATAAATTTCTGTATTTCTCAATGAATACATCTTGAAATTCTGTCAGAAAGATATGCTTATTAATAATTTAATAACATATATGTAGAATTCAGGTTATAGTATGAGGGCTGTCCAAATTTTTGTCAATGCAAAGTGTGGTATTTGCGTAGACCTACTATATTTATAAATTTCTATGTTCCTGCTGTGATGATACTTTACTTTCCTACCTTCATATAATTGATTAGGTAGGGTAAGCTCCCCTTCTACTGTGTGCAGTAGTTGAATCTTTCCCTCTAGTAAATGTTATATTGTTGCTGTTGTATAGAGACTAGGCACGGTTTCGTAATGGCATAGTAAGTTTGCACTACAACCAAAATCCTGGCTTGCTGTTTAATGTAAATAATATATATGGTTTATAAACTGCGGGTAGATTCTGACCTGATCTTGTGTAGTGAGCTTTGGTAAGTGCTCTAGTATTTGTAGGTGGCTGGTAGTGCATTTACACCTGCAACCCACAGTCATATGACTAGATATAGGGAATAATGAACCAAGGGTGCTCCGAAGTGTATAGGGGGAAAGAGTAGATGTAAGCTGCATGTTGTTGGTTAATTTAGTAGTCAGAGGGCATAGAATAGGATGATCCCTAATGGAACAAACCTTTTCCTTTTGTCTCTTAAACACTGCCAGCTGTTGAATTCACAGGAAAGTTTTTCCTTACTTCTAGTAATCTCATCTACTGAACATCAGTGTCTGCAACTTAGCCATTTTATTGCTAAATCTAGCATTTTCACAGTATTCAGTCATATAAAGTCATAAAATGCTTATAGTCTGAAGTCTAGTCAATTTAATAACTCTCTGGAAAAAATCTAGCCTAAATACCACAATTTTATTTCTGCAAAAGGAATAAATTCTTACGGCCTCTTCCCAGTACGTGTGTAGCCATATCTTGGTCATAGCATGTCATCAAAATGTATTCCTATATAATCATAATATAAATATTAGCATCCAGGTAATTTAGCATGTAAATTAACTTGCTAACTTGTGATTATTCACCATGGTCATCACCCCTTTAATTTAAACTGAAGTGTTGCAATAGCTTGATGTATGTGTTTGTTGTGAATTCAATTTACATGTTTTCAGAAAGATACCAGGCTATAGCGAAAAATTTCAAATGGTATTCATTACTTTAAATGTTCCGAATTGCAGTGATGATTTTGTGAACCATCAAATTTCAAGAGTTGCCAACTGCCCCTGGTAGACACTATTGTATGTATCTCTGTACTTAACCAGCAAAGAACAATGATTCAGCTTTAGCTCCCTCACTGAATAACTTTTAATGGCAGCTTTTTCTTATATTGTTTAATCAGATGTAGAGACTAGTTCTTGGCTGTATTCTGCTCCATTCTCACAACTTCAAATATGGTAGATTTTACTCTTATCATACTATTTCTTCCCAGTCATGAGGCATTACAGTTCTAGCCTTAATGCAGACAACAATTTTCCTCTGCATCATGCTCATTGAAGTCATTACGTTCAGGAATGGGTCAAACTCTGTAGTTCTATGTGGACATCTGTGAAATAAAGCTTCACCTTCATTTTTATGCAGTCTGCATGCTGAACAGGGATGATCGACACAAGTCCACCAAGAAAGATAATTTTATCTTGAGATTTCATATCATTCATAGATTATTAGTCTTCTATTTCTCTCAGGGATAAGATCAAAACATTTATGTTGGTAATCACCAATTTCATGACTCTGTATCTTTAATTTCTTTGCTACATTCTTTAACCACTTATACTACTTTTGGTTTCTTGTAAGATGCTTCTTTACACCATTTTCTTCTGAGGTCATTACTGTATTCAAACCTATCCTGTTTTAATACACTATAAAATCACTTGAAAATAACACATTGAAAGCACAGAACAAGATTAAACATTTTGACTGGCAATATTAACTTCAGTGACTGAAAAACAAAGACTTAATCATGGTTCAAACACCAGGTACTGATTTAAAAAATGCAACTAATGCAGTATATTTGCTAGCTTTGTTTTGGATTATTAGTTAATTTCCACATTGTTTATAGAAGCAATTTACAAAAGAAAGAATAATTATTGATACAATTAATACAGTACTATATCAAATCACAAATGTTCTAATTATGTATGTACTATTAATGCTTATGACATATGATGCTAGTGTAAATATTAGAATATACTCTTGAAATTCCAGCATGGCTTCCAGACGCATGGCCAAATCAATTTCCTCCTAACTCTTTTCATTGTTGTAAAGGCCCAAAAGATATTTCCTGTATTTGTGGTGCATTTCTTACTTCTGTATTGCAGTGATTCATAAGCATGTTGATTGGATGTTTTATTTCATTTCTCCTCATCTCTGGTGTGTCCTGTTACAGCATTAGCCAAAATAGCATCAGCTAAAAGAAGATTATGAAACTTAACTTCCTTAGTGTAAAATACTAACCACCATGTAGTTGATATTCATGGTTGAGTACTTCCTTCCATAAAACTCCAACTCAAGCCAAGCCAATGAAATAGCCATGGTGGATGGATGGACGGACAGACGGACGGACGGACGGACGGGTGGGCGGGCAGGCAGATCTTTACATCACATTGGCTCTAGAGCATTGAAAAAGAGTGGAAAGGGGGAAGGCATAGTATTGGCACTTACTTATTTTACTAATATTGCAGCATTACCATATTTAAAATATAAATGGGTTACTACAAGACTTAACTAAATTAGGAAACATTTGATAGTGATATTATGAAGAAAAAAGAAGACATACAGTTGCAAGTTATTTTAATTAATTTTGACACAATTTATTTTTTCTTGCATTGTCGTTCACTGGCATTGGATTTTGCCTCAAAGGTCTGATGTAAAAGACAATATCTTTATAAATTCAATTAATAAACATTGCTTTTACTAAGAGTGTTTGAAAATGGTTTTAATTTTTTTAAGTTGTTGATGTAATAAGCAAGAAGTGGTGTTACATACTTTTATTCACAAGCTCCAGTTCTTCAGCATCAAAGTAAACTTTCCATACATCCTGTATTGTATGGGATTTCTCATATTCAAAAAGGAAGAATCGTGTCCTGTACTAACCTCGAATGAGACATCAGAAATCCTGTACTTTCATTCAATGCTTAAAGCTTACATTTTAAAATGTGTGCATAGTCATGTTATATAGTAACTGCTTGTGTGCATGGTCACGTTACAGGAAGACTGTAAAGAGGGAAGTCATTTATGGGGCTTGTTTTTATTATTTGCTATGTTAAAAGAACAAGGATGATTCCTCCCCAAAGAAAAGGTGTCTATGTAATGGGAAAATGAAAAGAATTTGTAGTTATCTACCATGAAAAATAACAGCTTTAAAAGCAGAATGTAGCAGTTGCAATTATGAGTATTCTGTTTCCCATATCAGGAGTCCAATTTAAAACTTAGCTCTAAAACTTGTCATAAAGTGCAGTGCAGTCTTCTTTTAAACAGAAAATGACACTTTCTTTGTGAGGAAGAATAGTAATAAAGAGCTGTTAGCTACAGTGAATGAACCCACAATTTGTAGAACCATTGCTTATTAAATATTACAGCAATGTGTAACTCATGCTTGCCAGGCATGTACAATTCATTTGGCACTTGTTTGCAGACTATTCCAGCAGAATAAATAAATTGACTTATGGCAGAAGTGAAGTATAAGCTTTATTAGAGAATGGGTTGGGACCGAAAAGTGCAAGTGATTTTCTTTTAAGAAAGTCAAGGTGGTTGAATAGTCTGAAATTTGACTCATCTGAAAGTGAATTAAAATTTTTTCAGTGATAACATTTAATTGAATATCTCCAACATGAGCATGTTAATATATTTATTAGGTGTTTTGGAGGGAGAGTATTTTCAGTTTTTAACAAAAACTGGAATACTGAAAGGAGTAAATGATGTTTGAATTTAAAGTGTGAAGTTAAAATCACACTTAATGATAGTGTGTCAGTCTTTTTATGATATTAAGAATTAATCAAGGTTTTTTTTGTACCAACATGTGAAAAATTTGTTATTCTTTGAAATTTTAATACATGCAAATACACATCTATTTGAGGTCATTATAGGCAATTGTTTTTACAAATCAACATTATATAATACTGCCTTTGACAGAGGGGGCCAACAAGCCTCTCTTATGGACATTCTGAAAATCTGGCAAGATTACTTAAGACCTCATTGTAATAATGAAGTCTTATATAAAAATGACATTCTGGTACTGTTAAACAGAGTAATAATGGTTTTCAGTATTTTAAAATTGTTTATGATTTAGTTTACTGACCTTTTAACAAGTGTTGTTGACACCTCTTATTCAAATGCCACCATTTTGAGTGTCTGCATTGCTTTTAGTCTTCTCTGCCTGTTGTTGATCAAACTACTTGGTGAAAGCTCTCTGCGAATCTGCGTTTGATTAAGGAAATCGAATACTTCTAATGACAGCTTCATCTAATTCCTTTTGCTAATAACTTCAGTCCATTTAAGATTCTTATTACATCTATTGCAACACACTCTTTACTTGAGAGCGCCTTCTTCACTGCTCCTTATAAGTGTTCAGCTCTATTAGAACTGTTGTGGCTGTACATTCTTGAGGAGCAGCACTTCTTTCTGTATTGTGATTAGCTCTGTCACAAATCTGATTTTTGCAGCATTACAAGGGTTAAATAGTGTGCCTATAGATTATACACTGTTACTGGCTGAATCCAAGACTGTATTTTTTTATTTTCACCAAAACTGCTTGTAAAGCACTAATTAATGTAGCCTGTTATGATGCCTTCAGATATTGTGGAGGCTGTTGAAGCACACCACCAATTAAAACATTTAGTTTCACTTAAATTTCATTGAGTTTTCCTGCAAAAATGTGAGATCAGTGGAATAGGATGTTCCTTCCAGGAATTTACAATGTGTTCAATGCTTTTTTAAAAGATAGCAAACATATTTTAAAAAGGAGTTCCATCTTGTACATACAGGCATGGGGAATAAGTTAATCATGTTGTGCTCTTCTGTACCTGATATTTCTCCCTTAAGAACTCCAGATATTTGTTCTTCCTGTTTCTGTTGTTAAGGAAGCTGTTTTTAATTTGTACAACAATTTTCAGGTCATCCCACTCATTTTTGAAATCACTACCAGTATTATTCAGCTGTGTATCCAACACTGTACATGACACACATTTTCTATCAGCATCTGCAGCATCAAACAAATTTTGTCATGTATATTGTAAAATGTGTAACCATAACAATATGCCTTCTGAAAATACTATAGTTGCAAGATATCTAGAACAGTATTAGTGAAGTTTCCAGTGTTGGCTGTATTAAGAACAAGTGAAGCTGTAAAATGCAAATTGCCTTGATCTGCAGAGATAAAACAAGATTTCTGGAATATTGCAAATGTAATTTCTATTTTTGTCAGTATTTCATCACCAGAGAATGTATATGTTATTGTCCTTAATTGTATTTTATTTATTCCATCTTCTTTTCTCCTACTAATGGTATGTAATGTTGCTTAATTCAGTTAGCTGAAGGCAAATCACTGCTATCGAGTCACTTATTTACTCATACATTTCCTTAAACAAAAGCTTTTCTGCTGGAATATTTGCTTTTATAAAATTCTCCACTGAATCCATTATAAATTATCTTTCAAGTATTTAACTTACTTTGTATTTTGAAATGGTTCTTATAGGTCGCCATTCTAGTTTCATATGTTTAACATGCTTTATGTTTTCTATGTTTTTGGATCGACAGCATTACCAACATACCCATTCTTTAATGGTCCAACCAAAATTACAAAATCTAGGCCAACAAGAAAAAAGAACTCTCTTGACTTAAATTCTGTGACTCAATCGACAGTACTAGTCATTTTACATGACAAAATTATGCAGTAGAATTTTCAGTGGTCTATTTAAGCATGTAGCATGGCTGATGTAGTCATACTGTGTACTGTTGGGGATATCAGTCATACTACTCCATTTCCACATTTAATTTGACAGCTAGTATGGACTTTTGTGATTAGTAGTATTGCTAAAAAATCTTAACTCAAAAAATATGATGAAAATCACATTGGAATGTACCTACAAAAAATTGCAAGGTTGTGTTTAGGAAACTATATGAAAAATTGAGAGAAGATGGTGACAAATTGTTTTCTGAGGAGGTCCAAAGTTAAATTCCCAATTCACATTTCTTTTATAAAATATCCTGTATCCATATTTGATAGTATTCTGCAAGATGACCATACATCCAGTGTGAAAAGCAAAACAATTGCCATACAGGATGATGATGGAAAGAGAGATTGAGAGTTGTCAAACCTGAATTATTGCCAAATACACTATAGAGAATACAGGATACTTAGCAAGATGTCACATGACACACATTGCCGCCGTATTCTAGTCATGCAGTCTTGCACAGTGATCAGCTGGTGTTTGTAGATTCCGCAGAGCCTCATTAAGAGCGATGCTTTAACAAAATGTAACTTATCTGTGTAGCAGTGCACAGCATGTTATAATGACAGAAAATTATTGCATCATGTTTATTAAGGTTGTTGCTATGTTTGGCTGCAACAACTTAAATTTTGATAGCTTTCTGGAACACAAAATAGTGTTAGAAAATTATACGTATTGTTAGGGATATCAATGCAGATATTTTTGTTGACATTTAAGGACAGTGTAATGAACCTCATTGCATCAACATTTACTTAATTTGCAGATTAATAATTTTAGTTATTAAGAACAGTATGATTTCAAGCCAGTTAGTACTTCTAGGTAAGCATGGCACACACAAACCATGTGTGTTTATGTTCTCCAAGAGTGCAGAATGAGTATTTGGAAGGAGTGAAGTACAGCGGGCAGGCCTCATGATAATAATTGTTGAGGTCAGTTGCACAAAACTAACAACAAATGAAGGAATTGGTCATGGTTCTTACACGCCCAAATAGTTATGGTTCTTAAAACTTACATTATCATAGAGAAAGAAATGAGTGGAAGTTCAAAGATGTAAGAGGATTTAATACTCTTCCATTACATTCAATGCTTATTTGAGTTTGAAAGCTTCATGCAAGGTTAATGACAGCATCATGTATTGAAATGTAAACGTGTGAAAGCAAAATGGGTAGTTTGTACTGATAGGCATTGTTTATTTTATGGTGCAGTTATGACCATGCAGGAAATATCACGTGGTCTGCAGAAAAACGGTTAGACAAAGAGAAAAGACAACACTGAAGTGGATAGATTATTAAAGGTACCAATTGTCAAAATATCTGTATCTATACCCCTAGCACATTTTATTATTGTGAAGCATTAATATATACAAGGGTGACATCGTGGGTGAGTGGTTAAACTGTTTGCCTCCCATCTGGGTGGCCCGGGTTCGATACCAAGCACCTGCATATGGGATTCATGGTGGATGAAGCGGCATCTGGCCAGGTTTTCTCCAGGTCCTCCAGTTTCCCCCCACCACTCATTCCACCAATTGCTCCATCATCAATTTCACTTTCATTTCATATCATACACTTCATGTTCATACCTGGCAGTGGGCTGACCCCTCATATCAGGTTCTCCATATTGTGGTTTCTTGCTGTTGGCTCCCCAATAGACTTCTGACCCCTAGACATTGGCTTGTAAGCCCTAGGGGGGTGTCAGTCCTACTAATACGAGGAGGGTAAACCCATTACGAAATGAATTAATATATACAAACCTCTTCCTAAAACGTTCAGCTTTCACATTTATTTATGCAACATATATTTCTATAAAGTGTATAAAGTATATGTAAAGTTGAGTATATAAATCAACTTGCAGTTAATATAAGTAACCAAAGCCTACCAGTTGCAATTACACATTAGATTTTAATAAACTGTGTTTTGTTCATTTAAGTTGTGATCAGTGGGTTATGAAATGCAGGAGAAGATATTTGGTACACATTTATAAGAAAGAAGGGCCTGTTTGTTTGCATGAATAAAACATGCAGAATAATCTCAGACCACTTAATATCCACAAACTTCAGAAATCCTCTGCTGTACAGTCATGGGTAAGTGGTGTCCCACTCGTTCATATAGCATTTAAATTTCATTTTACTGCAGAAAAAGAGGAAATAAGATTATTAATATTACATAACTATATTAATTGCAAACATAATTTAACCAGCTAATTTTATAATACCCGACTTCATAAAGTAAACAATATCTATACTTTTACTGTTACTTAATATGTGCAGCTCTTCCATGGTTATGTGGCTAAAATACATTTTCAGAGGATATTGTTATAAAATAATGTGACTATATCCCACGGCTGTAATCGCCAAACACATGTGTAGACCTTGCTTTTAAGTCATAGCTGATTGATGGTATTCATTGTTATACGTGCATTTAGTGGACATGTGTGCCAATGGTAAGTTCTTTTGACATCGCAGCTGTGATTGTTACACCTGTGCACGTGGTCACGTGTTTTGTCGGAAGGTTCATTGACATTGACGCCTGTTATTGTTACATCTGTGAGTTTGTGACATCTGGGATGGTTGGCATATGCGACTGCTTCTAGAAGTTACAAGCCACATGACAGAGAGGTGTAAAAAGGGGAAGGAAATATGCTCAGAGTTCACTTTTCACTGGGAATACATTGCATATAACAGTTGAGTGAGTTTCGATGAGAAATTTATAGCAAGCAGTAATCGTCGCTGCAGCAAACGTTGAAAAGACTATACAGCAGAATTGTTACTAAAGCATTTAAGAAAGTTATTTGTGAGCAGATTCTGATTGTAATCAGTTTGTGGAAGAAATAAGGAGTGTTTGGAAAAATAGTGTTGTTACACTGGTGTCGTACGTGGGATTAAATGTCACAGTAAAGGAGACAAAGGAAAGCTTTACCTCAGGGAATGGACAAAGTATAAACCAGAATAATAAATGAAAACAGAAATGAAATAACAATGGAAAAGATGGACATGAAGATGGAATCCCGAATGTAGAGGATGAGAACCAAGATGGCTGTGAATTGCATGATGCAAAAGATAGAGGAGTAAATGGAATCCAGCATGGGCGAGATGGAAGAGAAAATGAAATGTGGAAGGGAAAACCTGAAGGAGGAGATAGCAAACAACTGGTAGGGGTAAAAGAAGACAGTAGAACAGGGCAGAAGGGTGAAGAACAATGACAAACATGTTAATGCCCTGGAGTGTGTCAAAGAACGCGTGAACCCTCTAGAAGACCTTGGGGAACGACTTAATACTCTGGAGGGAAGAGTCAACAGAAGAGCAAAAGAACTGAACTGGTGATGGAAAAATGCTACACCAAAGGGTGAAAAACCTGAAGATTGAGACGACAAGATACAAAACATCTGCATGCATCAAGCCCTCCAAGCTGGATGTACTGCCATTGCCACCCACAATCAATTGTCAGCAGAAAAGGAAGCCAAACAACTGATAATAAGCCTCCAGGGATGGGCAATAGAAGTATTGAATGTGATTCCATTGTTGGTGAGTCTGGAGAGATCTGGGAGGCCCTTGAGAATTGCTTTAGGAACCATCGCCTGGCTGCAACCCACTGCAGTAACCTTAAATCAAGGCTGCAACAACTAGGGGAGATGATGCAGGAACTCGCCCTGCTGATTGAACAATTGGTGAACAAAGCCCTGGCAATCTTACTATCTAGTTATGTGTCCCAGGAAGCCGCATATTTTTGCTGACAGGGTGCATGACATCGAGATACGACAACACCAAGGTTGGAGGCAGCCAAGTCAACAGTTACGCTGACTTCGAAGATGAAGAGTATTCACTATGACAGTGACTGAAATAGAACTCAGAGACCATGACAACCATCAAGTGGTGTTTGCTGAGGATATGGCCAACCAGGACACCTAGCGAGAGACTGTTCATAACAAAACTGACCAGCAGGTGGAGAACCTTGGAGGACCATCATCACCAATACCTCAGGTGTTGTGTGCCCTAGGCAGATGAGTGGACCACAGCCTCATCACAGATGTCTAGGTACAAGGGAAGCTGTGCCAGATACTGGTAGATACAGGTGCAGCTGTAACCGTAATCAGACCTGGCGTGACAAAGGGCTTGCTGTTAGGAACATCCAGTTGGCCCTACCAACTAATGATGATATCAGGTGACATATAACCTGTGGAGTTTACATTGGGACAGAGCACTCGGAGCCTGTGGGTATTAGTCATGAGGGTGGTCGAGGATGTGATATACTAGGTCTGGGTCAATGTTGGCCGGAAGTTCTTGTGACTTGGTCCAGATGCGATGTTGTTCCAGAGCCCCGACATCTGGGGATTTACAGGGTATTCCTGAGACAATGTATTTGTGCACATAAGAAGCAAGGTGGTGATGAAGGCACATCTGGAGGGTCAACCATCAAGGAATTTTGTACTGGATTGGAAAACTTCATTGAATGGATTATGTTACCCAGGATTGTTGCCTTGTCAGGAATAAGTGTCCATGAGGCTACTGAACCCATTGGACATCAAATAGAGTATCCAGGCAGGATCAGAGTTAGGGAAGTGCGAGCCAGCAGTGAACATATTGCCGTGCTATGGATCTTACCAGTCAGCATCATCCCAGGACCTGGGACCCTGGCTGAAAGACTTGCTGGAGTGAGTGGCTGACCCTCTGACTGCTTCAGAACTGGAGATGGTCTGGTATCTACCAGTCTGTCTTTAATGAAGGAAACTGATTATAGCCGCACTAACCAAGTACAGCATAACACCAACAGCATAGACACCTGACCTATCCAGCAACCACCTAAACGTGTTCCTCTAACAAAACAGGCAGAGACACGAGACTTGCTGGAGGATATGAGGTATAGAGGAATCATTGAAGATTCTGAGAGCCCTTTCCTCTGTAGTCTTGGTGAAGAAGAACAGTGAGCTTCACTTCTATATGTAATACAGGAAGTTGATTGCCATCGCCGGAAAGGTTTCATGATGTTGGAGAAACCTCTTGACAAACCAGCAGTAGTAGCTGCATTGACCCAGGAAACTTTGAGCTCTTTTTTTTTTTTGTCTTTTGGGCGAGGCCAATCTCTCACTGCTCAAGCCTTCTCCAGGTTTATGCTAACCCCAAATGCTGAGACTATGAGGCCCAAATAGTTTGCATCCTTGTAGAAGAGTTAGCAATTCTTTGCATTCAACTTCAAGTTAGCTGCCTGCAGCCTTTGCAATATCTTGGTCAGGTTCTCGAGATGGTCTTCAAAGTGTGACCAACAACACATTCATCATCCAGATATAGCAGGCAGGTGTTTTAAGTCAACCCTCTCATCACTGATTCAATGAGGTGCTGGAAGGTGTCTGGTGCAATGCAGAGGTCAAAAGGCATAGCCTAAATTGCTAAAGTCCTTGGCCAGTCAAGAATATTGTCTTCTTATCTCTAGATCTAGGGCCACCTGCCAGTATCCCAATTTCAAGACAAAGTCGAGAACCACTGGACACCAACAAGTGTGTCCAGGGTGCCTTCAATCTAGGTAAGGGGAAACAAACATCGGTAGACGCATCTCATGAAAGGACATGGCTGCTTTTTATTCATTCCATAACCTGAGACATGTCTTGTTACATAAGGGAATGAGATGATGGTCATGATCAGGGTCACTTCCAGCTTGAGTCATCAAATTTTATTCATACCACCCCCTGGCTTGATGTATTAGACGTCTTTCTCTGGAACACAGTATCAGGAACCCCCAACCACGTGACATAATATGAAACAAGTATTACTATGGCATTTGCAGCAATATCCATCAAAATACTACAATCTCTGAAACTTTTTGTTTGTCTCCAAAAGTTTATTGATGGAAACAATGGGTACTTGAACATCTGTTGAGGTAATGTAGTTTCCAAATATAAGAGGTTATAGATAGTTTGAGTATGTGTTTTCCATGCCAAGTGTAATTTAGTACAAACATTTAAGTTTTTGTGGTCTACAGGCTACTAGTATTTATGTTAGAAAGGTGAAAGCACACTAAATGTACCTCTGGCATTCATTTTGATAGAAACAACATACATGTTCCATTTAAAAAAACATAACTTTGAAAGTGATATTTGTTTACTTTTATGAATTGTGCATATCTTATCATTTAGAGATCCCCTGACATGGGTACACTTCTGTAAAACTATTTTCACATTCACATTTTCAGCTCAAAAATATTTAAGTTTGCAGATTTAAATGAGGCAGTCTGTATATAAGAGGAACAGGATACTCAATCTGGGTAAAGTCATGAACATACACACTTCTTTAGAGCAGATCAGAATCTATTTTTGTTGACTGGAGTAGTACAAGAGCTTCTGATATGATAAGGATTGAATATTAATACTCATTGTAAGTGCCTTTGAGATAGCAAGTTTGTTGTTGGTTTGCAAACCAAGATTAAGGAAGAATCCCAAAAAAACAATGAAAATGAGATAAAATCATTTGTTTGCTTACAAGAATTACAAATCAAGATGATATCATCGTCAGCAGCAGTAACTTTGAAAACCATCTTGAGATCATGACCAAAATACTGCAAAGGCTGTAGACAGCTAACCTGAAACTAAATGTGTTAAAGTGGCAACTCTTCTGCAAGGAAAATTATTAAAATTATTTGTTTGTTAACAATGCTGACAATTGCCAGGATCATATCATTGCCACTGGTGTGCCAGAATTTTGTCCTGCAGGAGTTCTTTAACATGCCAGTAAATCTACTGATATGAGCTGTCATGTCTAAGCACACATAAAAATCATTGGTCTGGGCTGGATTTGAACCTGCAACCTTGATATCAGAAGGCCAGTGCCTAACCAACTGAGTTTCCCAGCTTCTGCAATGAGGTGAACTACTTGGGCCACATAATTTTACCATCTGCAGTGGTCACGGATCCAGAAAACACTTGGACAGTGGGTGATTGGTCTCACCTAAAACACAAACAATGCTGCGAAGTCTCCTGGGGATATGCAGTTTTACTGCCAGTTAATCAGAGGATTCTGAAACTTTGCAAAACCCCTCATTCGCCTAACGGAAGAGTACCAGCCTTACATGTGGAATGCTGACAGCACATTCCAGGTGCTTAAGTCAGCACTCAATAGTGCATATAATTTAGGATTTCCTCAACCTGGTGAGTTTTATTTTGAACACTGATGCCAGCAACACCGGTGTTGGAGCCATTTTGTCCCGGTCAAGTATGGCCAAGAGTAGGCTACAGCAAGATGAAAAGGGCAACTACATTACCAGATGAGAGCTCCTGGCAGTAGTAAAGCACTGAATCACTTTTAAAGTACTTGTATGTTAGCCATTCCATTGGAGGACTGATCACTCTGCCCTAACCTGGCTGTTGAGCTTCAAGAGCCTTGAGGCCCAGATAGCCTGTTGAGTCCAGAGGCTTCTAGAGCACAACTTCAGTTGAAAACATTGGAAGGAAGGAGCCACTCTAATGCAGGTGTCATGTTCAGACACCCCTGTCCAGAGGAGTGCTGCCACCTCACTAAGGTCCATTTGAGTCCAGTGGTGCCTGCAGCTGGCTGAGGTAGTGAAGCCCTGAGGAAGGAGCTGCTGGCAGATGCTGACTTCAGACCACTTCTGAGAGATGTGTAGGCAGGGACCAGACCAACCTGGGAGTAGAGGTGTAACTAACACTTTTGCATAACAGTTAAAACTATCACAGTTACAGTGTGATAAACAGTTATGAGTAATTATTAGGTTATTTGTTTTCATGGTTATCACATTATCAGTTATATTATATGTAATGCTTATCAATAACAATTAAGTTATTTGCTTTAATTGTTGTCACGTTTGCACAATGCAATAATGGTCACCAGTGACAATTAGCTATAACTACATTTCATAAACTATTTCTATACCAACTTACTTTGTTATGCAAACTAAAAAGGAGCTTTTCTAGTTTGTCAACACTTTGATCACCAACTATGGCAAAATGCATACTCATCTGCCTCTGCATTCTTGCACACGTATACAGTGTCACTCGCATGTATGCATGCACACAAAAAACACACTAAAATGTATTACTTTGTGTTTCCATCTCCTTAATGGCTAAGATGCCCCCACCTTAAGTGCACTTCTCTTAGCATGCGCAGATGGGAATAGCTGCCAAAAATAATGCAAATTGAGGGTGGAAGCATGTATTGTACAACATTAATAACAATATTAGACTTACAAATATGTGTTTGGTAATGGGGTAGTCGTTTCATCTTCAAGGTTTGTTTCCAGAAGTACTATTGTATATGTGTCTTCCTTTCATTGTTTGCTATGTAAGGTTAAAGGTGAAAATATCCATGATGATAATTCCAAAGGAGCATAAACTGTAGGTGCACACTTTTGGAAATTGAAAGATGAAGAAATTGCACCTTAGAGAATAGACTTGCTAACATTTTGAAACTCTGGATCTTGGTTCAACATTGTTGAAACTATGTAGCTATACTTATTTTACCATTCCATCCATGCACATATATCAGTATTAGTAGCTTATTCATGCTGATCATGTATACAAACTTGTGCACTTGTAAATCATACTCTAAATGCAGTTTTGCTGCCTGAGTGAGAACTGATGTGTTTGTGACTGTGACTTATATTCGAAGCAATAAACTGCTGTAATAAACAATTCTTGGACCTCTTTGTGATGGTCACTTAACTTGTAAACACCAGTGACTATTTCATGAGAGTACGTCTACACCAAGCATGTATCTCATCCATGTATTCCAAGTCATATAATAATCTTTGAGATCTTCTAAAGGAAGGTCATGTGAATGCAGTTCATCAGATTTTTAGAATAAAAAAGAAAAGCCTGTGTGTGCCCAAATATACATTTGTCTAACATCATTACATCAGAAAGCTGCAGATAAACTCAGTTCATGTAGGTATGTTACAAAGTTGATAGCTATTAGTTTTTTTCTCAGCAGATGGTATATTAGATCAACAATATCACTCACTACCTCTTGCTGAGGGTATTAATACTGTATACAGTATAACTGTTATGTTTCAGATAAGCAATACCAATACACATACAGTGAATGATGCCACACTACTCGATAACAGTTTAAGAGATAGTTAGTTACTACAGTGATTTTATTTACAAGAACATTTTATGATTCAGTGTGTGACATTTATCTTCAACCTCTCCCTTTAATTATTCCATATCTATAAATTTTCTTATACTCTAATCTATTTAATGTTAAATATAACATTTTTTCCTCTTGTTCTTTTATTGCTTTATTTTTCCACAACTTTGACTACAAGTGTGTCTGTAATTTATTTTTATTGATGAATGCTGTATTTCCTTTGTTATACCTGACTGTAGTTTCTATTGATTAATATATGCTATTTCATGCTTTTACACCTAAAACTTCACTTGAGCTGTCAATAATCTTCACACTAGGTACTAAGATTTAGCACTTAAGTTTTACTACAATCCAATTCCAATTGTAAATTGATATGAAGCCTTGATGGACACAGTGTATTAAATATTATTTTCTTTAAATAACTAGGAACCTCAAAAGTGTAAAGTACAACTCATTTCAGGGAAAACAACTTCACAACCAATATACCTATGAATCTGTTGTGTTAAATACATTGATATTGATTTGCAACAGGTAATAAAATTCTCATCTACAATCAGTGTTCACCGCCCATCTGTTTGTCACATAGACTTTGTTGGAAATTAGAAGGTGTGATTAGCTGAATGGAGCTTTTAAAAGCAGCCAAGAATATTGTATTAGGAAAGTAATTTTACTCAAGCTTATGGATAGAACAAATTAACCTAAAGAGAAGTGTTTTAAAAATTTGGAACTGAAGAAATATTTTAAATAGATTTGGTTGTAAAATATTATTGCAAAGGAATTGTAATAAAATTAAAGTGCTAATCATTAGGTGTTTAAATTAGTAATATTGTATCAAAAATGCTCTTTATTTCTTGGGGCAGCATGCCTTGGTCCGAGTAGAGCGATGTAACATATCAAATAGCCCTGCTGGAAAACTTTGCTGCTGGTCATAACGGGTCTTCATCAGGTCGCTTTCTATCTGGATGAGTTGATGCACCATCTCGTGCATATTGTGAAGCCAGCCTACGAGAGTCTCCATGTAGTTGACTGATGGCTGTTCTGCCCCAGGAGGACTCCCAAACATCAGGTCGCATGGTAGATACATCTGCCTGTCAAAGACCAAACTAGCTGGTGTCAACCCAGTGATGTGCCAACCCAGTCTCTCAAATGTTCTTCTAGAGTCTTAGTATACCAGTATACTAATCCAGTCAACCATGCTGTCTGTCTGAGGGTGGAGTGGTGTTGTGCATGAATTGTGCTTTCCAAGTTGCTCCAGTGTTTCTCTCATCAGATTGTATTCAAAGTTGGTGCCCTTATCACTGTGTAGCTCCAATGCAATAGTGACAAAGCAATTCTTCTATGATGCAGTTTGCAATGGTCTTGGACCCCTGGTTAGGGATGACATACACCTCTGGCCACTTGGTAAAGTAATGCATGGCAACCAATACATATTTGTTGCTCCTATCTGAAATGGTTCAACTATATCAATGGCTATATTTCCAAAGGGTACTCCCATGTTATTCCCCTGCATCATTGGGCTGCAACTTGCCACATATGCATGATATTGCTGGCACCACATCTCTTTGTGGTTGCCAGACAGGTCGAGCATCTCTGGTGTCAGTGCTATAGTGTATTCGGTCAGTTTGGCTAAAACTGCTGTTCCCTTCACTGAAGACAGACTGGTATTGGCTAAGCAGACACCAGACCCTCTGTAAGCCAGTCAGATCATTGGCCATCCTCTTCAGTAAGTCTTTCAGCCAGGGTCCCAGATTCTGTGAAAGTGCTGGCTGGTTAGATCCTTTGCATGGCGATACACTCATTACTGGCTCACTTTCCTAACTCTGCTCCAGCCTGGATGTCCTGGTCTGGGTCCAATGGGCTCAGCAGCATCACGGGCATTTCCTCTCAACTAGGCAATAATGCATAATCCATTCAGTGGTGTTTTCCAGACTGATACAAAGTTCCTTGACCATTGCTTCCTGCCACATTGCTTCTTGAGGGCACAATTCCTTCATTCTCTCAGAATCACCCTGCAGATCCCCAGATATTCGTGGGGGCTCCCAAGCAACTCATATTTCAGCTGATGTCAGTCATCACCATGTGTCTCCTGAGGTTATCCAGCCCCAGTGTCACATCATTGGCCATCCTCACTATAATTATGCACAGGCTTATAGTCTTCCATCCCAGCGTCAACTCCAGCAGGGCCCCTTTTTCCACAAATAGGGTGTCGTCCGGCACTTAACTAGTTGATAGGACTGCTTGGGTGTTCGTGTCGGCAAGCCCTTAGCCATATCAGGTCTAATTACAGTCATGGCTGCACCTGTGCCTACTAGTATCTGGCAAAGCTTCCCTTGTACCTGCCATCTGCAATGAGATAGTCGTCCACTCTTCTGCCCAAGGTATGTAGTGTCGCTCGAGATGTTGGAGATGAAGTCCCTGACGTTCCCTCCATTGTCCTCCACCTGCTGGTTGGCTTTGTTGTGGACAGGCTCTTGCTATGTGTCCTAAGTTGGCCACACCTCCAGCACACACCACTGAAAGTTGTCTCTGGGTTGTCTTTCTGTCCCTCATAGCGAATATCCTCATTTTTTATGTTGGCACAGCTGTTATCTTTGTTGCCTCTATTCTTAGTGCTGCCATTAACACCTCATGGATTGCCTTTAAATAGCCAAGAATTAAGTGCTGTCGTATCTTTGTATCACACACCCAGTCAACAAAGGAGTAAGCAACTTGCTGGGACATGTAGCTAGATGATAGATTCACCAGATCTTTGTTCATTAGCTGTTCAATGCCAGGGTAAACTGTTGCATTGTCTCCTGACTGTTGTATCTTTGATTTAAACTGACTGCTGTAGGCTGCACCCAAGCAGTGGTTCCAAAAACGGTTCTCGAGGGCCTCCTGGGTCTCTCAGACATCGCTAACATTGGGATCACATTCAGTATTTCTACTGCTTGTTCCTGTAGCTTTGTTTCAGATGTGTGTTGTCCTCTTCTGCCAACCATTCTTCATGAGTAGTGATGGTGGCAAACCTGGCAGAAGACCTCAAAGGTGGATATTCCATAAAACTGGGGTTGGCTTGATGCATGCATATGTTGTTTTCACATCCTGCCATGTCAACCTTCAAGTCTTTCAGCCTTCCATTGAGCATGAATTGCACTATGGCATTCGGTTCCCTGGCACTCCCATCGCCTCTTCCCTCCAGGGCATTAAGTCACTCCCCAATGTCTTCTAGGCATTGCTCATGGTGTTTTCTCATGCCACCAAGCTCTTCACAGAGATTTTTTACTTTCTCCTCAAGTTCTTCTATGCCCTTCTCTAAGCTGGCCAATCTTAAATGATTTTGTTACCTTATCTCCATCTTCTCCATTGCAGATTGCATTTTATCCATCATTTCCCCCGTGCTGGATTCCATTTTCTCCATTCTGGTTTTCATCATCTCATCTGTCATCTTCTCCATTTACATTTCATCCATTCTGGATTTCATTTCTCTCTTTATTTTGTCCATTCTGGCTTTCATGGTCTTGCTAACTCCTGACACCAATGTAACAATGTTCTCTTTATTTCTTCCACTAATTACAAATAATCATCTTTATTCAATACTTTATAACAGTTCTGCCATACTTTTTTCTCTTGATGCTTGATGTGGCTGCGGCTGCGGCTACGACTGCACACTCAAAACTCTCACTCAGCTGCTGCACATTGTGCATTCCCAGTTGAAATTGCCTGTTCACCAGGGCTTGTTCTCTCCTTTTTATAGCTGTTGATGATGTGACAAACTTCCAGAAGCAGTCGCACATGCAAACCACCGCAGGTGTCACAAACTCATTCAGATGCAACAAATGCATCTTCGATTTTAAAGTACTCTGCAATGGCACACATGTTCACTCATGTGGATGTAACATTGCATGAGAACAATCAGCTATGACTGCCAAAGCAAGCCACTCACACAAGTGCAATGATTATAGCTGTAAGGCATAGTAACATTATTGATGCTAAAGTGAAGTTTTTGATTATTAAAACATGAAATATGTAGTAGGTCACATTAGTTAACAGAATATAGCATGCATCAATAAGAATGAATTCCATATTCATATGTAGTTGAAGATGTGCAAAAATAAAACAATAAAAGAACAAGAAGAAAAAATGTGATATTTAAAGATGAATAAAGAGATTAAAGTAAAATGAAATTGATTAGGCATGGAATAATTAAAAGAATTGGAATGTATTGAATCATAAAATTTCATTGGTAATAAACAAAATAATCATATGTGGACTCTACAAGGACCTCAAAGGAGTTAAAAGAGAACCGTGAAAAATAACAATAAGAATAGAAGAAGAAGAAGAATAGCAGGGGCAGTATGTGATTATTATTATTGTTGTTATTTATTAGTATTATTATTATTATTATCACTATCACTATTTGCAAGACAGTTGTGCATAGTTTAACATGTTCAAGAATGCCATATTTACAAGGCTCATTGTGCTCAGTCCTCTCTCTTTTTCATATGCTTGGCAACAGTAAGTAGTTCCATGCCATGCCAGCAATCAAATCAAGTTCACTCTGATTGGTCACTGATTGCCCCCTATCATACATCTTTACTACTCTGAAACTCATATTTATTCACAATAGGATGTAATATTTGAAAGTTTTACATATTTGAGTGAGCTCTTTTGGATGATGTATAAATCAGTTTAAAGTTTTCTTAACGTTGATTGATGGTCTCTCTTAAGCTGACCTGGATTTGTAGTAATTAAATAGCTTTGACTAAAATTGGGAAGCTTTTAAATGAGAACCTGTATAATGCTCTCTGTTGTGTTGTCCATTATCTTAAGGTGTAACACAAAATAGAATGTACTCACCCTATTATTATCATCATCATCATCATCATCATCATTATTATTATTAAGAATAAAAACATCTTCTGTCTGCACATAAAGGAAATGCATAATTAGATTAAGAATACAGGTTTTTGTTGATAACAGTGCATTATTAGCAGCACTGGATGCAAAACTTTACAGAGACATCTGTTTAAGCAATCTGTTTAACAAATAGTAAGAGAGAAATGCTCATGAGTATGCAGTTAAGGTTCTTGGTTTCAGTCCTCAAGCACAAAGTTCGGTCTCTGTTTTTCCACATTTCATGCACTAAAGCATGTGGTATGAACCACAGTTCTTCTCACAGTACACGTGCACACTCACATGTGCACATGCACATATGCCTAGTGAAAGCTTCTTGTCTTGCACATCTTGTGATGGAACCCGTGTACTATGGCTGTTAAGGATGTGTCTTATTTCTTGATTGGCTCGTGTCCAGGAATTGTTGATCATGTTGCCGGTGGCTTAGAAATTGTCTATTTTGTTCCTCTTTTTGCAGGAGATGGTTCAACAGCTCTTCCTATGCCACTGTATGAATCAGGCTTCTTCATCTTGGATCAGGAATGTCTCTTTCCCAAGATATAAACTAACGTCGAGGAAGTGTGCTTAATGCTTTTTCAGGTCGAGAGGTCTTTCTTCTTTAAGTCTTTCATATTTCCTGTATTTGATAAGTTATTAAGGGCAGTACTTTGGCATAAAAGAGTCTCACTGCTGTGCCTAGGAAGATTGATTATGGGTGTTAGTTGTTAATGGCTGTTGTGGCCATTATGGCACTGTCTCTCACTTGCCTGTTGTAGGTTCTCCTTGTCAGCTATAATGTTCTGCATAAATATTGTATTGAATTTTCTTACTCCATGGAACATAAAGTCCTAGGGCTCTACCTTTTGTCCTTCCCTGAGTACCAAATGTACCGTTTTTTCTTCATTTATTGTGGGTCCATTTTGGTTGGCCCATGCTATTAATTTGTTGCAGCTGTGCGAGTAGCTCCTGAGCACTCTCGGATAGCATGTCTGTCATCTACATATATAGTGAGTGTTACAGAAATAAGCTGACAAATCTTTAGGGGTTAGAGAGAAATAGTTTAGGATCACACTGAAATGGGACATCTATGATCTGTGGCAACAAACTTTGTGGTTAAGTAACGATTTTGCACTGGAATACTCATATTGATATTTGAACACACACAATGACTGAATACATGAGCGGTGTTGCTCTCCATTCAAAAGTAGTTATTTTCTACACCCAAGCATGAAAATAGCTACCAATGTGGTATTTTTGAACTCATGAGCTTTGCTTCTCTGAAGGAAAATGCTCCATCAACAAGGGCCAGTCCTACTGAGCTCCAGTTTCACATTGTGGAAAACTGTACAAATTAGATACGGGCATCTCTTTATGTGCAGCAATACAAAAGTCAGAAGTGAGCTCAGCTGCCAGTCTTGATAGTCCTATGTAGGCCAGTGTTCAAACTTTTTTTTTTGAGTTTTGTGTGTTCCCAAGCATGTGAATGACATACGTTTGGAGTGAACCCAGTTTTCATTCTTATTATTTTTTTAAAACTTCAAGTGATTTTACAGAGATACTCACATGCTTAAAAAAGAAAAATTTTCCATTTTTCCTGTGCATGGTTTGTAACATGTTTGCCGTTATCAAGTATGTGGATATGAATTCATACTTTAAAGGTACTTTCAAAGTAATAGTCTATGTGTTTCATTACTTTTGTTACTGTTACTCGAAGTAGGTTACTTGTCTGCAATGGCACAGTCAGTACTGTGTGCCACTTTCAATTAGGTGGTGTAGGGTCCAAGTCACGCTCAAGCTGTCAATTTTTTCCCTGAATTAGATGAATGGTATAAGCTTGGGGTGAATCCAATTTTCACTTATGGTATTACTCGCAAAATGTATGTAAATTTTACTGAGGTACTCTTATGGTACATTTGAAATTGTTGTACATTGGATACATTACTGCATGTTGCTTGTGTGTACATGTAGCATGGGTTAATGAACAAGTATTAGGTATGCGAATGTGCTCCTAATGGCTGTGCATGCATATTATCAAGATCATTCCAGATTAATAGGATGTGTGTGTATTGCTGGTCTGTCTGCTACTGGAACTGAGTTATTCCCATTGCAGCCATGCATACTCTTTTTTGGAGTTGACTGATCTGAATTTTGTTTATGGGGAAGCAGAAAGAAGCTTGCATGAAGCAGCACGGCTCTATGCAGTGAGATACCCTCAACGACACCAGCTGCTGTTCACCAGTGCCTGCAGGAAATTGGATCCCTGGCTGTGCTTAGGCCTTACACAATTGCAAGATGAACCTATTACACACCAGGTTTCGAGGAAGAGGTGCTCGAAAGGATTCACAACAGTCATTCAACCAGTACCCGTGCTATTGCACATACAATGGCTACGAATCACATCAGCGTATTGCAAGTGAGACAGGAAGATAGACTCCATCCCTTCCATCTTCTGAAGGTACAGGTCTTGACACCAACTGACTACATTCCCCAAGAGCAGTTTCATAACAAAGTCTCACCGGCATGGTGAACAGCTGGACTTGTTTTCCAGAGTGAGCTTTACCGACAAGTATTGCTTTACAAGGGAAGGGATGGCACTAAACCAAAGAAACAGCCACTTCTGGGATCATGAAGATCCGCATACAATTTTGAAAGATATTATCAACACACATTTGGAGTCAACATATGGGCTGGCATAGTTTCAAATTACATAATCAGCCCGTACCTTTTTCCACCATGGTATACCTGCTCCTAATGGATGTGCTACCTGGGTTTCTGGAAGACGTCCCACTTGAATTACAACACTGGATGTGGTTCCAGCATGATAGAGCTCCTGCTCACTTCGACAGGGATGTCAGAGGCTATTTAAATAATATGTTTCTAGGATGTTGGACTGGATACAGCACTAACATTACTTGGCCACCATGTTCCCCTGATCTCACACTTCTTGATTATTTTTTGTAGACACATCAAGAGCCTCATGTACGAGACTGCTGTCTACTCTGATGAGAATTTCCTGGCAAGGATATTGGTTGCATATGACATAATTTGTAACACTCCAGTTATCTTTGAAAGGATATGAGATGAATATATTCGAAGACGCAAACTCTGCATGAATGCTGGAGGATGTCACTTTGAACAGATTCTTTAGTTCACCTTTGTTTGAAAGTAGGAGCTACAAGTTTGCTTTTGTTCTTTTTGTCCATGTTGTTATTCTTAATTCAAGGATGATAATGCTTATTATTATTATTATTATTATTATTATTATTATTATTATTATTATTGTTAATTGTTATTTCAGCTGTTATCGCCCCTTCCACAGTTAAAACCATACTATTGGCAACTACATACTTAAATCACAGTTATGGCATATGCAAGATCACCTATTATCTGCCAGAGTGATGCCATTTGTGAATTTGCTGCGACTTGGTGGGAAATGGTGAACTACTCTTCCTCTGCTGCTCCAGCAAACCCTTGAGGCAGTGAAGGTGTCAGTCAGTTGGGATTATTGCTGTGGAACAGTCTTATCTTCAGTAAGCACAGCGAAATGGAAATGGAGTTTTTTTTTTTTATTTATGGACTCTCTTTAACTGTTGTGGTTCTCAGCTTTCCATTCTGTATTGGCGTGAAAGACCACTTAATTTTACTCGGAGCCCTCTCTATCACGCTTGAGGTTCTTTTATGTGCTCTAAATCTACGACACGGGACACATGGCTTTACTTCCCTTCTGAAGGAAGTCATACTAAGGATTTTTGCACCTGAAAAAATCCTTCGTCCTCCGCCGGGTTTTAACCTGCAACCTTAGGTATATGAAGTTAGCATGGTAACCATTACACCACGGAGGGCGACAAGCACAGTGAAGCTTGCTGTGTAGCCGCCTAAGGTAGGCAAAAGTGGGATTTCTTTTGGCTTGAGAAAAATTGGGGATACAATATGTTTGGTAAATCTAAATTCTTGTAATTATGAAAATCCACTTCTTGCTTGGGATAATCAGATGTTCACTTTTATTACTAAATTTTGACCAGATTCTGTTTCATTGCCTGTGACTTAGGTGTAATTTATGAGCCAGATTCACAAACTGTTATTCAAAATGTAAAAACTGACAAGATTGTAACGAGTGTTAAAATCAGATATATTTATAATGAGCGATAAAAAAAAAAGAAAAAAAAAAAAAGATGTTCAAAGTAAATGTAAAACTCTGTTGTTTTTTTTTTTTTTTATGTATTTATTTATTTAGAAAATTGGCCCTAGGCCTTTTAGGAAACTGGGTTATGTAAAGATTCCTTCTGGGGTTTTTTGTACATTAGGTTTGCCTAGGATTACTACAGTACAAATTATTGCTATCATCATCATCATCATCATCATCATCATCATCGTTGTTATGTGTTCCAATTCTAGGCACAAAAATGAAGCTTGTTATGCCAAAGTTTCTTTAATTCTGAGGTAGGAACAACAGGTTTGATTTTCTCTCCTCATTCGTTTTTCTTCTTCCATATTGTTTGCAAACCTCCTGCCTGAGTGAATAGACAAATCAATTTCCTTATTGTCTCTGAAGTTTTACTGGAATTCACAAATAACAGAAGCACTTGACTTATTAGCTATTCTTCTTCTCTCTCATAACTTTTACATATACATTTTCTTTTTATCAATGAGTAGTAAATTTATTTCTGTGTAATATTCCTTTATTTTTCCTCTGAGGTGAACGAGAACATGATTTTAATGTTGCCTTTTCTGTCTCTGGTGTCACCCTTTTGCATCCATAAGCAAATATTGTGGTGTTCATTGCTCTTTAAAATTATTTTCTGTCTTGAATTTAACAGCATAGGCCGGCACATAAAATGATCATATTTGGTGTTGCATGATACATCAATCGAAATATAGTTAAAAAATTAATAATGATATTGCAATTTGAACCTCTGAGCTATGAACCATGTGAACGACACAGTGGTCTCTGTAATTTTACCACATGACTATCTTGCCCTTCACTTTGCATGGCTATGATTACTTATAGTTAGCAGCAACTCAGAAAAGTTTTATCAGTGGCATACTGGCTCGTTATTGATTTTTATCTGTTGCAACCAACTGTGACTGTAAGTGTCCGGTATCAAAATGTTCACCCAGTGATCGCAATCCAAGAAGGTTTGTGGGTTGAATTCTGTAACATGCTGTCGTATACATTGCCTTTGTTACTAAATGTCGGTCTGCTTAGCTCAGTTGGTTAGACACTGGCCTACTGAACTCAAAGTCACAGGTCAAAATTTGGCCCAGATTGATGGTTTTTAACTGTGATTAAAAGCGACAGCTCCCTGTCAGTAGACTTACTGGGATGTTGAAGAGGTCCTGTGGGATAAAATTGTAACACACCAGTGGTGCTGATATGATCCTGGCAATTAACAACATCATTAACAAACAAAATAATTCTTTTTAAAAAATGTTTGTTATTTAAAGCTTCCATTATATCTGCTGTCGCTATGTTGAAGAGAAACTAGCTTAATGGGTTGCCCTGCAGAATGCCATTGGTCTGAAGTGGTGGAGTTGAGAGGCATATGTTGTGTTTGTGCTCGAGGATTGTTGTAATTATTCTGTTTCATGGTGTTCAGATAGTGTCCTTCCTTCCGGATCATTTGCTCCAGTTTTATGATCAGGATACTCCCGTCTTGGAGATCAAAAGCCTTCTTATAATCAATGAAAAGTGCATCCAGTTTTCCTCTGGGAAGTAAGTCTTGAAGCTTCCTTAATGCTCTCTAGGAGGTTCTTTTATACATGTTGGTAGCTTTGCCATGTGTAAATCTGAATTTTTCATCTGGAATTCCTGCTGCCATTGTTTGAGTTAGCCTCTGTGTAATAATTCTTGTGAGATGTTTCAAGGTAATGTTCTCCAGGATGACATCCAGTATAAGTCTTGTTTGGAGGTGTCTCCCTTCCCGTTATACATGACGTTGGTGTTGGAACACCTCTGATCATATGGAATCCTGCTGAGTTCCATGCATTTATTAAATGGATCATCTAGATTTCTTTTAACATGTGCTGCAGTTCATGTTGATGTATAGGTAGGTAGAATATGGACCAGCTGTTTTGTTTAGCCTTAGACTGTCCATACTGCTGTCACTTCCACTGTAGTTATTCTTGGGAAGTCTGTGTGGGTGTGTGTTGTTTGTTTAGTTTTGTTCTTTTGGTTTAGGATTTATGCAAAGTGAGATTCCCAGGTGTACGTTTGTTTAGCAGTGTGGGCCTTGGCCTCCTTGGTGCCAGAGCTAAAAAACTGCTTTGCTTTGCTGCTTTTATTAGATAGTTTCTTCCTCTGTGTGTGGCAACCTTTTAGTTTTCAGGAGTTGCTTATATTTTTTCCTGGCTGTGATGCAGTGCTGAAGGCTAGTGTTACTTAGCCTTAGCTGTAGTCCTGATAGTGCTCTCCATGTAACACTCTGCATCAAACCTGGCTTTCACTTTTTTGTTGTTGTTGCTTCAATGCTTTGGGCTGATTTGATTACATTTCAGAGTTTGTATGCGGCTGCTTCTATGTGAACTTGGAGTAAGACTAAATGTTTGGGATTTGCAGGATGCATTTTTCAGGGTGTCCTTTCAATGTTCTTTGTATCCTTAGTTGCAGGGGAGCCTTATTTGCCCTGGTTTGCCTTAACATTGCCACCATTTCCATTACTGGAAGGCATTCCCATAAAGGATATTCCCTAAGTTTGAGATCACTGTAGCTGGTTGCAGAGCTACTTTTGAGTGTGAATATGAGGTCTGTGGTGCTCTTTCCATTGTGGCATATGTAGGTGTGCTCATGATGGTCATTTAGAAGGGTGAAATCTTTTTTTAACTAGTCAATTAGGTTTTGGATGGGTAGAGTCAGACTGAAAACTTTAATGCCATAGCCAGGATTTGAACCATGTATCTACCAGTCTCTAGCCAATTACTCTAACCACTGGGCTGCCATGACAGCATTAAATTCAACTGACTGACATGTGTGCCGGTAAACTACCAGTACATCTTAGATTATTTTGAGATGACCTAGACCAATAGCAACTTACAATGTCGTAATTACTTTAAGTTCCATGCTGGTTTAACCAACTATTAGGTCAATCTGTATTCATATTTATTAATTGTGTTTTTTTCTACACAAGGTGTGTGTAGGACAGAAGTTGGATTGGTAAAGTCAGACTGAAAAATTCAGTGCCAGAGCAAGGATTTGAACCATGGTCTGTAGACGGTTGCTCTAATCACACTTGAGACTTAAAGTACTTACGACATTGTAAGTTGCCATTGGAATATGTCATCTCAAAATAATTTAAGATCAACTGTGGTCTACCGGGAAACATGTGAGTCAGTTGAGGGATATATACTGTGTCTGCATATTGCCACAGTAGCTCAGTAGTTAGAGCAACTAGCTAGACACCAGGAGATCCATGGTTCAAATCCTGACTATGGTATTGAATTCTTTAGTCTGACTCTACCTATCCAACTCCTGTCATACACACACCTGTGTGGAAAAAAACACTTAACATTAAGTCAATTAGGTGCTTGGTTTTCTGGTTTTGTTTGTCTGTTAGGCAGCCAAAGTCTCCTGTCACTATGACTATACCCCCGCCGTGGAATCCTTGCACTTGACAGTTCGGGTGATTTCGCATAAGGTTGGCTATGCTGCCTTTGCTATGTTGCCAGAGTATTTAGTAAACAATAACAGCTGGTTACAAATGTCTCTATCGTGTGTAAAGACGAATATCAACAGTGCACTTAGTAAATGAATAAGGAAACTAATTCATTGTTATTGTCGCTAATTGAAAATAACAATGATACTATAACATATGTATGACAATATAGAACAAATTAATGCAAAATAGCTAGCTACAATGAGAGAAAGGTATAACACAGTGATTTTCACTGGTTTAGAATTTTAATGGTTCAATTCCATCCAAGTCTCCGTCGTCGTCATTCTTGGAAGCATCATCGTCATTAGCATCATCAACATCGCCGTCATCGTCACCAAGACATATCATTAGTGGTTCACATTCACTGATGATTCCATTTAATTTCTGTGCTTTTCATATTATTTTGTGCACATGCTTCACTTTCTTCTTCCATGAAGCATACCTTCCTGCAAATGTCTATCCACCTCTATAATTGTGAAAGTCTTGTCATGCTCCCTCACGTACAAATACTATCAACAATAACAACAAATATAACAAACAATATGTAGCTTGTATAGAACAGCTCAATGCACATGTTATGAGTTCTCAAACTAAGCACATGGTTGGAAATAGCCAGATATTGCAACAGTGCGACATCTAGATCCGTTTCCATTGTCTGGCTGACTGACCAGAATGCTGTTTTGTGATTGGGTCAGAAAGTCAAATGGGTCGAGCTTTTTGGCTGTCTTTTGCAGGTGTACCAACTTAACTCCCAACTGTCAAGTGCAAGGATTCAGTGGCAGTGGTACAGCTGCTCTTTCTTGAGTTGACTGAGAGTTTGGTCAATTTCAATTATGTATCATGATATACATTCTAGCTGGTAGTAGCCACTGATAATTAGGCTGTTAATTGGCTGATTAGCAGGTGTGGTGTGTCTTGGATTTTCTATGTGGGGATAAGTGTTCACTTGAAAAATAAGAAGATACCTCCATATGGACAGCCCAATGGGCCTTGTTTTGCGAGATTGTGGTTACTGTAATATCACAGAATGTCTGCATCCAATTGGAGAAAGGTGAATATTAGGATAATTACGTCTTCATTCACAAAGATGTTGGAGGGGGTGTTCCTCATTACACTTTCAAAACCTTCTTTGCACCATAGCCTATCTATTTTTTTAGTGGTCAACTCTACTTGTCCACTTTTCCCTAGGAAGTTGAAAGGGATGTATGAGCATCCACCTTGTGAAGAAGCCTTGAGATTTTGCAAACAACTGGTAATGAGATAATAGACCTATTTTGAATGCCTTGTTTGTTCCTAGTGTGTTTTGCACTTCATATATTATGTTCTCATAGGTTACACCTTTCCTGTTTAGGAAGGTTATCAATTTTTCCCATTGTGTTGTTAAGAGCCTACCTACATATAATCAGCTGTTTCTCTCTCCTGCTGAGAGAGGAGAGAGGTTGCATTTGTTTCTATGTTGATCATGTGCTGCTCTCATTTATCTTTCCTATATCATTTGAGTTTGACAAATGACTTCTGTATTTATGTATTTGCAGAAGTTACACAAAGGCAAGGTTGGCAAATGTTGGTTACAGTAAGTAATCAGTAGCCTGCAAGGCTTATAAAAGCAACAAAGTTTGCAGTTGCCTTGGTAAAATAAAACGCCCATTATTTTCATGGGTGCCATAGGACAGGGAAATAAGTTCTGTTATTACATGATAAAATTATGGTTTGCTCTTTAATAATAAATGGAAAAAGATGAAGTACTTTAATATTGTGGATAAAAGAATTATTACTGTTAACAAGTCTTAGATCTTATGTGACTAATTATATGAAACTATAGTCATGTAGTAGTATTTTAAACAATATTATCACTCTCTATAGATAAATATATTTTTAAAATTTAACAAAAAGCTCCAAAAATATCCTGTATGAAATAGGTGATTAAGAGCTTGAGACACTTGTTTTAGCGATATAAGTAGTTAAATTTAATCAACAAAAGAATAAAACAAATTTTGTTCCAGGTACACTGTCGCGTGGATATGCAGTATCCAACAGCGACAGAAGTCTTGCTTCCACATCTATCCGGGATTATGATGGTCTTAAACAGCAGTGTGACAAAGCAATGCATGAGCTTCAGTTGCTAAGAAGGTAGAAGAATAATATATGTTACAAATACTATATAAGTGCTATGGTGTATATATGATGCTCGGAGTTTAACAATTGAGTCATCTCTTTTGCTCTCCAATATTTAAATGATAAGTCTTTTTCCCCTTTCAAAAATGTTCATTGTCCATGCCTTCCTTATGAGAAAACCAAAACACAAAGCAGTGGGGGAAGGATTCCACTTCTATTCAGATGTGCTACCTAACAGTAATAATATCTTAAAGTAGCTTGAGAATGGCAGCTGCAGAATAGTGTGGTAAATCAGTAATTAAACTGAAAAGGTGTTTTACATTTTTCCAATGAGAATTTTCTGTTTTTGTTTGCTATTGTATCATCATCATCATCATCATCATCATCATCATCATCATCACCACCACCACCACCACCACCACCACCACCACCACCACCATCACCGCCACCACCACCACAACTTGTTTCATAGAATGATAGAAGAAATTATGATTGGCTTTTGCTTAATTTGGGTGCTTTTCTTTGCCAAAATATCAGGTCTCTGAATTCTACTTATGCCACGAAGTGCAGTGATCCATTGTACAGTTATAATTTTATTTAAATTTCAAATTTGTTTAATCATTGGGTATATTTAATTTTTTTTCCCACTTCAAGTTGGTGTATCAATACTATTAATTATTGTGCTGCTCTGGAATATGAAAATATGACTGTTTTTACAGTCTATATTCCATAAAAAGGCGTAAATAGCATCAAATTCTCCATAAAAATTAATGGTACATTTTTCCATGTTCTCATAGAAAAAAAAAGAATTCACAAGTACCTCCTGCATCAGCACCCACCTTCCTCAAAATCCTTTAATGAGCCTTTTTTTTTTTGTTTTGTTTGTTTGAATTTGGTAGCCGTAATAATTTTTCATACAAATCTTGGGTATCGAGTTCTGTGTTGCTGGTTTGTTAGTTATAGCCTATAATAATGTAATTGGTATAGTTTTTACTGCTCCTGTATGTAAAACATTTATTTAAATCATCAGTCCTCCAATGGAGCTAACCACACATCCTGAATAGGTGAATTATTATCTAAAGAATAAATTTAAAAGAATAAATTTAAAAGAATAAATAATTGATTAATTGTTTTACCATTAAATAGTAATTAGTTTTCGATAATAAAGGCTTAATAGTTAAATAATTGACAATTACAAAGTTTAAAGGTTAATCAGTGCTTAATTATTAATAATGAAAATTTTAAAAAAAGTATTTTAGATACAGATGAAAATGCAGTATCTGCAGTGAATCTAGCAGTACCTGTAAAACAATATTTTTAATTGTATTAGAATGAGTCAGGATAGTGACACAGACTTCACTTAAATGAAATTATACAAAACACATGTTTCATGAGCATTCGCCCTCTTCTTCAGTTACCCTGTGTTGCAATAACATGCGTAATAGCTGATGACTTTAGGCTTATTGTGTGGAGAGTGGTGCTTTCAAGCTGGTCTGCTCTCCATGGCAACAAGCAAAGAGCAGTTAAGGATCTTCCAATACACTGGGTGACTTTCTCTCGGGTATCTCGTCAGGAGGAAAGGTTCTTGGCTCGTTTATGTATTGGTGACTATTCTTTTATACACAGCTACTTGCTTAACAGGGAAACTGCTTCAATCTGACTGCTTTGTAGAGCAGATTTGTCTGTATGTTATGTGCTTATTGTGTGCTTCTCTAAGAGCACTTCAAGCAGCTCTGCAGCTGACAAACACCCTTGTAGCGGTTCTAAGGGATGACCACAAAGTGGTAGATAGAGTTTTTAGATTTTTATCCTAAGTGACCTTCCCAATAAGAGTTTAGTTTGTTTTATTTCTTCTGGCGGATACTCCTGCAGTGCACAATCTGGTTTTTAAATTTTACAACTATTGAATTTAAGTGAAGAGGATTTGTTTTACTTACGTTTATATTGTCTCATTGTTCCTCTATGGTGGCCAATGCCATAGTTTTATTTATGGGTTTTTATCTCTGTCGTTGGCCACTTTTTATTCTTGATTTGCTTTATGTCTGCCCTATGCGACCATTTATTTTATAAGGGCGCTAATAACCATGCAATTGAACGCCCTTAAACCTTAGTCACCATCCTCCCCCTTCTCTTCTTCTTCTTCTTCTTCTTCTTCTTCTTCTTCTTCTTTATCTTCATCAGTTGAAGTACGGCTGATAGCTGGAACTTGTGCTCTGTGGTCTATTATGCTGGAAATATCTGGTGTTCCCAATAGAAGTAAATACCCATGTGGCAGAATTTCAAAATTCATGAGCCCATCTTTGTGTTTAGTGATGGAAATGTTCTCCCAAACTGTGAGTGCTGCCAAGTTGTTTATGGGTTTAAGCAACTTTGTCATTTTCTATTTCATGGTATGATGCCCAATAATGGTGGGGTTTAAGCAACTTTGTCATTTTCTATTTCATGGTATGATGCCCAATAATGGTGTGCCACTGCCAATTTATCCATCTGTTTTTGTTTGATGTGTCTGAAATGTTCTTTTAACCTTGTTTCCAGTCTTCTTTTTGTTTTACCAATGTAATGTAATTTTCGGTCCTTACAATCAATTTTGTGGATGCCTGTTCTGTGGTTAATGGGTATGGGGTCTTTAATGTCTGTTTTTAGTGCACTTTTAATGTTGAATTGGTCACTTGAAGCTACCTTTATGTTGTATTTTTTGAAAATTCTTTATCTGATGTTGTGTGATAAGTTAACTTTTCAAATGTAACGTTTGGCTTTTTTGTGTACTGAGTGGTGATTTTTTGTAGTGTTAATTTCTTCTTATGTTTTTAATTTTTCTATCAATTATGTGTGGGTTGAAACCATTGGCTGAGGCTATGTGTCATAACAAGTATGTTAAAGGGGCTATATAAATGAAAAAAATCAAACATATAATAGAACAAACAGAAATTATACCAAAATCAGATCAATTCAAATTGAATAAGCAAAACCATGTCTTTATGGTGTGCCAAAAATCCATAAACCAGACTAGCCTATGAGACCAATAGTCAATGACATAAACTCTCCAACGTACAAATTATTAAAATGATTGGTCAACAAATACAACAGCTTCCTTGAACATGATAATCTCTGTGTTAAAAATCTTTGGAACTAACAAAACATTTGGAACAGTAAACATTTTGAACCAAAGATTTGTTAGTCTCGTTTGATGTGAAATCACTATTCACCAGCATTCCAGTAAAAAAACCTCAAAACATGGCTCACAAACATACACTTACACAAGAAAGCAATAAAAGTCCTCCATACTTCTTGAAGAACTGAAAGAACTGTGAAATAACCAGAATTGCTTCCAATTTAATGTAGATTTTACAGACGATCCTCAGGCTTAGCCTTGGGAAGCCTATTTTCTCTTTTTTAGCAGATCTCTACATAGAACACCCTGAAGTTCACATAACCTCTAGTTTTCCTAATAAACCCATGGAAAAAACAAATTCATTGCATTTATCAAAAAATGGACATAGTATAAGGATAATGTGGGGTTATAGTTTTAGTGATTGATGTGTAGTGGTCAGCGGACAACAGGCAACTGCACAGGCATGTATCTATGACCTTTGTGTCACCTCTGCAGACAGTCACTGTGGTACCATAACAGTTGAATGGTGGTGTCAAAAGACACTCTAGGACATAGCCTTGCCATGTCAATGCGAGCGCACTCCTGTCGCACAACTACGGCCATTCAAATGGAGTTAAATTGTTGGCCTGTGTGAAGCTGGATGGACCTATTGACAAATTGCTGCACATGTTGGGCGCAATGTATCAGCAGTGTTTGATCTGTGGAACATTCTCACAATCATAGATCAGGTTCTGGGCGGCCACGTTGTACAGATGCACATCTGAATCAATGGATTGTACAGGCTTTGGTGGGTGCCCGAACAGCATCCAGGGAAGCGATCCAGGCACATGTAGCACCTGGAGTGTCAGCATGGACTATTGGAAACTGTCTTCTTGAAGCAGGACTCAAATCACGTGTGTTTTTGGTCAAGATACCTCTTACACCAGCACACTGCCATGCACGTCTCCTCTGGTGTTGAGAAAGAGCTGACTGGACAGTTGAATGGCACTCTTGTGGTCTTCAGTGATGAGAGTAGGTTCTGTTTGTTTGCAAGAAATGATTGTGTACGCGTACAATAGAGCTGGTGAGCGTAATCCAGAATGCATTCGTCCATGACACAAAGGCCCAATTCCTGGCATCATGGTGTGGGTTGCCATCAGTTACAAATCTCGCTCCCCTTTGGTGTTTGTGCAGAGACATGAAACCATTGCCAGCTATATCCAGCAGGTTATTAATCCTGTGGTACTGCCATTTCTTCAACAGGAAGGCGATGTGTTGTTTCAACAGGATAATGCACATCCCTATACAGCTGCTGCAACGAAACATGCTCTTCATAGTGTGGGACAACTGCCCTGGCCATAAGGTCCCCTGACCTCTCTCCCATTGAACATGTATGGAGCATGATGGGAAAGAAACTGGCTGGGTCTACACGGCAGGCCACAACCATTGCCGAACTGCAACAACAGTTGTTTAGAAATGCAGGTGATAGTTTAGCGGTGATCCCCAAAAAACTAGCAGAAGATTCTCTCAAATTACTAAACCAACAAGACAAGCACAAATAGTTCACTATAGAAATAGAACAACAACAAATTCTACCATACCTGGACCTAAAGCTAATACAGAAAGGACAAAAGATCACATATGGCGTCTACAGGAAGACCACACATGCAGGCAGTTACATAAAATACAATAGTTTCAACCTGAAACCTCACAAAGAGGAAATCATCAACAGCTCAGGGCACAGACTCCTCAGCATCCCACTCAACGCAGAAGAGTACAACACACAATACTTGCAATTATGACACATAGTCTCAGCCAATGGTTTCAACCCAGATGTAATTGATAGAAAAATTGAAAAACATAAGAAGAAATTAACATTACAACATATTACAAAAAAGGCAAAAGTTACATTTGAAAAGTTAACTTATCACCCATTATCAGATAAAGAATTTTCAAGAAATACAATGTAAATATAGCTTCAAATAACCAATTCAACATTAAAGATGCACTAAAAACAGACATCAAAGACTTCATACCCATGAACCAGAGATCAAGCATCTACAAAATTGATTGTAAAGAGCGCAAATTACGTTTCATTGGTAAAACAAAAAGAAAACTGGAAACAAGGTTAAAGAACATTACAGACACATCAAACAAAAACAGATGGATAAATCAGCAGTGGCTCACCATTATTGGGCACCACACCATGAAATAAAGAAATGACTAGGTTGCTGTAACCCATAAACAACCTGGCAGCATTCACATTTTGGGAGAATATTTCCATCACAAACTGAATTTTCATGACTTTTGAAATATTGTCCCATGAGTATGAACTTCTGTTGAGAACACCAGATGTCTTCACCATAACAGACCACAGAGCACAACTTCTAGTCATCAATCGGGCTTCAACTGAAGAAGAGGGCAAATGCCCTTGTAACATGATTTTGTGTAATTTCATTTTAACTGAGGTGACTTGCACTAATAGACTAAAACTACTTCACTTGTCTCAGACTTTGAGTTATTTCATTTAATATTTTAATCTCCTATAATTTAAGTTACAGGCTGGAGCTTGCAAAATGTTCTTGGTGTAGCAAGGAAGGGGTTTTCTACCCCCAAAAATAACCTCTGACAATCCATTTGTGCATTAGAGTATTGAATTTTATGGAGAGGAATGGTATGCAAGGCATAAATAGCTAGATTTTTTAAGTTTAGTTCCTCTGCTTGTTTGGCATTTCTTTGAAACCAAATAGTAGGATCTAAGGTCATTGCAGCATTATTCCTCCTATTCATGACTGTGATGTCTGCTCTCCTGTTTGAGTCACTTCAGAGAAGCTTTGTTTACCTCCCAGCCTTGTTGTTGCAGTATTTGAGCTATAGATGTTCTAACCATGTTGTGATGATTTTTATGCAGAGCTTCAGTACTCTGGCAATGGTTTCTGTCTTGTTGCAACCGATTTGGCAGTAACAGCCTTACTGTGGTCACATACATGACATTTTCACTGCATTTATGCATTCAGAAGTAGAAAGGGGCAACTTATTGGACATTGATGAATTAGCCTTAGGGCAGTCAACATACATGCTCACTCCTCTTCCTTTATGAGGCAAGAGACCCAATGCCCTCAAGATCAAGACTGCAATATCCTTCAGCTTTTTTCCATTGGCAGAAGTATGTCTGTATGAATTTTCAATCTTTGAAGGACCAAGTTTTGTTCTTTGTTGAGGTTCCAAACATGGGTAAGTGTATATGCTAAAGAGGAATGAGGTTGCTGCAGAAATTGAAATGTTGAATATATGCCTCCCATTCCATGTAAAGTATACCCTTTTCTCATACATTTTTGGCACTGTACAACATTGAATTTGGTGTATCATTAGGTAACATCCTGATCTTCATAGCATTCTTAATAATTTTAATCCAAATCTTTAAGAAACATACTTGATAATTGTATTAGGTCAATCCCGGCCATGTGCATTCATTAATTATTCCATGAAGTGCTAAGTCATCAGTGAGAGAGGGGTTGTGCTTTGTGAGCTGCACCTGTGGGTGAAGGAAGGAGGATATAAGTCATGATGGGAGTGGACATAATGACATATAGAGCAAGAATTGGTTGACTACAAAAGTATAGTGTGTGAATTTAAAAAACAATTTTGGAGAGAAGATTATAAACATATTGGTTTTAGGAAGTGTTCTTACCTTTTTGTTAATGATTAGAGGAATTGCGGCAAATCATGGCCCTACAGATATTTAAGCTATGCTAGAAAATTGAAACACTTAAAGAAAGAGTGGAAAGATTTCAGGAAAGGGAGAGAAAATATAATATAGTTTTCAAAGGAGTGAAGGAAAATAGGGATAAATGGCCAGCGGAAGAAATACTAGAAATAATGAAAGAAAAGCTGTAAATAGGTATTAATGGATAGGAAATTATTGATGCCTATTGAGTTAAGAGACAAATAGGAAAGAGGGAAATCATGGTGAAGCTAGCAAAATCCCAGCTAGTATATATGAGGTACTCAAAAGAGCCAAGAAATTGAAGGGAACAGATATTTTCATCAAAGATTTATCACCAAAGAAGACAGCTCCTCAGAGAAATTCAGTACAAAAAATGAAAGAAGCTAGAACTGAGTGAAAGAGAGCTTATATTAGAAACTTTCAGCTGTGGCGTGGTGGAGAAAGATCGATATATATATATATATATATGGACGAACTATAGGAGAATTGACTAGGCAGAGTGGAAATTATTCAGCAGACATTAATGGCAAAATTAGGTAACAAGACAGGAAGATCAAAGTCCAAGCAAACTGGAATGAATATAGGCAAAGGAGCAAGAAAGAGTCTGAATCAAAATTCCCTTGTAAGCATGGATGTGAGGACAACACACACAGAGAATACATCATTCAGGAGTGAAGAAAGTGGATAACTAGCTGATGGAGGTATGGCTGCTACAGTGGTAACAACAGCAGTGACAGGAGAAGGAGAGGGAGTTAGTGAAGTGACATCACCAGGAAGAGGGGAAGCAAAAGCAGCAAATGATTTGGTCTTTGAGGTGGGGGGGGGGAGACAATGGCAACCGACTAGTGAGGAGAATACAGAAGTAGAAGGGAAAGAAGATAGCATTCTCTCTTCTAATTAGCGCATCATTTTGGTTCTGGACAAAAATAAACCATCAGTACCAAGAGATGGAATTGAATTTAGGAACAAGAAAAGGAGGCTAGAACAATTTAGATTTAGATCTGACTCAAAGTATGGCAGAGAAAAAATATGGATATTACGATTTTGGAATTATGACAGAGTAAAAAACAAATGATACACAGGAAGGTTGGATCAGCTTGACTACCTTGAGATAGCTGAAAAGTGGTTAAAACAGGAATAGATTTATATAAAGGGATTTGAGTACATAGGGATAAAAGGAGAAGTGGTAATAAGATAGGGGAGGGTATCCAAAGGTATAGGTTTCTCTATAAGGAAGGCATTAAGGAAAGAAGTTACAGAAACTTAGTCTTGGAGAAAAGAGGGACTATGGACTATACTTAAGGACAGAAAATAGGTGAAAAGTGGAATATATGTATAGGAATAGTTTATCATCACCCTCTTCACTGGCATTTTCATAATCCTGGCTCTGTAATCATTGGGGGGAAGATATAGAAAGATTAAAGGAGAAATTTGTGAACTTGGAAGTTATATTAATGGGAGACTTTAATATTTGGATAAAGTGACGTATATGGTGGAAATAGCTGGATGAATAGTGAATTACTGGAGAAACTATAGAAGTTTAGATGGAGCAAAGACAAGTTAATTGGTAGAGGGTATGAAAGATTCATAAAATTTTGTGATTAAATGCCTTGGATATTTTGTATGGGAAATTGGTGAAGATAAAAATGGGGTAATTTATCTCGTAAAATAATTTTCCAATTGAAATGAAATTTGGTGCACATGTTATACAGAGTAAAAATTTCAAAAAAATTCATTAAGAAATATGGAATTTTGAAATTTCACTCCCAGAGACAAGTAGATCACATTATTGACTGGACAAGGGCTGTTGCAATTTACAATTATGTCCTTTGGCCTCTGCAATGCACCAGCCACTTTCCAGTGTCTCGTGGAAACAGTGATGAGGGTTGATATACAATACCTGCCTACTCTATCTGGATGACATTGTTTGACAGCAACTTTGAAGAACATCTCGAAAAACTGACCAGTATACTAAAAAGGCTGCAGTCAGTTAACTTGAAGCTGAAAGCAAAAAAGTACCAACTCTTCTGCAAGGAAGGAAACCACTTTGCCACATAATCTCACCTCAGAGAAAGTTCAGGCATTGAAAGTTTGGCATAGCCTGAAAGACTAAGGAGAGCTGTGAAACTTCCTGGGGCTATGCAGCTACTGACGCCGTTTCATCAGAGGTTTCCCAACATCATGAAACCCTTCAGTTGTCTGGCTTTACATAAGGTCAGAAGAGCCTGAGAGCACATTCCAGGTGCTTAGGTTAGCTCTCTGCAGTGCTCCTATTTTAGGATTTCCACATCTTGGTGGTGACTTTTCCTTCCACAAGTATCTCTGTGGTCAGCCATTCCACCTGAGGACTTGCCACTCCACTCTCACCAGGCAGTTAAGTTTTAAGAACCTAGAGGGTTAGACAGCCCAATGGGTCCAGAGGCTGCACGGGTACAATTTTACATCAGAATGTTGGAAAGTAAGAACCCACTCTAATGCGGATGCCATGTCCAGAGGAGTGCTGCACTAAGGTTGAGAAGAAGAAGCAACTCATAGTTGTCCATGCTATATGAGCAATGTCGTCAGCTGGATGGGGTAGAGGTGAGGAGGGAGCAGCTCGTGCACACTGATTTGGGGCCAGTTCTGGGAGAAGTGGAGGCAGGGATTAAACTGAGCTGGTAAGACATCACACCCAGGAATACTGTGCACAAGTCTTACTGGACCCAATGGGACTCATTAAAAATCAAGAATGGAACACTGTTGAGAGTATGGTAATCATCTGGTAAGCATCCACCCACAGTCAGATAGTATGGTTGAGCAGTACATCAAGACAGAAGAACATTTAAGGAAGATTATGGCCAGTCACCAGAGATAGACTCGGATGTCACGGTGTCACTTTTCTTGTGGTGTACTGCTCTTTAACCCACAAGCCTCCAGGTTGACACCAGCCAATTTGGTGCTTGGCAGAGAGTTGCATCTACCATGTGCCCTGATGTTCTGGAGTCCTCCTGGGGCAGAACAGTCAACTATGTGGAGCCAACTTTGAGATGTGCATGAGATGGCATGTCAAAACATCCAGGTGGAGAATGACTGGTAGCGAATGACTGGATGAAGACCCATAATGACCGGCAGGTCAAAAGCCAAGGTTTCCAGTAGGGTGATCTGGTGTGGCTATATTGCCTTATATATACCAAAGGACATGATCCCCAAGTTTCAACACCCATGGCAAGGGCCATACCATGTGTTGATGATAAAATATATTGTCTACTGCATCTAGAGCTTGCCTCGAGGGAAGAGGCTGGTAGAACACTTGGATTGTCTAGCCCATTACGATAGTTCTGGTTAGGATTCAAGCCCTGAAGAGGGAGAATGTGGTTCAGTAACATGTGTATTAAGTACATTCATGATAGTTCTGCTGGTACGTTTGTCAGATGACTTAGTTCATAAGGGCATGGTATATTTCCCACCATAAACACTAAGCCTATCAGGTTCTTGCTGAACTGCCTAGTTCAACATGTATTACTGCTTTGAGCAAAGTAATTAAAATACTATATGCATACAGCATATCGTACAACATGTATCGATTTGTGGTCATCTCCTGAATTTGTAGTTAGACTGCTTCCTGAAGTAATCCCAGCATTAGCAGGAGCTGACTTTGGTATCTGGATGTTTCTCACAGAACTACTTCCATATCCATTTTAGATTGAGACCAGCACTTTGTTTTTCCCCATAGTGCAATTCTTTCACTGGAAAAAAAATGTATGTTTTCTTGTACAAGTATTTGCAAATCATGAGATTTTAAATTTGAAACATCCCAGCCTCTTTTGCCTTTTGGCTTTTTTCCTGCTAATTTAAATGTGAATGTATTTCACATGTACAGAAAATTCTGAAGGATATGCCTCAAAACATACATCATGATGCTGGTCTCCTACAAGAATATTGTATTTCAGTTATACCAAAATTGTTCTGATGCTGGTCTCCTACAAGAATATTGTATTTCAGTTATACCAAAATTGTTCTGTTTGAATCAGGTTTTCTTGGACATAGCTGTTTCATATCATGAATGATAATCAGCCCTAGAGGAAATAAATCCTGTTTATTCTTTGAAGGTATGTTCCAGAATTTCATGAATATACCCACAGTTTTCTTTTCTAATATATTCTAAGCATTTCCGTTGTATCTGTTGGAGAGGGAAAGCACATAAATAAAATATTTGCAATGAACAAATGGTACATACTGATTGATGTAAAATAATCCTTGTGTAATAAGCAGTGGCATTTCAGAGGGACACCAGAAGACACCCTCAGGACACTTTAACAAATGTGCACAGGAAAGATTATAAAAATGTCTTTGACTTTGAATTTTATGTAATAGAGCTTTTTCAATCAATAACATGAAAGTTAGGAAATTTTGTGTTTACAATTAGTGTGACTGTACATATCTCTTCATATGTGTTAATGTGGAACTGCTCACTGGATTTGTAGTTTTATTTTGAAGAAGAATATGAATGTTCTGCAGAGAGCTGGGTATATTGTCATCATTTACATTCAGGCCTTAAGCTAATATGTGCCTCGGGCATATGCACAGGTATTATGAAGCATATTTATATGAACAGTAAGAATCTGAAATGACATGTTTATTTTTTATGCACTAATGATATTTATAATGAATAAACTAGTATGAGAGGTTAACTTATCTGAACTTAGGTAAATTATGTAGTAATATTGTTGCCTTTAGTCAGTGTAACAGAAAACCGCTAAAGCTCTGATTTACAATATTGTGTTTGACAAGGATGTGTGGAAAATAGTCATCAAATAGCAATGAATTTTATTAAATAATGCAGACAGATACGTGTTAAAGTGGTTTCAATTTGTGCTGAATATAAGATATGCATTCATGCTTACATTTGTAGTTGCCCTGATTCTGTCATAAAATTTAATGTGTGTAAACAAATACTTGCTGTCAGAAAAAGGTAAACACAAATCCTCCAAAACCCAGTGATATAGAACATAATAAAAATAAGTGAATTATAGATAACTTCCAAAGGAAATTAAAGAAGAAGCAGTAATCAAGGAGTTTAACAAGCACCACAGCCAAATGAAAACTTAGAACAAAGAAAGATTAAAATGATGTAACATTTTAAAAGATCTTGGGCAAAGTTCAATCTGATGAAGAGCTGAAATTAATTACCATTTAAAAAATGATATGGACATTAAAACCAATAACAGAAGCTTGTAAAAAATGTCTGTTCCTTCGAAACTGCAGCCATCAAGTTCAAAGGTAAATAATTTGAACATCACTAATGGTTTTATTCAATTAAATCCAAGAAAAAATTACCATGTCAATATCAAAACCCAGTGAGAGTGAACAGTAACTTCTTGCTGCTTCGTTGTTACTACAATAGTGGATGCACTTATTTGCTCAATGATCCAGTGTGTAGTTATGGACTAAAATGTTTATACTGAAACTTCAAATTACTAGCTTGAAAAAACAAAGACATATTTAGGTGTTGATTAAAACAATGAGACCAATGAATGTATGTGAAAATGCAACAGAAAGCCTCTTCAAGTGTTAAGTAAATGGAAATGTAAAGTAATGTTTAAAACTCATAACGTTCTATCAATAGACACAGCAGTTTTGGCAGTGCTTACATTTACAGCTACTCGATTTACTGTTCTTATTTAAATATTTTGTTTTTATAACATTACTACAGATTATTGCATTTTAATGTTTAATTTTCTTTAAGGTGAGCATAAATATCTGCTAGCACAACAAGCATGGCTATGAAGTTTGCTGAATACCAACTAATGATGCACAAATGGGTTCTGCATTGTAAGCCTCCACCAGGAGCCAGAGGGTTGGTTTCTTAAACAGAGTTCCATTTCATCTTCATTAAACAGCATAAAACATGCAATATTGCTTTAATCCATATAACGCTTCATGGCCTTTCTCCATAATTTCCATGATAAAACTTTTCTGTTTATTGTATCAAATGCCTTCTCAAAATCTGCAAAGAACATGTATACCCTTCCACTTTTTTTACTAAGATATTTATTTATTATTTTCTTTATTATAAACATATTATCTGTTGTTTGCTTTTCTTTTCTGAAACTTCTTAAAATTCTGACAACTTCCTTTCCTGTTCTACCTAATGTTTTACTCTTTCTGCCAGTATCCCAGTGTAAATTTTTCCTAAAATAGATACCAAACTTATTCCTCTGTGGTTTTCTGGTTTGTTTGGTCCCTTTATATATAGGTACTCTCATGCTTATTTTCCAATGTTCTGGGATGTTCTCACTTTCCTTTATTTTGTTTAATACCTTTGTCATTATTCCTAAGCCCTTTCCCATTTCACCATATATTTTCCAGAATTCTCCAAGAATTCCATCATACCCTACTGCCTTTTCTTGTTTTATACCCTTTAATTCTTGGTAGACCTCTTGTGCTGTGAATTGACAGTCCAGTTTATCATTTGTTATGTCCCTTATTCCTATTCTACTTATTTCTAAATTTGTCTTTTTTCTATCCCCAATCAGTTTTCTAAAATATCACTGCCATTCATTTGGTGTAGTCTCATTTTTTTTTTATCTGCCCCATCTTATTTGCCCTTCTTATTGCTTCCCAAACTTTTTACTGTCTTTTCCCTCAATAGCCTCCTTTACCTTTTTCCCCATATTTTCCTGCCACTCTCTACTCTTCAACTCTTGAATATGTTTATATCCCCATTTTTTAATCATAAGATTTTTTTCTATCCGTGTCTTCTCCTGTTCCCTCCATCTAGTAAGTTCTTTGAATACTTCCTTTCTTTTTGTCCTACACTCTTCATCTTCTTCCTATTTTGCCTTATTTCCATTTTTCTCCCTGCTTTTGTTACTAATAACTAGTAGCTGCAATGCTTTTCCCGAATTTTCTTCCCCGATATTTACCATTATTTCTTTCTCTAGAATTTGCCCTACTGTTGATTTTACATCTTGTATAAAACCCTATCTTTGTTTCTCCCTCCATTTAAGTGCTCTTATTCTTTTTATTTGCATTTTTTCCCATTCCTGCACCGGTTGTTCTCCTACCTTTGCTTTCAGTTTTATGCCCATTAACAGGGGAAAATGCCCATTGCTCGCACATATGTTTGTAACTTGAAGTTGGTTACCATATATATATAAAATATTATTTGACCACAATATATATTCGATTACACTTTGACCATTTATATTTATAAATGTATATTCCCCCTGTTCATCCTATCCATACTTTTGTTCAGGATATCAAGATCATTTAGTTCACAAAACTGAATAAATTTTTTGCTTCCCCTATCCACTGTTTTGTCCTTGCTATGCCTAAGATGCTCTTTTTTTTTGTAACATGTTACTTATATCCCACCCCTCTGTTAGATTTACATAATTTTTCCCCTATGCTTACATTAAAATCACCCATTATTACTATCTCTATGTGTATGTATTTACCCCTTAGTATCTCTATATCTTTCTCTAAAAGATTATATAATTCTGGATTATGGAACTGCGAGGTAGCTGGCAGGTTATAAGCTATACCTGAATATATGTTTCCGTCATCTACCTGTTTTTCTTGATTATAACCCATAAAATCTCTTTCACCACATTTCTTTAACTGTTGTACTCAGGATGATCTTAATGAAAAATCCCAACCCTCCTGATAATTTCCCTTTTTTTGCTAACATTTCTCCCTGCCTCCCCACATAGTTAAAGCCATTTATTTCTATATCATCCTCTTTTAGCCAAGTCCCTGCCACTGCCAGATAGTCTAGCTTTTCCAGTAAATGTTGTAAACTTCCTGTATGGAATTTGTTTTTCAAACTTTCACAGTTCCAAAACCCCAGTGCCTTACTTTCTGCTATTGTGATCCTGTTCTGTCCCTAAAAGCTCTGAATATTTCTAAGTTTTGTTTACTTCTCTGCCTGTAACCTTCCATCGATGCTTGTGTACATAAAATACAAGATGAAGATCACGAGTTGCTGTTCAGGTTAGGCAACACCTCAAACCAAGAAAACAAACATTTTCCTGTTAAAATGTTAATTTTTGTCAAAGGTACAGGAGAGGGACATGGAAGGTCAGCATGTTATCATCTAACTGGAATGCACTCACATTATTAAAGCATATTTAAGAAAAGAAGTATTGTTTACATTACTCTTATGCATTGCTATTTGTATTGTGAAGAGGCATGAGTCATACTGTTGCACTTTTAAACATAATCCAGATTTCAATGTATTAATTTAGGTTCAACAGTGACATGCTGATGCCCTTCTAACATCAAATGATAATCTATGTTTTGATCCAAGATAGTGGATGGTAGGTTGCTGGATTGTGCCCTGGCTTGTCTAGTTGTTAGAGCAATTAATTAGCTGTCTCTATTCTCACTGTGTGATGATTGTGCATTAGTTAATTTGTAAGAAAGACATTTTCTTTGAAAGGGTAGGTTTGTAAACTGCACTTTGGAGAAGATGAAATCAAGTTTATTACTGTTTATTTACATTTCATCAATAATGAAATAAGAGTTTAGTAGAGCACCCTTGATCGCAGACAAGACAAAATGTGTTCTTTGCAGTGGCATATGGTGATCATTCAGATAGCAATGAATATTAAAGTTTTAAGTAAACAATAATAAATCAAGGGACACAATTGCCTTGATGAAAATCACAATCAGCAGTAGTATTAATCAAAGGAATAAACATTAAAAATAAAAACATAAGTTATAGTAGTTTAAATTAAAGGTATACATATTAAAGATAAAAATTGCAACCAAAATGGTTTAAATTGAAAGAATATATACTGAAACACAACATTTAATAAAGTTAATTTAAGTAAAACTTAACAGAAAGAGTTAATTTCTGGATTTAAATTCACTTTTGACACTTTGGTAATCATCTTTGTGAGATCAAGGGAATTGAAAACCCATCCTTCTCTCCTGGAAACCAAATTTATTAGTTTTGTCTTTCTTTTGAACCTATCCTTTTTCTTACTTCTCTTAGTAAGTGAGCTTAAATTGAAATGGCTGCAAAATGGGAAAGTCTTGTCTTCAACAGTAGAATTCTGAGCAACGTTTAATTCTCTTCAGTGCTGAAAACAAACTTGCTACTAAAAATTTACTCTCAGAAATTGTGTACAGAATGATAGGAACATTTTAAACCACAGAAAATTTCGTTTTAGCGTTGAGTTTTAGCATTGCCTTAGTGCTCAGTAGTTCAAATTCATTTGTGGTTTTATTTCTAAACTCTTGTACTGTACACTATAGTCAGTTCTTTTCCCAATCGAATGGCATCAAAGTACTTTTCAAATGTATATATGAAACTTTGAAAGGTGGTTTTGGTGAACTGGTACATAGTTTTCATGTGAACAATTTAGAATAATCTTAAAATTTTACGTCTAAACAGTTATCAACGTTATCAAACACTTCAGAATAAAAAAGTTTATGTTCATTAGTTTCCTCTTCGAAGATTCCTCTAATTGAGACACGTTTTATTGAAAAATCAGTCCTCAGTCATTATGTAATGCGGCTATCAAGCGACAAGTTTTTGGATGTTCTACTGATATTTGTTTTTAAGCATGTTTCTATATTACATTCATATCAACGATAATTAATATTTTGTCGAATATGTTTAAGAGAAAAAAAAATTTGAAATCTTCCTTTGGTACTGAAATATCTGAATCAATTTTTTGAGAGTTTCTAACATAGCACTAAACACAGTAGTATATTAGTGTTTAGTACCATTATAAATTCCTTTAAACACAGAAGAGGTTTCTAAGTAGGTACTGCGCTAAAAGAGGACCATACACTGTAGTGCGCTTCAGCAGTTCTACACAACCACCTTGATTAACAGCTTTGCTGCTTGACCATATCTTTGAAAGGCCGATTCTTGTTTTTTTCAGAAAATTTAATGTGCTATTTAGCCTTAATCCTTTTAGAAATAACCTTGTTTCCACTTTTTTATTTATTTTGTATATTTCATTTTAGGGCGGTCATCAATACCCTTTCTATTCTACTCTAAAAGCAGCTATTGGTACAGACAATTTTAGATGATTAACAGACAGTCCGTGTTCAGCTGATGCTCACCAAATTTTTCAAATGTGTTTACCTAAGCTGATGCTCTATGTATGCTCTTACTGTTAACTCCTCTTTGAAGCTAGCTTCGTTGGAGTAGTGAAACACACATGCAGCCTGTGACCTCCAGAAGTGTGTGTGCGAGTCTCTCGCTGCTCAGTTGAAGCTCTACAGAAATTGCTTCGGCTGCTCACAATAGTTGCCAGTAATGTAACGCTCAGATCTACGTGTTTGGGAGAAGCATTAGGATTTTTCTACATATTATTAATAAATCTAGATATTCTCTGTCCCCATGTCATATGGTTGTGTTAGGATGCTCGTCTTCAGACAGAAGTTCCCGGTTCAATTCTCACAAGTATTGCAGTTGTTACTGTAGCAGCACTTTCATTGCTTCCGCTTCCCCTGAATGCACGTCATTGGTTGTTTGTCAGTTGGTTCCATACTTTCCAGGAGAGACATATTGATGCATTAAGGTTGAAGTTTCATTGTAGCAAAGAAGGTTATGGGGCCCAATCTCTGTTCTAACACACATTAAAATGTATTCTGCAATGATAACAGTTAAAAATATTAACATTCAGGAAAGAAAAAATGAATTGTCATGCCAGAGGCATTAAGCATGTTATATTTTATAATTCTGCAAAGTCCTGCATGATAAGGAGGTACTTTAATAATCCGTTATTAATGACGATACTACAAATGGAAATTTATAAACTTCTGCACACACCACTTTTGGTTCTAGCAATAAAAACTAAAACAACTACTTTAAAAGTACCATTAATATAACAAAAATATTAACTTTTGCATACAATACTGGTTTGATGGACCTGCTAAAAGCCCAAGGATGTGTCATACATCCAATTTTGCTCTCTTAGCTTTAACAGTTATCAGTGTGTCCCCATTCTTTCCTTACAATTTTTTCCTGGTTAAATTATATAACCTGGTAAAATATTCTGAAAAACTGCCTTTTCTCTTCTATTCACTGAGGCTCATTAATAAATTCTGATTTGTGATGTAAACCAAGACAATATTGCCTAAAATTACTAACTGAAAAATTTCACAATGTTATTTCAAATTTTTAGGTTAACATATAGAATGCATAAGGGAAATGGGAACATCCACAGTATCTCCCATTGCCGGAACGCTGAGATCAGGTTATGATTTCTCACACAATTCTATCCTGACTGCCTCCATGGTCGAGTGGTCAAGCTGAATTCTCACCCAGAGGTGTCCGGTTCAATTCCCAGCTGGGATGGGTAATTTTTCTTAAACCGCAATCATTCCCTGTCTCCCACAGAGTCTGGAAATATGTGTATGTGTGTGTGTGTGTGTGCATGCGTGTGTAAAAGAAAATGATTCAAACCTACAATCAACGAGTTGTTTCTAATGCAAAGCCTTCTTATATGACCTTAGATGTTAAAGGGTGCTATATAAATGAAACGATAGAAGAAAGAAAAAAAATTATAATAATTCTGTCCTGGCCCATGAACAAACTTCAGGTTGAATACTCCTTATCATCTGTGTTGTGTGTCAATTACATTAGATTATTCTTATTGATCCTCTGAAATGGTTTCCAAAATGTTTGCATTTAACAAAAGACTCTTTATGTACAATACTTAGATAAAAACCAAATCAGTAGACAGGTGTTCAGACAATTTCAGGATAATTTCCTAGTATTCCAGGTCTAAATGGAAAACTGTAAGATGTCTGGAATAAGCTAAGAACAAAGGGATTGCTGAAATGCTAAACCTAAGAGGCAAAATAGGATTAATGTCCTACCAAAGGAAAAAATCAACAAATAATGCATCATACAAATGCTCTCCAAAGCAATATCCAATATGTGGAGCACAGCAGTTGGATGTGTCAAAAACATTTACTAATAGAGCTGCTAAACTTTTAAAATTAAACCTTACAGAGAGATTATTGTTCATAAACTTTAACCTTGTGAGGACAAGGAATGCCAGGAATGCAGAAGTTTTAGAATGAAAGATCCTAGTGCAATATACCTACAGTGAGTGGAACACAAGCACATTCATGGGCCAACAATGTAGGGAATGCACTGTATATAAAATTGCAAACTAAGTACCCCATCTTGCCTTTTAATTAACGTTAATGTTAAATAGAACATAAATATCTTTCCATAAATGACTTTTTAGCATAGATACAGTGTTTATGTAAGTGTTTGGATAGGTATTAGGATGATTATACTAATTAGTTCTTTTAATTACAAAAAAAAAAAAAAATACATGGAGAGTTGTATAGTTTCATTCTGTTTTTAGCAAAGGACATAGTTTAATGTGGGTCACTTGTAACACTGCTCTCTCAGTTCCAATTTGCTGAATTAAATAAATTCAAGTAAAATATGCATAAAATACTTAATCAGCTTAAAAGTAAGAAAAGGAAGAGTGTACAAGAAACGTTTAGATTTTGTATAGGAGAAAAACAGAAGAATGACTAAAATCATCCAAAAAGAAGGTGAAAAAGAACATGCTGCAACTGACCCTCTTCCCCATTTTTATTTTCTTTCAACACTTATAAAGAACCCTACTCTCCACTCAGTGCATGATGTAATATACGAATTCTCCCTATAATGTTCTTTGTCTTATATAAACAAATGAAACATTACAAATCCACTGAATGATGCACCTCTCCATGGCATTGTAGAGGATCTGGATGATATAATATTTGCAACTTAGGCACACAACTGATTGTCAGTTCCTCATACCTGGTGTAGCGAAATAATTATGTAGTTTAAATTTTTTGTATATGGTCATAGCGTACTTGCAAATATAATACTCATCCTGAAATAGAAATATGAGCCCCCAACTTGATTATACCATTGCATGTTTAAGTCACATCTGGAAGTTCTATATGTAGCAGTGTTTTATATGCTTTCATATGCTATCCATAGGGCATATCTTTATTAATATGTTATATTTTTTATAGTGATGGGATGATAATGATAGTGATTTTTGAACACCAATAGTCAATACTCGGCTATAAGAAATTGTAAATGCAATATCTTGTTCATTGAATTATGTTCTGCTTGGTAGTATCCTGTATATAGATGTATGTAAACAATTTTGGTGACTAACTTGCACTATTTAATTTAATGTGACTGATATTGAAGCTATATAGCTGCATATAAATATATTGTTGCTTTACCCATTTTCAGATGTTGTGGCATCATGCTTTGTTAGAGGTGGGGAACTCGTACTTTGCTTTGTCAATAAGGTTCCATGAACTTCACTCTGTGAATGAATATAATTCTTTGGATTTTTGACTTAACACTGCATGAAAATATTTTTATGCATAGTATGCACACTCCTCTATTATTAATATTGTTTACTTCAAAATAGTTCCATGTCTTCACTTATGTTTTATTCAATATTACTGTGTACTTTGGTAAAACAAAATGCTTACAGAAATTTGTCATGGTATACCCGCTAGCTGCACTCATGACCCAAGTTTGACTTGTATAAACACAAACTAACAGATGGAAGGAAAGAACAAATTTGTCCATGTGCTGTATCACCTCATGTCTTATGTTCAGATTTATTTCTGAAATTTAACTCAGTTATACTGCATGTTAGAGGCATGTATAAAATAACATACTCCCATTTTTGGGGTGGGGGGGCTGTTTTCATTTAGACATGAGATTCTATGAAATTTTGCACTGAATCACCTACAGAAAGTGCAGTCAAGGTCTATCAAGAACTATAGTCCAGCAATTCTTTGGGTGTGTGGAAATAACGTGAAGTCTAGATTCCTTTCATTCAGTTAAAATTAAAACACAATATGTTACAATAAAGTTAAAAATTTAATAGTGTTCAAAAAATAACCAACTTTACCCCAAAGTATTACATACAGGGTGTATATAAATGAATATCAGGGTTTTAACTCTTTATAATATTTATTACATTCAACATACAGTTATGAATGATAGGTCAAATGAAAAAGCAACTCAAACAGTTTTACCAAGAAGCTTATAAATGTTCAATGTGACTACCCTTTGTCACACGGCACACATCAAGTCTATTGCCGAGTTCTTCCCAAACGTTGATAAGTGTGTATTCAGTAATTGTAGCAACAGCTGCTTCAATCCGGTTTCTTAATTCAGGGAGGTCAGCTGGTAGTGGAGGCACGTATACACAATCCTTCATGAAGCCCCAAAGGTAAAAATCGCATGGCGTTTGGTCAGGAGAACGTGGAGGCCATGCATAGCAAGCCCTGTCATTGGGGCCCTTGCAGCCTATTCAGTGCTCGGGTACAGTGACGTTCAACCAATCGCATTCTGCATTATGCCAGTGAGGTGGCGCACCATCCTGCTGGAAAATGAAGTTCTCTGGCTCATTTTCTTTCAACTGAGGGAAGAGCCATTGCTCTAGTGTATCAAGGTAAGAAGTGCCAGTTACAGTAGGTTCACCAAAAACGAAAGGCCCATAAACTTTTCGCCGGGATGCGGCACAAAAACATTCACTTTAGGGGAATCTCGTTGCATTTGTACCATCTCGTGAGGATTTTCTGAGCCCCAGATGCGCACATTATGAGTGTTAACATGTCCACTAAGGTGAAAGGTCAATTCATCACTGAAGACAACACGATCCACAAAATCGTCATGAAACAACATGTCGTTTGCAAATTTGGCACATTATCCGTGGTCTGTCGGCTTTAGAGCCTGTAATAACTGTAAACGGTAAGGACGTAGCTGTAAGCATTTTCTTACAACTTTCCAAACAGTCAACACAGGAACTTGTAATTCGCGACTAGTCTTCCGGACTGATTTCTTTGGGCTATGAATAAATGACTCTCTCACTCGCTCAACAGTCTCTTCACTTACTCCTGGTCGTCCCAAGTTCTTCCCTTTACAAAGGCAGCCGGTATCTTCAAACTGATTATACCATCTACGAATGTTTTTATTACTAGGAGGATCACAACTGAACTTACTATGGAACGCACGTTGCACAGTAACTACAGATTTGGTCTTTGCAAACTGCAAAACACATAATGCTTTCTGTTTACTAGTCGCCATCTTTGCTACTGCCGCTGTCTAGCAGATTGGGGTAGAAACATTACATGCACATGCGCACTTGTGCCAACAAACAAAACTGTTTGAGTTACTTTTTCATTTGGCATATCATTTATAACTGTAAGTTGAATGTAATAAATATTATAAAGAGTTAAAGCCCCGATATTTATATATGTACACCCTGTATAATTTGATACCACAATTGTTGAGAATATAAATGTGTCGGCAGTATCGATGTCCTATCCCTAGTTTTAATATCATATACCTTATACTGTCTGGCTATGAGAAGAAGGCAAGCAAGAGCAATGTGCTATACAAACATTTTGTGTCCTGGAAATAAGGTTCTTGAATGCTGTCACCAATTAACATAAATATTGCTGTCAGAGAGTTTGCAGGCTATCATTGTGAATCTAGAATTATTAATGATACCTATCACAGTATTTTTTATATGTGGTAACATGGGTGAAATGAAATTTAGTTCTATTTATGGATGCTGTTTAACTGAAAGACCACATAATTTTGCTCATTAGCCTCTTTATCAGGCTTGAGGTTCTTTTAGGTGTTGTAAATCTATGACATGAGATCACTGGCTTTACTTCCTGTCCAAAAAAGCCACGCTAAAGAGTTTAATGCCCACTTTTACTACATATGGTACCGCAGGCGATGACACTGATCGAACACCAGTGGAATCAATGGTGAGGGAAACCAGAGAACCTGGAGGAAACCTGCCTTTGCGCCGATTTGTCTGCCGCAAATTCTCCATGTGGACATGAGTGATCTAACCATTCAGCCATGGTATGGTCAGGCAGCATGGCTCATACGCATATATACATTTCATAGATAACAAATCAATGTGTGAGCAGATAACCTCCTCTCGCAACTCAAGTCCTCATTTTCTTCATTGTCCTCCATGGTTTAAGGGTAATATGCTAGTCTCTATTTCCCAAGGTCACAGGTTCAAACTTGGTGGAGGACTATGAATTTTTTCAGACATAAAAATCCTGAGCATGGCTTCCTTGAGAAGGGAACCAAAGCCATTGGTACTATGTTGTACGTTTATGGTACATAAAAGAACCTCAAGCCTGATAAGAGGCATCTGAGCAAAATTTCATGCCCAGTATAGAATGGGATGCTAAGAACTGCAGCAGCTAAATGAGTGCCCATAAATAAAACTCATTTTAATTTATCTCATCTCATTTTCTTCCGATGGTTCAACAGTATTTACTGCTAGGTTTAATGCCTTTGCATCTGACCTTTTAGGCAACATAGTGAAACAATTCGGCGGTGTGACCATACAATGAAGGAATTAGAGTACTATCGTGGGCAGCATCGTGCAGCAATGAATCAGTTGGAAGCAGCAGCTCAGGAATCATCAGCATTACGTTCAAAATATGCAGACTTGGTTACAGAAAAGCAGCGTTTGGATCGAGAAATACAAAGCCTACAAAAGGAAATAGGCGAACTTCGATGTCAACAACAGGTAAGTATTCTTTGACTAATTTCCTTATTTTAGTTTTTTAAATGTGTAATATACGTGCATAATAGTCAAATCTGGCTTTAAACTACTTTAGCTTTAGAAATAAACTAATAGTCATCTTGATATGATTGTCTATACTGATAATATTCTTTTCTTTTAAGTGTTGTAAAATTGAAATAGTAATACAAAACTGACTGACAATGGCCTTTACTCTAATGTTACTAAGTGTATGAAAACAAAGTGAATTGGTGAAATATTATAAGATTCAACTTCTTTGTATAATATTTACAGCCATAATAGGCATATAGTCTTCCATTGATTAATTTTCAAAAGTTCTAATATGTAAAATACTGTTTGGGCTTGAATGCATAAAAAAAAGTTGTCAATGTTAGTAAAATGTTTATAAATGATGGATAATTAACATAAATGTAAATTCTATGTATAGGTCATTTTTACTTTCAGAAACCAAAACCTATCATTGTAGAATTACTGCTTGCATATGCTGGTGTACTTGAAATGCTGTATCAGCTAAAAGTTTATATAATACATATCGTTATGAACTACCATATAAGAAAGTGTCATGAGAACTAATCACTGATACATCATGCTGTAAACAGAAATAGGATTGCAAACTATTTCCTCATAACACTGGACAACAAACTTTAGACTTTTTGTTTGTGGCATAAATGCAACCTCACTTTTCTTAAGGATTACATTATGCTCAACATGAATATGACAACAAAAATGCTAGATTGGTTCTGCTTTGCGAAGAATATTAAGGAAAAATGCGATAGTGTTTTTTTTTCTATGTAAATCTGTCTGATGTCTTGTAAAACAGATTCTTGATTGCTTACCTTTACTAAATATGCTTTCTCTTTGCTTCCCTCTTATAGTTGAGTTGAGGAGCATCCCTGATGCACGTCCAGAGCTAGTCAGCTAGCATTCTTGCATTCCATGTTTCCCTGGTAATGGTAATGTTGTTGTTGGTGGTGGTGGTTTTTTTTAATTTTTTTTTTTTTTTTTTTTTTTTTTTTTTTTTTTTTTTTTTTTTTTTGGTGGAAATGTTCACCATGCTCATTGCTTACTTCCTGACAACTTCCAGGAAAACAATTCAGATGGGAGTGTAAAAAAGTGTACTTTAAGGGACATTTTGCATCCCATTTCATGATAAGATTACAGCAAATTTGTAACATGAGCCTCATAGTTTCCAGCTCATTTGTTTCCCAAAAAATTGTTTACGACTTCTCTGAAAGAAATCCATGCCTCTTTCTCAACATCATCTAAACATATACCTGATCTCAGTGAAGTTGACAAATCTGTGGGCCAAAAAACTCATTCCTTTGGTGGGGGATGAATTTCAATGTTCTTTCTATGGTAAAAAACCAACCAAAATCTAATATGTGTGAAAAAGTGGTTGAGTCTAATGGTTCTCGCTACTTAGTTATAGCTAGGTCAGAGGAAGAAAGAAAATTTTCGTCTGTGAGCCCTTTCACCATCCAAAAGGGATTAGATAACATTGCTGGTATGGCTAACTCTTTTGTTAGAGCCCGAAAAGGTACACTCCTGGTTGAGGCAATGTCAGCATCCCAGGCAGCGAAAATACTTTGAGTGAAAATGTTAGGCAGCTAAGGTCGAAAAGCACAAGACCTTGAACTCCTCATGTGGCGTTAACACTAGCCGCATATTAGATAGTTTGTCCAATGAGGAGAGCTTCAAGAGGATCTGGCAGAACAAGGCGTAACATCCCTTTACAGGATTTAATGGAAATTAAATGGTGATTTAATACCTAACCGTACCATGTTTCTTACCTTTGATCGAGTAGATATCTCTCAGAGGATTAAGGTAGGGTACAAAGCCATCAAAATTAGACCCTATTTTCCGAAAACCTTATGATGTTTGTGCCAGCAGTTTGGGCATACTAGTTAATTTTGTACAACTCAGTCTACTGTGCTATCTGTGTCTGTGCATCGCACAATGGGGATTGCACTACCTTTCCATTTTGTGTGAATTGCAGCCGGGAACACCCATCTAGATCCCGAGATTACCCCCATTTAGTTGAGGAGAGAGTCATTCAGGAGATTTGGGTGAAAGAGGTGTCCTCCTCTAAAACCCTTAAGCTCCTATGTATCTGACAACCCTCTGTCCCACGATGTGGTTCTTACAGCTCAGTTACAGCTAAACTGGTACCAAAGCGGGAAATTGCAACACAGACCTGCAATATCAATGGAGCCTCAATTGCAGAAAAGATTATCGTTGCCAGACCACAACCAAAGACCTCAACAACTACATTGGCATCACCATCTACCAAATCTGCCAATGTAAAGCATATTCAAGAATAATTGTTACCTCAACCAATCTCTGGCAATAAGACAGGCAAAACTATGTCGTATCCTGCACCAGAGACACATTTCCAGGTAGGCTATTTTAGGGCTGACTTCCTTAAAGAGTGTGTTATGCCTGCATCCAAAACATCCAAAGGTAGTAAAAGTCCACATCACTCTCCATGCAGATCCTCTATTGAGGAATCTTTAGGGAGGAGCTCAGATTGGCGATATCCATCTTTGCCAATCAGTACCTCAAATCGATTTAAGGAGCTTGAACTGAAATTTTGTTCTGGTAAAAACAAAGAGATGGAACAGGAGGATTCTCCCCTCACTGTCGAATGGACAATGTTTAAGCGGCAGGATCGTGCTCCTGATAAAAGTGTTAATCCAACGGCTAAAAAGAAAATATTGAACCAACCAGCACAGCCCAATATGCAGAAACATCTTTCTATGTAGGACATGTCCCATAATATAGACAATGGCTATCCTACAGTGGAACATATGCCGCATTCGACCACATCGAGCAGAGCTTGAACTAATGCTCAACCAGAGTAAACCTCTAGTCGTCTGCCTCCAAGAGACAAAGCTCTGTCCACAAGATAATGTTACATTCAGACACTATTTTTCTGTACAGTGTGATTTATCACCAGAGGCCCACAGGAGTACTATGATGTTCACCAGAGATAACATTTATGCTGATTCTGTTGCCTCACAGGCTGACATCCAGTCCATTGCTGTAAGGATTAGACTGACATCTACCAGATATACTGTTTGTAGTATACATATGCCTCCCTCTAATGACCTCTCATGCACTGATCTAGAAGACAGCTTTTCGCAGCTAGCAACACCATTTCTGTTGTTAGGGGGTGTGAATGCCCACCACTCACTTTTGGGCTCACCTCGGGCTTGTGCTCACCGATTTCTTGGACACTAATAACCTTTCTCTCCTGAATACCGGAGAGCCTACATTTTTCTCTGATGCCTTCAATAGTTTTTCACACCTGAATATATGGCCGCGCCTTGGCCGAGTGGTCAGACCACTTGCCTCTCACCTAGACGGCCCGGGTTTGATCCCAAGCGACTGCATGTGAGATTTGTGGTGGACAAAGCGGCACAGGGGCAGGTTTTCTCCGGGTTCTCCGGTTTCCCCTGCCATCTCATTCCACCGGGGCTCCATCTTCATGTATCATCAGTGTCACCGCCTGCGGTGCCCGAGCAGTAAAAGTGGGCATTAAACACTACAAAAAAAAAAAAAAAAAAAAAAAAAAAACACCTGGATATAGCTCTGTGTTCTCCACAGTTGCCAATTTCTTTACAATGGAATGTTATTTCTGATTTACATTCTAGTGACTACTTTCCAAGTTTTATTAGTCTCTTAGCACAAGTTGTATGTTCCACACACTTACCCGGATGGTGCTTCAATCGAACCAACTGGAACCATTTTTCCTGCTTGGCCATTTTTAACTACAATGAGCATGACTCTGAATTTTTTTTAGGCAACCACCTCACAGAAACAATTCTTTCTGATGCCAAGCTTTCTGTTCAACTGGTTGCCAACTGGGCAACCGCATCGATTTCCTGTTCCCTGGTGGATATTTGACTGCCAGAATGCTATTTGTGCTCGCAGATGTGCTCTGAGGATCTTCCAACATTTCCACACACTGGATAATCTAATACGGCATAAAAAGCTGCATGCCAAATCTAGGCAAATGATTAAGTATAACAAAAAGATATCCGGGAGTAAGTTTGTAGCATCTTTTAATCGGCATACAGCTTTCTATGTCTTATGGGATAAGTTGAGGCGTGTGTATGGAAAATTGACCCATATGCCAGTTGCCATAATGACAGGCACTTTAGTTGATCGGTTTGATGTGACTAACACTCTTGGCTGTGCGCTGTTCAAGTGTCTACCTCAGGTAATTATTCTACTGATTTTCTGCCTATCAAGGCTCAGGTGGAGTCCCAAGGGTTCCCTTTTTGTTCTGGAAACCTTAAAGACTGCGATCTTCTTTTCACCATGGCAGAGGTAGACCATGGATTTTCATTTTTGCACAACTCTGCACCTGGTCAAGATGGCATCCAGTCCAAATGTTACATCTCTCTCCTAAAGGTAAGACTTTCCTACTCCAGGTCCATAATCGTGTCTGGGTTGACGTCCATTTTTCAGAGAAATGGCAGGAGGCCACCATCTTCCCAATTTTGTAACCTGGAAAGGACTGTCACCTTCCTTTCAGCTACTGTCCTATTTCACTCACCAGTTATGTCTGCAAGGTAATGGAATGCATGATAAATGAGCAATTGATATGGTGGCTTGAAACACCCAAATTATTGACCAAAACCCAGTGTGGTTTTTGCCGATTTCGCTCAGTAGCTGATCACCTTGTATCACTGTTGGCGCAGATCATGGACGGATTTCTTAAGAACTGTCAAACAGTTGGTATCTTCTTTAACCGGGAGAAAGCTTATAATACGTATTCATGTGCAGGGAACTTCTGTTCCCTCCTCAATTGGAATATGTGTGGATGCCTACCATTGTTTATTCAGGAGTTTATGAATGACATTGTTTTCCGAGTAAGGGTCGGCTCAGTTTTTTCGAACATTTTTATTCAAAAGAACAGTGTCATAGGTATCAGATCTGAGCGTGATTCTGTTTGCTATAGCAATTAGTCCTATATTACAATACGCTCTCCCAGGTGTCTTGTCGTGCTTATTGGTAGACAACTTTGCCATCTATTGTACTTCTCAGCATATGCCTTTTTACTTTCTCTAAACATACTATGTACATAGTGTATAGAGAAGGTATTGTATTGCACCCAAAAATTTGATACCGAGATTTCACCGGAAATATATGTTTTGGGTCCCCCTGAAACCAAAAAAGCATTTGTGGAAAAAGGTCTGTGTGTGTGTGTGTGTGTGTGTGTGTGGGGGGGGGGTGCGCATGTATAACGGACAAAAACTTACTACACAAAAAATGTAGAGCACATTAAAACACACAATTTATGTTATATAAATTTTTTTCGAGGAGTTCATTGTTTTTGAGATATTCCTTGTTTTTGGTATCAGCTTTGAAAAACTTGTACTTTTCTAATACAGGAATTTGTCAACTTGTGTTCATACAAACAAAGGAACTTCAGTCACCTAGTAACCAGCTTTTTACTTCACTTTAACCTATGATACTCCCATATTTCGCTTCTACTTACAAGGAAGCAAGTAGTAAGACTATTTCTGCTAATCTTTTCTGGATTAGCATGAAGTAAATGAGCTTATTAACAATAATTTGTTACACAGAAGTAGAGAAAGTCATGTGAATGGAACACATCAGATGTTTTGGAATGTCATCTCCAGCAGTGTTTGGACAATCTTTATGATTGGAGCTGGAAAAATAGCTTTCGTTAACTTCTGGGGCCTTAAGAGGCAATTGCCACAGTCTCTGCGACTCAAGGCTAATTTACTTCCATTAGCAGATGAGGGAAGATTTCTTGGGTTGATCTTAATCAGAAATTTTGTTGGGCACCACATATAATACAGCTGAAAGTACAATGTGACTGTTCTTTGCACATTTTCAGATACTAAGTGGCAAATCTTGGGGAGCAAATCAGACAGTGTTGCTTCATGTTTATCATTCACTGATTCAATCCAATTTAGACTACGATGCATTGTGTGTTTTTCAGCATGACCATCTGTTCTGAAAAGATTAGACACAGTCTGTAATCAGGTCATCCATGTGGCTGTTGGAGCTTCTCCAACCAGCCCTGTGATTAGCCTATATGCCGAATTGGTAGAACCCCACTGCAATGTCAGCATGCTGTCCTGCTAGGTATTTATGGCTGTACATCTATAGTTTCATGCCTTTTTCTTCCCTGAGCTAGACAAACAATATTGGCACCTTTCATTTAGTCTAAGGCCGACAGGTTTTTATTTCCACGAGCTTTTCTGGAAGCACAATATTGAAATGTGTAGTCTGTTTCCCAAGGGGGAAAAGGAGCATCCTCCTTGCCTTGGTAACATGTCACCTCCCATGTAGATCTCAGGGATGGCAGATTACAGTATCCGTTCTTGTGTATTAGAATTTTTATCCCACTACAGTGACCACATTTTTATATATACCCATTGCAGTAAGTGCACCAACAATGCTAAATGTGCCTTCTTTTTCTAACCCAACCACTTAATTTAGTTTGCATAGTAGCACATCGGTGTATTCTGCAGAGCTTATGTCATATACCTAGCTCTTCTCTATGTTTGTTGTTATTTGGGTGACTGCCTTATAATGAGTGATTCCCTTAGTGCCCTCCAGAGCATTCATGAGCTCTACCCTACCATCTTTCATGCAGCGCATGCAGGATGCCCTTCACATCTTATACACTTTGGACAAAAATGTGGACACTGCATGGATTCCTGGTCATCTTGGCTTGCCCGGGAATGAACTGTGGATTTGGCAGCAAAGATGGCCACCACAGAGTCCAGTGTTAGAATTAAAAGTATAACAGCTGAAGGTTTTAGGCTTGCTGTGTGGAGAGCGATATTTTCATCCTGGCATGGAGAGTGGTCAGCTCTCAATGGAAATAAACTAAGGTAGGTGAAGTGAAAGTCCTCCCTATCCATTGGGTAACCTCTTCTCGCATATGTCATCAGCAGGAGGTCATATTAACTTGATTGCTCATTGCTCACTGTAATTTTATGCATAGTTACCTCATTAAGAAGACTCCTTCCTGATGCTATCTGTCTTCTCTGTGGAGAGTGTTTGTTAGTCAGTTACGTGTTACTAGAGTTTGTCCCTCTATCACACATTCGAACATCCCTGCAAATTCCGGCCTGTCTTGCAGAAGTTTTGGCTGACAATATTAGAGTGGTAATAAGGTTTATAACTTTTTAGCAAATATAACGTTTTCACTGTTGATCTAGATTGTTTTTGTATCTTAGAGGCAGTTATTTTGTTTTACATTTTTAAATTTTATCGCATTTTTCTTTTATACTGAGGATTACTTTTTAGCTCCTTTACATCCCTTTTTAATCCCATTAATTGCATTTGTTTCATATGTCCATGTCTTTACCATTTTTAGCTCTAGATGACTTTTACATTGGATTTCAGATCTTGTTTTAGTTAGTTTGATTATGATTAGTTTTATTTTGATTTTATCACTTTGCTTTTGCCATATTGAATTTCATAAGGGTGCTAATAGCCTTGCAGTTGAATGTCCTTCAACCCCCACCAACCATCATCATGTTTAAGTTGGTCTCACTAATTCTAGGAAATTTTGTAAGCAGGTATTTGAATGCCAGCCCATTTTGGTCCAACTTTTTAGCAAAGATTTTGATGAGACTAAATTCTATATGTAGTGAAGGAATTAGAGCCATTTTTAAGAAATCAATCTTTTTGACAATTTCTCCAGGTAAAGGGTAGTTGGGGGAGGGGGTATTTTCTTGAAAATCTTTGTGTCGCATCCTTGGAAGATATTGAACTGAAATTCCAAGTTTGAAATTTAATTGACTTTTCATTTTTGAGCTATGCTACACACACACACACACACACGCACGCGCACACGCACACGCATGTGCACGTGATTGGCACTAAAAGGGTTAAATGTATTCTTTGGGGTATAAAGATAAGGTCCTGAAATGCTCAAGAAAACCTTTCCCCTTGGCTATGATATAGAAAGTACATCAGTCATGCTATTCAATAGTTGGAAAAACCATGGGAACAGACGCTTGCAGTTCAATCTCCCTTTCTGACTTGGTTTCCATTGCTAGCCATCCCTCAAAACAACTCTTTAGCCCTTTATCAGGGTGTATAATAAGCAATTACATTGAGAAGTTGAGTGCTCCAGAAGAAAAGAAAATAGACTTTGCACTTGGTTAAATGTTTGTTGTTAACATTCCATTTAGTATTGAGGAAAGCAAGTATTTTAAAGATGTGGTAAGAAATTGCATCCTTTCTAACCTTGCCTTGATGAAAACATCATTGAAAGCACTGCATGTTAATGTTCATGAAGAATCTCAACAAACACTGTTGATCCTATCTCAGGTTACCTGTTGATGGATACTAAAATAAATCCAATTATACATAGAATGTTGTCACAATTTATATACAATGCTAACTTAAATACTTGAAAACCAATAACTATATCTCAATCTGTCAGGTGGGTCACAGACAGAAAATAAATGATGTGATATAGTAAAGTAATCACTTGAAACAGCAAAAACACATTATAACACAAACATCTACTGTACTGTGCCCAACATTGCAGTCAAAGTATGAGCAAGAATCACATATTATGGATTCTGCTTGTAACTCTCACACTTTAAATCTGCTGGATCAAAATTTGCTACCAGTAAACGTCTTATCGAAAGTAAATAAAATAATGAAAGCATTCAAGAATTCAGATCAGCACCACCAACTTTTATCTAATAGTGCTTCTACACAGTACTGCCATAAGTTCACAGTACTTTCAATGCACATACTACTAAATAAAACTATGCAAATCCACTAATATACATATATTCTGAAAAAACACAAAAAATACTACAAAATTAACCTACTCTCATTCAAAATGATCACCATATGTGGCAACACAAAAGACCTTGAGGCCATTCATTAATAGTTGCATGAATTGTGTCCAGTGGAATTTTCTTGACAGCTGACATGATTGATTTTTTAACATTTCAATATTGCAGTGCCTCTTTTGACATGCTATTGCCTCAAACTTCTGCCACAGAGAATAATCCAATGGATGGAGATCTGGACTTCTGCTAGGCCAGTCAGTAGTAGTGATGAACCATGGGATATTGGTTGCAAACCAGTGCTTACATGGTTTTTGCTGTGTGTTTCGCTCTCCCCATATCTTGTCAACAAAGCCTGGTATCAAACCCGGCATCTCCTTCAATTTTTCAGTTAGCAAATGCCTTGTGTATCTTTTATCTTTTATATGCACTAACATGTAAATCATCCTTCAGAGTATGTGACATTGTTCATGAAGAGATGTTCATTTCATGAGACAAAATTCTTTTTACACAAAGGATTGCACAGTGTTTACAACTTCTTTTATGCATACATACCTAGGATGGGCAGATGTGAAGCGATCAACAGTTGCACCTGTTTCTGTAAACCATGCTAATGCAAATCGTTCATTGATGCCAAGGGGTTTCAGCATCAAAAAAATGTCCTTAGCTTGCTTTGCACAATGAAAATTATGCCAATACAGCAATTTTCGTACACTCCCCACTCCATCTTTCTCTCCTACTTGTTACTGGCACACTGCAAGCTAGTTATTTATGGAGTAGTAAAATTGATCTTGTGGACAACATACGTTGTTGCCACATTTCTTCGTTCACAATTTCCATATTACAGCATGTTTAAATTTTACAGGCAGAACTTATGGTAGTTCATGTATAGTTAATCGTGCTGTCGACTCAAGCTGGTGCTCACACTGATATCCCTTTGTCACATTGAAAAATTACATCACAGTAATGTGTTCATTGAGAGCTAATGATTCATTTAATAACACTTCAGCATCATTTCTATCTTTAGAAAAATTTGTTTCAAAAGTAGCTGAAACAATTTCACCCTTAGATACTGTCAGCCAGCTCATCAATACTAGTCAGAAGTCACAAAGTACTGTTGCTAATGCAGCAGAATATTATGGATGATCTTATAATTAATTACCTGATGGTCATTCTGATAACCTGGTAGCATGTGAACTCATTCTCCACACCAGAGACAGAATCTCATTCAGCATTGTGATCAAGTAGAATGATTTATATTGGAAACATTGGATGCAGAAGGTCTTTCAGCTTTCAACTCGCTGAGAAAAAGAAGGAATATCTGATGAACTTTTGGGCATGGGTGTTACTTCCCCAAAATATTTTGGTTCTTTGCTGAGAGGCACCATTTTAAAATAGCTTAATTGGGCTAGTATAGCAAATGATTATTGAACATAATAATAATAATAATAATAATAATAATAATAATAATAATAATAATAATAATAATAATAATAATACCTTTATTGTCAATAGACTGCAATACAGTTTCTGACATTGTCACAAATTCATATTTACAATTATGTATTTACAATTTTTACATTCGTCCAGAGTAGTCTACACTTAAAATATGTTAATTAACAAATATTACAAAGATGGACAACCTGCATAGTTACAAATTTTACTAAAACTACATATCAGTTGTATATACACAGAGGGGCATTATTATAGTTCATTGATACTATACAATGTCTTTGTTATCAAATACTTCTCTAGAGCACTCTCAAATTGTTTCCCTTTAGAACATTTTAAATATGCAGGTAGTTTTGCATGAAGCAATAAACCCATGACATTTGGATCCTTTTTTGAGATATTTTTGTTAAACCCCTGCCGAAAATAATCATCATTGTGTCGGGTGTAATGACTATGGATATTACTATTTTTTAGGTTTTGTTTCTGAACTGCATAGGTTACAACTTTAAAGACATACAAAGAATACAACGTTAATATCTGCTTATCTTTAAATATTCCCTTACATGATTCACGAGAGCTCATATTGAAAATCAATCTGACTGCCCGTTTTTGTAATCTAAATAACCTTCCCATATGGGTAGCAGCAGCACAACCCCAAATTTCTATCGCATACAATAAATATGGGTATATAACTCCATAATAAATCATTTTGAGCCCCTTCTCATCTAGGATATTTTTAAAATGACGTAGCAGATACACAGATTTACTAATTTTGTCACAAATATGATTTATATGTCCAGCCCATGTTAATTTTCTATCAAGAATTATTCCTAGAAATTTATGTTCGCTTACATCATGAATATTGCTATCATTTACCGGTAAAGAGAAGTTCGTGGTGTTTCTGTTACTCTGTGAGAAATGAATTAAGGTTGTTTTTGTCATGTTGCATGCAAGTTGATTTTGTTTAAAATAGTTAATAACTGAGTCAATGGATTGCAGTAAGCTCTCCTTTAATATATCTACATTTGCCCCTTGACATACAGCAGTAGTATCATCTGCATAAGCTATTATATTTGTATTTTTTGAGATTGGTATGTCATTTACATATAAAATAAATAATAGTGGTCCCAACACTGATCCTTGTGGTACGCCATACATAACACGTTTAAATTTTGATTGCACTTTTCTTACTGATTTGCCCTGTTTATCGTACAATAGTGTTGATTGTCTTCTGTCAACCAAATATGATCTGATCAAATCTCTCGCCAAGCCTCTTACTCCATATGCCTCCAGTTTTTGTAATAGTATCGCATGATCAACGCAATCGAAGGCTTTTGAAAGATCAAAGAATAAGGACCCTACTTTATCATTTTTTTCAAGGTTTTCAATGACTAAATGTATAAATTCACTAATAGCAGTAGCTGTTGATCGACCTTTCCTAAATCCATGCTGAAAATTTACAATAATATTGTTTTTGTCTAAGAAATCTAATAACCGGCCTAATAAAAGCCTTTCAAAGAGCTTGGCTATTTCTGATGTTAGGCTAATTGGTCTGTAGTTATTTATGTCATTCTCATTTCCTTTTTTATGTAGTGGGCGTACTAGGCTCCGTTTCAGACACTCTGGAAATTTACCACATAAAATAGAGAAGTTTATTAGATGTTCGAGGGGACTGGCCAGAATATATTTACAATGTTTTAAGAGAATCACACTGATTTCATCCCATCCACTTGTGGCTTTTTTTGGTAGTTTAGTTATTGTATTTAGAATCTCTGTTGTAGATACTGGATAAATAAAAAATGATGACTTTACAGTGTTTTTAAAGGACTGCTGTGTATTCCTGCCAGCAGAATTCTCTCCTACACTAAGGAAATAATTGTTTATTAAATTACATACAAGGTTTGGTTCTTTTACAGTTTCATCATCAATACTGATTTCTAAATTTTTGTGTGCTTTTGTTTCCGATCTAGCGACATTTACAAAGCTCCATGCAGTTTTACTAATATTCCCTGATTTACTTAACTTTTCTTTATAGTCATTAACTTTTAAATCTTCCAAGCTTTTGAGATATTTCTTTTTTATGATATTGTACTTTGATTTATAAGTAACACTACCACTAGATTTATGCAATTCATACAAATGTTTCATTTCATTTTTTAGTTATTATTTCTGTGGTAAGTTTAACATGGCCATAACTATTCTTATATACCTTTTTGGTTTTCATAGGACAGCATGCATTAAAGTGAGTGCTAAATACATTATAAAACTGGTTCCATTTTTCATCTACAGTTTTGGCATTATATACTATGTCCCAATTTTCGTCTGTTAAGGATTCTATCAAATGACCAATACATTTTTCATTCAGATCACGAAAAGTTTTGATTTCAAAATTGCTTTCTTTACTGTAATTTAAGCCCTTAAATTTCACATACTGAGCATAATGGTCAGAAATGTGAGTGTTTATATTGTATGCTTTTACTACCTCAAAATTCAGGTTTGTGGCAATATGATCAATAACAGATGATGATGAATGTGTTACCCTTGTAGGCTCGTGTATCAAATCCCTTATTCCATAAGTGTTAAATAACTCGTAAAGTTTCTTATAGTCCCCTTTTGTATGGTCTAGATTTATGTTAAAATCACCCATCAAGATTACCTGATTATATTTAGTGCAAACTTGAGCTAGAAATTCATCAAGATAATCAACAAAGTGCTCCGAAGGAGTACTTGGTGATCTGTATATCCCCAGTAATAAAATAGATTTCTGTCTTATATTAATTTTTGCAGCTGCCACTTCAAAATGCATTTCCAACTGATATGTATTTACAACAAACTCTGATATATCTATTTCATTTGTGGCCAAGATTAAAACCCCTCCACCCTTATAAGTAGTTCTAGCAAAGCTACTAACAATTTTGTAACCATTTATTTTTCATAAATTGATCTGCTCTTTGTTTAACCCATGCTCTGTTACAACAGCTAGTTCTGGCTTTACTTCATTTAGCAGCTGTTCAAAAGCAGCTGTTTTATTACTTAAATATTGTATGTTCAAATGAAATACTTGGAGAGTGTTTGCATCATACTGGTTTACAACCTTATGTATTGTACGTTCACCATCATTGTTGCTATTAAAAAGATTAATATAATTTTTATTCACTATATTTGTAACTTGTTTAAAATTTATTTCCCCAACTAATTTATGAGTATCTAATGACCCTATTTCCACATGATTTATTTGTTTCTCATGATCAGTGGAGTAATTACAATGTTTATTACCTGTAACAAGTGAAACAGCATCCACCTCCTTGCTTACTAGTTTTCCTTTATCACGGAATATATTGCATTATTCAATAAGTTACCAAAGTTAAATGTTCCCTTCCTGTTTAAATGCACTCCATCCTTAGCAAAATCACTATTATATACCCAGTAATTTCCGTCAACCATTAGGCAGTTTTTCACAGCACACATCCAGTCTAGTTCTTGGTTAATTTTCATGATCCTCTTTGTGTTCACGTCACATCTTCTAAGTACACCGCTGATTATAATTTTCGCGTCAGGCACTTGAGTTCTGATGCTACTTACAAGATCTAAAGTTTTCCCCCATTATATATTCTGCTCTTATCCCCGTTCTTATATCATTCGTTCCTGTATGTATCAGGACTGTTTCAGGACTTTCGTCCTTCAAATTCATTTTTTCCACTTTTTCTCGTAGCTCAGCCAGTTTTATGCCTGGGTAGCATCGCACTTGATAGCCTTTTTCCCTCCATGCGTCACCTGAAAATTTGAGAATCGAATCCCCTATGACTAGCACTTTCTTTTTACTTATAGTGTCATCCAAATTTTGCACATTCACATTAATCTCCTCTTCAACATTGGTTTCTTCTATTTTATCCAGCACTTCAAATCTGTTGTGATCCGCGAGGTTTTCTTTGTTTTGTTCCTTTGATAAACGACTCACCGCCATTTTTGAATGCTTCCTTGTAACCGTCGCAAAAGTTGGTTTATTACAGTCACAGTCAATCTTCTTTTTCAGTTCTTCATTCTCCTCTTTCAGTGAATCTATTTCCTTTTGAGCTTTCAGTAGATCTCTATGTAGAATATTTATTACCATATGAAGCGACGCTATTGTTTCCGCATCACGTGCCGGGTGCGAAGTGGACGGTTGCATTTGCGTATTTTTAGGACTAAAATTTTTATCACTTGCGTCTTGGATTGCATTGCCTTCATTTGCACTTATTGATATCACGTTTCCTGACTTATAAAACACTTCTAAATGGGTTTCATTGTCCTTACCGTTTGTATTTGAGCGTAAATTTTGACTGCTGGAACGCGTTATAACACCGCCGGTCGCCATCTTTAAAAAAAAAAAAAAAAAAAAAAAAACATCCCAGCTTCATCAGTATAACTAGAGAGGAAATTCTCTAGCTGATCTTTTATTTATAACTAACAGAAAGAATTTTTATTTTAAGTACCAAAGGAGCTAATTCATATTTATTAACAACGTGTTTAATGTAATAGTATTCTAAACCTGTGCTAAATCTTTAATTACCAAAGATTTGGGAAACATAGCTTATAGATCTTTTATATATCTTAGCAGTAATGAGTAATTCAGGTTTAGATAGTGAGAATTAATAAATGTTAGTTTTTTGTTTCAAATAGAAAACAGTTTCAAACTTTACATATTTTATGTGAAACTTTTGCATGAAGTATACACAAGTTCTCGCCCAACCTGCAATGAGTATGTATGTTCTAACAGAAAGGGTTTTATGAAGTATTCACACATATCTATCATCTCACACAAAACATCTTTGCTCTCCAGCTAAAGCTCACTCACAGCTTTCTGATATCTGTTTTATGGAGCAATATAAAAGTGGCCAGATTCAGGCTTAATGACTTTTTTTATATTGTGTCTTACTATGCTGTATTATTTCCTTTGAACTTTATTTGATTTAATCACTGGAGGTGGTGTATTTTGTGATTATGTCATGCTCCATTATCTCTTGCTGGCTGTTAACCTAAGGAGTCTCTTCCTTCCTTTCTTTCTTTTCTCCTCCTCTTTGTATAATCATGTGACTTCTCGGAGAAGGATAGCATTTTCACTATACCTAGTAGTTTATCAACATAACAGTAAAAACTCTCTTGCTTTGTGTCACATTAAGCATAAAAAGTAATCACTATGAAATTTCAAGATGCTAAATGATGTTTCTGAGTTTTTCTGTTACTCTTGCGGTACAGGTAGAAACTGTTAATGTTTAATTATTGACTGAGATTGTCTTTGTAACACCAGTTCTCTTAAATAACTCAAAGAGAATTCTGTTCATATGTATGGAGTAATGGAAAACATGCCTAGTAATCTGAAGGAGTATGAGATCAAATCTCAGTTAAAGCTAGTTAGCTTTATAAGGTTTTCTTGTAATTTTTCCTTAAACCAGGCATGGGCATTTTTGATCCTAAGGGTCCCTGCATATTACACCATTTTCATCCCTCACCTTGTTGTTTGCTGTTAACACACAAGCTGTTATTAATGTACAGCAATGGCGATACACTGCTGTTAAAATAAATAAATATTTATTATATATATTTATTTGTTTTCAAATTCAGCTTTTTGCAGTTTGAGACTGGTGTAAACAAGCCATTCTGAACAAAAAAGGATATAAATATATATATAAAATTGAAATTGTAAACAATAAAGAAACCCTTAACAAAGTTACGACTATATAAACACAAGCTGAAAAAAGGTATAATCTTTGAACATATGGGAAGGATACTCAACTAATTTATTTTTATACACAAATTAATTTATATTAGATAAGTGCCATACAAATTACTTTTCAGGGATTTAATACCCCTGGCTGTAATTGGTAAGCAAATACCAATTGAAGAAATATATTTATTCACTATGAAAACTGTTAAGTTTTGATGCTTGTTCATTTTTCCTACAAGTTTAGAACTATTATAGTATATTTTGATTCAAATTGATAAAAAGTGTGAGTTATTTTATGTTCCAAGTCTTTATTGTATAAATAATAATGAATAAACGACTTGATTTTATTTTGTCATTTAATGCATACCTTGCATTTTAATAAATAAGAATTTCCAGCTTTTTCAAAACTAAAGATCACATTACACCAATGCTCTGGTGGACAATTAGGTACACTATGTAAACATTGCCCCCCTCTATTCCCCTCCATACCTGTGCCTTGCCCATAACTGCCTTAAATGGGCAATGTTGGATAATTTGGAACCCTGGCTCTAGTAAGCACTCTTTCTGATTCATCACTTTATCATTTTGAGAGATGGGGAGGGGGAAAAATACTGTTCTCCCCATGAACCACCGTTACTAATTAAAATATTAAATATTTTAAGATATTTATGGGACAAATAATATTCGGCCTTGAATTTTCTTTTAAGTATTCTTCATTCAGAAATAATTTTGTATAGCTGGTAAACTATAAGAGATAGAAAACTCTCATATATGAGGCATCACTTCCTATACACCTATTGTTACTCATTTTAATTCTTCAGTCATCATCAGTAGTTTCAGTCAATATCATAGAAAAAGTATGGTCAAAGCCAGAATAGGGAACACTTGACTATCACTTTGGTTTCCTCTATCCACCGTAATCTGCAGTGAAATGTGTCACTAAACTGTTACGTTAAATGTTTATTTTGATTAATACAAAGTAGATAGAAAAATCATATTTTCTAAGAATTAGTTTGTTGAAGCTGTATTAAAAAATAATATGTAAGGCAAGTTATGTGAATGTAGCCCATCAGATCTTTTGATCTAGTGACATTTAAAACCATTATAGCCATCCAGATGGTAAAAACCATATGTCTCAAAAACTTATGATTTTCTCAAATTAGAATAAAACAGTGAATGGTGCCTACGGTTTTTATAATGAAATATTGAAATAATTAATGAACTATTTTAAAATGAAGTTGGAGTGTAACTTGCAGAAGCTTGTTAAGCATCAACACGAAAATAAATTACATGATGAAATGTCAAAAATTGATGTACTTTTTCCCCATACTTTTTTATTTGTAAATAGACCCTCATAAAATTTGTGGTAGTCTTTTGGAATTACTGGTTTCAAAGATAAGAAATCAAAATGCTTCTGTGATGAAATTGGTAAAGTCCAGTATTAAGTGGTTTCTTTCTGCTGATGAATATTTTATTTTCTGGTCAGTAATTTTCAATCTTCAAAATTTAATTTTCTCTCGGTCACAACATACTTGTATTTCATGCAGAAAAGCAATAGTAGGTTCACCTACTTTATTTCCTGACATATTAACTATAGTCAGATGTTCCTGAAAAAAAAAGTCTTTGATATTTCTCTTTGTGTTCACATTGTTTACACTCTTGTGATTTATTTTTTGTGTAATGTAATTTGTGGGGAGACTAGATTGTTGTTTTTCTTTTTGCTCTTGATTGTACAAGGGTCACTTGTTTGAGAATGAGGCATTAAATGATGTCACAAAATTTTGATATTGTTCTTTTCAACAGTGTCTCCTTTCTCATCAGTGAATTTGGTGCGGTGATGTTCATGGCCACTATCCCATTATGGAAGTGTGGATTTCTCCAGATCTGCAAAACTACATCTGCCAAAAGGTTAAATCGGGCTTCATTAAGTTACTTGATTTTGTGTCACGAAAACACGCTTGCTCTGTGTATGCAGTGGGTAAACATGTGACATACATGGAAGGTCTCTCTTTCCTTACAGTATGCAATGTGTTAAATATAATGTTGGGAACAGAAAGCAATCCACCATGCAGGCTGTTGACTAACCATATTTATGCCTACTAGGAGGAAAATTATATATTTATAGAAAATGGTAGAATAAGTGCTTAGTTTGTGGTAAACTTCTGCACTTAGAAAATACAGTTTTGTGCATTATTATGCAGCCTGTGCAAGTGAGTATTACAGTTACCAAGGAGAAGGGTGTTTTTATTGTTAGACACCAATTAATTACCAAAATGACTGTTCATATTCATTACTATAAATGTGAAAGTTTTTCATTATAATACAGTTCTTAAGCTGTTAACATTACAAGTTAAGGAGCTTGTCATTTTACTATGTTAATACTATAATAATTGTCATTATTATTTTCAATTATTTATGATATGAGTACCAATTATACCTACCAAAACCTATGAAAAAAAAAAAAATATATATATATATATATATGTGTGTAATGTCAAAAATATAAATGCTATTGTGAGGGATATTATAATAGAGCAATTGCTTACCAATTGTCAATCTACAATAGGTATATTTTCCTATGAAAGGTGCATTATGAGTTTAAAAAGTAAAATGTTGCATCCTAGCACTACACTGAAGGTAGTATTTGTTCTTGCTTTCTGTGCAGTTGAAGGTTAATCTCCCTCTCCCACTTAATTTTTTTTATTTTCTACAAGTAACTTTTCCATTTAGGGAGCAGATGGATATTTGATGAAGCTAAGTCTGGGGAATAAGTTGAATGTGGCAGCACCAAACTTTACATTGATTTTTGCTATTATAAAATCTCATGTGTTAGGGCAAACACTGTCTTCTTTGTCATAACCAGCCTTTTCTCACACATTTTGGTCTTCCATTGACCTAGAAGGCTAGTATAGATAATGCTGATGAAAGATTTTCCAGGAAGAAGATAATCAAGCAGGACACCGTTGGCATTTCAGAAAACTGACATGTACTTCCCAGTCAATTTCACACACTTCACTATCTTTGGTTTGCAAAATCTTAGTTCTACTTGAGCTTGGACTGCTGTTATTTTTTAGGAGCATAGTAGTGCAGCTATGTTATTACTGCTAAGTTCATAAGATGAGTTTAACACTTCAAAACCGTACATTTGATCTCACTTCTGTAACACTGAATAGTGAATGAACTACTGAACTACTTATATATGCAATTACTGCTGCTATGGGTTATGGTTTTGGCGGTGGCATCAGAAGAATAGTGGAGATGGAAGTTATGAGGGTGGCTTTTCTGATAAATACAATACCAGTTTAAGCATACTACTCCCTCTTGATTGATATTGCATATTTGGTGGTAATTCTTTATCCTGAAATAGTAAAGTAAAATACTTCCACTTCCTGTATACAATATTCCAATAAGAAAGAGAGACTGTTTATTTTGGTTTCAAAATTTGATTGCATTTAACATGTTTTATGTGTAGATATATAAAATAAACCTTTTATTTTCATTTAGGGAACAACAGTATGCATAAACAAATAGCATAAATGGCATTTTATATGGTGGGTAATGCTACTTTTATTGATGATGATCATTTGTTTAAGAAAACCAAACTGTATTTAATTACAATCTTTACTGTTGCATTAATTGATTGTTGGCTACTTGAATAATATATTCCAATATATGATTTATATCATGCACTGAAAATGCAAGCAATAATGGGTGTTCACACCATTGTGTAGTTCTATGAAGTGCAAACAAAAATGAAATAAAAGAGAAATGTGGCAAAATCTACATGCTAGTCTCCTCTTGAGAGACAGATTTTATCACCTAAAAATATCTACTAGACATTCTAAGATATTCTGCATAACACTTTATCCTGAGATATGTTCAATCACCTGAAGTTTTATATGGTTTTGATTATTTCACTATAGTGGAGCTATTGAGACCAATATTGAAATAAAGAGCTATTATTGCTGTATGGCATTTGTTATTCAGTAACAAGAAGCTTACATCTTAAAATTATACATTTTGAGATACAAGATTTTGCTATCTTAATGATAATATCCTCAAAATGAATGGAAATAGTGTGTTCAAAGATTTAAATCTGATTATTCTATGTAATTACAGTAGGAATGGGTCTTTTTTGTCTGTATTGCAGTAACGGCAATAAAGTATTCTATGTTTAGTTTAATTGTTTTTTCACACAAGCCGTGTGTAGGACAGGAGTTGGATAAGTAGAGTCAGACTGAAAAATTCAATGCCATGCCTGGGATTTGAACCATGGATCTCCCGATGTCCAGCCAGTTGTTCTGCCACTGAGTTACCATGGCAACATGCCGGCATAGCATTGAATCCTTCAACAGACTCGCATGTTTCCCGGTAAAACACAAGGTGTTCTCAAATTATTTTGAGATGAGAACCTCAATGGTGACTTACAATGTTGTAAGTATTTAAGTCCCAGGATTCATAGTATAGCCAACTATTATGGTCATCTACCATATTCTGTGTTTATTCTGAAATATCCTTTACCCTCCACCCGTTGTTCCTCTAGATTTCTTTGATTTTTAAACAGAAGCATTTCAGTTCTTTAGCTTAACAATTCAGAGCAATTCACATTACATACTGAGGTGGAAACCAAGTGCACTAATGATCAGTATGTTGACTTGTTCCTTAGTTTAGCCTTAAGGTTTAGTAAAATAAGAGCGAGGTTTGTGACTATTGAATTAACTTGTTTCTTAGTTTAGGCTTAAGCTTTTGTAAAATAAGAGTAAGGTTTGGGACTCCATTGACATGGTGTGAATTCATAATCATTCCATAAAGTTTGAAAGCTACCAACCAGTAAATCCTTTTAAGGCTTTTTAATCACTTGTAGGTATACCCAGCAATCATTTCCCCTTCCACTGTATTCTGTGAGTTACTTGGGTTTTACCAAGCCAAGTGGCTCAGGCATTTCATCCAGAACTGGCATTTGGGAGGATGTGGGATCGGTTCCCTGGGACCAACTACTCTGACCCATGTTTTTTTTTGGGGGTTCACCCAGGTCTTTAAGTGAACACTGGGGAGGTTTCTTCATTTCCCCAAAATTCCTGTGCCTTTATTTCATCCAACCAGTCTCTTTCAGAGTTGTAAATGTTGTCAAGGATTGCCCTCATGTGGAGCCGACTGCACTTTGAAAGTTCAGCTCTCAGTGGTAGGATGGTTAGAAATCTTCTGTAGAATCAGGCATTTGGTCAGATTTTAGGTGCAGGCTCCAAGTGCTCTCCGTATCGAGATGAACTGTCTCTAAACTGTTAGGGACCCTCCATGGTGGTTCCCTCCTGCCATCTGGTTCTGGCTGCCTGATGTAATTCTTCTCATCCCATCCTATACTCCTGGGGTCTGACGAACAAAAAACTAATTAATGGCTGTAGTATGGAATCCCCTCCAGCAGCTCAAACTATACTGCACTACCTGGGTGTTTTGTTTTCTCTACCCATAAAGTGAGGTACTCAGCTTTTGTTCAGTGGAATTGGAATGGTCATTGTAATTTTGTTCCAAGAAAGGAAAGGAAATAGGAGGGAGCTACCAAACACAGCGCATGAAACATTGGCCATACACAGGGTGACCAGATCAAAACTTTCAAAAGCAGGATATTGCAAGAAAAAAGCAGGAAAGGGAGGGTTGAGGGGAGGAGACCTGACTGCTCCTTATACCTTTTTTTTTTTTTTTTTTAACCAATGAGGAAAAAATAAAAATGAGTTGGATGTTGAGATGAGCTTTCAAAGCATGTAGAATACATTTAACCCTTTTAGTGCCAATCACGATCTAATTATGATCCAAAAATTCTGCGAGAATTGCCAATCAAGATCTGATCTTAGTGCCACTTTCATATGTTTTAACTCTTTCCAGCAGGAAAGCCTGTGTACTTTCTATATCATAGCCAAGGGGAAAGGTTTTCTTGAGCATTTCAGGACCTTATCTTTATACCCCAAAGCATTAAATTAGCTCCAAATTTAATTTCTCTATCTGGTGTTTGTTTATGTTATTTGAAACATAAGGTTATGAGCTGAAGAGGAAATAAGAGCTGCAGTTCATGGTGTATTAGAAGAAAGCAAATGATTTTGAATATTCAGACCTTGATGAAGGCATTTCTAACATTGATGTAAGAGAGGAATGTATATATTCTATCTTCAGCGATGAAAATCCATCTGATTACAACGGCCGTCGTATGCATGTAAATAATTGGTGTACTTATCAAAATGAATTTCTAGAGGTGTAACCAGATGGCACATACAATGTTAATCAACCACTCAGCTACGTAACAACACAAATGCTAAATTGTACAGTAATCTACATTATATTTGTATTCTATTGCTTTATGTCATTTTCATTAATAATGGTATCATGCTTGTGTGTGTGGGTGTGGGTGTTTTTTTTTTTTCTCCAAATTTGTTACAAGGTTTTGTATGCCTAATTATTGATTATTTCAGAATTTTTAATTTTATTTTCAAATTTTTCTTTTGTTTTTAATTTTTTTAAAATATTGAAGAGATTTCTCATCCATAAAATGCATATTTTACAGTAGAAAAAAGGGTTTACTAAAAACGGAAAAAAGATTCAGCTCTCTATGCCATTAGGTACCCATTGCTTTACTAATAATTTAAAACCCTGCATTCTCCTCTAAAATTGCTTGGCACTTTTCAGACAGCACTTTGCTATGTAGGCTGGCACTAAAAGGGTTAATAGTTCTAAGCTGTCTATCCAAACTCGCGCCTCTTGAAGTTGCAGATATACAAGTCCACATCATGCCTTTTTTTTTTTTTTTTATGTATTTATTTTTTTTACTGTTTCTGCATGACTGAAAGTGGGGCATGTCAAGCAACTTAAAAATTGCTGAATTTGGCTTTTTTCTTTTGGCTTCTGTTTTACGAGGTGTTACTGATAGTTTTTTTCACATAAGGTTATAAATGTCATGATTACAGCACCATAATGGTTATCACTAATGATTATGTTATTTGTTCTATGGGTTATAATATTCACAGATACATTGCAATAATGGTTACCAGTAATGATTAGTTGTAACTATGTAGCTACAGGAATGATGTCTGTGCAGACTTGTGTTGTGTTTATGTAAATGACATCATTCACTCATGAAATATTTAAATAATATTTGCAGATGATACCTCTGCTACATGTTGGAGCATCACAATAGAGCTATTAGATACAAGAATTTAAACAATGCATTCAAATCATTAAAAAGTACTTTGACTCCATAAATTTAAAATGTAATGTACATAAAAGTAAAATAATGTGGCTCAACAATCCTAACAATAATTCAAACATGGGGTTGAACATTTATAAGAACAATACTGAGGAACCAACAATTTCAATGAAAGGGTGTTTTGGAACAGTGGTACTTATAAATAGAATTTTTCTGACAGTGAAGCGCACATGGCTTCGAAACGTAAGTGATACTTATGTGTTACAAATCCAACTCAGAAATATTCTAGTATTGAGGAAGTTAAATCAAAGAAATTTTTGCGGATTACCATAGATAATATATTATCATGGGCTCAACGTATTGGTAATGTGTGTAATGTAATAGTAATTCATTACACCTCTTTAGACATTTTAAAAGAATTCAGAAAATTAACAAGAATTTATTATGGATGCATATAGTCACATCTAAATTACAGGATAGCAGTCTAGGGTGCCATTGTCAAAAGCCAAATGGATCGCTTATTAATTCAGCAAAAGAGCTTAATGTTTAATCTAAGAGCAAACAAATCCTGTTGGAATACTTTCATTAAGCAAAAAAAATGCTGAGTGTTTATTCATATATGCGTGTGGTTGTGGGTTGGGGGTTGGGGGATGGGCGTGGGCGTGGGTGTGTGTGCGTGCGCGTGCGGTCAAATTTGATTAATCCGAAGTTTAAGGCACCTAGAAACAAAATTGAATTATTCATGGATTTCAAATTACAAAAATTTTATTTTTTAAAAATGTTTTTAATTAAAACAGTTCTAAATTAAATGAAATATTATGAAGGGCAACATTAGAGTATGTACTTACAGTTTTGTAATATTAAAACTCAGATTGAGTTCAGATTCAAAGTTTTTTAAGGAAACTTGATATCTTTGTTTGTTTTTTGGCATTTAACCCTTGATTCACACAAAACACTTCTAGTTTATTGAGTGATTAGAACATTGTTTTACTCACATTTTGTTGTCCCTCATCATAACACCTTAATTGTTGTAGGTGATCCATGGCCTCAGCAATTGTTCTGGTTCTTCTTCATCTGAAGTTAGGGCGGCAGTTTGTATGTTCATGATGTCATCCAAAATATCTGCATCTTTTAGCTGCCCATAAACTGCCAATTTTCATCCATCTACACAAAATCCTCATAGAGAATTCCAGTTTCAGAATTTACATCTCCCCAGAATTCAAGTGTAGTCATTTCCTGCAAGATCTTCAAGTCCAATATGACAGAAGCCGGCCTTTCGGAAACAGTTGGCTATAATGTTTGGTTTCATTTGGTCCCATGCATTAGTACACATACGAGCTGCTTCAAGCACACTTATTATGAATTTGTCACTTTTGTCCAAATTTGCTCAACAAAAGATTCTGGACTACCAGACTCCTGTTAGAAGTGCTTGAAATTTTTTATTACTCCTGATCCATTGGTTGCACTTCTGACGTCACATTAGGGGGGAGGGGAAACAAAATGTTGATATTCCCTAACAATGGAATACTCTTATGTGCTGTACATTAGTCAATAAACAGTTGTCTAGCTTCAAGAGCTTGCCATATTTTAGTTTTTCCCAATTGCTGTGCAAATTTCGCTGCTTTTGCTGTGATAAGGGGCCCACTTACTGGAATTTTTTTATCCTTTGCCTGCTTGAACCACTTTTTAATGCACTCATCGTCAGGATTTTCAGGTTTTTTTGCTCTTTTTTTAATTTTGTCACTGTTTGTAACTACACTGTTCAAAATGTTATCCTTATTCTTGAGGTATGCAGAAATCATATTCTGGGGGATTCCAAAGTCCCTTGCGATGTCAATTTTTTTAAACCTTTTTCCACTTCACAATTATTCACAATTTTGAATTAAAAATGTTCAAATTAATCAAGTTTGACTGTGTGTGTGCGTGCGTGCGTGTGCATGTGCATAATGTCCCAGAATTCAACTGTACAAATTGGCAGTTTTTTATAGGGGTTCAAAATATAGTTTCAGATGGGGAACGTATGGGCTTTGGGTTCTAAATTGTTTGCTACAGTATAAAAATGTATTAAGGGTTAGCAGCCACTGAACAAATCATGGGGCACAATCTGAACACTCAAATTTCAGAGAGTGTAGATAAAGTGGTATTATTAAGCACTATGGTTAGTATGTGTGCATCAGGTTAAGATGTTGAGGGAGTTCAAGGTTTAAGTCTCAATAGGTATATTTGGTTTTTATTTTATAATTAGCCATTCATATTCTGCTGTATTACTCAATATGATTTATTCATACTGACAAATAAAATAAATGTAATTTATGATAAACATCTAGGTGCAACAGAGAATGCTTTAATAACAATAATTGAATTGAACACCTAAAGGAGTACACTTCTCCATGTCTCCTGAAGGAGTATCTAAAATACAGTGTATCACATATTTACGTATGTACATACACATTACAATTGTAGACACAGTTCATAATTCATCCCCAATATGTCAAATTAATTTCAAATGATGTACAAAATGAGCAACCATCTCAATAGTAAAACGGATATCTACATAAAACTAGTTAAGAACTCTAAGAAAGGAAAGTGCATTCTACCTCTTCATCTCTGCTTGAAAATCAAATAAAAAGAGACTTTGAAAAATAATACAGTATATGACATTCAAAATACAACAGGCTACCAGAGGAACTGTCCAATGTGACAAACCTGCAACATCCTTGCAGAGATTGTATCTATGAAGCACAGTGCTGTAGGACCACTGCAGCTGAAGCGGTTAAAATGACTAATACCTACATAGACAAACCCAAAGTACCACTGTTCAAATCCTAGCAATAGCAAGGGTTTTTTTAATTCCACTGCTAAAATCATAGTTTAGTTTCTACATTTCGAAGCACATATTACATAAATGTTTTTGACATACCTACCTAATTGTTTTACTAAATTAATCTACACAGGTTCCTTGACAAAGAATTACTAGATTGAATATTGAACACTGTAAATTTCATTCAGTCTTTTGTAGGTAATTTGTCTTGGAGGGTTTATCATTTTGGCTTCAAAAGTGTAAATTAAGATCATTAGTGCTGGTCCAATTACGTACCTCTTTGAGAAGAAAAAAAAATTAATAAAAAACTAAACAATAGACACTTCAGAGAGCAGTGCAAACATACTACCATGGTATTTGATGATCAGCACTAGACCGACTCGCCCACCAGTATGTTACAGTAGGCTGTTCTAGCTAACTGCATACGATCTGAAATCAACCATATGGTTATCTGTGTGTATGTGTATGGGTGGGGGTGGGTACCAGAATTCAGCTGCACAAATTGGCAGGATTGTAGAGTGGTCCAAGATAAATATTCTGAGATAGGGAACCTGTTGTCCCTTTTGCCAAATGTCAAAGTTATGTCAAGTTTTCTGGATTGCAGATCAGTGCCTGTAAATCAAAAGAATGTGGATGTGTGTGTGTGTCCTATTTTCATTTAAAATGACTCGTATGTATGCCAGCAATTGAAAAAATGCAGTATTGGTGCACAATCAGTATGATATTTAAAATTATTGGACTTACAATTGAAGCAAAATTGTCTGTTCTCTGAGCCTGGGCACACTACTGATAACCGTTGGTTGATTTCAGGTCATATGGGATTAGATAGGGTGCTCTGCTATAACCCACTGATGGGTGAGTCGGTATAGTGATGGTCATCAAATCCTGCATTACTAGGATAGCACCGTTCTCTGAAATTGCAGTCGTTTAGTTTTTAGTCCCCCCCCTCAAAGAAGTACGCATTTTGACCAACACTAATTTGTTTAGATTACATTTTTAAAGTCAAGGGGAAAAACCCTCCAGGGCAACTTTCTTTCAAAAGACTGAATGATATCTACATGTTCAATATTAAATGCAGTAATTGTTTGTCAAGGAACCTACATAAATTAATGTAATAGAACAATTAGGTTTGTTGAAAATACTTGTGTAATGAGTGATTTCAAATATAGAAACTAAACTATTATTTTAGCAGTGGAATAAGAAAAGCTCTGCTATTGCTAGGATTTGCTTTCAGAAGCACAACTGCAATAGGACCACTTTCACCACCGAGGTTCTATTGCAGTTGTGCTTATGAAAATCTTGTCTAACGCCTACACGTGACTACTGTGAAAACTGTGAATTCCTAAGCATTGTGTTCATATCATAAAGGTGTACACATTATGTATAAGGAAATAAATTATTTCAAGGTGTGAAACATAGATCACACAGATGACATCCTAAGCCAGGCATACCGTCTAATGTCACCGAGTGACATTCCCCTCCATTCTTCATTCCATTGCCCACAATGTCGCTCCAAGTGATACAGAGTTCTCATCTTCATTTGAGCAGTTACGTGTACAAGAAAACAACCCTTTAGGTCGATCAGAGAAGCACTGGCCGGCTGTCACAGGACACATTTCATCCTTCATGGGAGGTACAGTACTCTTGTGCTTCACAGTGATAAAGCTTGTTGTTTAATTTGTCATAAGCAGCTAACATTGCTTACACAGTATAATATTAGGAGGCATTGTAACAATTGTTTTTTTCAGCAGTATAATGGCGGCATATTCTGTAATGCTGCGCGTAACGGTATGTGCAATAAACTAAAAGTGGATTTCTTAAACCACCAATCAAAACACAATGATCCAGGTTCCAATGGGGTCTTGAAAGAACAACAAAACCAGAATGATTCCGCCAATAAATTGCTACATTCAAATTACAAGGTGGCTAAATTAATAGCTGAAACAAATAAGCCCCTCACAGAAGGAGAGTTAATTAAAAAGTGCCTCGTTGCAGAGGAAATTTGTTTTGACATGGTAGAGACATTTAGGACGAACCACAGTGACATCAAAAATATCAGCCATGAATGCTAACATAGACTATCAGTTGAAAACTAAAGTAAATGGACTTACTTCCTATTCATTGGCTAGAGTCAAATGTCAACCTCCTAAATGTTAGGGGACCTTCATTCAATGCTGTAACAAGATTTGGACTAGTGTTAGCAGTGGTAAATGAACTTCATATTTTAAGTAATCTATTATCTGTCAGCCCAGAAGATGTTCCTGTTCACTTACAATCGGATATTATAGAACTGCAGAAGAACAACATTCTAAGAAATTATGGAAAGATCTGGATTGATGTTTATAAAATATTAAATAAAGAGTCATTCCCGAATTTGCGCAACCTCTGTGAACATATCCTGGCAATGTTTGAGGCTACACACATGTGCAAGCAGATTTTTTCACTTATGAACAATGTTAAAAACAAAAACAGTCTAGAATTAGTGACTGTAATTTATGTGCTACACTGAGATTGAACGTAACTACAATTGAAGCAGACATCAACAAAATAATAGCTGGTTAATTGTGATTGTTAAATTCGCATGGACAAACTGTAGCCATATATTCCAAATAAAACAAAATTTTATGAATAAAAACTTCTTATCTTTCATACATAAAACTGTCGGAAATATTTTTGAAGTTATGAACAGTCAGATTTTATCAATATTTAATTTGATTCATACATAATTGCTTTGGAGACTGCCAGTTCCCCACTGATGCCCTATTGCTACCATGACATATGTAAATCACCCCGATTGTCCTTTGATTCGTTGCAGCTATGAGACAAAATAATACTGCAGGCATAGAGGTGGGGAGAGCATCCCCCCCTCCAATGGCATGCTGTCCTAAGATAATCTAAGCAATGAATTAGTGAGCTCATGCGCTCTTTGGTATCATGTGGCACCATTGCACATGCATAGTACTAATTGTATCAACCTGAGAGGTTGCAGGTGGGTTTAACTGCTACAGGTTGCTTACAGTTGCTCTGAACCATGGCAAACATGTTTTTGTTTGATGAGCTCTCTAAGATACATTTTGTTTATGGGTATTGCAGCAAAATTTAATGGCTCATATAAAATGCAAACAGCATAAAATAAAGGCCCCTATGGAGGTTTGAACCTACAACTTCAACATCTTAACTGGATGCCCACTTGCTAACCACATCACTAAAAAATGCTATTATATCTATGCTCCCCAAAAGTTGGGTGTTAGGTCACAGTCTACTGCAATATGCGTGCTAACCCATTAATAAATATTGTGCTGTAGCAAAGAATTTAGAACCCATAGTCCATAGGTTCCCTATCTCAAAATGTTTATCTTGGATCCCTCTACAATCCTGACAGTTTATGCGGCTGAATTCTGGGACACTGTGTGTGTGTTGTGTGGGTGTGCGCTCGTGTGCATAAAATGAACTATACTTTTCATTACAGATAAATTGCTTTTGATTACAAGTAACCAAATTCATAATTAAAAATAATATTATCATATTTAACACCAATAAATGCATTTATAATAAGGATATTAATATCAGAGGGATTGCACTGTACAACAGGTTACTGAGCTCAATTAAAGCCATGGCTAACATTTCAGAAACTAAATTTAAAAACAAATTAAATTATAAATTTGTATAAAATATGTAAACAAATGTAAATGATGATATGTTGAAACTTTTGATGTGTCCAACATCAGTGTAATAATATACTGGATTAATAATAATAATGTTTATAATAATAATTATTATTATTATTATTATCATGGGCATGGTCATTATTAGTATTATCATCATTTTCTGCAATCTAAATGGAACTTTCTCTAGTGTGTGTGTGTGTGTGTGTGTGTGGGTGGGTGGGTGGGTGCGTGTGCGTGCGCATGCGCGCATGCGGGCGCAGTAGGTTGTGCCGTGGTAGGTATTTAATCAATCAAGGTGATCCCTCCTCTCTCTCAGTTCCAGGTAAGGATAGCAATACACATGTGAATGATGACACCCAAATTTGATAACAGTTAAGGAGATAACTACTAATTGTCTTTAATTTTTTAGAACCATTACTAGGTAACTAATTAGTTTGTATTTTTTATTTCTGTAACCTTTATTGGGTAATTAGATACTTTGTAATTGTTAGGTTTATAACCACTAATGGGTAACAACTTAATTTATCTCCATTATTTCTGCAAACCATTACAATGTGACTGTTACATTATTTTCTGCCCATATCTACTGACTACTATTTCCAGCATCTTTAAATATGGAGCTTGGATCTTAAGAGTTTGGGAGTTATCTAGGCAAGTTTAAAATAAATGGTTGAAGAAAAGACACAGAAATGGGGAATCAGACCATGTAGAAGTATAATTTAATCTGGATATATAATAGCTTATCTTTGGAGCAAGTTGGCTCGATAGTTGAACAACTGCCAGGCTAAACTATTTAGGCCACTTGGTTATGCAGCATCTCTGGGGGAGTCACTAGAATTTAGTATTGCTGCATTTTATTATTTTTAGATTGTTCCATTTATACCACCATCAGCTTTTAACTGCATGGTCCTATCAGTGACATTGCCCATTGGAACTTAATGACCATTGGTAATGGTGTTAACTTGTATGCTGCTGTCATTGGGTTTCTATTTATCATTAATTTTAATCATTAGATTACACACATTCTCACTCACATTCATACCTCCAGACTCTTGGGAGTATGGAGAATAATCTTGTCTAGAGGAAAATTTCCAAACCCCTCCCCCCCCCCTGCTGAGAGAAAAACTGGGACCTCTTGCACAGCAGGCAGGTGCTCTACCAACTGAGCTATGGGGTCAGCACTAATTTCCTTTGGTTTAATGGTTCTAAGTGAAAATAAATGTAACAGTAAGAAGGGCTACACTTGCCAACAGCTAGGGAGCTATGCAAATGTTCTGCCTAAGCAGTACTTAAACCTATGTACATTAAAATAAGTAAACTAGTTGAAGTAAAATGGTATGATGTAAATAATTGCAAGTACAATAAATGTTATGTTATGTAGTAAAAGTCAATAGTACGTTCAGCTAGAAGGTGCTTGGTATGTAGAGATTTACTGGCTGACCAGAGGAATTGGCAAAACATGAGCAATACACTTGCTGAATTGCATGATGCCAGGTCAAATCAGTTGGAAGCAATTTATCTGTATTTTTCCTTTTTTTTTCCCTTTTTGTTAAACTTAAACCTTTATCTTGTATTTGCATGTAGGATAGTGTGACCAGATGTCTGGAAATCACCAGGCAAGTCCAGCAATTTTAGTAATTTGTATCTGGCCAGCTTTTTTGTTATGCCAAAATCTTTGGCTTTCTGCACTTGCAGCTTTCAAGGCTAACATTTGATTGCTAAAACTTTTCTTTTTTGTTCCCCCCAACCTACGCTATTACCAAGCCTAATGCTTAAATAGTTTAACTGTCTCAACTTCTGCTTCTCAATACCATTTTTCATTATCATGTTGCTAGTTTACATTATTAAATACCATGTTTTTTTTTGTTTTTTTTTTTATAGTATTTATTCTTAGTCCTCTCTCCTACAAAATTTAGGTTGTTTCCGTTGATTTTGCGTGACCAATATTAGTAATTGGCAAATAATAATAATAATAGCCCCAGGAACTTGCACCTTGCTAATTGTGGGCATGAGGATGTTAGCTTTGCAACTTCTTCAAAAATGTCATTAATGAATAGGTTAAACATTATGCAACTTAAATTACACCCTTGTAAAAAGATCTTTTGTGTTCAGGTACTTGCAGGTGCCATATCCTGTGTACTTTTAATACAGCACTTGTTTTCGTACTATAAATTCTGCAGGGCTTCTATAAATTAGTCACTTACTCCTATTTATTGTGGCTAATAGTGTGAAATGCCTTTTCAAAATCAACAATCAGCATGTATAGCCTTCATCTTTTTTTTTTTTTTTTTACTTAACCCTGGAGCATTATAGAGAGAAAATTGTACATCGTCACTAAACCTTCATAAATTTTACTGCATAATATTTTGTTCAGAAAAAAATCATAATGTATAGGCTATGCACTGGTTAGTTGCAATTATTATAACTTCAAAGATATTTTGCATACAAAATAAGTAAAAAAAGTTTAGTTTCAGTCCCTATTACCACATTCCAAGTACTATTTAGCTCATTACTTCGCACATATCGCTCTTGAGTAGTGGTTATAAAATAATGTTATCATTCTTTGTTTGTTCCAAGGGCAATAAGAGCATATTTTTCTCTTTGTGGTGTTTATAAATTCTGCTGTTGCTGTTCAGAATTTTGTATAAAATCTTGCATATCTTTGCCCTCAGGGCACGTTGGATGCCTGGCGTGATCAAGTGCCATTTTATTTGTGGTATTGTCAACTTACAGCTCAGTGATTTCATGAATTGTTTTCTGGACATTGGGTTTTCATTTTCTTTTTGCAAATGTATATTAATGCAATGAATGATATATGCATTTATTAATGCAAAATTTATTCTGTAAAAATGCATAATGGCCAGCTTTTGGTTTCCCTGTTGCAGAATAAGTTGCTCCACATCTAACAAATTAACTGCAGTCTTTATGTCATGTTTATAACAACAGCACCAGTTTTTGCTTTTTTGGTTTGTATGAATCAAGAGTTTTCTCTGATTGAAACAGAACATTGAGGTACCTAATGGTCTGGCTCTGAAGTTCAACAGCTTGGGAAGAATATCTTGTTTTTTTGTTACAAAATGTACCAGGAGCTTGTACAGTGGGTTTAAGAGCTCATCAGTTAGGTGAACACGTGTAAACTCGTTATCTATTGTGACATTCCTGTTTAAACCAGGGATATGCTTTGTTAGTTGTTTTATGAAATAACCTGTTGCAAACCAAAGCAATTCATTGTTTTTCCAACATATGTAATTGTTTTTTTTTTTTGTTTTTTTTAAGTCCTCTTTAACTGTTATGGTCATATCTGTGAACCTCTATATTAATTGTAAGTTATTGACATTAGGTTAATTGTTTTATATCATTAAGTACACATACATTCACTCTCACACTCATCAGTCCAGACTCTGTGAGGGTTAGGGAATAATTCTGTGTAAGGAAAAATTCCCTGCCTCAGCTGGAAATCGAACCCAGGTGAGAAGTAACATATATTTTGTGGCTACATCACAAACCATAACAACTTTTATGCCATATTTGACAAGCTTGTTATGTATATACATTCTAAGTGAATGTTTCCCACTAAATACAATCAATTTTTATCCACAGTTACAAAAGATTCTGGTTTGTAATGAGATTTTCAATTTTCAATGAAAAAATCCCTTATTTCCCTGACTGGAGCCAAACTGTCAGCTTTTTTCTGTTCATCTTTTGTGTGGAATCATCAGATTTCAGACAGTTTAGAATAAATTCAAACCTGTCACTTCTGATAACAGATTTATATTTTGTGCTACAAAGAGTAGTATCAGCCAACCCCCTTACTGCCAAATGATTGTTTTTTTATGACAGCTGTCAGTGCTAAAATCCTACCAATGAGTTAATTTCTTTTCTTGTTACATGAAAAATGGTGCTATTGAGAACCTTATAATTGAAGCTACTAAATCAATTTTCTTATTGTGAGCTGTTAATAACATCAGTATTGTTATCATCCATAAACAAACAAAAGCAAACTTTAGTTGTGCTAGCAGTTTTGGCAGTTCCAACAACCACCAAATGAAAGCATACTATATTTTGTGTTGATGTGAGAATACTTCTATTTTTATATTTTGTGGAACAAACATGTCAATTTCGCCCCCTGATAAGCTGTTTTTTGGCAAAACTAATTTGGAATCCAAAGCTAATTCACAATTTTCAAAACCAGAATCATTACTCACTTGGATAGTTAGTGCTGGGTTCCTTGGTTGAAGTTGTATCCACTTTCTAGCTTGGTCAGCTAAGGATTATTCCTATGATTCTTAATTTTCCTCATTGGCTACTTCAAAGTGTGGGTCTACAATACTGTCATCTGTATATGCTACAAACATCTAACAAGAAAATCATCTTCACTAAATTCTCCATTATCTGTGCCTTTACCACTTTCTTCAATCAACCACCCAGTAAATTAAAGTCAAAATCAAACTCTGTACCATCCATATTGTGCTAATTGCAGTAGCAACAGATGAAGTTAACACTAAAGAAGGCCAATGTTTTATATATTAGAACTCAACTAACTGTGACTGATGTTTCAACCAAGATGCCGCTCTAAGCTATAATGCAAATATGTGGACTATTAGAAAAAATTTACTTCTCATCAATGCTAACATTAATAATTTTTATGACAAAAGCATTGATGTCAGTAAACTGTTTGAGTCAAGCAATAAATAACTAATCCATTTTGTTACATTACAAAACTGGATGTGGTACACAGTGAAATGAAATGACAACTTTTAAAAGTAAAATGCTAACTTCAGCTTAATGTTACTTTTAAAATCTAAAGTAAACAATATTGGTCACAAAGCTGCTCAAGAATGTGCACAGCTTGTGTGTCTGAAATAATGGGAATCTCAAAGAGATACCAAATATGATCTTAATTTTTACAAAGGTTTCATAATCTAGGGTTAAATATCTTATAAGTCAGATCTTCTGTAATGGTGTTGAGCATCTCCAGAATGAGTTTTGTTTCTGACCCTGGATTTAACTCGCTCCTATCATCACCAGCAGCATTGCCAAAATCAGCACATACCATATTAAAACTGGTAAGCCATTTTTCCATTTTCCACCTGGAAGGATGTTGTTACTATTAAATAGCCCAATTTTAGGCCAATTTGCATCGATATTCCCACCAATTTCTCTTTTCTGTAAAGATCACTTTCATCTTCCTCTATTATTGGCTAGCCAGTTCACCTCCCTCCAGCCCTTGCCACTCTTATTGATCTCCTCCTCTATGGTTCTTCTCCATGTCATTCTGGGTCTATCTATTTTCCTTGCTCCTTGAGAATTCCAGGGCATCACATCCATTTCAACAGCACCTTCTGCTTTCCATAGCGTATGGCCTATCCAGTTCCATTTTCTCTTTTTTATTTGCACCTTTATTTCAGCTTAATTTGTTTGTGCCCATAGTTCTTCATTTGTTATATCTGGCCAACATATCTCCAGAATTTTCCTCCAGCAATTATTTACAAAAGTCTGATATTTTCTGTTTATTTATTCTGTTACTTTCCATTTTTCAGAGCCATAAAAGAGTTCTGACCTCACATTTGTATGGAAAAGAAATACTTTTGTTTTCCTTGTAATGTTTGCATTTTTCCATATAGGGTAGAGTTGCATAAAGGCTTCATTTGCCCGTTGGATTTGTCTGTTTACATCTTTAGCTGCAGCTTCTGCCTTGTTAACAACACTACTAAGATGAATAAACAAATGTACCACTTCTGTGTCTTTATCATCCACCTTAAATTTTTTATTTTGTTGGGGACTACCATTTATTCTCATCTTTTGTTTTTTTGGAATTGGTGTTTAATTCAACTTTTTTTACTTCTTCTTGTAAGTTCATTAATTTTGTTTCCATATCCCGGAACCTTTGTACTTACAAAATGCAAATTTGTGCAGTTCAGTGCCAAGTATACACTAAAACCAGAAAAATTAATTAGCTCAAAAAACTTGTGGATAATTTTGTGCAAATAATAGACCACAGAAAGATCATGCATGGAATATGTATGCTTCTTTTGACTCAGTTATGAGGTAAAAATGTACAAGGTTCATAATTTTAGTAAATGACATAAAAACTTTCATTTGCATGAAAATTCTTCTTTGCCTGGGCAACTTCTGGTTTTAATTGTACTACTCTGATGAGCAATTATTAATACGCAGCAATGACTTCCTGACTGCTTGCAGGTGTGCAGAACAAACTTGCTCAGTGTAATATTTATGGTATTTAAGCTCTTTGATATAGAATAAAATGCAAGCACAGCATCAGTAATAGATAAATACTGGGGACCATAAAATTTGCCAGCAACAATGCAGTTGCAGAGAACAGTATTTAATAAGGAGAATAAATAAAATAAAGCATATAATAACAAATGTCACCAATTTCATGGTAAAGACATCGGTGAACTTTTATCATGTCATGTTTATACCTGCAACTTAAACACTTATTACGCCCTAATATTTTGTTAGTAATTCTATTTCCATAATACCTTTATGGCTTATGGTGAATGGAGAGGGAAATGTGTTGTTTTTTAAGGCGTTTAATGCCTATTCTTATTGAATATGACATCACAGGTGCTGGACAGTGATGACACATGAAATGAAATAATGATAGGAAAAGGAAATTTGGAAAGAAAACTTTCCAGACCAACGTTTAAGGTACAAGGGTGGTTTGATAAGTTCTCAGAATCCACATGAGAGGTCAGCCAACACCATGAGTTGTTCACGTGATATTCATTGGACTGTTGCCTGTAAACATGTGTCACATCAGTGTTCTTGGAAGACAGCTGTAGTGGTGACAAGACTCTATTGTTGTTCCTGCATAGTGATTTACAGAGATGGAAAAAAATCAAGATTCGAGCAGTGATTAAGTATTTCGTAAAGGAAGGTATGAAAACAAAGGACATTCATGCCGATTTTCTGAATATACTGGGAGACTCTGCTCCTTCATATTCAATTGTTGCCAAGTGGACAAACAAATCTAAATTTGGTTTGGAGAGCTTAGATGATGATCCATGCAGTGGCTGGCCAAGATGCATTACTACCCTAGAAAGCATTGCAAAAGTGCACAAAATGGTAATGGAGGATTGCCGATTGAAAGTGCATGAAATTTCCAGCTGTCATCTGAAAGAGTATGTCACATTTTGACTGAAAAATTGGTCATGAAAAAATTGTCTGCAAGATGGGTGCCATGACTCTTGACACTGGATCTAAAACGCATGAGAATGGAGGTATCGGAACAACGTTTGACCCATTTTAGGAGCAACAAAGAAGATTTTTTGCACCAATTTGTGACCACAGATGAAACTTGGGTCCACTACTATACCCCAGAGTCAAAACAAGAGTCAAAACAGTGGAAGCATGCTGATTCTCTGTCATCAAAGAAAGCAGATTGTTTCAGCCGGAAAGATCATGGCATCAGTTTTCTGGGATGTGAAGGGGATTCGTTTGTAGATTATCTCCCCAATTATCTAATTACTGGAGAGTACTTTGCTAATCTCCTGGACCAATTGCAACAAAATATATGCAAAAAAGGTCAGGTTTAACAAGGAAGAAAGTCATCTTCCATCAAGACAATGCACACCCTCACACATGTGCAATTGCCGTGGCAAAATTAAATGAACTAAGGTTTGAATTGTTGCCACACCCGCATTATTCACCTAATATGGCTCCATCAGCCTTCCATCTCTTCCCGAAGCTGAGAATTTTCTTTGGTGGACGAAGATTCGCTTCAAATGAAAAATTGATAGCCGGAGTTGACAACTATTTTGCTGGTCTGAGGAATCTCATTTTTGAGATGGGATCAGGTCATAGGAACTTCAGTGGACCAAGTGCATTAATCTACAAGGAGACTAAAAATAAAAAAAGTTCCAGTGTCGTAAGTACTTTTTTTCCACTCCATTCTGAGAACTTATCAAACTACCCTCATACCTACCCCCTTGGCATTCACCAGTTTTGAAGATTTAGGAAAATCTGGAAAACATACATTTAGAAGATGGTTCTGACAGCATATGAAAAGTAGACCTCCAATTCATAAGTCTGTGCTGTAATGACCTTGGCCATCTATGTCTCTTTAAAGTCCCTTTGTACTTAGTTACTTGACATACACCTTCCAGGAATGTGAAAGAAATGGGTTTAAACACGTCCAGTATATCAATGTAGGTAAAACACCCATAAATTTCTTAAAAAGCAATTTTCTCAAAACCTTCATACCTACCGCCTTAGCATTTACCAGTTTTGAAGATTTAGGAAAATCTGGAAAACATACATTTAGAAGATGGTTCTGGCAGCATTTGAAAAGTAGACCTCCAATTCATAAGCCTGTGCCATAATGACCTTGGCCATCTGTGTCTCTTGAAAGTCCCTTTGTACCTAGTTACTTGACATACACCTTCCAGGAATGTGAAAGAAATGACATACACCTTCCAGGAATGTGAAAGAAATGGGATTAAACACATCCTGTAAATCAATGTAGGTAAAACAACCATAAATTTCTTAAAAAGCAATTGTCTCAAATTTGAAGTATTTCTAAATCTTGTACTTGTGGATAATGAACTCATTATTTAAAGGTCTGGTTTTCCAATTAACCATTGGCATTATTACATCACCTAATTTCTCAAATACAAGTTCCTGTACTTTACTGCATTAATATAAGGTTTGATTGGGTATAATGTTTTCCCAGTAAATCAGCTTTTATATTATATTTAAAGGGGGGGGGTGTAAAATCTTGTTGTCATGCTCCTGCTAATGATACCAACTGTTCATCTCTCTATTTGTGTCTGGTCCTTGGATGCTTCACATGTAATTTTGCATAGTGCTTCCACATCCCACTTGTACCACACCAAAAACTTTATCACATCAAGAATCAATAAGAATGTTGTTTTAATATGGACATTTGTGAAGTGAAGAAATATGTTGCTGTGACAGATCAGGGGATGGTGGTGAGATGTTTATATTCCAGTTTTCAACAACTTGAAAATCTGGCCTCAGTAAAGCTAATATAAGACAAGGCCACTGATCCTGTGTGGTAGCAAGATAGTACTTCAGATAGTAACAACTTTACTTTGCCTGAAGGTTACACTCCTTGATCTCCCTGTTAGCTTTGTGCTTTTTCTGTAAACTTTGTAAACTATTGCTGTGACATCTACATTTAATTTGTAATGGTGCAAAAGAGTAAAGTGGAATTATTGCTGTTATACAAAGAAAGTTACAGATTCTCAATAACTAATGACAGAATTAGCTCTTTTTTGCATTTTACCTGAACCTGTTGATCAGTAAAGGAGCGCTGTCCTGTTTATAATGTTTTTAACCTGCCTTATATTAGTGTGTAAGTGCTAACGCCTAAAACTTCCATGGCATTCTGCTGCAACTAGTTTTGGACTTAAACTTAAATAAATTGCTTCTGTGTTGCAGGATATCATTGTAACTGATAGTAGTACAAGTGATGCCTTGAACCAACATTACATTAGTGCATTAAGGAAATATGAAGCAATTAAAGAAGAGTATGATTCATTGCGAAAACTATATGACGACTTAATTTCATCACATACCTCAGCAGTCACCAAACTGGAACTGGCACAGGTATGATATTGCTCAAATAACTACTGTAAGTGAAGTAGCTGTAGCATGCATTCAGAGAAGTAATTGCAAAGTGTGAAATTTTAATGTAGTACATATTGAGAGTAGGCAATATATGGATAAGAGGCTAAAAGAGGATATGTTTTAAAATGTGGTCGGTTTGGGGTGATATAGCTTTGAATATTTCCAGAAGAGGGACAATATACACTTTTTATTTGAAACTTTGTATCCAGCAGCTAATGGCAATTGAAAGGCACCCATATTTTTGTTAACACTAAATACATACTTTTGGAATTTATATATTATCAAAATACTTGAGAAATAGCACATTATAAAATGTGTCATTCCTTAGTTCTCCCATTGTATGTTCATGCAAAATCAGATTATTGTGACATAGAGCCAGTCATACAAGTTGCTAAGTAAATCCGAGTTGTATGTTATTTCATGGTTAGGTACTACATTCTTTTTTAATGCTAGAATGGAAGGAATAAGTTATTATTGCTTGCCTATGGCAATAACTCATTATTGTGAGTATAAAAAGAACATGTGCTTGCCTGCTTGAGTACTGGACACAAATATGTCTGATTTAAATGATGGGTTTCTTAATATGCTTTCGTGAACCAAAAAAGCTTAAGACATATATAGGTAATGCAAGAAGTGAGGTTTAAATTCAGAAGAGATACCACTCTGAGATGATTACATGGTTATGTGGAATACTTGACAGGCAGATAGATAAACATTAGATAAAATACAGCTATTATTTAAAACAGAATAAAAGACTATATCATCACAATACATAGATGTATGGAAGCAATGAAGTTTAAATATAAACAAAAAATAGAAATGGAGCTTTATTTATGGACGCTCTTTTACTGCTGTGGTTCTCAGCATTCCATTCTATACTGGGCATGAATGACTGCTTCATTTTGCTGAGAGGCCTCATTTATCGGGCTTGAGGTTCTTTTACGTGCTGTAAATCTATGACATGGGATCAATGGCTTTACTTCCCTTCCAAAGGAATATGAACAGGGATAAACCCAAAATACAGTGTAGTAATTCACTAGTATGGTGCAAAGCAATAATCACAGTCAGTTTAAGAGTTTAACACAAGGGGACTAGTTATTTCAAAAGGTACAGAAACATTATTCAAAATGTGATATAGCTAAATGCATTATCATTCTGTGCGATAATTATATAATTTCTCATTAAATTACAAGGTAAGCCCTTTCACAGCCTGTGTCTATTCCCCTCTTCCCTTCGCATCTATCGGGACTTCAGACAGCTTTTTTCCATGGTAAGGAGCATTGGCACCATATCTCACTCTTATTGTTGCATCAAGTCCAGTCAGTCAGGTGCCTCTGTCATTACAGTTAACATGGTGCATTACTTATCTGGGGAAGAAGTGTGTTTATGTGCATAGTTTACTTAAAAACACAAATATGCTTCACATGTATGCAGGGAGTTTGTTGAAAGATTTCCAAACTTTGTACCACTTACAAAAAATCTGTACATACAATCTTGCATAAGTTCAAAGCTTTGGATTCGGTGTGTGTGTGGGGGTGGGGTGGGTGGGTGTGGGTGTGCACATACGCTTTACATTACAAAAGTTTGTACACTTAGAAAATTTTTTTACAAATATAAGGGCTTTATTTTATTATTTTAATGGATTAATTAAGTTTTCATAAGCATTCTGTTTAAAATATATGTAATGTTTTAATGTATATTAAAATAACATCATTAGCATTATGTTATAGGGCATTCTTACATGTTCTACCATGCAGTATATAACTTTGTTTATTAAATAATTTTTTAGAGGCGTTTTAAATGTTAATCCTTCTAGAACCTTTAATTTTGTGGCAATAGGATTGTGCCTTTAGTAAGTGGATTATTTTTGCTCCATTTTTTATTTATTCTATATCTGAAATAGTCTTGTATATTTCTAATGTTCCAGTAAGGATACAGTTTTTCTAATTGACAATTCTTTTTTTTTTCTCTCCTCCATCTTTTTCCTCTTTTTCTAAACTAAAATGATTATTCTGTAAATAAATAAACAAACTGCCATCCTACTTTGAGTAAGTATTTCCTACAAGATTCTCTTTAAATTATAAATATTTCATTAAGCTCGCTTTTTGTAATTTTAGGACTCGATCTGTATTATTCTTTGTTAACCCCCCCCCCTCCAAGCTCAATGCCATAATTGAATTTGAGTGAAATTTACCATGTTAAATATTTATTAATACTTCTAAGTTGAAATAATTTCCCAATTTTCTTAAAATAAAACTGATTTTAGCTAGCTTATTACAAATATCCATAATGTTTATTTAATTGTTTTTTTCACCCAATCTGTGTGGACGACAGGAGTTACACAGGTAGAGTCAGAGTGAAATTTTCAGTGCCATAACCAGGATTTGAAGCACTTAACTCCTGGTCTCTAGTCAGTTGCGCTACCATTGAGCTATCATGGCAACATGCCGGCAACCTGTCCAACTCCAATCCTACACACGGCTTGTGTGAAAAAATCATTGACACTAATTGACTATAATAGTTGGCTAAAGTATGAAGCCTGAGAGAGTACTTACGAATTGTAAGTTGCCATTGGCGTATGTCATCTCAAAATAACTTGAGATCACCTTGTGGTTTACTGAGAAACATGCAAGTCAGTAGAGGAATTTAATCCGTGCTGGTATGTTGCCATGATAGCTCAATGGTAGAGCAACCAGCTAGATACTGGGAGATCCCGGCTCAAATCCTGGCTATGGCATTGAATTTTTCAGTCTGACTCTACCTATCCAAATATTCATAAGGTGTACATCCCATATTAATATATTTCCTAATAGTATGCCTAAAAGCTGAACCTTGTCTGTATATTGTGATAGTACATTTTCTACCCTTAAAATGTGTGCAAGTGTCATTTAAATGTTTGTTTTTATTTTTAAATCTCATGACATTAGTTTTAGAGGCATTAACAAGCAAACAATTATTTAAACATGTTTACAATGTGAATCCACGATGTTTTAGACTCTTTTATGTAAATCTGAAATGGCAGTGTCCCAAACTAAAAGTGAGGTGTCATCTGCATAAGAAATTAACCATTTTTAAAATTTGGGATGTCATTAGTACATAGAATAAAAAGGAGAGGGCCCAATATTGAATTCTGTGGTACTCCCAATTTTAGTTTACCAGCGCTTTACTTGGTTTTCACATAAGTATTTTTATTCAGAGTTACTGTTTACGTAGATATTTCTCTATTTGTCCAATATGTTCTTATAAGGTTTAATGCCACACATCTTATTCCGGAGTTCTTTAATTTAATCAATAATAGATAATGATTTACCATACCAAAAGCCTTAGAAAGGTAAATAAATGCCTAAAATATTTCTACCCTCATCCATACTTTTGTATACTTCATTCAGAGATTCTATTATCACATCTACAGTTGAGATGACTTTTTTAAAACCAAATTGATGATCAGTTGTTAATTTATGTTTATCTAAGAACTTTACCATCCTATCATATATTATCTTTTCTAGTATTTTGCTAAAAGCTGTTAAGAATGAAATAGGCCGATAGTTATTTACACATTTCTTAGTTCCCTTTTTATATATAGGTCTCACAATTTTCTTTTTTTTTTTTTTCTTTTTTCGAAGCAATTTTGAAAATACTGTTAAAAAGGCTATTATTTACTAGGTTAATTAAAATGTTTAATATTGGTTGAAGACAACTTGATTAGCAACATTGAGATATCATTCCAATTGCTGCTACTGTTAGTCATCATGGAATTAATTATGTTTACCACTTCTATTTCATCCACTGGTTTTAAAAACAGAGATTTAGCTATTTTTTTACTGATATGATAATTATATTTGTTCTGGCTTGGTATTTTATTTCCTCCTTTATTTATAAACTGTTTATTAAAGAAATAACTGGTTAATTTGGAATCATTAACTTCTCTTTATTTATTACCATTTTCATCTTCTCAATGCTTTTAGTAGTACTGTAACAACCAGTTACTTTCTTAGCTGTTCAAATCTGCTTCATAAAGTTAGGTGCTTTTGATATTTTGTCATTAAAATATTTGGATTTACACTTTTTAAGTTCATTGTATTTCTTTTTATATGTTTCTCATCATGTTGATTTATAAAATACAACCCAGTCCATCATGCTATTCTTCAGGTTCTTACACTTTGAGCATGTATAAAAATCCATCGTTTCTTTCACTTTTAACAGTTTTTTTAGGACAACATTCATTACAGCATACCAGCAATATAGAATAAAAAAAATCCCAGTTTTCTTCTATGTTATCTGCTAAATGTACATTTTCCCGAAGTATCAAATTAATGAGTTTTTTAGATTTGTAATACTATTTTGAGTAAGCAGTTTCCTGTTTTCATTTTTAATTTCTGTCCTGGTTTCTGTAAGTTTTATGTTATACATTAATTTTTGACCATAATGATCTGAAATATTGTTGTCAATAATTATTCATTTACAAACCTCTTGGGAAAGATTATTCACTACTATCATTCAAGGCTGAAGGTATGCTATTTTGTTTGGTTACCTCCAAGTTAATACTCAAAACACTACCCAAATTTGCAGTTAGTTTACCTCTAAGTATAAATCCTCAGTTAGCTGTTAACCAAAGGTTGTAATAGGAATATTTGCACTGAACTTCCAGTGCCTTCCAGAACCCAGGGCCTCTCAAATGTCTAAAATTTCATGCCTGCTAACTGAGGTGCAGAGGTGCTGTGCACCATGCATTGGTCCATTACAGCTAACTCATCTTTTCTTCAGCTTCTCAGTGAGAAAGAAGCCGCTGTTCGAGCAAGGCAAGCATAAAGAGAGAGAAGCTGGAGATTTGTAGTATGGTAATTATAGCAAAATTGTCTTTTGCCCCTTGCATTGTGCATTGCAACATTGCATGAGAGTTCGTGATCTAACTGGAACCTTAACCAGATATTATAATACAGGCCCTTAGACTGTCACAAAAAGTACACAAATATCAATGTGCCTTTCCACCACTCAGTTTCTTTGCATCAAATGTGTCCCTAATCTTCACTTCAAGAATTTATTCTGCAGTTATGGTTGGGCACAGGAGGCCATGGCTGGAACCTTTGTAAGGCTCGAAATGTATCGCTCATGATTTAATTAGTATTTCTTCGAGTTTTAGAGTTTAGGCGTAATTAATTACTATTTTGTTCACATTTTAGTGTTTTAATATTTTAATATCCACATAGAACTGGCAAGAGACTTCAAGTTAAGGGTTTGCTCTAAGAAAATAAAAATCTTGTTCCGCAATAAATGTGAAGGAAGACACCGCCATTGCTAAAAGGCAGAAGCTTAATCACACTCCTACGTTTTTCTCGCCAAATAAGTTTGAAGCGTTAAACACTCTGGATGAAGACATCACAGATGTAAGTAGAGAAAACCAAACTAGCTCTAATAAGCAAAATAAACCCTCACCTATTTATATTTGCAATGTGAGTAATATGAATAGCTTGCAATCAGAGCTTTCTAAGCTAGAAGTTGGTAATTACAAACGTATGACTATCACTAACAACAAAGACAAACTGAACTGCGAAACAACTGAAGGCTACAGAAAAGCCATAGATTATCTAAAGAATGAAAAAGTTGAGTTTTATACTTACCAAATCAAAGCAGAAAAACAGTTCAGAGTTATCAGGGGGCTGCATCCGTCCTGTGACATGGGCTTAATGATGCAAGAAATTGCAGAAAAGGGATGCAAACCCTTACAAATGATACTGGTTTACCATCTGGTAACCAAAATACCACTTCCTTTATTCTTCCTAGATCTTAAACCTGATCCAATTTATGAAGAGATCTATGAGGTCAACAGGTTATATGATGCTGTTATCAAGGTTGAACCTCCCAAACCTAAACGTTCTGTGCTTCAATGTACAAGATGTCAAGACTATGGTCATAGTAAGAACTACTGCCATCTTTTGCCACGTTGTGTCAAATGTGACGGGACACACATAACCTCCAAGTGCACAAAAAATGCACATGTTTCTCCAATTTGTGTAAACTGCAAAGGGCAGCACACTGCTAATTACCGGGGATGCCCTGTTCATAAAAGCCTTCAAAAGTCTGAGAAACTAATAAACAGAAACACTCAATCAACTCCGAACAAACCTAACATCCCTGCGCAACCTATAATAACTAATTCTTACTGCACTCCGGGTCAACCTTATGCAAATGTTGTTCAGGGAAAAACAGACAACAGTGGAGATACAATAAATAAGCTTATGGAAAAAATAGATATGCTCATGTCTTTAATTCTGCCTTTAGTTAACGCATTGCAACAAGTTCTTCCTGTTCTTATTAACAAAAAATAATTCCTCACACAACTCTATCAATTAGCACATGGAATTGCAGAAGTGCCACCAACAAGTATTTTGAGTTAAAATTATATTTAGATACATACAATATCGATATATTATTAATGACTAAAACAAAACTTGCACCTAATTTACAGTTGCTATAAAATTTACAGATCTGACCACCCAAGCAATGAAAGAAAGGGTGGATTTGCTATTCTTATAAAAAATAACATACCTCATGATGAGTTTCTATCTATTTGTGAAAATGAATTTCAAATTACTCGAATATTAGTTCCACTCAACAAAATACATTACCAGATTGGATCTTTTTATTCTGCCCCAGCTAACAGAATGACATTAAATAACTTCTGGGACATTGTTCACATAATGGGAAGACATTTCATTCTTGGTGGGGACTTTAATTGCAAACATCCTAGATGGGGCTCAAACCTAGCCAATCCTAGGATGATTGCTTTAGATGCAGCGACACAGTTAAATTTGGAATTTTTATATCCAGTAGAACCTACATATTACCCCGCCGATGGAGTCCATACACCTGACGTATTGGATATTTTTATCAGAAAAAATATATTAAATGCATTTACAAAACCATCAGTTCTCTATGAGCTCAGTTCAGACCACTACCCAGTTATGACTGTGCTTAAACTGCATGATGCTGTAGAAAAGCAACCTTACATCTTAATTAATTATCCCTTTGACTGGAATTACTACAATAACATTCTTAACAGCATAACACATTTAAAAATTCCTTTAAAAACCACCCAAGATTAGATAAAGCAGTTAGTATGTTAACTAGATATGTACAACATGCAGCAAGCCTAGCTACTAGCAGCAACAGGCCGTATTCAAGATTCAACACATTCAAACCTAAGGCAAAAATTATGCAGTTGATTTCAGAAAAGAATAGCTGTCGCAAGTTATGGGAATGGACTAGATATCCTCTCCACAAGACTAACTACAACAGGGCCATCAGAAAATTAAAAGAAGCCTTGCAGGAGTAAAAGAATGAACCCAATCACTATCTTTAGATGCCGCAAATGGCACGTTATGAAAGAAAACAAAGTTTATAACAAAAACTATTGATGGAATACCACCACTAAAAGTGGGAAACTCATGGAAATGCACTTTGGAAGAAAAAGTTATGGTTTTCTCTGACATACTAGTTGAGCAGTTTCAGAATAACGATACCATTAATCCTGAGTTTGAAAGGAAAGTCACTGAAGAACTACCGGCACCACTGCAGCTTTCACCGTTAACCATTTACTTTATGCCAGCACAAGTAAGCAACGCAATAACACGAACGGCAACAAAAAAGGCACCAGGTCATGATTTAATTATGCAGCCACTGCTAAAAGCATTTCCAAAGAAGACAATAGTATTTCTAACACAGATGTATAATGCAATTTTATGATTAACTTACTTCCCTAAGAGTTGGAAACAAGTCATTGTTGTAATGATTCCAAAGCCAGACAAAAAAAAAGTGATCTCAGAAATTACCATCCAATCAGCCTACTTCCTATATTTTCAAAGATGTTTGAGCGATTGCTGCTTCCTCGACATCTGAAGGTACTTGGTCACATTATACCTGCCACACAGTTCGGATTTAGTGCTTCTCATTCCTGTCCACAACAATTACATCAAGTAGTAGATGCCATTCTGGACACACATGAAAATAAAGAGACTTGTCTTGGCATCTTTTTAGATACAGAAAAAGCATTCAACAAGGTGTGACATGATGATCTTTTGTTTAAGATAAAGCCACTAGTTTCCAACACCTTTTTCAGAATAATTCAATCATATCTATCAAATAGGTCATTTATTGTAAAATATATGAACACATTTTTGCAAGCTAGAAGTGTTAAATCAGGAGTCCCACAGGGAAGTGTACTTGGGCCATTTCTCTACCTAATGTATGTTTCTGACTTTCCAAAAGACGACAGCTTAACGATTGCACAATTTGCAGATAATATTGCTATCCTTCACAGAAGCATTTATCCAACACCAGCAACCAAAATACAGCAGTTTTTAACCTTAGTAGATGAATGGTGCAATAAATGGAAAGTAAAAATGAATCCTCAAAAATCAAATGTTGTGGTCTTCATATACAGAAAGAAACTTCAGTACAATAATATTACTCTGCAAGGCGAGGAAGTCATGCATAATGATTCAGTGAGATATCTTGGCTTACATTTGGACACAAAATTAACCTGGAAGGTGCAAATAAATAAACTAATTCGAAACCTACGTAACAGATTGCATAAAATTAAACATTTAATCAAAGGATCTTCTCTCTTGCCACTTCACTTGAAAAGAATAATATACTTGTCATTGATTAGACCTATATGGATGTATGGTTGCGCAGTATGGGGATCTGCATCAAAATCCCAGATAAAATGAGTTCAAACAATCCAGAATTGGGCACTTCGACTCATCGCGGATGCACCATGGTACATCCGCAATGACAACCTGCATAAAGATTTAAACATACCAACAGTTGATGCAACACTGAGCTGCAGTTATAAACGTCTTTTCCGCAGAATATAAAAACCACCCCAATAATCTGCTCAACTGCATTCCAGGTCAACTTCCAACACCTCTGCTTCTATGAAAATTTAAAAGAAAGAGACACACAGACTTCATTGACATCTAAATGTAAATTATATTATTGTTTATGCTTGGGGACAGTCATAGGACTGCTACCTCAAAACACGTTTCTTGTGTATTTACACATATGTACATTGTACCAGCACAATTGTATTGTACATAATGTATAATAAAGTTATCTTAAGTTAAAAAAAAAATTATGGTTGGCTATATTCTTTTGCAGTCTTGTAATATCTCTGGCTTACTCTTAAACAGACAGTTTTTATTAGTCAATCCTAGTTCTCACAGGTATGTTTGTCTCATATTTGGCTTCTTATTCCAGTCAGGAAGAATTAAAAGAAATATTGTATAAACACTTACAGAAACTATGAAGGTGAAGACCATAGATAGCAGACATCTTTTGGAGGCTCCTTATGTAGAATGCTTCCTTACCATTTAATTGATGGTGTCTCTGCTGCATAAAGCTTCATTACGATACAGTTGATAGCAGTTTTTTATTTTCTCTATCCTGCATGTATATTGTAATGGTGGATAGAGAAGGCATTGTATTCCACCCAAAAATTTGATGTCGAGATTTCACTGGAAATATATGTTTTGAGGTCCCCCAAAAATTACAAAAAGATCCATAGGTGTGTGTGTGTGGCGGGGGGGGGGGGGTGTCACCTCTTTATTCTAGATGAGTTTTGCAGAATTTTGCATAATGGCTAAACCATATGAGATAGACAAAAACTTATTACACAAAAAATGTAGATCTTGCAAAAACATGCAATTTATGTTCTTTACGTTTTTGTTGTGGAGGTAACCGCTTCCGAGACATTCTTTGTTACTGGTTTCAATTGTAAATTATTTATACTTTTCTCAGGCAGGAAGTGTCCGTTTTACTTTTATTTTACTCCTGGCCAAGCAAAGAAAAGCTTTGCATTGACAATCACATAACAACTGCTTTTAGAACATTTGATTATCACTTTAGGCTAGTGTATTCCCTTAGTTAGTACTTACAAGGAAGCAAGTAATATGAAAATTTATGTTAATGTTTATCTTGATTAGCATTGTAGGAAGAAGGATAATCTTTTTTAAGAAGTTTATTTGAAGAGCAGCTAGAGAAAGTCATGTGAGTGTAACACATCAGATTTTTTTTTTGTAGAGTTAACCATTTTTTAAATATTCCAGATTATTGGTTTCAGTTTTAGCCACTTTAACTTTTCTCAGATGGGAAGACATCTTTCTTCTCGTTTCTCGTTTGTTTATTCTTGGCAAGCAAAGAGATTGGAATTTCAATTGTTTCACATTGCAATTGGCTTTCAAATCACGAGACTATTGTTCTAGTCTGAGCATTTTCTTATTTTCCTTCTACGTACAAGGAGCTAATAATAGCTGCTTATGTTTATCTTAATTAGCATGATGTAGATAGATTAATCTTTTGAAAAACAGGTTCATTTGCCGAACAGCTAGAGGACATTAAGTGAATTTTACATATTAGATTTTTATTTCTACTTACAAGGGACCAAATATTGAGGACAATTTCTGCTAATGTTTGTCTTGATTATGATGAAGTAGAAGGAAGAATAAGCTTTTTAACAATAATTTGTTGAGATGTAGAGAAAGTCATGTGAATGGAGCACATCAGATTTTTTCTTTGTATCAGATTCTGAATCTATTACATTACATAATTCATATATAGGGCATGTAAGAAAATTCATTTTAGGTCTTTCACAACAGATATTTGAAACAATAATTGTGATTGGAATGTGACTGAAAACAAATGTGCTTTAACTTTTAGGACTTTGAGCTCTTGTGGAATGTGCTTCCTCTTGGATTATAGTATCAGCTTGTGATTCTTTCATGGCTCTTCAGCCAAATCAACAGAAGTACAGTATCTATCTCTTGTTACATTGCATACAGCATTATTTATAGGTCACCAGGTGTTGTACAGTATATGCAGCTGAATAAGTCCTATATAAGCCATAAACTGTCAGATATTTGTTTATGGTACATTTATTCTATGCTTCTTCATTGGTATGTTTTATGACATAATATCTGACAAAATAGTATATTGTGCAACAAGACTATAATGGTAGTAATTTAAACGCGAGTATTATTATTAACTGAGCGAGCAAAGCTCGCACAGTTAATAATTATCATACAGGCGTTTTAATTACCATTATAGTCAAATTTCATATGGCTGTGTATGCTCGACCATGTATCTAAATTAAAGGTTTCAAAAGTATTAGTTTCTGGTTTGAGTGATGTGTTGCAATCGTTATTCCTTTATCTATGGTTACAATACTATGAGCTTGTATCACCTGTGTCAAACAAAGTTGCTAGTGTTTTGAGATGTACTGCACAGAAGCAGAAATATTGATTACTTCCCTATAAACAGTTGTTAACATGTGACACACTTTAACCTAAAAAAAATATAGACAATGAAAACTAGAACAAATTGAATTTATTGAAATATCATTTGCAATAAGTAATGCTAATGATATGTACAGAACTGACTTTATTTCAAGTATAGGTTATTTATTGTACAATTAGTGAAATAAATTTGTGGGAATGAGCTTTGTTGAATAGTTCAAGTTGAAGGAGAATTGGTGTTAATTTGTGTGTTTTTTGTTTTTCTCCTTATTTTAGTATTGTGTTTGAAATTTGAATTTTATTTTGTACTGATTCTTCGATATATCCTTCTGCAATAGTTGTGGATTTTCAGCATCCATGACGTTTAGTGTTATGCTACCACCAGCATCTACTAGAATTGTCACAGAACCCTTGTGTATAACTTGGGGTTGGGGAGATTAAGATATGCAGCTATTTCTTTCCCCATATTTCCTAGTTTATTTATGCTGACATTTTGTGCGATGCGTTTTTTATTTTGATAATTTATAAAGTAGGAGGGAGTGTAGCATACATTGTGACAAGAATAATCGATACTTGCATTTTCACAATGTTACGTTGCCACTTCTGATTGGTTGAATACCAATACTTTAATGAGCAAGTGTACTTTAATGAGGCCCATTAAAGTACTCCTACCAGTGGTATAATTACAACATTTGGGCATGGTCAAGCCTAACAAGTTTTTCAAAGGATTCACTTGGAGATTTCACTTTGCCTTCATTTTTAGTCCTTCTACAAACTGTGACATATCAGGCACTGATATCATCTTTAATTTCACTATTTTGCTCTTCCTCCTCCTCCTCCTCCTCCTCCTCCTCCTCCTCCTCCTCAGGTGATACATTGTTTCAGCAACTTTAACACATTTTATTGCTGCCCTCACTGACTCATCACTATCATCAAATTAATAATGAGAATGCATTATCAAATCTATCCATAATTTCCTTGTCAATCAAGTGACGTTGAGACATCATGAAATAACTGTGTGTATCACTTGTGTGAGTTACAATGACTGCACAATAGGCAAACTGCATACTGAATAAGTGAAAAAATAGAAGAGAACAATCTGCCATCCCAATCAAATATGAAAAGATAACTTACAATATATTAACAATTCTTTTGTTTGTAGAAACATAATTAGAAACATGTACTATAATAAAACCAACAACTTTGACAGAACATTGTTTTATATAAAGATCAACAATGAAAATGCTGAAACAGTTACTCAGTTCAGTAATAGAAACAGTGATTGTCAATAGCTATTAATTGCATGCATCTTGTAAAACAATTAAAAGACAGAATTTCAAAACTTACATAAGGTAGGTATAAAGTGCCCCCATCTCCTAACTGATATTGCTAGGGAAAATTACTAAGAGACCAAAGAGAGAAAATGCAGAGTTTCAAAATGTCAATATCATTTATTATTGTGAATGACAAAAAAAACTTGCTCAACTTTGTCATCTGATGATTCCTTCCAAAGATGGAGACTAGGAGGGCCAAGGCTCTTTCTGCTTCCTCTAACTTACAAAGCCCGGGGCATCACCCCCTCAATAATTTTACTGAAAGAGCATGGTCGCCCTAAATTCCAAGATAGATTTCTCACTAAAGATATATATTAGAAAAACTTAAAGTAGATGAAACAGAGCTGTAAATAGTTACCCTTATTTGAAACACAGATTTCAAACATTAAATAAAAACAATAATGGTGCATCCTAGGTTTCAGTTTGAGTTAACAATAGATAAGAATCGGATTACTCAAATAATTTATTCCTCTTTTGTTGACACATCCATAATTTCATCATGTATTGTATGAGGGTCATACTCAAAGTAGTGAGGAACAATTTTTGAACCTCTTACTTTTTATTTTCTAGAGAAACCAAATACATCATGGTAATCTACAGACTTTCCTCTTATTTTTCAACATAGCTCTATTTCTTTGTGCACATTTTTCCCATAATTTTGCACTGCTTTCTGAATATCCTCCACCGTCTTATACTGTTAGCCTTGCATCTGTTCCTTAATGGAACCCAAAAGGATGGTAATCGGAGGGTGCCAAGATTGGATTATAGGGAGCATGTGGTAGTGTTTCCCACCCAAATGTTCTGGCCTTCTCCATTGTGACATTGGCAGTGAGAGGATGTGCATAGATGATGCACATTAGATCTTCCTGCAATAGATCCCTATTGCAGGATGATCTTTTTTCCAGGATGCTTATCATGCAATGCATGACAGAGTTTCCAAATTGTCTGAATATGGCAGGCAGCATTTATGGTTTGTCCAGGCTCAAATGTACCCTGTGTTCACCCGGAAGATGCTACCTATAACCTTTCCAGCAGATCTCATGGTCTTCACTTCCTTTTTCAAGGCGAATCCAAATGGTACCCATACACTTGACGTTTTGTTTCAGGCTTGTAATGATGGAACCAACTTTCATCACCTATTGCAATACTCATAAAAATATTATCACCTTCATTTTAAAATCTCTGAAGAAGGTTTTGGCTGATGGTTCTTCTCTGAAGTTTGTGGTCGATAAACATGGGACCCAACAGGCAGAACTTTGCGATAATCTTTTTATCATTTCTTGCACTGCACTATGTCTTGCTGCAAGTTGTTGTGCAGCGATTTTATTCATAGGGATATGCCTATCTGCTGTAGTGGTCCCATCAACTCTTTATTTGTTGCGTTCTGTGGAGGCAGTTTATGGCTGACTGCTAAGAGGCTCATCTTGGATACTTGTTTTCCCATCTTTGAAATGCTTCACTCATCCCCTAACACTGCTAGCACCCATGCAGGCATCTCCATAGGCGTGCTGAAGTGTAAGGTGAACTTCAACAGATTTTCCCTCTTTAACAAGAAATTCTAGGATGCATGCTGTCGAAACAAAACATTGATATCTCCCATTTTGGAAATGCTGCCTGTGGTCACATGATAGAAGCTATTCACATCACAATATGGTAACCTGTGTAAAATTAGTTGATTATGGTGCTGCAGTTCTTTTTTTCCACATTGTCGGAATTTGAATTTTAACAATGAGTTGCTCTTGACTTTCAGTACAATGCAAAATGCAATTCATTTTCCCTGTGGTGAGAAATCCACTAATAGGGATTGCAGTGCATTCATTTTTCGAGTGGCTACATCATGACTGAGTGGTTAGACAACTCTCCTCTTACCAAAGTGGCCCGGGGTCGATCCCAGGTGACCGCATGTGGGATTTGTGGTGGACAAAACGGCTCAGGGGCAGGGTTTCTCCAGGTTCTCTAGTTTCCCCCACCATCACATTCCACCAGTGCTCCAGCTTCATTGCATGCATCATCAGTGTCATGGCCTGCGGTGACCTAGTAGTAAAAGTGGGCGTTAAACACACACAAAAAGAAAATTGAGTTGAGATCATTCTAACATCTAAGCAGTACTTTTCTCATTTGGTTGCAGTGAATTGAATTTTCTTGTGCTTGCCTAAATGTTGTTGTTGCCATCCATTATCATCATGAAGTAGCCATAAACTTAGATTCTCATTCTGTGGCAGGCAGATTTGAAAAACAAGTGAGCTTAAGTCTGTTCTTACTGCATACAGCACAACATAGTGGACCAGTGTCGATATATGAAATTAAATACTTTAGGGTGGACATTTTGGAAGGAAGCATGCCAGGTTTAATTTTAGGGTACTCCCCTCCCATTTGCATGTAATAAGAACTGATGAAAGCCTGGAGAAAATATCAGTCAGGGATTTGAATCACAGGTCGCGTGTTTACAGCCCATGCCTTAGTGACCGTGGGTACCCATGTTGGTAAGAATGCACTGTGGTACAACACATTCACTATGACAATAGTTAAACTTAACAGACGTAGTATTATTTTTCTTAAAACTTTAAATTAATGAACAGTATATTTAATTTACAGGTAATTGAAAGTATTTATACTCTGTTGTGATTAAAAACTGTTTGGTTTGTAAATTGTACTACATGTTTTATTAATACCCAATTTAATGCACAGTTCTGCCCCTCTACCCCAAATGTGTGAAAGAGCACCTATGATTCTTTCACTTCCAAAGAATACTTATAGGCTATACAGCAATAGCAGAACTTTGAAGAATAATGGGAGGAGGTTAAGGATGTCAACTTTCCGTTTATGTTTCACATAATTTTTTGTGAGTATAAAGGGGTTTTTTATCCATTATTAGTAAAAGCAGGACCATGACATTGCAATTATTAGGGATAAAGGGAAGGATTTACCATCAAAATCTTAGAAATCATTGTACAAAGGTTTTTAAAAAAAATGGGCAAGGTAAATTAAATTGCCATTTGAGTTAAAGCGATACTCATAAAACATTGACCAGCCAGCCAGTCACAGTATGAATTTAAAGACTGGGTACAAATTAATAAGGTTGTAAAATTAGTCTGTAGGTCATATCAAATTTTAAACATTCATATTAAATTTTTAATCTACTTGGATGTTTTCAATAATGAGGAGATTCATGTTTAGAATTTTTGTAGATTCTGTTTGGCCCAAATTCAAAACTCATCTGTTCTGAGTTGCTTGAATGAAGCCTTGACCAATGTTTTTCTTTATTCAGAAAGGGCAAAAGTCTTGATTTTGAGACTTTTAGGTTTACAGAAGTTCAAATCTATTCTTCTGGAAATAAACCATTTGCTGGATTTGCTGTTTATTAAGTTCAAGTTTTGTGGTCTCAAAACAAGTGATGGGGGGATGGGACTTTTTATACCTGATGCAGATACTAATATTTGAACACCAATATTCAATACTTTATAGTAACTGTAAAGGCAATAGTTTACTTAACTAAATTATATTGCTATTATGGTTTTCTGTGTGTAACAAATTTTGTATTCTATGCTAATTCTGAAACTGTTCTTGTTTGATATTCTCCAATTGGAAGCATTTATTTGCATATTTATTTTGATAATGCTACTGATAATTACCCACTATTTTTAGTCACATGTTGACGATGATAACGGTGGCGGCTTCTGTTTATATGTAATTTTGTGTTCCGAATGCTCTTTTAAAGGATTTTCTATCCATAGGAAAACAAACACCAACAATTCTTTATTTTACAATCTTGAAAATATAAACCAATGTGTACTTGAACAAAATTCAAGTATCTAAACAGTAAGTGTAATGCAATTCTACCACTAATCAATAACTACCACATAAAATATGCATTTTTTATCCAGTAATAAGCAATTAGCCATATAGCTCATGGAAGTAGAGTAAGTTGTACATTGATAAAACAAAATAGAAATTTGTTGTATGGTATGGCTATAAGCTATGCTTGTGACCCAAGTTTGACTAACAGATAGCAGGAAAGAAGAAATATTTAAGAGTATTGTATCACCTCACATCTTATGTTTTGATTTCTTTATTGTAGATACACAGAGTTTGGTCACCAGAGCAGGTGAATACAATGGCCAATTGTTACCAAGCCAGGCTATTGCAGAAACATGGTTTAGTGTAGCAGCTAAATCAGCTTCACTCACAACTCAGTTAATGCTACATGCTACCTTCCCCCATTGTTTTGCATATTTTCATTCAAACACAGGAGCCTGTGGGATATTACATTCCTTCACACACACAGGAAATGCAGCCTTTTGGGAGTACTTGAGGCAATAATATGAAGCCTTAAATTTTATCATTCCTTATTTAGTACAAAATTAAAAATAACGACTTTCAATAATGCAAAACTGAAAAGTTTAAAAGTATCAAAAAATGCCCTCAGTGGCTTATCTGAAAGTATTAGACATATTTTGATATCACCAAATATTTTAGTATCAGTGGTAATGAGGTGCCATCCCTACCCAAAATGTTCTGAGTACAACCTTCCTTGTACTAATAAAATCAGTATTGACTGCTCATGAAAGTATTGTTTTCCTGAAAATTGCAAATCCAACAGAAAGCTATTCTCAAGTATTTGTCTTTTAAGGAAACTGTTGGTTGAAATTCACATATAACTGGCAATACTTATAAAGTGAACAACCTGGAATTTCACCAATAGAATTGGGGTAATTGATATATAAATAATTCATAAATGATGTGGAAAGAAAGCAGGAATTTAAATTCAGATCAACTGGTAAGTTTCATTTTAAACATAGCCACTGAGGTACTTGCCACCTAAGGAGAGCCAGTAACCTGCAAGTTCTGATAGGGATAGTATGAGAAAGTAAATACGGTGAGGTTTATCTGTAAATTAAATGATGATGGATGCATATAGGAGCAAAATTGGTGGGGAGGGAATAGCAGAAGCAGTATTTGCTGAAGCTGAATGAAAGGAACATCTCTTTTTTTGGTGATACCTCTTATTTTTTGGTGTTTGTTTAGGAAAAATGAGCCTACTTTTGGAATGCAACACTGGAGGGACTGAAAGTTAGAATCCACAAACATTGCTTTTTGGTTTAATACCATTTTTTACAATTGTATGACCACTTCACTGACTGAGCTCTGTGATTCGGGAATATTAAAAATATATTAAAATAAAACCTTGCAGGACCAGGTTGTCCAAGATGGTTGTTACAGCATAGAATGCAAGGAGAGTAAAAAGACAATCAACCAAATTCCCAAAGTTTTCAAGAAGGAAAAGGAAGAAGAAAGATGGCAATATTTTTTTAAGGAAATATACAAGTAAAAAAAGAAGGAATGTAAGCAGAGAGTAGAGCAAATTTGGAGGTGGCATCCCAGGTCCGGCAAGCTAGTGTTTGGTGGATTCTGGAATTGTTTGCAAAGGGCTCTTTTTTGTATAATTCTATTGTGCAACACCAGGACAGCAGGAAACTCATTTCAGGAAATATGCATTGGAGGAGAAAATTGGGAGGAGAAATGCTGTTAAATATTAGATAAAAATCTGATCTGTTCATTCACATGACTTAGTCTACATCTTTTTAACAAACTATTGTTAGTAAGCTTTTTCTTCTATCTCTTCATGCTAATCAAAATAAATATTAACAGAAATGGTCATATTGCTTAGTTCCTTATAGAAGGGAAATAAGTGAATACACTCGGCTAAACCTACAGTCAAATCTTTAAATGTGATTGCTCTGCGATTGAAATCTGTTTCTTTGCATGGCCAGAAGTTGATAAGTTCCTGCATAGGAAATGCATAAAGTATTTTAAAACTGAAGCTAATAACAAGGGATATCTCAAAAACGGTTAACTTACACACACACACACACACACAAAAAAAAAAAAAAAAAAAAAAAAAAAAAAAAAAAAAAAAAAAAAAAAAATCACCCAGAAAAACAGTCTTCAGAAGCCATTCCCAGAAAATTCAAGATATACATTTTATATGTGATGGAAATGGCTTTAATATCTGGTATTTTAATTAAAATCTTCAGCCATTTTTGAGAAAAACAAAATTTTCGAAAATTTTTCCCTGTAAAGGGTAGTTTGGAGTGGGGGAATTTTCTTGAAAATCTTTGGGTCACATCCAAGGAAGGTAACAAGCTTAAATACCAAGTTCGGTATTTAATGGTGTTTTTGTTTATGAGCTATGCCATCCACTGATTACCCCCCCCCCCCATGCAGCACACACATATCTTTTATTAAAAATGCTTTTCTTGGATTCAGAGGGTCTTAACATGTATTTCTGGTGAAATTTTGGTATAGAGCTTTTGGTGGAATACAATATTTCCTCTATACACTATGTACATAGTACGTATAAAGAAAGTAAAAATATAACCACATGGCAAGTATTTCAGGCAAAAAAAACCTTAGAAACTAACACAGCATGAAACTAGATAAAATAGCAATGGAACTGTTTATAGAGTGAATGAAATTGAAATCTTAAGAAATACGATGCCAAAAGAGTTGAACAAAATTTGTAATAGGGGATGTTTCCACATGAATGGCTGATGATACCGTGTTCATTTCATAAAAAGGGAAGCATAAAAATTTTGGGTTGATTAAAATTTGCATACAATATATGAGAGATTGAGACAGTACAGTAAACAAAACATAACAAATAAAAAAGACTGCCAGTTAAGAGTGAAAACATAAATTACACTCAAACTTCACTCTGGAATAAAGTAACTTACTTCGGACATGTTTCGGTGGCTGTTGCCCCCACTTTTATTAAGAGATTCAGTGATGAACTTGTGGTAGCAGCCTTGGAATTCTCTCTTCTGGATAGATGAATTTTGAGATGAGTCTGTTTGTTTGTGGTATTTCAGAATTTATGACCTTGTTTATGTTTTTTAAAATTAATAGATTTTTCCCAAACGGTTAATCCAATTGGATTCTGCAGTAATTTTAATAACTTGGGTTCGCTATGAAAATTATGGTTGAGTCCAAAAATGATGTGCTACAGCTGAATTATTTGTCTGTTTATATTTTAAATATCTCATGTGTTCTTTAAAACATTGTCCAATGTTTCTTTTTGTTTTCCCCATATATACCTTTTCACATTCCTTGCAGCTGATTTCACATATCCCTGATTGTTTCAATGGGGGGATTTTATCTTTAGTGTTTGAATGGAGGAGGTTTTTTAAACTGTGCTTATTAACTGGGGCTATGTTGATGTTCCATTTGTTGAAAATCTTCTGAAATTTTTGGTGTGTCAAAAGGTGGTACATTCATTTTTTGTAGTTGGTTTCTGCTTTTATTCTCCTTGGAGTGCTAATTTCTTTTACTTTAAAAAATAATAAAAGAAACCAGCTTCAAAAAATTCACTTACCACACTTCGACACCTCAAAAATTTGAAAATATTTTAAAAAAATGGAACATCAGTTTTACCCCACTTAATAAGCACAGTTTAAAAACCTCCTCCATACAAACAGAAAAGATAAAATCCTCCCAATGAAACAATCAGGGATATATAAAATCAGTTGCAAGGAATGTAAACAGATATATTTAGGGAAAACAAAAAGAAATATTGGACAATGTTTTAAAGAACACATGAGAATTTAAAATATAAACAGACAGATAAATCAGCTGTAGCATATAATTTTTGGACTCAACCGTAATTTTCACAGTGAGCCCAAGTTATTAAAATTAGTGCAGAATCCAGTTGGATTAACAGTTTGAGAAAAATCTATTAATTTTAAAAACAAAAACAAGGTCATAAATTTTGACATACCACAAACAAACAGACTCATCTCAAAATTCATCTATCCAGAAGAGAGAACTTCACAGGCTGCTACCACAAGTTCATCAGTGAATCTCTGCTGAAACATGTCCGAAGTAAGTTACTTTATTTCAGAGTGAAGTTTGAGTGTAATCTATGTTTTTACTCTTAATTCATTAGTTACTTCACTGTGAATTCCCATTAATGTTTTAATTGAGAAAACCATCCATATTTAAAATGGGGTTCATGGAAAAATACACTATGGTAGAACGTCTATTAAATTAGATAGTATTACAGCGAAGCAAATGCAAAAAAGAGGGGGAAACTACATTTACTTTTATAAATTCATAAAGCATTTGAGCGGTTTGAAAGAGAGACACTCTGGGAACAATTTTGGGTGAGGATTGTCAATAAAAATGATTTGGGCACTACAGGGAATAGTTGTATAAAATGTAATGTCTAAACAGCATAAAAAATCAGATTCATTCCATTCACATAATTTTCTCTAGCTGTTCCACAAACAAATTTTTCTTACAAAAGATTAGCGTGATGTAGACAAATGAATAATATAGATAAACATTAGTAGAATTGATTTTATTACTTGCTTCCTTGAAAGTAGGAGGGAAATAAGGGAATACATTAGACTAAAGTGATAGTCAAATCTTTTAAAAGCTGGTCGCTATATGAAACAATAGAGGTTTGCTTCACTTTGTATGCTCCCATTTGAGAAAAGTTAATAGTTGAAAATTGAAACCAATAACATTGAGTAACTCAGTATCATACCGGCATATTTTCACTGTAGTTCTATGGTTACAGCAACCACAAGGCAAGCAGGAGAATTGTTCAAATCCTGGCTTGCAATTTATTTTTCAGCTCATTCTAACAGTAAAAAGGTATACCCATGATAACAAATATAGCTACTTTACCAACACAATAATAAAATTGCCCAGTGGTTGACAATAACTATATTAATATTACCCTTATATTAAGTACTTATATAAGTTGCCATAAAGATATTCCCTGAAGGGAGAGCTACTGGTTGATTGATAGGGTAAAAATACAAATTATTTGGAGGGTTGAATGTCATATCAGCATGTTGTCACAGTAGTTCAATGATGGGAGCAACCACATGGAGTTCAGGAGAACCAAGTTCAAATCCTGGCTGTGGCAGTGAATTTTTCAGCAGGTTCTCAGTAAAGAAATTTGGGAGTTGAAAAAGTCTTGAAAAATTAAACCAAATAACTATAGTGAATTCTGTAGATGGGGAAGTATAATGCAAATTGCATGGTTCTTTAAGAATTTGGAACAAAATGAATATATACATTTAAACATAAGATCAGCTTGTATAAAGAAAGCTCTCAGTTTGGTAATTGGTAGTAGTAAAATTCAATGATAATGGAACTTAGCACACTGAAAACAAATTTGATCTTAAATAGGTAATATTTTCCAAAACTCAAAACATTTATGCATCCCAAATATTTAGTGGGAAACTGGAAATGCTAAGAAACCAGTATTCCAGTTTTCTAAGGTGACAATACCATAAACAAATATAACAAAAAGATTGTAGTATAACACAATATGGGTTTTAATTATCAGCTTTAAGGTCTCACAATGAGAAATACTGGCTGATGAAATATCTGTGCTTCCACCTACCCATGGATTAGTATTGCAGTGCATTAGAAAAGAATAAATGTTTATCATAAATAATTACTATAAGTACCTATCTTTTTATGGCCTTGAGTTAACATTCTGTGGGTATTTTACTAAGAAAGTGTCTCATTGCAGTCATTGGGGGGGGGGGTATTTATATACATGAGGATCGGCTGATAAGTCCTGAGCGTCACACAAATATGGCGCCACTAGGCCAGTTAGATGCTAGGTAGCATTGTATAGTTTAGCTCTAGACTAGCTTGTATCCATAGTTACAGATCAATAGTTTAGTTTAGTTGTTTAGTTTTCGAATGCCAGCATTTTTAACAAACAACTTAAGAGTTTTCAACAAAATGAAAGATTTGGAAAAAAGAGCAGTGATTAAATACTTCCATTTGAAAGGCTTAATACCTAAAGAAATCAAGGAGGAAATGGACAGTATATTGAAAGACTCTGCCCCTTCATATTCAATGATTTAAAGATGGGTTGCTGGGTTTAAAATGGGACGTATGAGCACTAGTGATGAGCCTCGCTCTGGCCGCCCTGTAGAAGTGACAGCTCCAGAGATCATTGAAAAAATTCATTGTTATTACTGGAAGGCTGCAGATTAAAATTGTTTGAGATATCAGAGGCTGTAAACATATCAAAAGAATGTGCAGGTAATATTTTAAGTAATGTTTTGGGCTTTCACAAGGTCTGTGCAAGATGGGTGCCGCGTTTGTTGACACCTGATCAAAAGTTGCAATGAAAAACTTTCTGTTAAGAATGTGGAGCTCTACCATAAAAATCCCAGTGAATTTTTGAGACAGCTTATTACCATGGATAAAACTTGGATACATCACTACCCTCCAGAAGTAAATCACAGTCCAGCTAACAAGTTTATGGCGAGTGTTTTCTGAGATACACAGGGAATTATTTTTATTGATTACTTGGAAAAGGGTAAAAGTTTCACTGGTGACTACTGTGCAAGCTTACTGCAATGTTTGAGTGATGAGGTGAAAGTCCCCATTTGGCCAATTAAAAAAGAATATTGTTTCATCACAACAATGCTCTGGCCCATTGTTCAGTCATTGCAATGGGAAAAATGTGCGAATTAAAGTTCAAATTGCTTGAACATCCCCCTATTTGCCAGATCTAGCACCCAGTGACTACCACCTGTTCCTAAACCTCAAAAAATTTCTTGGAGGAGGATTTAGATTTCACAGCAACGAGGAGGTCATTGATGAGGTAAAAAGCTATTTTGAGGACCTTGATAAATCGCACGACAGAGATGGTTTAATTAAATTAGAACACTGATATGACAAATTTATTAGCCTTTCTGGAGATTATGTTGAGAAATAAAGCAAAAATGCTATTTTCACTGAGAGGCCTGGGACTTATCAGCCGACACTCAGATGTATATTAAGCTTCTTGTTGCTTTGTTCAAAATGTTTTGCTTATAAAATATGAATTTTTACTGTTCTTTGTTTTCTTTTTGGTATCCTTTGTACTCGTGATTGAATGATGTGTTGCAATTAGAAATTAAATAAAAATTACAACTAAAACTTTACAATTCTGTTTTGAAGTATGCCTAAATACAAATCCTCAACTCTTAAATTAACTTGATTTCTAAAACTTCATAGATAAATTACTTTTTTCTTATACATTAATAAATAAACTCTTTCCCCTCTCCCTCCCTCCGTCCCTCCTTCCTCTTCCCTCCCTCCCTCCTTCCTCTTCCCTCCCTCCCTCCTTCCTCTTCCCTCCCTCCCTCTCTCTCTCTTTCTCTCTCTCTCTCTCTCTCTCTCTCTGTCACTGCAAATACCTGTACTTTATTTGTTAACTGCTTGAATTTTTGTTTTAGGAAGAAGTTACTCGACTAAAAAAGCAGTGTGAAGAAGTGGCTCAAGAACGGAATACAGCAATAAGAGAAAGAAACGGTTTAAAGCAGCAGTGTACCTCCGCAATTAGGCAGTGGGATATAGCACTACGGGAAAGAAATGAATACAGAGAAGCACTTGCTAAAGTTCAACAGCAGCATGAAGAAGCTGTAAAGGAAATAAACCAAGCAATGGCAGTTAGGATGAAAGCCAGTAAAGATTTAAAGAGACTAACAGAAGAAAGGAATGCTGCAATGCAGGAATATACTTTGATAATGAGTGAAAGGGATACTGTTCATAAAGAAATGGAAAAGCTCTCAGATGATCTTACCCAGGCTTTTAAGAAAAACAAATCTCTGGAAGTAGAAAATAAGGATTGTGTTGAGGAGGTAAGTGTTCAGGTTTTGAAGGTGTATATGTAGATGTCAGTCATGTTTAAAATTTATTTTTAATTACAGTAGCATCCTGTCTATATTAATTTAAGAATTAAGTGAAAAAATCTCTGTTTCATTTGAGTCTCTTCCTGATTTATAGTTCCCATAGATCTTAAGAAGACCCAAATGGAATTATTTTTAAATCTTGCTGGAAACTAGTTACTTTTACTTTTTTAAAGATTATAGAAAATCATCACACAGTTAAAACAAAGTAAAAGAAAGTAAACAGGTAAAATTTAAGGATGGAAATATGCCATTATACCATACAATGTAGTTCTTTTATGGTGAAAGAGGAAGCTATACACATGTTCCACAATTAGCTTTTGTACATCAGTGATGCCAGTACTAAGAAGAGTTTGTTGCCTGGACAATTGATGATTTGCTGTTGCAGAACATCTTCTATATTATATCATTGATACTTTTTAGTCCTTTTATATTATGGTGTTCAAATTTTGTAGGCTCAAAAATCTTAAGTTCCTGAAAAAAAGGGAAAGGCTCCACAAACCTTTCAACTCATTTAGCATGCGAATAAACTTGCATGACAGATGGCAGCTCTGCAGATGCCCCTGCATTTACGATCTCATTCTCACAGTTGACAGGACTGCCACTGCCATACTTCATCATCATGTCTTACAACCAGTGATGAAGCCACCTGTTGGTATCACCGCTGTGTTCATGAACAGGCTCAGAAATGCATACCGCTATGCAACTTTCAGTCAAACACCAACGGCGACCAGTAATGGCGGTAGACGGTCGCCCAACAGGAACAATCCCCTATTTGTAATGGACAGGGATACAAATCAAAGATTCCTGATTGACACAGGCCCTGACTTATGCTGCTTTACACGCTCCTGAAAGGCCACCACCAAAACACAGACTACCAAGTAGTCATGGCCAACAGCTCTGCCATCCACACATATGGTCCCAATTCTGTTATACTACATCCTTCCAGACTGTAGACACAAACGCATTGTGGATGGTGTTACGGGCGTATCTTTATCTGTCCAGCAAGCAACTATGATGCAGTCAAGCAACAAAGCCCTAACCGCCTCATCCCCATACCATGGCATACTAGGAGACCTTCCAGAATTAATATGGCCTTCTGGATCACCAAGAGAGGTGCAGCACCATACACTTCATCCGCACCACTCCAGGTCCACTTATCTCTTGCAGACCTCGACGTCTTGCACCAGATCAACTTCGAGTCGCAAAGCAAGAGTTTGATGCCATGTTACAAGATGGATCGGCGAGATGCTCAGAGGGCCTCTGGGCAACACCACTCCACCTGGTTCCTAAAAAGTATGAAGGTTGTAGTCCCTGTGTTGATTAATGCTCTCAAGACGCTTGAACCATCCCTGACAGATATCCTCCATGTCATATCCATGATTTCAGCAATCAGTTGCAGGGATGTAGCATCTTTTCAGTTGTGGACCTAGTGAAAGCCTACACACAAATTCCATTTAACCCCAGTGATATTGAGAAGACAGCCATCATGACGCTTTTCGGACTCTTCGAGTTTCCGTTTATGACATTCGGGCTCCGCAAGGCTGGCCAGACATCTGAAAGGTTCATAGATGAAGCTCTGTCTGGACTGGGGTTCACGTTTGCCTATATTGAAGACATTCTTATCTTTTCGAAGAGCACCCAAGAACACCAACAACATCTGTGAGCTGCCACCTCTTGGAGTATGGAATCCTTGCCAATGCCGGTAAGAACGTACTACGGTGCCCGAAAGTAAACTTCTTGGGTGTGAGATTTCTGCTGAGGCACTTGTCTTCTACCAGAACACATCTCTGCCATGGCCAGTTTCCCCCTGCCGAAAACTGCACGGGAACTACGACACTTCCTGGGAATGGTTCCTCTCATCTTGCCATCAGTGTCTGAACATCAGACAGCCATATCTAATCTACGTGGTTCACAGCAGATACCCTGGACTGAGGAACCCGAAGGCATATTTAACACTTGTAAAGCTAGCCTGACTAATGCCATGCTGTTGGCTGATCCCTATTCGGAAGTATCATTAAGACTCTTTACAGACGCATCAACAACAACATTAAGTGCCAGTCTCCAGCAACTGACTAATGGCAGTTGGGAACTGCTGGCCTTCTCCAAGAAAATTACCGCAAAGCAAGCCACATGGCCTGCCTACTACCGCGAGCTACTCGCAATATGTGAGGCAGTGCAACATTTCTGACACTTCCTGGAAGCTCACCACTGCACCATCTTTACCGACCACAAACCATTACCATATACCTTCCAGCAATGATGAGACAAGCTTCCCCCAGTGCATCTGAACCAGTTATCATTCATTGCTCAGTTTTCAGTTTCCATAGATGGAACCTCAAACATCTTTGCAGAAGCACTTTCATAGATCGAAGTGGTATCCAGCAACAATCTGGATTTCTCAGCCCTGGCCACGTCGCAGCAAGAGGACGAAGAGCTCCTTCGCTTCTTGAACAGCGACTCATCACTCCAGTTACAACAGACCCTCGTTCATGGATCTGACATTACACTTTTTTGCGACACATCCGCAAACAGACCCAAACCCTTTATCACAGCGCCTTACCATAAGCAAGACTTTGAGCCTCCTCTTGGGCTTAGTCATCCTGGTACCAGGGATACTAAGAGAATGGTGTCAGAATGATTTGTATGGCCAAACATTCTGCAGGACTGTCGCATTTGGACTAGAACGGTCAGTCGTGCCAGCGAACAAAGGTCCATCACCATGTCACAACACCAGTTGTCAAATTCATTTCACCATCCGCAAGATTCCAGCACGTACACATTGATCAGATCGTCCCTCTCACCACAGTTTCATCATATCGATATTGCCTTTCAGCAATCGATAGATTCTCCTATTGGCCAGAAGCCCAGCCCCTCAAGAATATAGCAGAAACAGTCGCTCAGGTTTTTGTTGAGTGTTGGATTTCTCGTTTTCCAGCACTTGCTTGCATTATGATGGACTAAGGATGTCAGTTTGAGTCTCAGCTGTTCCAAAACTTGGGAATGGTAATTGATATTTCAAGGTCCTGTACAACCAGCTTCCATCCATGTTCCACTGGCATGGTGGAACACTTCCACAGGCATCTAAAGGCATCCCTAATGTGCCATCCCAGCATGTCTTGACTCCAAGCCTTACCAATTGTCCTACTAGGTATGTGCAGTGCATGAAAAAAAGACATTGGTGCCTCGGCAGCAGAATTGGTATACGGGGAACCACTCTGCCTACCAGGAGAAATGTGTGCAATGGAACATCACAATCATGATAGCTCCTCAGATTTTGTCATGAAACTCTGACAACAGATGTCACAGCTTCGTCCTATACAACATGGGCAACATGATTCCTTAGTCTTCAAGGACGTGAAAGACTACACGCACAAGTTCTTGCAACATGTCACAGTGAGAAGATCACTTCAACCCCCTTACACTGGTGCGCATTGAATCTTAGAAGATGTTTACATTGCAAATCCATGACAAGTCTGTTCAAATCAGCATTGATCAGGTTAAACCAGCCTTCCTCCTTCCGAAACCAATGGGACCTTGGAAGTTAAACCAGCCTTCCTTCTTCCGGAACCAACAGAACCTTGGAATGCATCACCACGCAATCCGCTAAGCACCTCTGAAGATCTCTCTCATAATGCTGAAACTCCCATATTACCAGCCACAACTCCACCATCTCCATCTTGATCCACTGCAGATGGTGAAATCAGAATGTGCTCAGAAGAAGAGTGTGATTCCTGGATTTCTTCCAGATGTGCTCAAGACTACCACCACCAGAAGGCAGCATGGTCCAGTAGCCAAAAGGTGCAAACTACCTCCTCAGCATCTCTGCAGATAAATGGGCAGTCTGGGGTCTGAAGTCATACAAGGAAGTCTTTTTGCGCTCCTCCATTCCAACAATGTCAAATTATGTGCTTCATTATAACGGGTCATCAAGAACTTCCTCCGCACCTTGCTGCTGGCCACAACTCGATACAAGGTTGGCATCCCTAGATTTATTGCATTCGATTCCGACAGGATGTTATGATTATCGGCGTTATCAGCGGCTGCGAGTTTATGAGTTGTTTATTGTACTGGTTAGTATGGTCTACTATGCTGTGAGTTCTAATGTGTGCCGGAAGCGAAATGAATGTATTCTATAGAGGACCATGTGTTTCTAGTGGAACAATTTTTTAATGAACGTGGAAATTATACTGAGAAAGTGAAACAAAATTTCATTGTCAGGTTCCCTAACTCAACACCGAGATACTGTGCATGATTTTAAAGCTTCGGCCTATAAGGACAATCCAAAAACAATTGACGAGCTGAAAACGGCAATAGAAGATTACATAACATCTGTAACAAAGGAGACAATAAGTTTATTTGGCAAGTTGTCGATTAATTACACTAAACAACAGGAATTTCTTCTCTTTACCTAGTTTTATTTTCTTATCTACTTATTTTCCTAAAAGAAACAACCACTCTCTCAGTAATAATAAAAAAAAAAAAGATGAGCTATAAGAAGTTCACGTACCACCCATCGGCGTTTGACAAGTTTAAAAAAATTTTCATAAAATACAACATTCAGCTAGCACCAGTAAACCGTCACAGCATAAAGAATGGATTAGGCTCAAATCTCAAGGATGTCATCCCAGCAAAGAAAAAATCGGGCATATACAAAATAGAATGCAAGGATTGTAATTTGATTTATATTGGAAAAACAAAAAGAAATCTAGAAAGAAGATCCAAAGAACACTTCAGGAATATAAATAAAAAACAATTGGAAAAATCAGCAGTTGCCCTGCTTTTGGACAAAACAGCACAATATAAATTCAGAACCAAAACTTCTAACACACCTAGCAGGAAAACAAGAGCTGGCCACATGGGAACACATCTTCATTGTGAAAAATAGAAACATGGTTTTCAATTTCGACGTCCCACAGAAGGATGTGTTTAGCAAGTCCATTGAACCACCACCAGAGGAGACAGCACTCACAACAACGCCAGCTTCAGCACAAGGAATTAGTCGATGTCCGGTTGAAAATGAAGGAAACTAGTCCTTTGAAACATGTTCTGGCAAAAATCCCAAGTAAGTGTTGTTTAGTGTAATTAATCGACTCCTTGCCAAATAAATGAATATAACAACACTGTTTACAAACTTCCAGGAAAAAAAAAAAAAGACATTAAGTGTTCAAAAATAGATTAAAGCGAGTGAATTTGTGTCTTCAAGAAAATGATAAAAATTTTCAACATCTTCTTTAAACAGGTTAGTTGCATATTATTTCCCTACATTACTTTTCATACATGAATATAGTGAACCTAGCAGTTTTCTTAGCCAGCGAGTTGTTTTCACCATACGCTTGCACCAGCCAGTGCTGCCACCAGAATTCCCAACTTTAGGAGAATCTTGGTTACATAGGACATGCGGGAGCGTCTTCTCGATGACCCGTTAGTTAATAAATAGTTAACAACTGACCAGTGTTTACTTACAGCAGTGTATTACCTAGCCACCACATCCCACAAACAAAATATTTTCAGAGCAAGTGAAGATGTCTTAAACAAGTAATTTTAGATAGGAGACTTATGGCTTCTTGGTTCAAATGTGGAACTTAGGCTATAGGTTTTGAAAGTGCTAGTACTCCACTGGCTAATGCTGCTGCCATTGAGTGCACACACACAAAAATAGAGAGATATGTTGGAACGTTCCCTCTGGCACATTGGTTATGAGCTTATGACAAGTTAAAAGTAATAGAGTTTGAGTCTCATTCACTTTTTTTGTGTAAGCCTTTAATTCTTGTTTAAATGGATGCATTATATTTCAACAAGTACAATGTATCAGTACAACTAATTACAATTGTTTCTCACAAAGGTTGAATCCTGCATAATACAATTTTCACATGCTGTACTTCAAAATGGGAGGTGGTTTAAAGCGTGAGCGAATGTAAATAAAATGAAAAATACTAAATGCAAGTCTTTACATCTATTTTATAGGAACTGTGAAATGGTGACTTATGCTTTCAATGCAAAGTTGACAGCAAAGAAGGAATGACTGTCATGCTCTATCCAAAATTTCTTGGGTTTGTCAAACAATCTTACATGCTGCTATTATTCAAGGAGTTAGGTTGTCTTTTGAGGTGATAGGTGTTTTATACACCATAAACTTAGGTGACTCCAGAAAAGGAAACCATTTTGGTTGTCGTCTGGGGTGTGGGAGGTGTGCTGGCCAAGCTACAGTTGGACTACCCCTTCCGATCCATTGTGCATTATAAACATGGTTCAAATACTCTCACACAGCCAGGGAGGAATGAGTAGAGCTCTGTCATGTAGCAACATTCATCGACAAATAGAAAGGGGTGTGTCTTCTAAAAATAAAGGTAAAATGTCCTGTAACATATGAAGATAAACATGTCCATTTAACCGAGGGAGAAGCAGATACGGGTCAGTGACATGGTCTGAAATAATTCCAACCCATATGTTCACTGAAAACTCTGCTGATGACTCTTCTCCACAACAGCATGTGGATTGACATAGTCCCACACATGGCTGTTTCTTGAACACAGAACTAGACCATTCCCGGTGAACACAGTCTCTCCTGTAAACAATACTGATGAGTAGGATGTATGACAAAGAGCTGGGCTGCTGGTGTAAAGCCCAGTTACAAAATTGTAGCCGAAGGCCAAAATCTTCCAGACCTAGTGCTTGCACCTTCTGATGTGGAAATGGGTGAAGTAGTTCATGCATGGCGTGCCATAGATTAACATGGTTAGTGCCCAGTGAACGTACAATAGTGCTTATGCTGGTAGATGGTTTTTCTGCAATGCTACGCAGAACATTCTCCTGAAATTGCATCGTATGCGAGTTAGTGTAACATCCGTATTGCCCCTGTTGACTTGGAAGATTCCTCCCTCTTGCATACGCCTATTGATGGACTAGAACATTGTGTAATGTGGTTGGCATCAATTGGGATACCATTCCTTGTACAATGCTGCGGCAGGTAACCAATTACTTCTTGATTCACCATATATAAAGTGCATATCTGGATGTTCGGAAAAGATTTACAAATGTTCCATGTTGCCCCACAAGCAATCCTTGGCATACTAACAACAGTATCCCAATCACAGAAATTATAATAGTATTATTGTAATGTCAAATCAGAATCATATTCTGAGTTATGAATCACGCAATTCTGCCTATGGAATTTATGAATAAAAAGCCATTGACTACATGACAGAACCGAACCAATGACCTTTGGGACATCAGTTTTGGTGTTACAGACTACACCATCAGAGTAGTTAAGATGTTGCCTCCAGAGTAGGCTACACAATGCAAGAAGGCAGTTAATGGATGTTCAGTGTCACTCTATCAGGTGATTAGGTTGAGATTTGAGAGGTTTTAGTGGCATTAAATCTTGAGATAGTGATGGTGAGCTGCTGAAAATCGATACTTCTATACTCTAGCAACAGACTTAGAGACATTTTAAGCATGTTTTTCACCCGGCTTTGCTTTAATGTGAGCTTATCAGCATCTGAAAACAATACGTTTAACACTATATAACTACATTATGTTTAGCTACGAACATACATTGCCTAACTCAAATTACTTATATCAGTCACATCTACAATCTCTCAAGTTATTTTGGTGTAGTTCATTAACACGCTGTATATAATGTGTTACTGGCATAACTGGATCGGTTCTTATGTAGATGTAACTCGTATCTGAATCTCAAATTGATAGGTTTCATACCATTGGGCTCATGCACTAGTGCTCTGTAGACCAGAGAAATGGTGTTTAACCCAATCTCATTGATGGCTGCATGCCGCTTTCTGGGTGTAGCAATTCGCAATCTCATCCAATACCGGATATAGCAATTTGCAATCCCATCCAACAGTCATACATGCCTTATATATCTTTGAGACATTGGAGGGTTCTCAGATTAGGTTGGATTCAAAATTGATTCCCTGGTTACTATGTAGCACCTGGAGACCCTAAAGTGCAAATTGTTCACTAATGCATTCAACCATTGTTAAAAGGTCTTGATTATAACAACAATTTCAATGAAAGGGCTTTTTGGAACAGTGATACATATGAATAGAATATTTTTGAGTTGGGTTTGTAACATTAAGTATCACTTATGTATAGTTTTTCCAGACCGGTTTCAAAGCCATGTGGGCTTCATTGTCGATGGTTTCAAAATTAATTTCCACAGGGTGTTCTATGTTGAGGTGAGACAGTCCCTGTTGGCTGAGTGACGATTTGGAAACCATTGACAGTGAAGCCCTCATGGCTTCGAAACCGGTCTGGAAAAACTATACATAAGTGATACTTAGTGTTACAAACCCAACTCAAAAATATTCTATTCATACGTATCACTGTTCGAAAACACCCTTTCATTAAAATTTTGTTAAATTTACGCCTAACGACTCACACCAGAAAGGATTAGTTCATCAAAAAACACAATGCTCCACAACACACAGCATCATGAAGGTACCATACATACTCAGGCCTGAATTTAGGACCTCTGACGCCCCTGGGCAAAAAAAAAAAAACAAAAAAAAACAAAAAAAACATTTGCTGCCCCCCCACCCCAACTTGCAATACATATATTACTTAAATTTTCACAACATACAGAATGGTTTCACTAGTTTGGATACTTAGGTATGAGTGGCAAACACCATAAGTGAGTTCATTAAAATTTAAGTAGAAACATCTTAAAAGAAAGAACTTGACACTAAAGTGGCATCACCCCATATTAGATATCAAAACATATACTGTTTAAATAACAAGAGACTTTCTCCTTGCCCTGTCATTTGCAAACAAGTTTATGAGGTAGTCATAGTCCATTTTCACTGTTAAGTCAGATTCAATTGCAAGAACACCAAGATAACTAAGATGATCCTTCACTTGTGATATTCATAAATAATTATTTATGCATCTTAGAGCAGAGAATGATCTCTCAGTTGAGCAGCTGGAAGCAGAAGTGCTCAAGTATATTTGTAGAGCTATGTTTAAGTTTGGGTAAACACTTTCTAGACAGTCACCTTTAAACGTCTTGCACAGCTGTGTAAGAGAGTGTGACACATTTTCATTCTTTTCTATGTAGCTTTTGAAGTGTAAGCATTCAAGTACAAATGCTGAATCTTCAAGAACCGAACTGTATACTTTCTGAAGTCTGGATGATGCTTCCTGAATTTCGAGTGGACTAAGCATCTTCAGATTTGTCAAAAACATAAATGGTTCACTGAATTCCTTGTAGTAAGAAATTCTGTTGTTGAGTTCTTCAATCAGTTTATCCAGAATCAAAAGGAAAGAAAGACATATGTAAGTCATCTGAATCATCATTTCCTTCAGAGTCTGAATCAGATTCATCAAAGAATCTTTTCTTTTACTTAATGTGTTTCTTATACTGCTCAATTGTAGCAATGTTACAAAGAGATTCAAATGTCTTCTGTGCTAGATTCTTGAAAACTTCATATCCCATTTTCATTTCTTCCAAGAAACCAACGAAAGAACTATACATTTACAAACAGTGGCTACATCCATGTCTGCTGTTTGTAACTGCTTACTTACAACATTGAACCTTTCAAGAATGGAATTCCAAACTACAGTTATAAAAGAGTCTCAAGACTACACAACTTCTTCATTATGCCTTTAGCTTCAGATTTCACCAAAGACTTCTCACTTTCATTCCCTATTATTGACATGCCATCTTTGTTTAAGCATCTGCAAGCTTCCTCTCTGGCAGACCATCGGGTTATGCAGAGGGATTTGACACTCAAATTCTCTTTACTGAAAAATGTGCTTAAGTGATTCCATCGATGACTAGAAGCACTGAAAAAATTAAACATTTCTTGCAAAATGTCAAAAAAATAGGTTGCTTGGTTACATCTTGCTGCACTTGAACCCGCCAAATTCAGTGTACACTGAACAAGGAATATAGAAAGCATAAGGAGAGAGAGCTCTGATTCTAGCTTGCAAGCCTAAATAAATACCTGATATATTTGGTGCATTATCATAACTGTGTCCTCTGCAGTTACCTATGTCCAATCCATGTCTCTCAAGAGAGTTTATCTCTGCATTTGACAGATCCTGGCCACCAATTGGCACAAATTCAACAAACCACTCTTCAGCTAGCCCCTCTTTGTTGACATAACACAAGATAAAACTTAATTGGTCATTATGTGCAATATCAGGGCTGGAGTCATCAATTATAGAGTAGTATTTTGCCACAGTAACTTGTGCCACTATTTCTTCGACAACTCTCTTCCCCAGTATCTTGATTATATGCTCATATATAGCAAAAGACAGATATGAAGTTTTTCCACTTCCAGAATCCTTATATAGTGTCATGTGGCTAGCAAGAAATGGATCAAATTCGGCAATAAGCTCCATGCACATTAAAAAGTTACTATTATGAACACTTCCAAGAATTTTGTCCTCGAGAGGAAAGTTTCTTCACAACAGCAAGACATTTGTAAGACATTATGCCAGTGCTGAACTTCATTTTTAAGTTGAAAGAATAATTTTCCATCAATCCTTGTCAAAATAGAACTTCTGTTTTTTAAACTAAGAACACAGTCTCGTTCCTTGAACTGTTTTCATGAGTTGCAATTACCTCTTGATGTTTCCAGTTTGAGAAACCATGAGGTCTTGCCATGTCTGATATTCCTCCAAAAAGAGTCCCTGGTGCACAAAATAATGTTCCCTGACTTTCACAATATACTAAATAATCTCTGTTAATACTTTCATTATTCGCCAGCATTTTCTGAAAAAATGCACTAGTTCAACATCTTGTGGCACCACCCATAAACTGATGTTTCGACTAAGAAAAGTCACCTTTATTTAGTTTTACCCTGTTCATTGCAATATAGTCCCATGTTTTATCAGTTTTTTCCCAAAGAAAAGGATCAGCACTAATTGTAAAGGGTTCATCAGTAACGATGGAAGTTCCGCCTTCACTTTCATTTGATAAAAGTTTTTTTCATCTTTAGATTTATTTGGGGTATTTGTTTCCCCATAGTCTTCAACAGCTTCACTTGGTGAGGGTGTTTCCTCATGACATAAACTCCTTGGGATCAATTTTATAAACACACCAAGGCATGCAACTTTACTCAATGCGTATTCTTCCCTTTTTGTTTTATCTTTTGCCAATGAAGGATACTGAGCCTCCACTAAGTCTCTTTCTTCTTGTCACTTTATTCAGTGACAGTCGACACTGAAACTGAGAAAATGAAAGAAAATATGATGAGCAGTTGAAAAAATTAAAAGATTCAAACATAACCTACTACTTCATTATGCCAGAATGCCGGCTCATATAAAAGAACTCAATATAATTACAATAATAATGATAATGATAACGATGACGATGACGATAAATTACTGTTCATTACCTCATCTAACAATATATAGAAAATTAACGTTAATGAATAACAACACACACTTCTTGATCTTACCATTTTTTGTGTGTGTTAATTGATTCTCACTATTGGAATGCATTTCGCTTTGTCTCCGCTACGTGTGCAAACTAATCAGCATAGCCAACACCCATCAATTAATATGCCTCTGCGAGCGGCAAATTAAAATGAACTTGGCGTTTCATGTCTATGTCTTTTTGCAGTAATTTTGCCACCCCCTAAAATGTACCGCCTGGGCAGTTGCCCGGTTTGCCCTGCTGTAAATATGGCCCTGCACATACTTCAACATAGACTTTGATAAATAAAGCATCAAGAAACATCTACAGCTGGAAGAAAAAAGAAAAAAAACATGTGCGTGGACATACACTTCATCAATCTCTGCATACGGCCGTGCTGTGGCCGAGTGGTTAGACCACTCGCCTCTCACCTAGACGGCCGGGGTTCGATCCCAAGCGACTGCATGTGAGATATGTGGTGGACAGTTTCCCCCGCCATTGCATTCCACCGGTGCTCCATCATCATTCATGTATCATTAGTGTCACCGCCTGTGGTGCCATAAGTAGTTAAAGCGGGCGTTAAACACTACCAAAAACACTAACCAAGTAATGCCCAACTTTCTAAGAAGAATCGTAAAATTCTGAAACACTCCCCAACAAAAATCAGCAGATAAAAAAGTGATGCTCTTTGAATGAAACAAACACTACACAAAGTTACACCGACTTGACCTACAAATATGCGAACTCCATCCAAAACTTACAAACACCCTTGGATACATTGCATGGCAAAATTTGCTTATTAACCTACTACCAATTTTAAGCAAGAAAATGAGCAAGAGAAAACAAAAACTAAAGGAGAAACTTAACAATTTGTGTTTACAACAAAACAAAACTTCAACACCTAACCTCAAAAAGAAAACTCACCATGTAAAAAACACTCCATCTAAACAAGTTGTAAACATGTCCACTCAAACATTCTCCAATAATGAGGTTTCATTACTTAATCAAGGCCTAAAACTATGTATAATCTACTCCAACTGGGCAGAAGACTTAATAGCATAATGGAAATAGCATGTGTAGACTTAAAAGAAGAGGGTGAAACAGCTATTAAAAATGAATGTGAAATACTACTTAAAGATCACAACCATATCAGAAATAACTTTCCAAATAAAAAAATCCTCAAGAGCGTAAAATCCAAACCTGTAATATATACCAAAGCAGATAAAATCAATACAATAATAATATTAAATAAATCCGCCTACATCACCAGAGTTGAAAATATGTTGCAAGATAATATTTTCACAGAAATCAAAACAGATCCATTGAAGCAATTCATGAAAGACAACCTTACCATAAAAGCAACCAAAATGGTCCCAAGCAGCACAAAAACCAGACTGAAACCAAACCACTCAATTTTACCCAGACTTTGTGCTCTTCCAAAAATCCACAAAATAGGCAACGCCATGTGACCAATAGTCAACAATATAGATTCTCCTACATACTGTCTCAAAATGGTTAGTACAGAAGTTCACATCATTACCAAAATATCCCAGCTTCAGCATAAAAAACTCGCACATTCTAATCAACAAAATCTCCACCCTTGAAATAAAACCTGAAGACACCTTAGTATCCTTTATCATCACAACAATGTACCGGAACATACCCATTTCTCATACCCATCCTAGAAAGCTGGCTAACACACAATAAAATAGAATAAGATGAATTAGAAGACTACCTAAACTTAACTAAACTTTGCCTACATCAGAATTACTTCACCTGAACATATCAACAAACTACAGGCTTTATAATGGGTAACCCAATTTCACCACTTATGGCAGACCTTCTTGTCAGCTACCTGGAAACACATACAACCTCAGCATTCCCACACGTCTTCAAGACTTGGCATAGATATGTTGTTGACATCTTTGCCATAGTCCCCAAACATTTCATACATGACTCCCTCAAATTCCTTAACATACAACAGAAAACAATACAGTTCATGATAGAAATTGAAAAAGACAGCTACATTCCATTTGTAGACAAAATAATCAGAGAAAGCAACAAACTAACCTTGTATCTATCACAAACCCACACACTCCGACAACTATATAAAGCACAACATGCAGTATTAAATAGCCTCACCCATAGACTGGTCTACATGCCATTAAAAGCTGGAGAATACAACACAGAATACAAACACATGTCTACAGCAAAAATCAATGGCTTGAACCAAAAATCAATAGATAAAAAAAAAAAAGATAAAAAAAATTCAAACAATGGAAATTAATCACACACACTACAAAATTGAGCCCACCAATAGATAAACCTTGCTTCAAAAACTATACTTATCACCCAAAACTGCACCACAAGTTTAAAAAAAATCAACATAAAATCACACTTGCCCCCCCCCCCCAAATAAGTTCAACCTACAAAAAATGCTGTGCAACAACCTAAAGGACCAAATCCCAGAATATAAAAAATCAGGAATGTACAGAATAAATTGCACAGCTTGCAAACAAATTTTACATTGATAAAACAAAAGGACACCTTAAAACAATATTTAAAGAACACATGAGAGGAGTAAAATACAAACAAGCTGATAAATCAGCCATTGCACACCACTTTTGGTCTACTAACCATGAAATAGTACCTAACATACACCTTATAAAACCCGCTAGATATGCAACAGAGCTTGATGCCTGGGAAAAAAATCCACATCATTAAAAACCAATGCCATGTGTTCAACTTTGAATTGCTGCCACAAAATATATTGTGGAGGTTCGTCATTCAGCCACCAGGGACCATCACACCCCAATATAGAACACCCTGTGAAAATTAAGTTGGAAACCATCGACAATGAAGCCCACATGGCTTCAAAACCAGTCTGGAAAAACTATACATAAGTGATACTTAAGTGTTACAAACCCAACTCAGAAATATTCTACTCTTGATTATGTTTCTCATAACTATGTGGTTACTTGGTGGCGTAGTAATCCATAGCAAGTAGAGATAGGATTCCTTGGCACTACCCTAAGGAAAGGATGTGCCATGTTGATAGAAATCTATTTGAAGTGTTTTCAGACATTGTACTACCCTGGCTGTGAATTGTAGCCTACAACAAATTTTGCAATTGTCGAAATGCCTCTCTATGTCACTCTAGTGATGTAGGCAGTAAAATTGGTGTACCTCCTACAAGGTCTTATGCACATCGAATTGCCATCTGATATAGCTGGTATAGATCTCCTCAAGAATTTTCTGGGGAAGCATTTACTTTCCACCTTGGTTTTCCGTGTATATACCTCAAATTCAGGACACTGCTCATAACTAAAAGTTATATGCCTCAGTCCACCAGTTGCTCCCTTAAGATGTTTGTCTTAACAGGCTGCAAAACATACTACAAGGACAGATCAAAAAGTAATGTACAATAGTTTTGTACAAAAATGTTTAATAGAAAAAAAACAAACAAACAAACAAAAAGATCACAAATGAACTTAACACTTTTTATCTACTTTTCGGCATAGTCACCAACTTTCTCAACTCAGTTGTCCCATTGTGATACAAGTTTCAATATGCCCATTTGTAGAAATCTGTTTCCCTGGAGTATAGCTATCTGTGGACTGCAGATTTCACTTCTGCAACTGTCGCAAAGCATTGGCTGGCCAGGAATTTCTTCATGGGACCAAACAGGTAAAAGTCCGATGGTGCAAGGTCCAGGCTATATGGTGGATGCTAGAGCACCTCCCAACCAAATTTGGTGATTTTCTGACTAGCAGCAGCAGCAACATGGGGGTGAGCATTGTCATGAAGCTTGACATCGTCAGCATTACTGTTGTGGTGTTTGTCAAGAAGGGTACAACTTCACCAAAATTTTAATGTAGGCTGCAGCATTCACCATGGTTCCATGTTCAGCAAAGTCTATCAATAATACATCATGCATATCCCAGAACACTGTCACAAACACTTTCCTAGCAGATTGAGTCACTTTGAATTTTTTCTTTACTGTGGAACCAGCATGTTTCCACTCTATACTTGCCTGTTTTATTTTGGGTGTGTAGTGGTATGCCCACAACTCATCACCAGTGATGATTCCTTTCAGAAAGTCATGCCCTTCTGCGGCGTACCATGTTAAGTAAACCAAGTTTGTCATCATTTGTTGGCCCTTGTGGGTTGTCTGTCAGGTTCTTTGGCATTCAGCGAGCATAACTTTATGAAATTTCAACGTGTCATGAACAATATCGTACACTGTACCATAGGAAATGTTGAATTGTTTCGATAAAGTTTGCAGCTGCACATACCGGTTATTCAAAATTGCCGCCTCAATTTCACTTGACATTATGCAGGGTTGCAGCTGTTACCAGCCTCCCAGAGTTTGGCGAATCATTAAGGTTGACACAGCCCTCTTAAAAGAGTGCACACCACCTGGAGACATTGTTATAGTCCATAGAATAATCCCTATACATGCCATGCATGTCCCCGTGAATTTCACTCTGTTTATGCCCTTTTGCCCACAAATATTGAACCACGCCTCACTGCTCTTCACACGTGGATGACAGTAGCATGTGTACCATCTTTGTTGCATAGTTTACGCTTCTCTTGCTAAATCTGTACATGAAATAAAAAATACTCTAGTGAAAACTTCAAACTATATCTGTGTGAAATTGCAACTTTCCAGCTGCAATATCAAGGCAGAAAAAAAATTGTGTGTTACTTTTTGATCTGTCTTTGTACCTTCATGCATGGGTGAAATTTTTTGATTATAATTTAGAGAAAGCCATTCACGAGAGGACATTTTCCTGCCTGGTTTTCTGAGTTAGAGTTTTAATCCTGCAGTAGTAGGCCATAGTAAGGCTCTGTCCATCTAAGATCCAAAAACACAACAGCCAATTTATGATGGCATGGTTCTTTCAGAGGTGAAACTTCTCCCTGCACTGTGGATCTGCTTCAGAGACTCCGCAGTTGTCAGCAGCTATTCATGTCAGGCAGTAGCTTTGTTGCATCCTTTGCATCCAGGGCTGCCTAATGCAGGCAAGCAATATATGAGAAGCAAATCTAGCAGAATTTGAAGCTCATGTCGTTAATGAGATATGAAGAATCAATGATTAATATACATCTGAATAGCTGACCATGCATATTACCTTACATAATAAATGAAGGTCCCCTTTATATAGTGATGAAATATGAATAATTTGTTTGCCACATAACCTGAAATAACCATTAAATTGTTAGCTCATCCAATTCTGCAATATGAAATAGGCCTTATAATCTAAATACATTTCATTATGCACGTTTATTTAGCAAATGTAAAGCTATCACACAGTCCCATGTGGTAGTTAGCCACTTAACCCAAAATAACTATTAAAGCATAAACTCACACATTTCTGCAGTATTAAATTAATTTTAAAATCTGGATGTTTTGTGATATACTTAAACATCAAGTTATGGTTCAGATTGCAGTGAGCCACATAAGCCTAAATAAATATTAAAGCATAATTTCATACAATTCTGGAATATTAAATTAACTTTAAAACCCGACTGCTTCATAATGTGTATGTTTAACAGTTAATAATACTAACTTCTGTTATAAGCTTACAGTGGTAATGTGTTACATAAGTATAACCTGAAGTAACTATTAAAGCAGAAATTCACACAATTCTTCAATATTAAATTAACCTTAAAATCTGGTTCCATAATAATATTGTAACAAAGGTCTTTATTTATTCAAAATTGATCACAAATAAAGGCTAATTCACTGCTGCAAACAACTAACTCCTCACTTCAATGCATAAACAGCTGAAAGCTCTCTCATGCCACTCTTGCTAAGATTTGCAGTTAAAGATTGACTCAAGCCTGACTAATTTGGCTTGCAACTCTTCCTTATAATACTGTGAATGACATCAGCAGAAATGGCTGAAAGGTAGTGGAAGTCAAAACTCTTGGTACATGCCATGTAGAGTGCTGCATTACAAGGATTCTGGTTATTGACATCATACTTCCTCTATTTATCACATTCCAAGGGTTCCAGCACTGCCGCTGCACATACCAAGGCTTCTGTGAACATGAGAATGGCTGCAAACACATGCAGCATTTTATGAGCTGGCAAGGTAATCACACTAGCCCCTCCTCAGAGCTGGTAGTCCTGACAGCACTATTGTATTAGGCTAGATGATCCAAGAGCACTACCAGCCTCTTCTCACAGAGTAGCATCTGAATGCAGCAGATGTCATCATTTAACCTCTTCACCATGAAGTACGACCCTTGTCATAGTTGTTGAAGCTTGAAGCAATGTCCTTTGGTCTGGATAGGGTAATACAGCCACATCAGATCACCCTGCTGGAAACCTCAGCCGTTGATCTGTAGTCATAACAGTCTTCATCTGACTTCTCACTACCTGGATGATTTGATGGGCCATATCATGAAGTCGGTCTACAAGATACTCCACATAGTCGACTGCTGGCTGTTGTGCCTCAGGAAGGCTCCTGAACATTAGGTTGTATGATAGATGCAGCTTTCTGCCTGGAGTCAACCTGGTAGTTTTGTGGGTTGGAGGGCAGCATGGCCAGCAAGAAAAGTGGCAGTCTCACATCCCAGGCAGTCTGGTGATTGCCCACAACCTTCTTTGAGTGTTCTTCTAGAGTCTTGATGTATCACTTAACCATGCTGTCTGACTGTGAATGAAGAGGTGTTGTGCGCATCCTGTGCACTCCAAGTAGCTCCAGTGTTTCCCTCACGAGGGTGGACTCAAGTGCCCGATCACTGTGTAGTTCCATTGACACACTATACTGACAAAACAGTTCTTCCACAAAGCAGTTTGTAATGGTCTTAGTCCCTTGGTTAGGAATGGCATACACCTCCGGCCAATTGGTGAACTAATACCATAGCGACCAATAGATACCTGTTGCTTCTGTTGGACACAGGGAATGGACCAGCTATGTTGATGGCTATGCGTTTGAAGGGTGCTCCTACGTCCTATGTTATACTGCTACATGTGACCCTGGCTCTTGGTTTGTGAGCCTTAGATTGCTGTACACACATGACATTAGTGGCACCACCTCTCAGTGTGTGCCCTTAGTCTCAGCCAGTAGTGTTCCATTGTCAGAATTTGCTGATGGTTTGCTTGCACTTCCGAAGTCCCTGCATGTACTTTCTCCAGAACTTCTGCGACCATAGTCCAAGGCAGGATCAGATGTTCTGTCTAGGTCTTTCCATCAGGTGACTCCCATGTACTAAACAGTTCTCCTTTCTTGATCTTCAATGAATCCCATTGGGCCCAGTAGGATTTGTACACACTACTCCTGGGTGCAATGTCCTCCCAGCTTAGCCTAGATCCTGCCTCCACCTCTCACAGGAGTGGCCCCAAGTCTGGGTCTGCCTGCTGCTCCCTCTCCTCCATGCTTCCTTTCAATGCTAGTGCACTGGCTGTACTCCTCTGGACAGCATCATCTGAACATGGCACACATTGGAGTGGCTCATTCTTTTCCAATGTTCTGTTATAAAGTTGTGCTTTTGCAGCCTCTGGGCCCCTCCAAAAAAAAAAAGCCAGGTAAGCGCAGAGTTGTCAGACCTTAGATGGAATGGGTGACGTATGAGTACTTGTGGAAATGCTCCAGCACCCGTACTACTACTAGGAGCACTACTCAGTACCTTGGAGAGCATCCTGCTGCAGTAGGCTATTACCCATTCCTGGCAATTCTGAACCTGAAACAGAATGCCGGAGCTGTTGGTGTCGGTGTCCTCAATAAAGTCACCACCAGGTTGTGGAAATCCTAAAAGAGGAGCACTGCAGAGTGATGTCTTTAGCACCTTGAATGTGCTCTCTGCTTCTTCTGACCATATGCCAGGCCGATGTTCTTCTGTCAGGTGAGTGAGCTGTTTTGCGATGTTGGAGAAACCTCTATCAAACCAGCAGAAGACCAGGAAACTTTGCAACTGTCGTCTTTCGTGCAAGGACAATCTCTCACTGCCCAAGCCTTCTTCAAGCCTGTGACCACACTGGATAGTGAGATAATGTGGCTCAAGTAGTTCACTTCCTTGCAGAGTAGTTGAGATTTCTTTTTGCAGCCTTTGCAGTATTTTGGTCAGGTTCTCAAGAAGTTTTTCAAATTTGCTGACAACAATGATGATGTTATCTAGATACAGCAGGCAGGTATTGCATGTCAACCCTCTCGCCATCACAAATTCCATGAGACACTGGGAAGGTGACTGGTACATTGTAGAGGCCAAAGGGAAAACTGTAAATTGCCAAAGTCATTGGCCACTTGAGAATGCAGTCTTCTCTTTGTCTCTAGGATCTAGAGCCACTTGATAGTATCCCAATTTCAAGTCCAAAGTCAAAAACCACTGGGCACCAACAAGTATGTCCAGGATGTTGTCAATTCATAGTAGGGGGAAACAGTCTTTCCTTGTGACTGCATTCAGTTTCCTGTAGTCCACACAGAGGTATAACTCGCTCGCTATTCTTCTTCACCAAGACTACAGGGGGAGGGATCAATGGCTGTTAGACTCATTAATGGTTCCCCTAGATCTCATTTCCTTCAGCATATTGTGCACCTCTGCTTGCTTTGCCAGGGAAATATTTTTTTGGTGGTTGCTGGATAGGTTGGACATTTCCAGTATCAATATTGTGGAGTACTCAGTGAGTGCAACTATAATTGCTGTTCCCTTTGCTGAAGACAAACCAGTATCAGCTGAGTAGGCACTAGACCCTCTCCAGTTTTAAAGCTGTCAGATCATAGGCAGCCCTCTGCGGCAAATCTTTTAGCTGGGGCACCAGGTTCTGTGACAGTGCTGACTGATCAGATAAAATTCATCCCCTAATTAAAATTTCTAATAACGCCTTAGTTGATTTACCAACACCATCAAATATTTCAACCTCCTATTTTTTCTTTATTTTTATCTTTAATTTTATGAAGTTTAATACCTTATATAAGAGGATTATACACTCGCTGCTGGCTAGTACTTTCCTAACTCTCTCCCAACCTGAATCTCCTGATCAGTGTCCATTGGGTTCAGCAGCCTCATGAGTACTTCCTCCTGGAAAGGCAACACCTAATCCATTCAGTGATGTTTTCCGGTCCAATACCAGGTTCTTAGACCATTCTTCCTCCAGGTGGACCTTCACCACACTTCACTTCTCACAGGAACAACTACATAGTCCTTCAGGATCACCCTGCAGATCCCCATATGTTCATGGGGCTCTGGAGCAGCCTCTCATCTTGGCCAAATTAAAAAAAAAACCTCTGGCCAACGTCACCCATTGCTTTGGGGCTCCTGAGGGCAACCAGTCCTAGTATCACATCCTTAGCCATCTTCGCAAGGAACACCCACAGGCTCACAATGTTCCATTCAAGTGTCAACTCCACAGGCAAGATGCCACTCTATGCAATCACTATTTGGTAGGGTCGACTGTGTGTTCATGTTGGCAAGCCTTTTGCCATGCCAGATCCAATTGCAGTCACGGCTACACCTGTGTCTAATAGTATCTGGCACAGCTTCCGTTTTATCCAGCTGTCTATGATGAGGAAGTCTTCCTCTCTTCTGCCGAAGTCATATAGCATAACTGGAGGCGTGGTGAAGATGGGCTTGACTTTCCGCGTGCCCCACCAGTTCTTTCTTGTTTACTGCCTGCTTGTCGGCTTGGTGTGGGCAGTCCTTCATTAGGTGATCTGGCTCAACACATCTCTCCTGGTCATAGTGAATACAGCTCCATTCTAAGTACTGCTATTAGCACCTCACAGATCATCTTATAGTCGCCAATCATCAGGCACTACTTTATCTTGGCATCACACTTGCAATCGACAAAGTAGTAGAGAGCTTCTTGAGACACATAACTAAGGCCTTGATCCTCTCCTCTGGCTTTTCCAGCCTCAATTTAAGCTTACTGTGGAAGCTTCAGCCAAACAATGGTTCCTAAAGCGGCCTCCCAAACATCTCCAGGCATTGCCGACAGGATTGCACTCAGTATTTCTTCTGCCCATCGCTGGAGGCTTGTTTCAGCTGTGTGGCCTGCTCTTCTACTGACTTCTAGTTATGGCGATGACAGCAAACTGTTGGTGGAAGACTTTAGGAGCTGGAAATTTGGTGGCTTTATGCATCCAGTTATTGTTTTGCAACTTATAAACTTGACCTTCAACTTCTTCAACCTACCTTCGAACATCTTTTCCACCATGGCATTTAGTGGACATTTGATGGCTCTCTCATGCCCTGCATGCAACACTTGCAGTCGAAAACTACTGACTAATTTGATTTGCAATTCTTCCTTTTATAATTATGAATGACGTCAAAAGAAGTTGCTAGAGGCTTGTGGAAACCAAACCTTCTGGCCTGTGTCTGTTGCATGAAAGTGTGACACCACAAGTATTCTGTTTACCAGCATCACTCTTTTGTGTTTATCACATTCCAAGGCTTCCAGTCCCCTGCCACACATACCCAGTCTTCTGTGAACAGCTGCACACACGTGCAGTATTTTGTGGGCTAGGCAGTCACAATATGTTTATTTAACAAATAATACAAGGTTTTATTATAGCGACAGTGTGTTTAACAAATTCTATGTTTTCACAATCCAATATTACTGAAATTAAATTTCGCCAAATTCTGGAGATTATAAAAGGATATTAAATACAGATGAATAGTAATTAGGGGTGACATATGTCAGAGAGATTAGAACCCTTGCCTCCCACCTAGGCAGCCCGTATTTGATCCCAGGAGACTGCAAGTGCGATTTATGTTGGAAGAAGCAGTGTCTGGGTGGGTTTTCTCTTGGTTCTCAGGTTTCCCCTGCCATTCTATCCACCAGTTGCTCCATAATTGCTTCTCCTGTCATCCACTTCATCATTTCATAGCCCGCACTTCCTTGCATTCATACAGGACATCAGACTGATCACCCATCATGGCTTCTCTCCAATCCAGATCCTCTGCTCCTCAACAGACGTCTGACTCCAGGTGCTGGCTTGTAATTCCTGGTGGGTGTAAGTCCTACACAAGGAGGAGGGTAAACAGAGAAAGAAAGAAAGTAAGTAATGCGTAATAACTAACATCTAAATCCAAATGAGTAAAACGGAATTATTTGGTGCATGATTGTTTCCCTTTCACCATTTGCCAACCTAATCTGATCATAGTGATTTCTCCCTTCCTAAGTGTGGTATGATTTAGCAAGTTTACGCAGCAGCTGCATGCAAAGAATGCAACATTACCATTCAGTTCAGCCATAGATAAATGTTCTTTGGAATTAAGGCAACGCTTCTTTCGCCATGCTTTTGTAACAAAAACCTGAAGGCAACCGCAGCCACTCTTAAGTTATTTGGCAACTGTGCCATGTTATTTCATGGTCAATCTGTCTCCCAATATATATTTATTTTCCAAAGTGGAAATGGATATTGTTTCTGATTAAAGGGACCAGTATATTTGACACAAATGGGATTATATCAAAGTTCTCACTGAATCTGTCAGAACTGGTGGCACTGTGAACTAAACCACTTGACACTCAACCTGCAAAGTCAGCTAACAATATATAGTTCAAAGTGAGCCAGTAGATGGAGAAACAACAGACAAGGAAAGCAGAGGTGGTTGCTATTTCTTAGATAAATAGTACTGATTTCTTTTGTACACAGTTTAGACTTCAGTAAAAGGATATAAATAACATTGTATTTTAAATTAAATTCTTTCCATTTGTAATTATTTGTATAAAATCTGGGTTACATCTGATAGAGCCATTTCCATCTGTGCTGACAAATGCTTGTCAGTCATATGAGACATGTATTTTGACTTGGCATAATTAATTTGTGAAAATTTTACTCTCACAAGTATGTAGAAACAACATAGCCAATGTTTTAGCTACAAAGAATGGTAGTTGCCTCTATTTGGCCACTGACAACTGTTTAAATAGATTAAACACCCTTGTTTACCATGGTACAAATATTTAAAAGACATATTGTTTTCTTAGATACATTGCAACTACAAATCTAACTGTAGTCTTGCTTTTTTTTTGGTAGTGTTTAACGCCCGCTTTAACTACTTACGGCATTGCAGGCGGTGACACTAGTGATACATGAATGATAATGGAGCACCGGTGGAATGCGATGGCAGGGGAAACTGGAGTACCCGGAGAAAACCTGCCCCAGCGCTGCTTTGTCCACCACAAATCTCACATGTGGTCACTTGGGATCGAACCCCGGCCATCTAGGTGAGAGGCAAGTGGGCTAACCACTTGGCCATCGCGCGGCCCGCCTTGCTTTGCATGTAGCAAGTTCAACATGCAAAATGGGCAAAATGATTTCCCATCAAATTGCTTACTCTTTAGATTTTCTAGCTAAAGAATACTTTTATTAAATTTCTTGGTCTCATTTGTAATTTGGAGGGATTACACAGAGGGAAAATGGTACAGCTGCCCCTCTTGTGACTGTCCCATCCACTGTTCCAACTGTATTGCTAAGGTTTTAATTACATTGTGCATATTTACAATATTTTTATGTGTTCATTGTTGGTTAAGCTTATTTAAGTGTTTGTTTATGTATTCGCCTATTTATTTGTTCCCTTTTAACCCAGCATAAGTCCTAACTATATAAAGTAATTGTAATTAAGAAAGACCAAATCACTATTATACAGGCTTGGAGTCTACCACAAGGATCTTTCCAATTGGAACTATGTTGCGGCCTGACACTGCTTGTTAATAGGCTGTGCCATACATAAACATTCTGCAGTGGCTTATTCTGCTATATGCTATTAAGATGGAGCTTTTTCTTTGTGTAGCTCTGTAGCATTACCTAACCAAGTCTCAGTGTTACCTAATGGATATCTTAAATCTAGATAGAATATAGGAAAGAAAACATTGCAGGAAGTGAACAGTAAGTAGGTACTAAGATGCTAAGAATGAGAGGTCCTGTCAGACGGCACCTAGATTACAATCAGAGATTTCTGGCCATGGTTGTGTTTCTCTTCCTAGCTAAGCTGTTGACTTGTTAGTAGTGGTATCACTAACTGACCTCTCAGCAGTACCATCTGGTTGCTGCTCTTGTCAGAAGAGCAGTTATACCTCTAACTGTACAACTCGGTGCTCGTTAAGTAGCTCTGATCTTCTAAGCTATACTTCACAACTAACAATCTTTTGAGGAGATAGAACATATAAACGACGAATAGGCAGGGTTAAATGTAGATTGGCGTAAAGGGTAGGGGAAATGTGATAAGAATTCAGGGATTAACATGCAGTAGTACCATCAAAATTCCTGCAATTTTTATTTATTTACACACACACACACACACACTCTCTCTCTCATTCTCTCTCTCACTCTCATTCTCTCACTCTCTCACACTCTCACACTCACACTCACACACTACTGCCACAAGTTCTGTCAGTAAAATTTAAACGCACTGTAGTATGGAAATTTTGAATGTAAAGGAAGTAGTGTTGTATGTGGCAGTGCTGTATAATGTCGTCCACAAGGTCACCTTTACTACTCTGCGAGTAACTGGCTTGCAGTGTGCCAGTAACAGGCAAGAGCGAAAGATGAAATGGGGAGTGTATGAAAATTGTATCGCTGTATTGGTGTTATTTCATGTGGAAAGTGAGCTAAGGAAATTTTTTCGACACTGAAACCTCTTGGCATCAATGGACAATTTGTGTGTTTTGAACAAAAACGCGGTTTAAATAAATAGGTGTTACTGTTGATTACATCAGATCTAGCTGTCTTAGGTGTATACACACAAATGAAATTGTGAACGTTGTTCGTGCAAGAACTCAATGCAATCCTTTGCATAAACAAACAGTTTTCTCTTGTGAAATGAACATATCTTCACGAACAAAGTCACATGTTTTGAAGGATGATTTACATGTTAGTGCATATAACAGATACACAATGCATTTGCTAACTGAAAAGTTAAAGGAGATATGCCGTTTGATCCTAGGCTTTGTTAATGACACATGGGGGGAGAAAAAACACAAAGCAGAAATCATGCAGCAGTGGTTGGCAACCAATGTCCCACAGTTTATTGCTGCTGATGTCTGTCCTAGTGGAAGTCTGGACCTCAATCTATTGGATTATTCTCTGTGACAGAAGCTTGAGGAGTGGCATTTCAAAAGAGGCACTGCAATATTGGGATGCTAAAAAAATCAATTACATCAGTTGTCAAGAAAATTCCACTTGACATGATTCATGCAGCTATTGACGAGTGGCCTCAACATCTTTGCTGCTGTGTTGCCACACATCATTGCTGTGATCATTTCAAATGAGAATATGCTCAGTTTGTAGCATTTTTTGTGTTCTTTCAGAATATATGTATATTAATGGATTGGCATAGTTTTATTTAGTAGTATAAACATTGAAAGTACTGACACAACTTATGGCAGTACTATGTATATAGTAAACAGGGTGCCAAGAGGCAGACTCAGTCATTGTTCCAATCTGTTGAATGTGGTAATTTCTGAAGTTTGATATAGGGCCTGTATTACGACTTTTGGTTAATAGCCGGAGTTTGTTAACTCCCAGTTGTCGCTAACTGTTGGTTAAATGCAGTGGCTTGTATTACGATCACAATTTGCCTGAAGGTTGGTATCCTGTGGTTTATGATGCCATGAGAGCAGTTGGTAACATTTTTCCACTAAAATATCACATGTGTTTTCAATGCTATCTTGTGATAAACTGTATAATTCGCGTCTATAAACAAGCCTGGACAACAACAACTGTTTAATTACAAATAAATATAGAAGACAGACTGTTTATTAGTCGTCAATTAATATCAAGGAATAAGCGTAGTAGTTTATTTGTATTTCAGTAATATTTAGTACATATTAGAGTTTAGCATAAGGTAGACTTATTGTAAGTGTGTTTAAATTATAGCTATTTTTTAGATTTAGGTTAGATTTCTTCATAATCAGTTGTTAGGTTAGTGTGTTTTTTATTTGTTTGGGTTTAGTAAGATTTATTTAAGGATGGAAGAGATAAAGAAGAAGCGCTCTGCAAACTATTCGGAATAGGAAAACCTATTGCTTTTAGAACTTATTCAGGAGCATAAGTGGAAAATAAAGCCACAGGAGTGGCCACATGGAAGCAGAAGGTAGGTTTGCATTGTACTTTTGCTTTGATTTAACCTTTCATATTTGTTTATATTAACCTTGGCGATGTATAAATACTAATTCTGTAATTATACCATTTTAGGAGAGAGCTTGGGAGCAAATTACCAGGCAATTTAATGACCAGACCGCGAATCACCGGACCACTGCCCAGATTTGAGAGAAGTATGACTCTCTAAAGAAAAAAGCTTGGCAGGCAAATGCCGAAAGGAAGAAAAACTTGTATGGGACAGGAGAAGGAAAGTCACCATCTCCAAAGTCATCACCAACTGACGAGGTTTTAAATTCATTAATGGACAGCTCAGGCAATGGGATGAAATCTGTGACAGATTGTGATCTTGGTAAGAATTACAGCTGTTTTCTCTCTTCTAACTCAATGTCAAAGTAAACATGAGTAATTATCTTCTACTAATTTGTAATCGTATTGTAGATGATGCAGCAGGAAGTATGGAAATCTTCGTTGCTCCTGGCACTTAGTGAGCCTGCTAAAGCAGAGCAGCATACACAAACTTCAGAAGGTAAGAGATCTGAAGCAGTACATATATACCAAGCTAACAGTGGCAAGCAGTGGGTACACAAAGAAAAGCTTGAGCAATATTTTCCCCTGCCTGCTTGTGATCTAAAGACAGGAAGCCATAAGCAAAATCATAGTCATGCAGCTTCACCTAGATTTTGAGCTTTGGTTCATGGCATGAAAATCGAGCAGTGGCTGTAAATTTATTGTTGCAAAATATTCAATTTATAGGCTCTTATATAAATATACAACCCAGTTTTTATATCTAGACAACATTATGATTCCTGAACATAGGCTTTCCATGGATTTTGGGTCTTTGTAGTCTGTAGGCTGCATGTGTTCTATATTAATATTCCTTAACACTGCCTAGGCACAGAATTCATCTTTTAATTCAGAAGACGTATACAGGTAAAGCAAATCAAATTACATTTCAAAGTGTCATGGAGTAAATACCAGAGTACAAATTTTATTTGCAATTAGAAATGATCTTATTTTGATTGTTACTGAAAATGCAGAATATATTTAAGAATAATGCGAGTAAAATGTGAATGCATACATCACCACATATATTGATATATAAAAGTACTGCAGAAGGTAACTGATGTATTGTCTGTATGTAATGAGATGCCAACACTTTAAGGGGGAAAGGTTAGAAAGAAATAGTTTTATGTAGGAAATGTGCACATAAGTTTACCTTGACACATTACTAAATGAAAATGAGGGAATGTTTGAATATTATAATAAAACAGTTATTTTGAGAACATTCTTAGCGGTACTTTGTCAGGAAGTGTTAGAAAAACAGATAGGTACCATATTTACTTGTATATGGTTACATAAAATTTATGGTCATACTTGATGCATATATACATTGTTTTCTAATCTTGCTGAATCAGATATGTGAGATGTGTAATGCTTTGTCTGCTATAGTTGGAGAGAAATGTAACACGTATTAATAAATAATTTTGTAATTTACAGATCTTGACTGGGGTGACTTCTCAGTTAAAATGCTGAAAATACCTAGAAGTGCTGCTTTACAGACTACAGGCAGTGCAGGTGAGCACTCTTTCAGAGAAATGTATGATTGATGCTAACATAACCAGCTATCGATATTTTTTTGAATGTGTTAGATTTAACATACACTCATCCAGGAGTGTAGTAAAATATATGTCTTCTTAGAGCCTATTATGCCAGCATTTAAGATGAATAGTGAATGTTTAAGTGGATAAATGATGTTTACATGCAGCTTTATCTTCCGTATCATAAGGAGGAACACTGATTACTAACTGTGTTTGGTACTAAACATCACACACTTTTTAAATACACTAGATATACTACTTGTATATCTGCTAAACATTGAATCCTATGATCGGTGGTCATCCATGATGAAAACCATATTTACTGAAGAAACCTAAGGCATTGTCATATTCAATTCAGTGGCAAACAACTTATTTAATGGTCCTTTTTCAAGCTAAATTTAATTGGTACTTTACTATTTAGCTAAAAGTATTTTTAAAATACTACAGCACTTTCTTTATTGAACTTGAAAAATGCAGTACGAATGCGTTCATCTGGTGCCAAAATGAAAATGTACAAAACTCAAGGTTTGGTAGTAACACATCCAGTTTGATAAACTGCTACGATGCAATAAAATAACAATAATTTGTTACTTCACTGTTACTAGCTTCATTTTTACATATTATATGCTATAATAAATATTCAGTATCACATCTGGTGATGCTCAAACTAACTTAACTGCCAAAGATCAAGGGCTTTGTCTTGTGTCCACAGTTTTTTAAAATGAAGAGCAAATCTCAAAAAAAAAAAAAAAAAAATAACAACATTGAAGCTGTTAAGTGTAAACTTAATGAAACAATAAGTTATAAAACTTTTATTGAAACTGCACATTATTTACTTCTGTGAAAAGTCTGGACAGTGATTATCATCCTTGGCACAACATGTAATCATGCTTTATAACTTAAGTATCTGATTTTGTCCTTTGTCTAACAGATCTGATTACTTAAAGGAATGGAATGTTAAGAAGTAATTAAATGTGTTATTACTTCAGCTTATTTCCAATACTGTTAGTAACGTTTTTCATAAAACGCATTTCATGAAGCCTACCACATAGACTGCCCAAGGTCTATAGTTTCCTTATTTCCTACACCAGAAACAAATGAATGCTATGTGTGCACTAATATGTACTCGTATTATGTCTTAAATCAGTTCAACCTTCTAAACACTACCACTAATTGCAAACAGCAGAGAAATACATTTCATAATAACCTACAAATTGGAGTTGCGCTATATGCCAGATAGTTTTGTGCATAGGATAAATTTGAGTAAATGTTTCCTGTAATAGCTTCATGTATACTATCTGAAATTAGAAAGCACAGAAACCAAGGTATTGTTCTTTTGTTATGTAATTGTGCATTTTATATTGTTCACAGAAAGAAAATGCACCACCCTCAATGTCCAGTAAAAACGTTCTGTCTTGGGCAAAGGAGAGGAAGGAAGTTGCTGTACTTCAACAGTTGCTCCAAAAGGGGTTCGACAATAAATAGAAAAAGGAGTAGGAACGACATGAAGCTGAAATGGATGAGCAGGAACTTCATGAGGCCAAAATGAAAATGGAACAAAAATGTGTTTTGTTAGATTTGAAAATAAGTTGTCAAAAAAGCAAATTGACCAATAAAAAAAGGCATGTTTTTGTCAAATTTGTTTTTATCCATTGTTAACCATTTTATCCTATAATTGACACCATTTTTTTCCAAGTGGAGGAAAATGTTCTTTTAATACACTGACCCTAACATGCTAAGAGTGTGGGACTCTTACATACCAGTAGTAGGAAGGAAGGAAGGAAGGAAGGAAGGAATTGCTGCAGAAATGCTACTGCATCTGTGCTCTGTAGGTCAAAGTGGACAACTATGGTACAATGTGGTCAGGATGGTTGCTATGAGACATGCTTGACCAAGGCCCAGCCTGCCCCTAGTGAACCTGAGGTGTAGGTTTTGGGAATTTTCCGTAAAATATTGAAATTCTGGGAGAGCCACCACTATCTCCCTGAGTGATGGTTTCTTCCTTTGTTAATAATTGGTAACATTGGAAATATAGTTTCCATGAAGGTTCTGATGAGTGTGTAGCTTTCCTGAAGGTGATGGCTGATATGTGATTGTTGCTGCAGCAACAGAGGCCTTGAGGGAGATCAGTCAAGTTGGTCCGTTGTTGCTGTCCTATGGGTCAGATAAATCCATGAGGTGGCACTCAATTTGGCCAGCTTATGCTGAATAGATGATAACAAGCACCTTGCCATTGCAAAATGAGATAGACAATTAACACTAAACATATTAAAAGCACAAGCTTTTTTATAATAGCTCATGCCCTAAAAAACACAAACAAAAGTTTAACATAATCACAATTTTTCTTCATTTATTAGCATAAACCCTGAACAAAGACAAATTGATAGGAAAATAATTTAAAAATGAATGGTTAAAAACTACAATTTTTCTGTAACAATAATTAGCATAAATCCAAAATATGATAAATTGACAGGAAAATAAAATGAAATCTTTACACTCAAGTGGTTAACAACCACACTTCCTCTAACAACAGTAAAATATATGTTATATAATAATACAGGTAGGTAGTATTCTTCACATTTACTTTCTTTCTAATGCTACAAAATAGCAGCTACATTTATTGCACTCTGTGTGCCTGCAGTCTGTTACAAAAACATTGTACAAATGTTCTACGCACAGCACCACGAACACAATTTGGAACACATGCTTTTTGGAGCTCTGCCAGCATTTGTTCCTCTTGTATGTATGTGTGTAACCGAAGCTGGAATTCTGCGTCGACTGGAGGAATGTTACCATCATTTGCTCGTGCTATGTTGTGCAGCAAGCACATGCAACTATAATGTTCTGCACTTGGTTCACATTAGTGTGAATCCCCAAAGAAGAACAGGGAATCTTGCTTTCCTCAGTCTAGAATGATTAAAAATGGAGTTATGTGCAGACCCAGGCCACCGTGCTACAATGCCCTGGATCATTAACTGGCATCCACCAGTGTCTGGACATTAAAGGAAAAATACCCTTTTCGGTTGCAGAACTGTTCAGCCTCCTCACCACCTGGAGATTTGATTCAAACATGGGTGCAATCAATTGCACCTGCTACTCTTGGGAATGCTGGAATGTCAAAAAACTTCCCTTGGACGTACTGCACATCTTCCCTTGTTTGAAGTAGGATAATGTGTCTTGGCCTTATGGAAGCAATTGCAGCAGTAACATTGCTGATGACTCGGCCTGCTGTTGCCTTATGCACACCACTAGTATCACCAATTGAGGTGTATGATCCAACAGTTGCATAGAAGCGCAGAGTCATCAAAAGTTGCTCCATCGCTGGAAGACATGAATTTCTGAAAAGACAAATTCCTTCAATTGTACTCACTGATTCAGGGTAGGTATAATATTCAAAAGGAATATGGATGCATGAAGTTGAATTGATTCAAATTTAATTACTAATAATAAGTAAACCTTGAATGCAAAGTTTTGCCATTATCCCTGAAAGTCTTTCAGTAATATACGATAGTGCCATTAAAAAGTAAATATTTATTTTATAATAAATAAAATGAGCCTTGATACTGTATAAACTGATAGTATTATTTATTATGCTTATTACACAGAATAGAAAAAAGGGAAAGATATTTATTGTAATAAATAGTAGAAATTTATGTAAAAATTTCTGTTTTTCCTTACTTGTAATGATTCCAATTAATGTGATCAGTAAACAAATATGTTTATATTAAACCTTCTGAAAATTTTGCAAATGTATGAAGACCAAAGTGTTTAAAAATAGAGGCACCTCTTTGTTATTTATATTGGGGATGATGATGATGATGATGATGATGATGATGATGATGATGATGATGATGATGCACAACTTGGTATATCCAGGAATATAAGCAAATTTTTTACAAAATTTGCCATCCACACCAATAACCAACAAATTTTTTTTTCAACACATTTGGCCAGGTATGAAATTACAGTCATTTTCTTTTAAGAAAATAGCTTATGTAAAAACTAGCTATATTAATCTTGGCTATTCAATCCAAATGCCACATATTACTGAAAGTATTATATTTTTGATATGACAAACTGAGAAAATAAATGACTTTATTTAAACCCCACATGTTACACCATGGGCAATCCTTTGCACCACTCCAAATGTATTTATGCACTGAAATTACAGGTTCTGTGCCATGACAAAATTTGCAATCTGTAAGTTTGCATTGAGATAGGTATGTGTAAATTGTCTACTACATGCAATTCACGAGTTTCTGGCTGTGATATATATACGGAACTGTACGGCGTAGTAGAACATCACAGAACTTGAATGGCTTTCAACATCTGATTTGCGATAGGTAGGGAAATTTAGCCTAATATAATTAGTAAATTGTATGGTATCACACAGAAGTAATTATTGAAGTTAACTAGGTCAGAAATCTGTGAAAAGTTTGAAGACATTTACAAACCATAACCTAAAACATATATTTTTTATCCGTTATTGCTTTCAGTTGCCTGCTCCTTGTCATACCCATGTTAATGAAAAGCAACATCATCATTTTCATCCACAATGAATTTAATGTTTAACAGCAATGATCTCAGGTTCCGCATATTTTTGGCATGTTTATATTATTCACGATTTGTTACAAATACGCTCGTTTTGAAAAACTCATGTGGTGACTTTTAAAAACCCATACATAACATCGAATTCTAATAACTATCCATCTGCACCATGGGACCCTAGATTTATAATTACATAACCTCTGCCGTAAAGATATTTTTAAGGCCCACGTTGGTATATTTATTTAATTTTCAAAATGTCAAATATATGTCACTGTTCTTGCCTAAGGGTATATAATAGCTGAAAACTTACCTTTCTGTAATAAATTCTATTCTATGCCTTATCTCCTCTAAAATTTGTGATGTAGCTTTTGACAGTCAGTATCACTGTTGAAATTCCTCCTGGTAATTATTTTTCCGCTCTCTTTGCTCTTCTTCTGTTGAATAAACACTGTGACAGCATTTCACCTTCAGAATTGCTATCAACACTCAATTGCGGCTGGAAGTACGCCATTTTTCTGTGTCAAGTGCGAATAAACTCCAAGTTATCTCAGTAACCTCTACTCGAGGTGGCGGTCAGTTCACCTCCAAAAATAACTCTCAGTTAGCTGTTAACCGACGGTCGTAATATAGACATCTAGACGTACCTCCCAGTTAACTCCTAACCGAAACCTTAACCGGAGATCGTAATACAGGCTCATAGAGTGCAAGTATCAATCTTAATGCATACTAACTCTTTGACAGTTTGAGACAGCTTTTATTTTCAATTTTTTCCTGCCTTTGCTGTGAAGGTTCATCAATGTTGCCGCTAAGCTCTTTTGGATTATTTTAGGGAAGCTGGAGCTTATTAGTGTAGTCATGCGATCATCATTTTGAGAGCTGATGCCACATATTCCTAGAGTTTTCTAATATTCAAGTATGAGGATAAATTCTCTTGTGTGGTGACAGGTGGAAGGAAGAACTGTGGATGTATCTATGATAGTTTCCTGTTGTAATTCTGTGTCATAAGTTGTCTTGAAGTGCCTATTTCTTCAACTCCTTGATTTTGGCTGTGATGTGAAGGAGCTTTGCCTATATATTCTGCAACTTCTGGAGTATATCAGGTGATGCTTTGTGTGAAGTTGCGATGATCAAAGTGTGTGATAGGCTTGAGTTTAACATTCCTTAGACTGTAGGGGGATGCTACCTGCTGATGCAGCATCCAGTGACCAAAGCCATTATAGGTGGTACAGTACCCATGGTAGTTCTTGAGATTGTGTTGCGGGCAGTCAGCATTCAGATTGTTGGATGTGCACGTTTGGGTGGATGGATTGAAGGTGGAGCAGAGTGTGTCAGTCTATAGGCCGTGTTATAGTTAGCCACTAATGACAGTTTTGACTTAACAAAGACAGTGCTATGCTCAGTGCAGACAAATATTCTGTTCTATTCAGCACTTTGTAATCTTTGGTGTTGCTTCTCAATGTCTTATTGATTCTGCATACTCTGATTGGTGAATGTCATGCCTGGGTGGCACTTAAAAGCAGCATTGGATGAAGTTGGGAATGAATTTCTCTAACCTCAGTGGAGGTATGGAGATGTATGTGTTGGTATCTGTGTTTTGTATTAGTCATTACAGCTTTGTTGGCATGTGATTGATTTTGGCAGATGTGTCTGTTGTGCCTGTGACTTTTTTCTCATGGGAGCAGGTTTGGCGGCTGTGACATTTCTTGCCTCTTTTCTTCCATGTTGACACAATAAAATTTGTTTCACCAATCTGGTCTCTCTTGTGTTGAGCCCTGTTATGTATCTGCACACTGTGGTAGCTTCACTATGAGATGAGTTAGTCTTCTTTCTGAGCTATAAATACCTACAAAGACACATGCCATGGAAACCCTACACATTTCCACGCTGCCATTTATCCATGGTAGTGGAGAGCAATCTTTATTAGTGATATCTTTCAGCTTCTGGTAGTTCATGTAGAAGAGCAAATCTCCTTAATCTTTCATTAGCACTACCAGTGAGGACTATAGACCCCCCATAATCCTTTTTTTTTTGCCTCTGGACTTTATATAATAAATAAAAACTTGCATGTGCACATGCATGCACATGCGCGCATACTGAGGAGGATTTCATACATTTAAAAAATACTAGTTATAATACATGTAATATACATACATGAATCTTCTTAGAAAGCATACTGTACAAATTGCTTTTTGGAAACAGACATGTAATTATAAATTATGGAAAATTGACACCTTGAAAAGTTCAATATCAAAGTTAATCATTGTAAATAAGTGAGTGCATTAATAACATAACTCCACAAATTTTTAAAAATTTGAAAGAACTGACATGAAAGTGCCTGATTTGTAGTAAATAGGCCGTGCTGATTTTGAATCTGCCATCAACTTTTTTTCCATCACCCTCAGTTCTTTTGTTATGATACCCTTTCTTATTAAGGGGTGTCGTCAATCCATATGTAACTGATGCTATGTTAGTGCAGATAGTACTAGACCTATATACATAAAATTTATGATCATATCATTTTGGCAATACAGTGAGAATGGGAAATAGTTTTTTTATTGAGTTTTCTGTAGTAGATAATTTTAAAAAAAATAAAATGTTAATTTTTTTTTTTTTTTTTTTTTTTTTTTTTTTTTTTTTTTTTTAAGTTCATTGAGAAAATCATATTTTTTTATTGTATTAAATTTGTATCATTAAAATAAAGTTGAAAATGCAGAAGTAATGCACAAACCTCCTGTAAAAATATCAGATCTCTATATCTAGCATGTTCTGAATAAATGGCTCATTAGCGAGGTAGGTCATGATGAATTCTCAAATTTTATTACATCACAGATTTGGCTGAATGCACTGACAGAATTCGGACAAAAATCAGAAATTTTGTAAAATTTCATTCAAAAAATAAACATTACATGTGGAATTTACTAGTACATTACCTTTAGACTTCAGATCCAAACGCAGTTGGGAAGCTTTTCCTATGGGATTTTCTTTTATGCAAAGATGGAGTTTCCTGCTGAAGAAACTAACAGTAGTCACTCATCATTGAGAGATCCCATCTACCTTGATATCTACGTTCCATTTGTGGTATATCTTGGTAAAAATGTTCCCCTTGCTCATCGCTAACTGCACTCAAATTTTCAGGAAAGGAGTCTTAAGTGCGAATGTAGAAAATGTATCTTCAATGACATATTACATTTTAAGTTTCTGTAGTTATTTAAAAGATCATGATAAGTATATCACTATTTGGTATTTGTTTGTTACCTAGAAAGCTATTCATCACTTCTTTGAATGACAACCACACAGCAAGTTCAGCAGGATTCAGCTTAGCATCAAATTGTGAATTCTTAAGCAATTGTTTTGTCTGTGGACTAGTGAAAATTCCTTCTTTTGTCTTGGCTGCACTTATACTGGGAAACAGTTCTGTTCAGTATTTGAAACCTTCCCCTGTTTTGTCTATTCCCTTCACAAATTTTTTCATGAGACCCAGTTTTATATGTAAAGGCAGAAGATACACATTTAAAGGGTTCATTTGTGTTTTATATGCTGCTTGCCTGGTTTGAATTATTCTCTCTTGGGCTACTCTTGACTATGTAGTGTTGTTTAATAGTTTGACTATCCCTTAGGCACAGGAAACAACAGTTTTGTGAATCCTTTCTGTAATCCTAGGAGAAGTCCAATAACCTTCAAAACACCACAAATACGCCAGATATGTCTTTTGCATTTAATGACTTCTAGAATCAGAGACATACCTACCTGTGTTTCTTTCATACCAACTGCACAGGCCGTAGGCACTGATGGCAGTTCATTGTCACAAGTAGTACAGCCTTCAAACTATTTTTGGAAGAATCTATAAATAAATGCCAGTCTTCAGTGTTGTACACAGTGTTTAGTTTTGACATCAAGCCAATCACATCACAGCAAACACCGCGTGAACCATCTTGCCTAAAATATGCTAATAGGTCTTGATTCCTATTTAAAAAGAAAGTTTCGTGTCCTTTACCATATATTCCACTCCTGAAGTCTTGAAGCCAGGACTTCAGCATGTCGCTTTGACAGGTGTAAGATGCACTTAGTCATCAAGTTCATTTTGTGAAGGAAAATGTGGATTTCTTTCTTTCATAGCACTATAAGATGACTCACTAGATGTTGATGCCATTGCACCGTTATCTGATTCGTTGCCGTCTGTTTCTGAACGTTCTTGCCAATTTGAAGGAGCTACTGGTATCAATAAGTCATTCCCATGAGGTACTGGTCTGATGGCTGAACAAATTAGGATTTGAGATTTTCTGTTTATTTTTTAATGAAAACCCTGTTATTTTGGTTATGCAGAAATAAGTCATTGGTATGATTATCTTGTTTGCGCCATATCATTGGAACTGCAAATGACATGTGCTGTTTCTCTCCTTTTAGCCACTGAGTCAGTTTTACGTAGCATTGGATGCAACTTATATGTGGTGCAAAATGTTTATCTTGGTCACTGATCTGACAGCCAAAGTACAGACGATATGCAGTTTTCAATAATGTTGTAATTTGTTTCTTTTGTTTTTAGTTGTGAATTCTCTAAAGATGTAACGAAAGAAATCCAGGGAATTAATACATAAATACCTCTGCTTCTTCATTGTTTAAGCAGAGCAACCACACCAAAGTTTAAAATTCCACACTGCGTGTGTGCGTGCACGTGTGCGTTTTTCACCAACTGGAAATTAATTACAATTTCAAGGCTTCGTCAAGTTCAAATTACAATTATCTGATATTTATCTAATCCTATATACAGTAATCATGATTATATTAACAATTATATACAACATAATGGTCCTATTTACATTGTTCATGAATTGTGGCTAAAGAACTCGTAAAACTCCTGTATGTTGTAGAAACATTGTTCAATTAAAAACTTCTTAACATGCTTCCTGAACTTAAGTGAATGCTTGTTATTTATCTTTTTTGAGATTAAATTATACATCAGGAGTCCTATATGTAGTACGGAGTTAATCTTTTTTGTTGTTCTGGCAGCTTGCAAATGAAGATTATTCTGATTCCTAGTGGCATGCTCATGTACGGTGTTTTTTGAATTAAAGAGATGGATGTTGTTATTTATGAAGCAAACTTTCTAATATAAACAAATAAGGTAGGGTAAGTATATTGTTTTGTACGAAATGTGTTTTGCAGTATTCTTTTTTCTTTAATTTATACATGTTTCTAATTTCTAATGTAGAATTTCTCCAAAGGATTATGCCATAAGCAAGTACTGCCTGCACATAGGAAAAGTATATCATTGTTATTGTTTGAGGAGTGCAGAGACATTTAACATTGATATTACATAGTGTGCTCTATTAATTTTAGATGTAATGCATTATATGTGTGGCTATCAATAGTTAATCCTAAAAATGTTGTTAGGTACATGCCAAATTATTTTACCATTATAGTTGAGTACTGGTTTAATTTTGACATTACCTCTACTAGATAATGCAAAGCTCTTGCATTGGGATTTGTTACTGTTTAAGGCCAGTTTGTTTGAGGACAGCAGTTGCATCAAGTTTGCCATAACACAATTAGCCTGCTGTTGCAATTGTGCGAAGTTATCACCCCTAAGTATACAGCTTGTATCATCTGCATATAGTATGGTATAGTATGGTACATTGACCAGCAAATCATTTATGTACACTAAAAACAATAGAGGTCCAAGATTAGAGCCCTGGGCAACCCTGCCTTTTATCATTTTAAAATTAGAGCTAACATATTGACCTTTATCATTTCATATGAGTGTAACTTGTTTATGATTACTGGGATAAGACGTCATCCGCTTATACTACACGAATACTATAAGCTTCTAATTTAGACAACAAGATAGTATGATCCACTAGGTCAAATTCCTTACTTAGGTCCATGAAGAGACCAAGAGTGGATTTATCTGCATCAACTCCTTCAAGTGTTCCTTTAATGAAGGAGTAGAGAGCATTAGATATGCTCTTGTTTTTCCGAAAACCATTTTGCTGATCACTAAATACAAATTTTTCTAGAAAAGGAACCAATCTATTACACATGACCGTTTCCAATATTTTTTAGAAACCGGATTGTAGGGAGTTGGGTCTGTAATTGTCAACATTTTGAGGGTCACTTTTTTAATATAGGGACTATTCTAGTTGATTTTAGGATGTCAGGAAAAATTCCTGAGCTCATTGAAGCATTACATAATTCCAGTAATAGATTAGCAATAAAGTTCATGGACGCTTTTATTATGCATTCCGGCACTTCATCAGGACCAGCTGAGAGGCTATTTTTTTAAATTTAATAATTTTTATAAATTCATCATAAGTCACAGGTGTAAGGAAGATACTTTTATCATTTCTATTCAATTTGGGGTTGGGGATGTGAGTGCCAGTTTGAGGCAATAGTACTCTTATCAACTGTGCAGAAATGTTCATTGAAGATATCAGCAATATTGGCTGGATTTTTGACTACTGTGTTATTTACTTCTAGAGTTATGTTGTTGCAGGTGTTTGACCTCGTATTTCCTGTTTCATTCTGTATTGTATTCCATTTTGTTTTATTTTTGTTTGAGGAGTTAAGTATAAGTGCATCAAAGTATTGTTTTTTAGCAGCCTTAATTACTTTGTTGTAAATTTGCTTATATTGTTTGAAATATTGCACAAAATTGTCAGTTTTATTTGATTTGCTTAATTCAAAAAGAAGATGCTTTCTCGTACTGGAATTTATAATTCCTTTGGTTATCCATTTTTTGTGTTTGCAGGCATCCCATGCTTTTGTTGATTTCAGAGGAAAGGCAGGGTTAAAATGATGTAAAAATGTTGCCAGAAATTTTGGAAACTTCAAGTCACTAGTATCTGATTTGTATACATCATGTCAATTCTCTCTAGCTAACAATGAATTAAAGTAATGTATATTTTCAGTAGAGAAATGTCTTCTGTGTACCACCTTCGGCATGCTTTCACTAGTGGCATGGATTTTGGCATCAGCAAGGCTTATTATTAAGGCATTATGATCAGAGTACCCAGTGTTGATGTTCAGTAGTTTAAAATCTGCGATGGTTTGATCAAGAATCATGACATCAATTGATGTGCTGGATAAATCTGTAATTCTAGTAGAGCTATGAACAATGTTTTCTAAATTTACCGATTCCAAAAGTTGTTTTAGGTTATGTAAATTCAAATTTGCTATTAGGAAATGTACATTTAGATCCCCACAAATCAATTTTTTTTCCCCCTTTCTTTTTAGAATATCAAGCAGAGTTTTAAATTTTTCTAAGAATGTAGCATAATTTCCTGTTGGAGGACGATATATACATACAATAATTAATTTTTACCACAGCATGTTCAAAAATGTTCTCTTCATTTAAGTTTACTGTTTTAGGATGTTTTTACATTTAATACCCTCCTTGAATGCTATGATGGTACCCCCGTGTATGCTATTTTCTCTACAGTAGATATCAAAAACAGTGTAATTTGAAAGAATAACATGGTTTAAGTTAATATTTGTACTCTTAAGCCAGTGTTCTGTAAAACAGACCTGAATATTATGTTGGGTTTTTAAGAATATTTCAATATCCAGGAGTTTATTGGAAAGACCTTGCACATTGTGGTGCATTACATTAGAATTAAATTTATTTGAAGTGAGACTGTGTGCATTCAGCTGCTCTACACATGCTATGGGACTGTAGCTATTAGAAACTGATACCATGGGACTATGGATATTTGAAACTGTTACTTGGCTGATGTTATGACTCACATCCACCTTACCTTTTGTTAGTTTCCCATCAACATAGAGGAAACAACTTTGCACAATAAATCACCAAATCCATAGGAGTCTTTGTAGTTGAGATGTACACCATCTCTACCATAATCACTGTTATCTAACCAGAAGTTACTATCCAACATTGTGAATTTATCAGTGTCACACAGCCAGTTCAGCTCACTGATTCTTAGTATTTTCCTTTGGCTAACACCACAGCGTCTTAGTACACCACTGATCACTATTTTTGCATTAGGAGCTTCATTCTTCATAGTTCTCACCAGGTCCCAGGTGTCCCCAATGATTTCTTCAGCAAACTCCCACTAATTTATGTCGTTAGATCCTGCATGAATCACGACCATTTGTGGTTTTTTCTCCTTCACATTGAGGTGTCCCACCAAGTGTTTCAGTTCACTCACCTTTATTCCTGGAAAGCAGTGAACATCAAATCCTCTTTTCCGGCATTGTTCACCAGCGAACTTAAGTAATGCATCGCCAATTACCATTATCTTTTTTTCATGCTTACCATCATTAGTTACTGCATTGTTTAGATGATTGCTGTTTCCTTCTTTTCCTAAAATTTCAAACCAATTTTTTTTGGTACGGCAGCAACTTGATCCTCTACAACCACGTGGTGCTTTGGTACTTCTGTTTGCCTACTTCTGGTTTTACTCTTAACTATTTGAGTGAAACTTTCTTGTACTTATCGCGAATTTATTTGCGATTTTAGTGCCTTGTTTTCTGTTTTCAGTCGTATAATTTCAGACTGCGCACTTTGAAGACCTTTGTTTAATAAACCAATGATTATCTGGAGAGATGCTATTACTTCTCCCTTGTGGGTGGCTTGCCTCGTACTTACAGTCGATCTTGTATCTTGATTTTCTTCATGCACCGATGTGTCCCCCGCAATGATTTTATTTCCTGCATAATGCAATACGTTTATTTGATGATCACTAACATTTTTACTAGCTACACTACTCTCAAAACTGATGTTTTTACGTAAATGTTTGCGCCATTCCTCTATGAAAGTTGCAAAAAGGATACTGGTTAATAGATATCTAACATCACACTCTGACAGCTGTAGTCATCCACTTCCCATAAAGTCAGCAGTTTTAGTCATATAAGCTGTTAAGCTTACACAATTACATATACGTGCAGATGCAAATGGGACAATATGTCATACAGCAAAAAACATAAACAGTGATAATTTTTTTCCCTGACAGGATAGAAACATTTTGTTTTCAGCATCATAATCCATACACTATTTATAATAAAATCCACTACTTTCCTTCCCAGTTTACAAAACCTTGTTGGTTGTTTAATTATCAAGAGAAACCAATAAATGTAATTTCTGACTTGATCTACATCCTAGTTGGACTATCTAATCACAAAACGGACCTGCAGATTGCAATGTAATATAATACTATACTGTTGTCTGTTTCTTTTCACTTTGCTAAATGAACACAGTAAGATGGCTGCATGAGTGGCCAAGCACAGCTGCGTTTTATACAATGTATCATAATTGCTACAATTATAATAGTCATTTAGTGGGCTGAAGATAATTTTGCAAATTTCTGGGACAAATATTTTATGCTTCTTACCATGTGAAAAGTTATTGGCACTCTGCTGGACAAGTCTACCCTGTTCCCTAAATAGTCACTTGAATTCAGTCACCTCTTGCTACATTTGGTTTCAGGTATCACACAAGCGACCAGTGTACAATTCCCATGCCTGTCAGCTACTCCTGATCCCCATTGGTGATATTAAGGAAATTCCGCAGAATGGCTCCCAAGCTGGAACAAGTCCCATAGCAACTTTAAATCCACATTGCAAGGGAGTGCTTCGTCCAAGAACATACTCTCCATACGATATGTGTGCCTGTGCCATGATCACCTTGGTCCTGATGATAACATTTTCTGTGCTGTAAGCATCTCACTGAATGCAACTTCTCCAGATGGTTCAACAGGATCTCATCTTAGCCAACATCAGTATACAATGGCTGATGTCCATGCCAGCATTGAATAACTGCAGGGCATATAGGATGTTCTAGCTGATGTCTCTTTGGTAATCTACATATGCTATTGGGTGTGATGAAAGTAATTAAGCACCTGTGTTTACCATCTCCTTGTGTGGATGGTCCCAAATCAATCTGTGTACCCACAAATTCATCCTTGCAGTTTTGGCCAAATGTTCACGGAGAAGTGAAGGGAAGGTGAGGAGGATGTCACCATATCCCTCTTCATGCTAGACCTTAGAAGTTCCAGACCATCAAACATGATGAATTTACAGTCTACCGTTAGGTGTCCAGATCTTAAGCATGTTGGTGTTTTGCACATATTTCTAAGGCAATTTAACTGTTGGCACAATCCCCCTTCTTGCCATTTGCTGTTTCATATTTGACCAGCATTGGGCTGCCTGTATCATCCATAATTTTCACTGCTTTGGTTTGGGAGGCAGCCTCCAAGACATCCTTGGTGTTGATGTTGAGTTAGTAGAAGACACTGCTTCACATGCTGGTTTCTTATTGAATTAATGAAAGTGTGGGCTGTTTTCATGAAAATAGTGGCTTTTATATCCTCAAATTTCTATGTGACTGCAGCTTTACCACCCTTCCAAATTCTTGTAAGGTCTCATTACACTGTTACACCGTAGACTTCAGAGGCCAACTGACATTAAGGGGGTAACATCTAATAAAACCTTTTAACAGTTTGCCATGCAATTTTCTCCTTAGTACCATTGCAAACCTTATTTTCTCCTTAGTACCATTGCAAACCTTATTTTCTCCTTAGTACCATTGCAAACCTTTAGTTAGGTTCTTTGCCTCTAAGAATTTTGACTGCTTTAAGTTCCAGGGTAGCTGAAAATTATGTTGTCTCTGCTATCGGCTATTAATTTTAGATATCAGTGGCCACTGAAACACCCACAACATGACAATGAATTCAAAAGATTTAGAATTTTAGCATTAGCTTGTTTCATAGTCTTTAAGCCCTCTTATAACTTTGGCGCGGTCCTTGGCCTCTGTGCTGTGGTGTCTCTTGCCAGTGTCATTGATAATCCTTTTGTTTTCCTTTGCCTGCCATTTTCCTGATGATTCAGAATATTTTTTTAAAGGTGTTAACATTTCTTTCCAGGCAGCACCATGACAGAGTGATTAGGCCACTTGATTCCCACCTATATGGCCCAGGCTCAATCCTAGGCGACTGCATTGAAATTTTTAATAGATGAAGCAGCATCTGGGTGGGTTTTCTCTGGATCCTCTGTTTCCCTCTCACACATTCTCCAGTTGCTCAATCACCAGCTTTCCTATTATCTATTTTGCCTAGATTTGCTATCTGCTTCAAGCTCATATTGGCTGATCCCCCATCCCTGGAATACTTTATCTGATCCATAGCCTGTCTGCTCCTCAACAGGTATCTGGCCTCAGGCATTAGCTTGTAAGTGCAGGGTGGTGTAAGTCCTCCATGAGCATGGTAAGCAGGTGGAGATTAATGTTTACTTCCATATCAGGTCTAAGTTCTTCCTACTCCCTAAAAATTTGGTCCCTCATTTTTGTGATTTCCAGTATTTTTTTACATTGTGGTTTTGTTTGTTAACCATGCTGTTAATTTCCAGAATCGTATCAGCCCTGCTGGTATGCCAGAATGTCATCCTGCAGGATTTCATTTACATACCAGTAAATCTATTGATATGGGGCAGTTGCTTTTAAGCACACTTAGAAACCATCAATTTATGCCAGAGTTGAACACATGACCACAGGATCAGAAGGTCAGCACCTAACCACCTGAGCCATCCAGACTGATGCATTTGTTGACAATTTTACTGAGTCAGTTTCATGGTCAAGCTCAGATTTAATTTTCTCCATTCTATTCATTTATTATTTTAAACGTTTCAGTTCATTTCTCAAATTTTCCATTCCTGATTTCATTTTAGTTCTTACCTCCCTATTCTGGGGAAGTGCAAAGCTTGCAGTGGAAGAGAACAGATTTGTGAAGTAGCTCTGTAGGTGAGAGGTAGAAGGGAATAAAAAGTATGGCAACAGGAAATAAGATAGCAGCAATGAGGGAGTTGTAAGATTTGGAGGAAATGTTGGGGCAAAGTATGGAAGAGAAAAGGACAGTAAAGAAGAATAATAAGAAGAAAGCAAACTGGAGAGAAATCGTGGAAAGTATGTGGAAAATTAGAAGAAGAGCTGAAGAAGTTGAGGATATGAGCAAAAGGTAAAACTTGATAATATCAGGGAAAGAAGTCAAAATGGGAAAGATGCAAGATAACTATTTGTCAGAAGTATGAAATATGCAATAGATTTAGAATGGAAAGAGGATAAGCAAGATGAAGATGCTCATGAAATATGTTGGTATGCAAATAGTGTTGTGTGAAAACCAAATCCAAAAAATAAGAAAAATAGAATTTAAATTAATAGAAACATAGGCAAGGTAAAGCCACATATATTTAGAAACTTCAAATCATGGACTGGTGGCAAAATGGCAGAAGGAACAAATGAACAAGTAGAGAAACAGGAGCAGCAAAATCAAAGGCAATGGCAAAAATCTAGGAGAGAGCAATGACCCATGAGGCGAATGGTAACCAAGACAAATTCAGTAAAAGATGGTGAATGCTACAGTGCACAGTAAGGGGTTGACAGGGAGGGGAATGAACAGGAGATGATGAAGAATAGCATGTCAGAGTTAGGGCAAGTAGAAGCTGTGTAGATGGAGGTGAAGAAAAAAGCTTGGGAAGAGGTGGGGGATGAAGGAAGGAAGAATCAGGTCAGCTGGTCAGTGACCAAGAAGAGTAAAGGGACAATATTGAAGATCAGCAGAAGGACAGAGGAATATAGAAGCAGTATTAGCCAAGGGAAGAGAGAAAGGGTGGTCTATGATGTATATGAATGAAAGGTTATGGACACAGAAGAAGAATGGGTGTAAAAAAGGAAAGGGGTGTAAGACACAAGTGTGGAAAGATGAAGAGAGAGATGGATGGTGCATAGAAGGAGGAAAAAAGGGTATATTGTACAACAAAAAGAGTAAAGAGGAAGTAGATATGATATGGCAAATAAATAGCAGAGCAAAAGTAGAAAGGTACTGAGGAGGGAAGGAAGGTTAGGCATAAGATCAAAGGCAAGTGTAGTGTGAATAAATTGTAGGAAAGAGGAAATGGAGGTAGAAGGCGATAAGCGATTAAGGACAAGAAAAGTAAAGGGGGGAAAGGGGAGGTCAAGATAAGATTCAAGAACTTTCCAATAGGCATTACAAAAGTAAAATTGATGGCAAAACAAATAGAAACAGAAACAGATGGGGAAAAAGGTTTAAAGGGAATGTAAGATGAGTTATTAAATGCAAAGGAATCCATGAACGATTAGGATGACAACAGAATTGTGTTTAAAATATGTAGAGGGCTGCCCAATGACAGAAGGAGAGGATCCCAAGCTCAAAGTGTATCCCAAATTATGTATGATTTGTACTAAATAAATTCAAATTCAAATCTTTGCATTCCAGGTTTAATTTCTGTTTCTCTCCTGTGCATTATCTATTTCACTGTCTTCACTTTGGCTAAAATTTGAGTACTCCGTCCATTGTGGCTTTTTAGTCTCAGTTCTCAGACTGGTGTAACTTTGGTCTCTGTGTAATTACTCTTGGAATTTTCCTCCATGCAGCATTCAGTTTAATGGCATGTAACTCAACCACTTCTCTCTTGCAGTCATTTACTAATAAGTCCAACTCTGGACTCTTTCTCCCTTCAAATGGAAAGTAATAACTTCTGTTTAACAGGAACTCACTGGTGAAACAGGAGGACATAAGTCAATTGTATAAACATCAGTCACACAACCCTTGATCAAGCTTTCTTTTATACCTGAATGACACTCAGAAAGGATTCATATCAGGACAGGGGAAGTCTCGCTGCATAGTGATAAGGAGTTCAGGGCAGTTTAAATACTGGGGGCATCTCCATTCTTCAATCTCTCCAGCTAATCACATGCCAGCCAGCATGAAAACAACACTGTGCCCAAAGGTAGGGTAAGCAGGTGGTTAAACATTCACATTATAAACTTATGAGGGAGAGATTTTTTTTCAATCTTTGGCAGAGGTCACAACTATAATATTGTATTTACTCCGAATTCAAATCTATTATACAATACTTAACTACTAATCTGTTAAGCCTAATTTGAAAATTCAAAGGGTACATAATTTAACTTAGGCTTACAATGGAACCACCTTGTCCCACTTGGCTCTGATCCTAAAACATGTTTATAGAATTGGAGGAATCTAATGAAAGAAGAAGATAAAAATTACAGAACAGAAAGTAAAATATATTTTTATTTAAGGTTCACAATTACATATGTCTAGGAAAATGTTCTCTCTGCTCATGATGAAATCTGGCCAGTGGGAAGAAGTTCTCCTGTAAACATCCCAAGGACTGCATAACCAAGCTGACACTGTCAGTACCATCCCAGTATGACATGCTAAAGCTTGTTTTAACTCGTTACTTCTGTTACTTCTTCATTGTCCTTACTCTTATAAAATGCTGACCCATATGCAACAAGCAGTACTGAGAATCATAATGACATCATTCTAAATCATACTATGTACATATTTCTTCTAGGTGCCAGCAGTCTACCTAAAACATGAAATCCCTTTTGCTTAGTGGTCTATAAGTCTTCTAATAGCGTATGAAATATAAAATGTTCCCAAAGTGTTGTCCATTCACCATAACTTGATGGAATTGGAAACAAATTTATGATCAGAATATACTTCAGAATTGTTATGATATACCAGCATTGATATAAGAGCAACAGTTGTGGTGTAATTCCATATACTGCAACATGTGTGTTTAATCAGTTGCTGTCCTTCAATCTGCAAATAACTACTTCCTGCCTATGATTACAATGGGCATTGTTAATTCTTCTTTTTATTTTGCTAGACTTATATCTGTAAAATGGATATATGTGTAACATTTTTTTATTTTATTTATTTGCACTAAGCACCCATACAATGAATATGACTAAAGTAAGCCTAGGCTGTTATCTTGCCATATTCAAAACCCATGTTTTCCTTTGTATTTAGAACATTTTTTTTGTTTTCCTTCTAATACCAATACTGCTGTCACTACCAACTCTACTATGACGACAACAGCGGCGATGACGTCGACTGCTTCTGCTGCTGCTGCTATGCTGCCAATTGTGTTAATAAATAATGATAATAGGGAAAATTTAAGACATGCACAATATTTGAGATGATAATGTTAAGCCTGTGTCTTTACAGCACATAAACTGTTTCATTTGCTGCCTTTTTTACAGTCCACAACCATTTCTTTCTGTCTTTGGTCAAGTACTCCCCTACCTTCTTTCTATCTCTGCTAAAAGGTTTAATTTAGGCTGTCTAATTTTGCCCATTTCCAACTTATACACTCTTTCCTCCAAAACTATATGCTCCATATCTTCCTTTCCTCCACATCACAGATTCTGTTGGAAGCCTTTTCTCATCCCTTTTAGTCTCTACGCATCCATTTGAACCCAAGCAATACTCTCTCTTTGTTCCATATTTAATTTATCCACATATCCTTCTCTTTACCATGTATTTTTTTACTTGTACATGCGATTTTAGAAATATATTATCCCCTAAGTTTCTTAACAATTCTTGTATTTCTTTATCTTCAAATCTCCTCCTAGCACCTTTCCAAAACCCATTTACATCATTTTCCTTATCTCCAAATTTTCCCCAGCCATTTTTCTCCAAGATAGTCTGCATATTGTAGCTCCATCTGCTTTTTCTGTACTACTTTTCTTGAAATTCTAAGCATTGTCTAACAAATTCTTTTCATCTAAAATAAGTATACTATACCAGTATTTTTGGGATCTCTCCATAATTGTACCTTTTCTTTCCACTCTGCCCATTTCAACTTGAGCAAATCCCTTTATTGTTTAGCAAGCTTAAAACTTCCCTATAGAACATTCTGTGTGCTGCATTCACCACTTCCCATCCACTATCCAGTCCCCATATTTCAACTCCATAGAGATTTTTGCTTCAACTGTCATATATATTCTTTCTAGCCATTCAGCATTTGTATTTGGTATCCTATATTTGCACCCTCTAACCATGGCCAATGCTCCTTTCCCATTTTCCAGAGCTAGCTTTTTCTCTTTCTCCCTTTCCCACACCCATCAAATTTGTCCCTAAATATACACAATCTTTAACCACATTATATTCTTTATCTTCTTTCTTCCACTTCTCATACTTGCTGAATCTAGCCCCCTTCTTAAAGATTATTATTTTAGTTTTCTCCTGTTTTACTCTCAAGTTCTATTCTTCACAGTGTTGTGTATTTGCTGCAAGGATTGCTTTAGCCCAATTACTGAGAGGATTCTACAACAAAATCATCTGCAAATAATAGGGCTGGGATTGTTACCTCTTCAACTCTCACTTCACTATCCAATATTTCTATGTACTTTGTCCCAAAATCCACCCTTGGTTTTACCTTGATATTGCAGTTCTCGTTAAATAGAATTTTAAAGTATTCCAACCATTCTGCTGGGGTAATATTTGGTTTTGTTAACATGCCTATTACATATTTTAGCATTTCCCACACCTTGCTAACATTATTTTCGGTTAATATTCTAATTAGAAAATGCCCATTCTTTTTTCCCCACTCTGTTTATCTTCTAGCAGTAAACTATAGAAGTTTATACTACTTGCATACCCTGCTTTGCCTTGTCATCACCTACTTCTGTACATTTAACTGTTTGCTTCACCACTTTTTTGCAATTTTGCATTGAACCACATATCTCCATTTTTTATCTCTCCCTCCCCTTTCTCATCCCATCTCCTAGTCTCCTACTCCTTGAATCAGTGTATTGAAGATATTGGCTGCCTTTGCTATTTCATGGATATCTTTAGCATGAAACTTACTCCCTGTTGACAAATTTGCCTGCTCCTGGAGTCTGAAGTTAAATGAAAATTATTTCACTGTTCCTTCTCCTATTTAAATTCAGTATACTGCCTAGTATCCCCTTCAGTATCCCCTTCCCATAACAAATTCTCAACTTCCTCTGATCATATTATTTTCATCATCAATGAGAAGTGACCACTGTTGAAATAAAGCTCAATATCTTAAAATTGTTCAACATGTACCCCATGTTAACTGCCCATAGTATATGGACAATAACACTGTGCCTATTCTTATTAACAAAAGTAGAATTCCCCTTTAAATCTTCCCCATATTTACCATTCAAAATGTCTAGCCCAAATACATCACAAAATTCAATAAACCTTTCACTTTCCTTGTTTATGAACTTGTCTCTGCTGTATTTAAATATCCCTTTTAGTTCTTATTTCTTCTATAAATATCATGTCATTCTCTATATTCATATCTCCCTCACCTAATCTAATGTTGAAATCCACCATTATCATTACTTCAATGTCTGTGTATTTCTGTCAACCTCTCAATGTCATTCTCTAGAGCTGCCAACAAGTCAGGTTTATTATATTGCGAGGAGGTCAGTGAATTCTACACTACATCTAAACATATATTATTCTCATCAATCTGTTACTACATCTAAACATATATTATTCTCATCAATCTGTTTGTCTTCCATTATCACTGCAAAATTTTTTTACCTTTGACTAAGTTTCACGTGTTACTTTGTTTAGGGCTTTCCTTGCAAAATAACCCACACTCTCCCCTTCATTCCTCTTTTAATCCCACATATGTAAAATATTTCAACTCTATATTTTCTCCCTTTGGCCAGGTTTCTACTATGCCCAGATAATCAATGTATCTAGCAGGTATTGTATTTTTCCCCAAAATTTTATTTTTCAAACCCTTGCTGTTGCAGAACCCCAACTTCCTGATTTTATGCAATCCCTATTGTGACCCATTTCTGTTTCTAAAATCCTCTGCTCCTTAGTTCAATACCCCTTCCTTCTCTTGAAGTACCTGCCTTGTTATTCTCTAGTACCAATAAACTGCTACTTGGTGTTAATACAGTGTTCCCCTCCCCCTTCTGTTCTGTTGCTCTGTGACCATGCCCTCAATACTTCCTCTGCCAGGCCACACACTAACTGCATTTCCTCATTCTCCTCTGTGATATGACCTTTCTGGCCTACGCCTCCCTGTCTTTGCTTGTTCCTGATGCGTGCTTTGCATCATCTCCCTGCCTTGTTTCTGTCATAACCTCTTTGCCATCACTCTCATGCATCAGTGGCATGTGTTGGCCCTGTTGATCCCATAATTTTGTTCCGCCTGATGTTAAAATGCTGTTAGACTTCCTGTCCGTGCTTGTTCCATTTCTGTGGCTGCCAATGAATCGAGCTAAGTCGTTTCCTGTTGCTATGGTTCCTTATATCAGTTTATTGCAAATCCACTATCTGATCATCTATTCACAGCAGTAGATTTCAAATAAAGATATTTCCTTTCCATTCTTGCCATCTTCATTTGTTGTATTTAGTTTCTTCTTCCTGGCATGTTGTTCCAATGCTAAAATTATTTATAAAAATGTATGTTCCTTTTAGTAACTTTGTCTTCTTCAACACTTCATAAACAAACTGCACAAAGTAAATCAGATGATTATCATTCTTGCTCTTCTTAACTTTCCCACTCTAAATGCTTTGGCAATCTCCCAACCATGTAATACCATTTCCTATCTTCCTTCCAAGATTTTTTTGACCTGTTGTGTGGGCCATACTCCACTCTTTTCTTGCACTCTAGGAATGATTTAAGTTGAACTTTCGATATCTCTCTTCCAAAATACTCTACTCTGCTGCACCTCTGTTCTTACATCTTGAAACTCATTCCTTATTTATTCCTTGATTTCCACTAGTTCTTTTTCCACCCCTTTTCGTTTAGTATCAATTTTCTCATCCATGTTCTTTACTGTAGCCAACATTTCCTCCATAACAGCTTGATTCACACTAGGTACAGGGTTGATTTCAGTTCCACCAATTATCAAATAGTATGCCTGTTACACTTAACAGAAGAAATATGTTTGCTGTCTCTTGCAACTTTAACGCATTCCATTTTATTGTATTGAAATTTCCAATTCTTCTTCTGTATGTTTCAATGCTAACCCCCATGTTTCTTATTCCCTTTTTCCTTACACTCCAGGAACTGACTACACATACTCTCTCTTAGACTACTGTCTTAGTACCTCTGTTTGTAGTATGCTGCGTGATAACTCATACACACAAAATATTTTTATTGGTGTATCTGTCTCAGTACATTTTAGATAACTTTTATACATTCATAAGTTAGTGTTGCTTTTTTGATGACTCTAGGAGGTTGGTCAAATTTCTTTTGAAGCTATCTACAGTTTATTACACTGGCTGTTTGTTTACATTATAAATTGTGAATATATTATACATTATATTATAAATGTGTGAATAGCCTGTGAAAACTTTACTTTTATATATGCTGAGACTTTTGTTCACATTACTTTGGTAATCTATGCTGAGACTTTTGTTCACATTACTTTGGTAATCTGCAGGATTCAATGTTCCAATAACCAGTGGCAGAGCATGCTAGACAGGTGGCTAATCAATGCCTTACTATTAATAGTTATGCACCTTTGATTAATACACTGCTAGTTTAATTTATAGGAGTGCATTGTGTGAGATTGCAAATGCCATGGCTACAATTCCATCATGGCACATTTGGTAGTCAAAATATTGCTTATATAGCAGCAGCTGTATAGACAGGTTAACCCCTGAAATTGCAAATGAGAGCAAGGGTATTGTGAGTTACCAATTTTGAAATTCTGTGCAGAGAGAAGGCCTTTTTTTATTTTCAACCTCCAATAGGCTATAAATAAAAGACAAATTCGAAACCAATTTTATTACTAAAAGTTTTGTACACTTATGGTTACTTTTCAACATAATCACTGAAAAGGTTGAGACATTTGTTATACCTGTGCACAAGCTTTGCAATACCCGCTTCAAAAAAATGTTGCCACCAATGATTTCAAATGAGCATTGACGTTGTTTTGAAGATCTTTGTACTATACAATGTTTGCGGAGAGCCATTTGAAATAAACAAAGAGGAATGCAAAAATAAGGAATTGTGTTGATCCATGACAATGCTCGTCCACACACTGCTGGCACAATCCATCGGCTCCTTGAACAATTTCAATGGGACCTTTTCGATCATCTGCTGTACAGTCCTGACCTGGCACCCAGTGACTTTCACCTTTTCCCTGAACTGCAGATGTAGCTAGGAGGGCAGCACTGTCAAAACAATGAAGATCTTCAAAACAACGTCAATGCCCATTTGAAATCATTGGCGGCAACATTTTTTGAAGCAGGTATTGCAAAGCTTGTGCGCAGGTGTGATAAATGTCTGCATCTTTTTGGTCATTATGTTGAAAAGTAACCACAAGTGTAAACAACTTTTAGTAATAAAATAGTTCTTTTCTATGACTTCGTCTTTTATTTATAGCCTATCAGAGGTTGAAAAAAAACAAACAAAAAAAAAACAGCCCTCATAATATTGACTGTTCAGTTAGTAGAAGTTAATTGCTTCCATTCTACAGGACCAGGGTCATAACTTGAGGAGAAAGCATGGTAGAATTAAAAAGAAACATAAACAAAATTAAGTAATATTATCATTTTAAAGGTCCCACATAATTGTTTCTTTTTGACAAGAATGCATCTTCATCTATAATGCAGTGACTGACAAATTTGGCTGCTACTAAATTAAGTAAGTTTAAACTTCTCATGTTAATATCAAGCTGAATAGTATTTTTGCAACTAATTTTCCATGACAATTTAATTTTGGTTTCAAACTCGTGCATCTCTTCAAAAGATAATTATTTCTCTGACTTCAGTTTCTAAATATTTATCATGGAAAAAGAGCATTTGTTAACTTCAACTGAATGGTCGGAAAACTGTCAACACTTGTGCCACTACAGTTGATAGTAAACATATTGTGATAATAAGCTCTTATGGGGAAGTAACAGGGCTGCATAAATTTCCAGATTTACCTATCCCACACACACAAACCATGCAAATACTCGTGAACAAATGGGGGAAATAAGGTCTATTCTCAGTAGAAAGCATACAGAAACAAGTGTTAGGGCAGTAATCTGCCATGTCACCATGTGTGCATAGTGGCAAACTTGCGAATCAGATATTCCTTTGATTAAGAGACCATTAGCAGAGGCCAAGACTCAAAATTGGGCTGTGGTGGCATTGAAGAAGAAGAAGAAGAATAAAACAAATCAATTCTTACTAAGGAAAACTGGATGGAATTGAAGAAAATTTAGAGCATCCTCCTCAAAATCTCTGTAGTGGCTTAAACAGAAAACAAAAGTTTTAAGCTTAATCTGGTAAGCTTTCAAAGTAAAGTTATGTTTTGCTACAAAATGAAAGATATGGATGTATAGAAAACCTGATTTTAAATTATACAAGGGATTTCCTTTATTTATGTAAAAGTTTGTCTGTTATGTGTTGTAAAGGCCCACCAAATAGATCGCTTAGGCAGTCATTTGCTGGTTTAACTTTATGTGATTCTTATCGTTGATGAAAGGTTTTTTTGTTTAAGATTAGGTATACAATAAACCCTCATATATTAAAAGAACTGAAAGAAAACATCTACCAAGGCATTGTGTGTATCTGCCTAGAAGCCTCCAAGAAATTGGAGATAATATGTCATCAGGAAAGCTTCAACTCTACTTTATTCACTCATTTTCGTATATTTGAGTATGAATTTAAATTGCCAGAGAAAATGCCAGAAATATGTGGATTGAGAAGGATAACATTTCCAACCCTCATATAAGATGTGTATTATTATTATTATTATTATTATTATTATTATTATTATTATTATTATTATTATTATTATTATTATTATTATTATTGATGTCATTGTTATCATCATTATTGTGATTGTTAATATGAGAGGCAGCCTGAGGATTTTATAACTGTTATGTACACCAGGAATCAAAACTGTGGATGTTGTTGAACAAGTCCTTGTGCAGTGGCCACAGTGTAATAGAAAAACCCTGTATATTCTAATTTAATGGTATTTTCTTAATATGTGTATATTTATCATTGTGTCTATAACATTCTGTATCCTTGTTTCTAATATTTCTGTATTGCCAAGTGTCAGAAGCAGTAGAATGCAAGTAAGATTAAAGGGCTTGATGCCTTAACCTTCACTCGAAAGCTAGAATATGTTCTAATGCCACTGTATCTATTAGAGGATATAAAACTGAATAGCCTCAGCTCTAACAACTTATTAAACCTTTAAATGCTAAATTAATTATGTAATAAGTATAGCTTGTACTCATTTGAAGCATAGGAAAGCCAAATTACTTCCACTTAGTTTTTCCAAAAGAAATGCATAAATATAATCTAAATCTTAAAACTCATTGAGACGTGTAAATATATGTTCATCAATAACATATTGGGACTATATTCACTGTGTGCATGTGCGTGCATGCATACTGTGCTGTGCAATACTCATGACTGTTATTGAGGTAATTATTATCTTTGAATTAAGCTTTTATTTTTTGATCATCTAGTCAATATTACCATATAAACTCCTATGCCTGTACAACCCGGCATAAATAACAGTGAAAAAGATAAACCTAAATTAAAATAACCAATATATTTGCATTGAGAAATGTAAGAAAAAAGAAAACTACAGACTAACCACCATCATTATGCCTTACATAATAAAAGTTATTTTAGAAGAGAGTTTAGTAACGAATTATCAAAAATGAATGTAAATATTCAAGGTGTGATGTTACATAATAAGCTACCCAAATTCATTAAAGAATATATATATATATATATATATATATATATATATATATATATATATATATATATATATCAAACTTAAAAATACTCCTTAATGAGTATAATTTGGCTATTTTGTAAATAGTTTTACAAACTTTTATGTTCTGTATGCTCATAGGTCTTGACTCATAGGTCTCTTAATTTTGAGAATGACAGTAAACCACAGCATTGGCAAAGAAATCTCTTAAAGTTTTAACTTTTAATAAAATACTGTAATGTTCAGTATGCCAGAAAGTTGTAAACAGATATTGCTGATGCTGCTGATTTAGTCAGTCTTTTGGGACAGCAAAAGGGTGAGATAAGTGTGTCATGTTGCACCACACAGAGAGGAACAGGAAGAACAAGAGGGAGAGCAGGAGAGCGAGTGGGAGAGAAGGAGAACGAGCAAGAAAGAGGGAGAGCGAGAGGTGAGAGGGAGGGAGAGTGAGAGGGGAGAGGGAGAGAGTGTGAGAGAGAGCAAGAGAGGGAGGGGGAGTGGTGGAGGGAGAGAGATCCCCCCTATTTTTGCCCTTTGTACTGTCTTGAAATACCAACCCCAACAAGCTTGAAAGCAAAACATGTCAGAATTGGACCTTATCACTTCTTAGTAATCATATTCTATATAATTCTTGTACTTTGTTTTTTTACAGAAAAAAGCATTATCTTATCAAGTAGAAACCTTGAAAAGGGAAATTGCATCAGCATTACATGACCGTGATAAGGCACTCAAGGAATGCAATGATTTGAGGGAAAGATTTGGTGAATATTCTGCTAAAGAAGAAAGCACAAGGGATGGCTTGAAGTCCAGACTGGAGTACAATTCATATCATAGAGAGTATGTAAATAATTTAACGACTTGGGGGCAAGAGTTCTCTATGCATGAATTTGATACACTTTAACTCAATCCAATCTTGCTTCAATCTGAATGAATATTGAATAGTTCTCAGATTTATAAATATATATATTTTCTTCCCAATTTGAAAGAAAACATCTGGGTTTGCCAAATGTAAATGTTAGCAAACAGCTGCTATTCACATGCACAATTTTTTTTTCCCCCACTTACTTTCTTCCCCCCTCCCAACACTGTATTTGTATTGGAATATTTTTAAATACCCTTTATTAAAAATTATGTGAGTCTTATTCATAATGTTTTACAATAGAGAAATTAAAAGAAGAAAGGATATTTGTTTGCTGCACTCTGTCCAATGAATGGACTCAAAATATTCCTTGTTTTGCAGTATGGTGGAGAATTTCTCCTTGTTGATGTACCACATTTTGTTTATTTATTTATTTGAATTCAGTGTGCTGCTACAGAGCATTGCTCTAATTAAAGAAGTGTACACATTGTATTACATATTATATACAGTTTTCTATAACATTAGTGAACACACCCAACAAAAAAAAAAACAAAAAAAAAACAAAAAAAAAAGTCAAATGGAAAACAAATACAGGAATTTAAATTATATGATAAAATACATTAATGATGAAGTATATGAAGTTGAGTAATGAAACAATTATGGAACACAACTAATACATAATAGCATAGCTAATATGAAAAACAGTGATGTATGTGTAATGTATGTAAATTTATTGTGTAAATGATTCAAAGATTTAAAATTAACGGCATTGAAAAAAAAAAAGTAATAGAAACAAGAGTTATAAACAGTAATGACAATTGCATTCAATACAAAAACATCAAGTGATATAACAATAAATAAAAGTGTGCAGAGAGATTATTAAATTAAAATAATTATCAAATGATGCACACCTAGAAACAAATTATAAAAATATGGTCATAAGCTTTTTCCGATATTGTTATATAGACTACTGTAATCCAAATCATAGTTCATGATAAGTTCGGTATACTGAGCTACCATGTTTATAAGTGGGAAATTTGATGAATTAACGTTTTTGATTTGCTATAGTAAAGTAAACAACATGATCTTAGGTTTAAGTTTCTGATGTGTAATTATGTTTCTTGTGGAAATTCACTGTTATCATTAACTACTTTATAAAGGAATAACTGTGGTATTTTTTTTATGGATTTCTAATGAAATGGTTATATCTTTAGCAGTTTACTATACTTCATATAGTTAGGGAATATCTTGAAATGTTTATAGTAAAGAATTTCCAATTTTTTTTCCTGCACTCTTCCAATTTGGGACATATAAGATTTATAGTGTAGTGACCAGATTAGAGTGCAATATTCTAGTTTGGGTATTACTAAAGTATTGCAAAGGCTAGCATAGAATCTACTTTTCCGAACTAATCACCATTTGTAATTGTGATGCTCTTATAGGCCTGATTCACTATCTTATCAATACACATTTTGAAACTCAAATTTTCATGCAAATGAGCCTAGACCTTTAACGGAGTCAATGTGGTTCAGTTTGTTGTTCATTGTACATAGAATTTCAATAATATGTTATGTTTAGCATATTTAGCTACAAAACATATTTTAATATTAAACAATAGATGGTTTTCTTCACTCCCTTGTACAATATTGTTTATATCAATTTGTGAAATTTTAGAATCATTCTCATTTCTTAATACTTTATATAAATTGAGTTCACCCAAGTAAACTAGATATTTGGAAAAGTGTATTACATTTCATAAGTCATTAATAAAAAACAGAAATAAGAATGGCCCTGGGTTTATCCCTGAGTACCACCCAAATTTAGAACTCTTTCATGGCATTAAAAATATCATTATAAGAGAGGCAGCAGTCTAGGTCATCAGTTACAGAATCAGGTGTAGGATTGCTCGCAAGTACGAGGTACGTCCAGAAAGTAAGTTCCGTTTGGTAATAACATTAAATTGTGTACAGATAAACAATAATTATTTATTGCACAAAATTCTACAACTCTTAAACTACTTTTCCACATAACTGCCGAAATTTTGCAGGCATTTGTCATAGCATGGCACAAGTTTTTGTATACCTTCTTCATAGAAGTTTGCCGCCTGTGTCTTCAAAAAGTTGGATTTTTTCAGTAACAATTTCATGAATTAGTGATCGTGAGCTTTGGGGAAATTCTATAGCGAGAGCACTAATTGTAAACTTGCGGTTTTCCTGGATCTTGTCATCAATCGCGTGAACCAGTTCTTCTGTAACCAAAGATGGACGCCCACTTCGTTCTTCATTGTGCACTTCACTACGTCCTTCATTGAACTGTCGGACCCATCTTCTCACCATTGAATCACTCATCGCATTTTGTCCGTAAACTTCGCAAATTTTCCGAAAAAATTTCAATTGGTTTCACTTTCCTAGCATTCAGAAAACGAATCACAGATCCGATTTCACAATTGGCGGGATTGTCAGTCCACACCGACATTGTAAACAGGCACAACAAAGCGTATGTGGCTGACAGCAATCTCAAAATGGCGCACATTTCTTCTCCTTGATACAGAGCGTCTACCGTGCATGTGCGGAACTGCGATCGCAGCGCAGATAAATTCAAACGGAACTTACTTTCTGGACGTACCTCGTATATCATCGTCATCATGTGATGTCCAATTTGAGGCATGAATGAGAAACTTTGCTTTCTTTTTTCTTTTGTGTGAATCAAGAATATCCTAACTTTCAGTGTGAATAATGATTATAAATTTGGTTTCTCCTTTGTTATGCCTAAGGTTCTCCATTCAGACATTCAGATGTGTGGACAATAAGTTTGGTTTTCACTCAGTATTTTGCACTAATATTTTTATCCTCTCTAATCAGGGGAATGATTAGAAAAATCAATTTCCTTATTGTTTCTGAATTTTTACATGGAATGTGCAGATAATGGAAACACTTATGTTATAAGCTGTTCTTCATCTCTCTTATCTACATGCATATTTATTTTCTTTTTATTAATGAGTAACAAATTTATTTCTGTGTAATGTTTCTCATATTTCCTGTGCCCTGAGGTGAACAAGAATATGATTTTAATGTTGTCTTTTCTTTCTTTAATATCATCCTTTTGCACACTTAAACATAGATTGGTGCTCATTGCTCTTCAAAATTATTTCCTCTGTTAAATTTAACAGAATTGATCAGCACTTGAAATATAATGTATTCAGTCTTGCATGAGACATCAATCAAAATGCGGATAAAAAATAATCCTGTGGCAATTTGAACCTCTGAGCTATCACAACTATCTTGCCCGTCGCTTTGCATGGCTATGATTACCTGCCGTTAGCAGCAGATTTTATCAGTGGTGCCCTGGCTTGTTATTGATTTTGACCTACTGCAACTAACTGTAGGACCATAAGTGTCCTATATAAAAATGATCAGCTAATGTTCCTCTGCAAATCTTGCAAGTTTGTCGGTTGAATTCTCAAACACCCTGTGAACCCCCATTTAATAATACATGATTATCATATATTGACAAATTACAGTCCACTAAGATGATAGCTTCATTATTTTTGTGTTTATTAATATTAACATCCATAGAATTATAGAATGCCTTGTATGAATCAAGCTTAAAGCTGGGTGACACAATAATGAAAAAAATATGAAAAAATGATGTAATATAATTTTAACACAAAGAACTTCAAATTCATTTTTATTTATATCAATATTATTACAGCTGTAACTATTATTTTACAGCAATTAGAGCTCCACCAGATTTCTTTCTCAATTCTGTCTTTCCTAAAAGCATTATATTGCTGTTTAGAGTTTATTAGTATAAACTCCTTCTCTAAGCCATGTTTTGTTAACATAACATCATCTCCACTGTGCAGGATGTTAATATAAAATTCATCAAGCTTAGCGTTTAGTGCCCTTACATTCTGATAATAAATAGGCACTACTACGTGGCTCATTTAAATTGTTAATTTATTTACAACTTCTACTGATTTTAATATATAAACATTCCTATTTAGTTCTGGTTTTTCTAAATTTAAAATTGCCATATGCTCCAATCCACATAAAAACATAGTTTTTATCTCTTCAGTTTACGTGCTTGTGTTAACATACTTCTATGAAAAGGAGTTAAACTATTAATATAAATTGGTTCATTAGTACCTAAGCCAAGATGATTGCAGGATAGTGTCTTCTTCACTTTTGTCCATTGCACAAGTTTTTCCTTGTCAGATCTTCTAATGAACTTCACCTCAATACCACTAGTAGGGAGATTGGTGGGGAGCTGATGGCAAATGTTAATAATTTCTTCCTTTATTTCCATATCCAAAACTAGTCCTGTGCTTTTAACTGTGGCATAGACATTTTTGTTACTGTTCTCTGGCACACCATATATCTTGATCGTATTATGTCTGTCATACTCATTTAGATAATTTAGTTGGCTCTGTGTATTTGCTAACTTTATCCTTAACAATGTATCTATCTCTTTCATACAGGAACCAACGCTTATGTTATCATTTTATTACATGCAGTTTTCTTCTAGTTTCTCATTGAAATGTTCCAGGGATATGCTTAGCTGTTTATTGAAATCATCCTGATGCTTTCTGAATACACTAATTTCTTCTCCCAAGATTTGAGTTAGTAAATACACATCACATAGCATTTTGTTTATAGATATGTTATTCTTTGTATGTGCTGCTACGGCACTTGAGATCACAGTTATTACAGCACCAGAATTTATTAATTGATTTCACATATTCAACATTACTTTTTCAAACAACTTAACACTTTTAACATGATACCAGTTATTACAGTCATAAGACTGAATTTTATCCGATATGTCTTGTCAAGGACTGGTTTGAAACAAACACTGCAACTACTCATCTTTCAAGTTTCATCGATCAATACTAGGGTCAAGAATATCCTCGTGTTTTCAAATGTTGGCAATAACTTTGTTTACCTTATTGCACTAGAGGCCTCTGATGTTGAATTTCATCCTTATATAAAGCTTTCTGTTAGTGTATAACCATACTTTATATATCAAACAAAGCTAAATTTATTGCCTAATTGTTTACTACACTGATAATAAGTTGCCCAAACTATTGCACACCTATGTAGATTCTCATTTTATATGCGGGAGATCAACCACAGATGTAGAGAGAATATCCTTAGGCATTGTGGTTGGTGAAGCATGTTTTTGCCAAGCTACCATCTTGCATTACTACACTTTTGAGATGAGGATGCCTTTTCTGGGTTAAATGTGCACCCAAAAATTACATTTTGTGGTACTAAACGTCAACTAAGCAGTACATTTGGATTGTATGTTTTAAATCAGTATAATGATGATTACATGTGTGGTGTTTGGTTGTAGTTTCTCATATAGCAAAAGAAAAAAACAAGGAAAAGGAAATGTTTGAAAACATAGATTAGGGTGCCTATTTAAGTGATTTTGTGGTTTTAAATGTTCAATTAAGCAGTAAATTTACAGTGTAAGTTTTAAACCAGTATAATGACAATGTATGTATGGCATTTGGTCATAGCTTCTTGATTAGCAGAAGCAAAAACAAGGAAATGGAAATTCGCAGACAAAATTGGCAACCTGCTCCAGTTTATAAAAAACCTCTTGCTAACTAGTTCATCTAAACAGGATAGAATTCTAGCTATGAGCATTTTTTGGCCAAATATTCAACCAGAAACAAGTAAGCTTGATTACTATAATATTATATTGGAAAAGGAATAAAAAAGTTTGTAAAATAATGGTATGCTGCACCCTTGGTTTAATGGATGAAACTTAATAATATCATAACACTTGTTTTTCCATTAGTGCACTTTTTTCCAAGCATAGGGAGATTCAAAATGAATTGTAAATGTTAATAACAATGTAAAATAATGAAAAATAAATGCAACATTGAGAGACTTCAGCAGTAACCATTTACAAGAGGTTGTGAAACAACCCAATTAACATGGCTGCCTTAAAATAATGAGATTGCACATGGAAAGAGATAATACACATACATTAAAGAAAATGGAACTAGCTACAGTAGACTCTTGATTCCCTGCAGAAATGAATAAAGCAAATCCAAAATATTCATAGAATGTACTAGTAAGAGGTATTTTTATACATCTTAAGGTAGTTAAAATACAGGAATTACCATTTTGTGAAAGAGGTCTCCACAGACATAATCTCTTTAGCAGGTACTCATTTGGTTTTCAAATGCTTTTTAACAATATTTTAGGAATTTCTTACCAAAACTAACCATTTTACACTTCACAAAGACTACTATGAGGGTCAGTCAATAACTAATGCCTCCTATTTGTTTTCTCCTTAACTAAGTTAGCGATGTGAACAATTTGAATTTGGCGCAATTCCTCAAACCTTCTTCTCTAATTCACTGCAGTAGCATCTTCCCAAGTCAACAGGTGGCAGCACTGATGTCTTTTGCAAAATGGCTGTGCATATTAGACAGTATTCCGTAATTGAATTGCATGTGGAAGGTGAAACGCCCATTTGCATTTATGAAAAGATGAAAAATGTGTATGGTGATGCAACAATGGATGCCAGCACTGTTAGAAGATGGGTCTGTCACTGTTATGAAGCAGAAGGGCAAAGACCTTTCGCTAATGAAAATTGGAGCGTTAGACCAGTGACTGCAGTGACTCCATGCAACATTGAGCGAGTGGATGATATCATTCGTAATGACTGCCAGGTGACAGTGGATGAATTGTGTTGCATTATGTTCCTCAGTAAAGGCAGTGTGATGATGATTATTCAACAACTGGGGTACTCAAAAGTTTGTTCACAGTGATACCAAGAATTTAACTGACAGGAATAAGGAGAGGAGAAAAACAATAGCCAGGAAACTCTTACAGCACTTCAATTTGGATGGAGAAGAGTTTCTGGAAAACATTGTGGCTGGAGACGAAACATGGGTTCATTTTTTTGAACCTGAATCATAAAAACAATCAATGGAATGGCATCGCATGACCTCACCACAGAAAAAAAAATGCCAATAATGTTCTGGGATGCACAAGGTATGATTCTGGCTGAATTTTTGGAGCAGGAATACACAATAAATTCTGTCCGACACATCAGCACCCTCAAAAACCTTAAAGCATGTCTTTGGCAAGTTCGCCCAACAAAAGCCATGGCAGATGTTCTTCTTTTGCATGACAATGCAAAACCACACACCAGTCATCACACCACAGAAGTGTTTGTGAAAATTGGATGGGAAGTCTTGCCTCATCCCCCATACAGCCCTGATGTAGCACCATCAGACTACCATCTGTTTGGGCTGCTAAAGGAAACTCATCATGGGATTCACTTTGAAGATGCAGAGGCCATGAAAACATCTGTGCGTCAATGGTTTCAGAAGCAAGGCAGTGCATTTTATCACACTGGAATACATGCCCTTGTTAAAAGGTGGACCAAAACTGTGGAAAAGGATGGGGACTACATTGAAAAGTGACAATTTAATTCTCAATGTTGTGGCTTTCATGCTGTGTAATCAAAGTTTAATTTTCTTACAAATTAAAACAGAAGAAAAATAGGAGGCATTAGTTATTGACTGACCCTCGTATTTATTCTGGTCTATTTATACACAAACACATCAGTAAAATTTCTGAAATCTTATGAAAAAGGCTTTAATCAGCTTTCGTTTTAAAGCTTTTTTACTTTATATCATGTCTCTTAATTTATAAAGCCTTAATTTTTCAGGCAACAAGAAATTCTGTTGTTGTTCAAGGTAATCTAGTAAATTCTTTTTCCATTCAAGAGTTGGTGAGTGACAGATGCTGTCATGGGTTCATCATCAATTTGTATAAACCAGGTATGAACATTCTTGACCCCTTGGGTCACTGCATGTCTCTCAACTTTCATTCATTCTCTTCTTGTTTGCTGTCCTCAATATCCAAGCTGTCTTCACTGGTGGCAGTGGTAGAGGACTGCTGTATATAATTAGAAGGTGCATTCTTCAATAGTTAGGTGGAAATTTAGAGAAGAAAGGGCTCTTGCAATTTGAAGCTGTAAGATAAAAAAGGATATAAATGCAAAATTCAAATTGTAAACAATACAAATAACTTAATAAATTTGTAACTATAAAAAACAGAACCTGAAACTAATTTTAATCTGCAAATCTCCTTATCTAAAACAATAAAATCTGTATATAAGAATAAATTAGTTTACATGCCATACAAATGAGTTTTTCAATATAGCTGGCAACTCTTTAATAACGCTGATGGTGACTGCTTTGAAAATTGAATTTCATTTATATTTTCTGCAAAATAATGGGAAAAGCACGGTAGAGTACTCGTGGTTCTAATAAGTGTTGTACCCATTTGAAGCAAGATTATATTTATATACTATAAACATTCTGAGCAATGAGTATTGCTTATTTTTTCTGCACGTTTGCAGGTATTATTATGCTTAGATCTTCAATTTGATAAAAGTGCGAGAATAGTTTTAGTGTAAAACCTTTAATGTATGAAAACTAATGAATAAAAAGTATGTGATTTTGCTTCATCATTCAATGCATTCCTTGCATTTTAATAAATAGGCATTTCCAGCTTTTCAAAAGTAAGAATAGAATTTTGTCACAGCTCAATAGAGAGATAGCTACTTCACAATTCTCACTACATCTCGATCCTCGAGTGACCTATGCTTTGCGCATACCTGTTATAAGCCACTCTTCTTGTCCCATGCATGTATCAATATTTCTTCATCAGTAGTAACCATATGACCCAACAATGTACAATTAACCTCAAAGAATCTTCAGTGCTGCTACTGTCCCCATTTATGCAGACATAAAGTGAGAACTTTGTTCCTTCACATACTTTCACCAAGGGATTCCCATTTGAAGGGTGAATGTTCAGAGAATAACAAATATAGAGTGGTGTATTTATTGAACCTAAATATTTTACATTTCTCAATTTGAAGTACAATATAAGTGAAAACTTGGAAGGAAACTTCCTGTACAGTCCTTAGCAAATCATAGTCCACCAAAAGATTTAAGATGCATAGAAAGTGCTTAGAAATGCTTTACTCAAGCTGGTAATGGAATTAAAATTCAAAGTATGAGTGCTATAATATCCATGGATAATTTGCAAAGCAGTAAATATGACCAAATATGACCACAGAGAATCAAGAATCTACTGTGCCATTACAATTTGCTTTTCAGGAATTCCATATCCACATAAGATTTTATAGATATCTCATCCATTCTTGGCATGTGTTACCCTGTACCTTTAGGTAATTGGCAAGTAATCACATGATGACCTATTGGGAGAATCTGCAGTTTGATGGTAGAGTAGAGGGATGTGTGTTGGGGTGTGTAGAGAATCACTCATTTATTGGTTGATTTCTTGAATTTAAAGTAGATATACCAAAGCTTGAGACTGGCAAGCTTCTATGCTTATATCTAATTCAGTGGTTATGCTTATGTTATGATATGTTGTGAACAAGTTCATTGCACTACAAGCCAACAAGATTTTGTGTTTGTGAGTAAATTGTAAATTTTCAGACAAAAGTCAGGTTTATTGGGGGAAAAAAGGTAAGCTTTTAAGATGCTTTCATTAAACATTGATGATATAAATTCCTTTTAATTTATTTTAGGTTGCATGTATTTTCTCTGTATGCTTTGTAATGAAAATTAATTGCAGTGTATTCCATTCCTTTCCTTTCCACCAGCAGGGATGTAAGGACAGGTTCATGCTGAAAGCAGCAACTCTTTCCCCTACTTCAAGCCCTAAACAAAAAGAATACAAATGGACTGTAAAGATAAAAAATCTGAGCTACAAGCTGCACATTACTCTTAATAACTCTTGAGGCACAATTGGCTGAGTACACCATTGCTATATGCCATGTTGTTTTAGAAGGCATATGTGCTAAGTTAATGTTGCACTGCTGCCAAGTGTTGCACCGGACTGAGGAAAGTAACATTTGTTATGTCACAAATTGTCAGAAAGTAAACTCGCACAGCAAAGGATGCTTGTACATGGCATTATAATCTCTTAAGTCCTGTAACATTCGATATTCATGTGTTAATTAATAAAAACAACATACCTGAATTTCTGAAAGTGGCTTACTGTAAAGGAGTTGTTAGCTTGTCATACTCCTCATCTTCTTCTTCCTTATTTTCACTTAACTTGCAGTCAGTTTCCTGCATATTTATAAATAATTTTTTTGTGCTGTTACCTTGAATAATGAATTTGTTTTGCAAATCTTCTTCCTGCAGTTTTACACAGTATGCAATGATATGACTGATTACGGTACACATTTGCTTTACAGAAAGATGATTCAAGGCTTTATTTGACTTTCACATGGTAGCTAAGAGAGTGCTTGTGCTAGAAATGATTGGGAAATGTGAGAAAATCACTAGCTCGATCTTGTTTTGTCACTATTATCGAGTATAGCATACTTAAGCCTTTAAATATCTGCAAGATGAAAAGCAGTGTTTTGTTAGCAACTTCTCACTTTACCTTTCCACAAATAAATTCTATGTGGTCTTACTGGCAATGATACAGAGGCAAACAAATTGTTTGTTACCTCTTTTATTATGTAGTTTGATCTAGCTTCTCATACTTTATTTCTCGTGATTTTTACTGATTTACTGTGTAACAATTTTGTTCTACTTTCACAATGATTGAATGCTATGTTGTTACATGCCAGCCAGTTCTCATTATCTTTTATTTTGGGATTAGTAGAAGCAGATTTATTGAAGATTTCAGACTGGTAGTTTTCATTGTCTGTGATGATGAGTCACACCTCTTCTTGAACATATGCAAATTTGTTTTATGAACCAACCTCTATAAGAATGTGCATTCGTTTCAAAATTATATTCAATATTTTAATACTGTTGTGTTTATCATACATTTCAGGTATTTTGTGGCAAAGTACAATTTTTCCAAGATAATCTAAATTAGAAGGTTTGTTTGAGAACTAAACAAAAGGTTCACAATTTACTGTGCCAGGAGTTTTGCCTTGTTTCACAATCTGTGACTCGGTGTGCACACTTATGTTGCACACCTTGGATGGCTGAGTGGTTAGACAACTTGTCTTTCACCAAGGTGGCTTGGGTTTGATCCCATGCGACTTATGTGGGATTTGTGGTGAACAAATCAGTGCAGGGGTGGGTTTTCTTTGGGTTCTCCAGTTTTCCCACCACATTCCACATTGTGCTCCATCTTCATTCCATAAATCTTCAGTTCCATTGCCTGTGGTACCATAGTAGTAAAAGCAAGCGTTAAACACTATTTAAAAAGGAAAAAAAGGTAGTGTAAGTACCTAGCTTTGTAAAACACTTATCTCATCACATATTGCCTCAGATGACAATATCTTAAAAAAATTATACCTCAGAAATAATATTTCTGACCTGGTAGGAGAGTACTTTGCCCTTAGTGCCTACATTGTTGGTACTAGATTTTGAAGGTGACAACAGTTCATAAAATACAGACTGTAGTAAAAACTGTATGCTTCTACATTTGTTTTGTTGTATATACCTAGCCACATTACAATGTTGAATTTTCAGTAATAATTTTGTGTGCGTGAAAAAGAAGAAATGCTGTTGCTCACACTAGTACCTTAAGTGTCTCACTAAGCAACATTGCATATGTATGATAAGCCAGTCACTCTAGGTGAGTCCCTCCTAGCCCAAATTATATGCCATCTAATGTTGGATGCCATAAGAGTTCTGTTGGTAGTGCAGTTAGGCGTTTTTTCTGTAATTACTGAAACACACGACTAATTTGGAGCTCCTCATCAATATTAATATTCATTTCTGGGGAAACTGTCTGTTATTTATTTGTCACCTATAGCACATTGTACCTTTGAATTATTTTGGGCGCAGTCAAAAGGACTGGGTGTTAGTGTGCTTCAGTGTCAAATTTTGTCGTTCATGTTGCAGCATACTTAACTGAAGCAGCGAAATAAACGGGTCGGTGATGAAACTTTATCTGAAGCTCTGGGAATGCAGCAAAACAAAAATAGCCATTTCTAAGTTGCTTAAGAACATAGAAGTCATTTATGGAAAATGTTACTGTTCAATTACAAACATTTCGGCGGTTATATTGGTCAAAAATGTATTATGAAATCTGTTAACATGGATTGCGTTAACATTTCACAACATTCGAGGGTGATCAAAAAGATTCCAGAATGGTTCACAACAATGCTGATGCTGAGATTTCTTTAATTCTTACCTAGACTGTACATACAGTGTTCCTTCCCGATAATAATGACAGGTCACGTGACTTTCTGTGACCATGCAGTGACGAGGTAGAAGCTCTCAAGTGAACACATGTTTTGCATTTGCTGCAATTTTTCCACATAGCAAAAATGTCCGATCATGAAGAACAGAACGAACATCAAATTTTGCTTTAAACTTTGTAAAACTGCAACAGAAGCCTATGAAATGTTTAGAAGAACTTATGGGGAGGAAGTTATGGGTAAAACTCGAGCATTTGAGTGGTTTTCGAAATTTAAAAGTGGTGTGACATCAGTAAAAGATGCAGATCGTTTGGGACAACCCTGTTCCAGCAAAACAGATGAAAATATCAATCAGGTGAAGGAAATGATCTTAAATGATAGGCGCATTGCAATAAGAGAACTTTCTGACTCATTAGGACTCTCCTTTGGAAGTGTTCAAAGCATTTTGAAAGACAATTTGGACATGAGAAGAATTGCCGCCAAGTTCCTGTCCCGCCTGCTTTCAAATGACCTAAAGAAAAGCCGTGTGATTACCTGCACAGATCTTAAAGAATAGCTACAAAATGACCCACAGTTTATGGAGAAAATTATTACTGGTGATGAAACATGGATTTATGGGTATGATCCAGAAACAAAGCAACAATCTTCACAATGGAAGAGTCCTTCATCTCCACGCCCGAAAAAGGCCAGACAAGTTTGATTCTAAGTGAAGTCAATGATTGTGTTTTTTGACATTAAAGGCATCATACATAAGGAATTAGTGCCACAGGGTCAAACAGTGAATCAAGTGTTCTACAAACAAGTGCTGCAAAGATTAAGAGAGAATGTGCGACGCAAACATCCAGAGAAAGGGAGGAGTGGTGACTGGTTCCTGCATCATGACAATGCTTCCGCACACAAAGCCCTTTCTGTTCACTAATTTCTGGATAAAAATAGGATGAATACTGTTCCCCATCACACCTATTCTCCAAATTTGGCACCAGCAGATTTTTTCTTTTCCTGAGACTTAAAATGTGACTCCAAGGACACTGTTTTGAGGACATTGATGTCATCCATCGTGAATCACAGAAGTCTCTGAACATGTTGAAAGAAGAGGACTTCCAGAGGTGCTTCCAGCAGTGGCAGAAGCACTGGGACAAATGTCTCAACTCCCAAGGAGACTACTTCGAGGGTGACAGTGCAGATTAATCAAAACAAACTGTTGCGACATCATTCCAGAAACTTTTTGATCACACCTCTTATCTTGAAATGGAGCCTTGTTGTAAATATAGAATGCTTTAAAATCCTGGGATAAAAATTAAAATTCCTCAAAATTTTAGAGATGTAAGAGAAGTAATAAGAAGTAAATGCTTTCAGATATATGCTTGGATACTGTTTTGTCTTTCAGCAGTTTTGAAAGTTTGGCACAGAAGGCATGCTTTACAGTAATTGTTTATCTACCAATGACTTAAAAGAAATTTCTGTGTTTAACAAAGACATAGTTCCTTTAATTTGGTGATTAAGATATACAGTCAAACCTTGATATGTCACTTTTTAATGGAGCAGGTAAAACAAAAATTCAGGAAAGTAATTTATATGGGAGGTGCACAAATCATGTGCTATCTTTCACAAAAGTAAATATCCAACTTCTGTTTGACCGTACAAAGAGTTATCCAATTTGCAGACATTACTACATTGATAGCATTAGAATGAAATTTGTCACATGCTTCCCTTGCTCTTCATAGGGGTTGTCAGCCATCTGAACACCTCACAGTTTTGAAAAGTAAATTCATCTCCAATAAATGTCTAGAAAATGTTTTGTTACTGTGTTTCAATTAAGTAGTGGACCAGAAGTAAAAATAATCCTGTATTTGGTGTTTGCTTACAAATGTAAGCTTAATCAGCAAAAGAAGGTGTTTGTGCTTAGGATAGTTGAAATTATTAAAACATGTTATTGTTAAATAACATAACTGTTGTAATGTAGATTGAATGCCTGCTTCTTTTTTAGTGAACATCATTATTTATAGAAGCGGTGCCAAAATAAAATTTGACAGATTAATGGGAACCTCTTTCTGATAAAAAGCTCTCCTCTTCTACAGCAGAAAATTATGTGGCTGTTTTTATTTTGCATAGAATTGTAATATTTCCTATCGACTGAATGTTACAATACCATTGAAATTTTAAGACTGAATGCTTCATTAAAAATTAATATAAGAATGTGGCAATTTAAACAGGGAAACACACCTACCTCAGCTGTCAATCATTCCTCCTAAATTAATATTTTCCTTTAAATACCCACATTCAAAGATATCTCTCACAAATCTCTAATACTGTTACCATATTAAAGAATTTACTCTGTCCATGCAGTGCTAATGTTTACATTAGTTTACAATTGATATAAGGAAGCATTATATCTTCATGTTAGAAGGTATCACTCAACAATAACAAAATTAAAATGTTTCAGGCACAGGAGACAAAAATAATTATTTTAGAAATTCTGGGCGATCTTGCCATGATTCACTCCTTTGTAGTTAATTATGTTGTCATGCAACACAAATAGTGTGTTATGTTGGAATAGACCTCAATTTATTGGAAGCAAATGAATATAATATATTATGTACCATAAAAAGGCATTAATGGTATTGTAACAAGAGTATATTTGGTTCAAAAATTGGTTACAAATAATTCCTTAATTCATTACTGCACAACAATTTTCTCAACACTTTGATGTGCAGACAGTTGATGTCTCTCCCATGCCACTGTTCACTCATGTCACTGTATGCTAACACTGACAGTTGAAGACTGACACCAGACTAACTCAGTTGGCTTGCAACTCTTCCCTATATAACTGTGAATGACATCAACAGAAGCTACTGGAAGCTTCAGGCACGTGTCTATTGTGCTGATGTGCTGCATTACAATAATTCTGGTTATCAGCATCCCATATGATATATTTACCACATTCCAAGGCCTCCAGCTCTGTCCCATATTCCAAGGTATCTGTTAATATGACGACTGCACATGACATTGTTACACTGCTCCCTCTTCAGGGATGATTGTCCCAACCAGCACTATCATAATGGGCTAGACGATCCAAGTGTACTACCAGACTATTCCCATCTCCCTGATGGCAGGAGATTTGATGGGGGCCAGATATAATTTAAGCTCAGTGTATACAGTGTCATTTCCAACCAGTAAGGAATTGGGCCCAGAGACCAGGATTCCCCAGAAGACTGAGAGCCAGGTAATGCACACTGGTGGTTCATGCTTTGAGGGCTAGGGCCTGGTGTCTAGGAACCAGGCTTGCCATTCCTTTAGGAAGGTTTGCTGCTGTGATCATATGTGCTATCTTAGCCTGTATCATGCATATTTTAAGGATGCCAGGTAGACAAGTGGATATTCATATCTTCTCAGATAGTCAGACAGTTCTTAAAGGCCTTACATCATTTAAAAAGAACATCTAGATTGGTGTGGGAGTGCCAAAGGATGTTGGATAGACCTTATGTCTGCTAACAGGTTACCCTTGTCTGGTTCTGGCATCAGAGGCAATTAGATGGCAGAAGGGGTGGCTAATAAGGGGAGCAGGTATTTTGTATGTAGGACTCAAGCCCTTTTGTGAAGTGCCTCTCAGAAGTGCCAAGTATGAGATAACCCAGTTCATAGCTAGGGCTCCTCTTGAGATTTGGAAAAAGCAAAATACCACCAAACAAGTCCATGATTTTATTCATGGGCTGGGTGGCAACCTAAGTCAGGCTGTTCTGAACTTAACTAGAGCTAGGCTCAGAGGGGTGGCAGAATATATCACTGGGCACAACAACCTGAGAAGACACTTTTGCATAATGGGGCTTATTGAATACCTCATTTGTAGGAATTGGGGGATGGATTTTGAAACCTCTCAGAACAATTTATGTGAATGCAAGGCATTTACTTTTTACAGATATAGAACCCTAGATTCTTTCTTTATAGAACCCGGTAAAAGAAAAGAGGCAGACATCAGGGACATGGTCTGATTTATTGGAACAATTGGACTTAATTGAAGCCCATTTTATGTGGCATAAAGGGCTATAGGAGCCTACCTGCAATGCCTCATGAGTAGAAATTTAATTTTCACAATCGCTGCCTCTGCCACCCCACCACCCCCACTGCCACCCCACCACCCTCACCACTGCTGCCACCACCCCCACCCCAACAATCACTGTGCAGATCCCCAGATGTTTGTGGGGGCTCTGGAGCAACACTTCATCTGAGCTCAATCATGAGATTTTTCTGTCAATGTCGATTGTCACCTCATTGCTCTGGCATCCAGTCCCAGTTTCACATCTTTGGTCACCGTCACAACGAATACCCACAGGCTTACAGTGCTCTGTTCCTATGTCCTCCAGTAGTGCTCCTTATCCACAGGTAAGATGTCACCCAACACATTCACCTTGTTAGGGCCAACTGGGTGTTCATGACGGCAAGCCCTTTGCCATATCAGGTCTGATTACAGTCATGCCTGCACCTGTGTTTACTAATATCCAGCACAGCTTCCCTTGAACCCTATCTGCAACAAGGCTGTCGTCCACTCTTCTGTCCAAGGCACATAGGGTCACTCAAGGAGTTTGTGATGACAGCCCTTATTTGTCTTAAGTCTGCTGGATGGCTTTGTTGTGAACAGTCTTTCACCAGGTGACCTGCTTGACACACCACTGAAAGGTGGTTGTCATCTCTGGGTTGTCTCTCTGTCCCTGTCGTAACAAATACTCCTGATCTTTGAGGTTGGCACAGGTCTTATCTTGGCTGTCTCCATCATGCTGCTGTTAATGCTTTTTGATTGTCTTATAGTCACAGAGCATCACTTAATATCATATATCAGCATTTTACTCCCTATCAACGAAGGAGTAGGCCGCTTCCTGGGACATGTAACTAGATTGTAGGTTCACCAGTTGTTCAATTGCTAGGGCAGTCTTTTGCATAATCTCCCCTGACGGTTGCAGCCTCGATTTAAGCTGATTGTGGTAGGCTGCAGCCAAGCGGTTCTCAAGGGCCTCCTAAATCTCTCTGAACATCACAGATGTCAGAATTGTGTTCAGTGCTTCTGCTGCCTGTCCCTGGAGGCTTGCTATCATTTGTGAGACGCCCTCTTCTCAAATCATCAGTTGTGGGTGGTGATGGTGGCAACTTTTTGTGGAAGACTTAGAAAGTGGATGTGCTGTTGAACTTCAGTGTTCATCCTGTTGTCTCGACCTTCAGGTCTTTCAGCCTTCCATCAAGCATCTTTTCCATCATGGCTCTTCTGTCCAAGACATTAAGTTGTTTACCAAGGTCTTCCAGGGCATCAAGGTGTTCTTTGATGCATTCCAGGGCATTACTATATTGGTCAAGATTTGTTCATCCTTGCATCGTTTCCCTAAGTTCTCCCATGTCCTTTCACAAGCCATCCAGTTGTTCATGATTTTGTTCAATATCTCAGTCTTTACCTTCTCTATTCTGCTATTCATAGGTGTTATCTTGGTTCTCATCTTGTCCATTTTTCCAATCCCGATTTCATTTCTTCTTTCTTCTGCATGCTGGGTTCTATCCTTGTGACCATCTTTTCCATTTCTGATTTAATTTACATGTCCATTTTCTCCTTTACCCATTCCATTTCTGTTTTCATTTTGTATGTTTTTTCCATTCTGGTTTTCATTTTCATTTTCATCCATTCTGGTTTTTATGTTCTTTACTTTTGCAAATAAAGTTCTCATCATCTGCTACATGTGATGTTAATTCCTGCCCTAGACACTAGGGTAACATAAACCCCCTTTATTACAACAAACAACTCTCTATTTCTTCCACTGATTACAAATGAAAACTTTTTTCAAATGTTTTTATTCAATGTTTTCACAGCAATTCTGCCTTATAGCATCCTTTCAATGCTCAATGCACACTCAAGTTTGCCATTGAAACTGCCCTATTGCTGCATGCTATGCATTCTCAGTTGGAACTGACTTTGTCAGGATTTGTTCTCTACTTTCTATACCTGTTGACAAAGTAGCAAGAAACTTCCAGAAACAGCCACATGTGCAATTCACAGTAGGTGTCACAAACTCATGTAGATGCAACAATTGCTGCTTAAGTGTTAAAGAACTCACCGACAGCATGTGTCTACTTACGTAGGTGTAAAGATGCACAGAAACAGTTAGCTGTGACTTCCAAAGCAAGCTGCTCACATGCTTGTGGCAATTATGACTGTATGGCATAGTCTCACTTAAAAGTGTTTGGACAAAGTTGCAACATGAAATTCTGTATATAAACTGTCAAAGTAAACCTTAATCTGCACATATAGGTAAGGTAGAAGAAAAAAGGCAGAGAAACACTGGCACATTATATACAACCTTGTCTGATTTTTTCTTTTGGGAACAAGGGCTTGACTTTTGTGGCCACATTGAGAGTGCTGAATCATCTAAAATAGGGAATTTCGTTGAATAACAAAACATGATGTGTTCCTTTCAAAGACCAACTGTTAAAGCCCACTCCATTTTGTATAATCTCATCTGATATACTGAATCACTTAATTTCCTCATCTCAATCATGATAAACAGCATTAGAAAAGAGGTTCCATTATTTTGTTCCTCTGATATTAGGGCTTATGAGACAACTGTCAAAACTATATTTCAGAGTGTGACAACCAAGGGAACTATTGAATAATAATTCATTGGTTTTATGGACATTACGCAGAATGCAGTTACAAACTAAATCACTTTTGCAGCATGCTTTGAGTACGTCATATGCTTCAATTAAAGCATTTGCTCTGATTTTCTTTTGCTCACACCCTTTCTCCTTTATTGTTTTAATCATTAGACTTCAAAGTTCATACCCTAGTTCATATACCACACTATGCCACAACTAGAGCCCACCTCTGATTTATTTTTGTGTATTATTATAAACCTGTTTTTACATACCTAACATTTTTGTGGTATACTTATTTTATAATTTATGCTCATATTTGCAGGATTATAAAAGAATAGAATTGCTTGAAATTAGTGTAATTGTGTGTAATTTTAGAGCCCAATATTTACTCAGTTTGCCAATTAAAATCAAAATCAGCATTTTGTTCTACATGGAAGGCATTGATACTGTATTTTTGTCAAATCACATGTCTTATAATGAAGTTCATTTTGGGTATTGAATGTTTTCACATACTTAGATTTTAATCTCAAATTTTACTGTTTGACCTAACTAGTCCATACAACACTATCATTTTATATGCCTGCTGCGAAGAAAAGTTTAATGGGAGTTGCCAGTCAACAGAAAGAAATAGCATAAGAACAAGCTAGAGGCATTTTAATACCGTTGAACCTGTTTTATAGGTAACCCAGTTGTAAGTAATTCACATTTATACATAAATATTCATAGGTCCTGGCAAAATGTAATCTAGAAACCTGTTAACAGAACCTTATATATACGTAATGTATTTATATATAATTTGCTGTTATACATACTAAATTTCAATGAAATACAACTGAGTTTTACATAATTATAATGAGCATACGGCCTTCACTATCTTAAAGAAACTTGAGGGTATTTTCCTTATCTCTGTTGACAAAGAAGCAAACTGAGCGGGTGGCTTTCGGCCTCGGAAACAAAACACAATAATATGATAACTCGAGGGTATTTTCCTTATTTTTGTTGATAAAGAAGCAAGCTGAGTGGGTGGCTTTCGCCTTGGAAACAAAAGACAATAATACGATTGGGTAGAGCACGACAATGTAGCAACAAACGAGAAGTAAAGATAAAAATGTCCGATAACTGGTGTTTATTGTTAAACAGTGGCTTGTCTTTCAGTTCTCAGTTGATTTTAATCAGCCATGGAGAGCAGAAAAAGGAAATGGTACATGCTAGATCAGAAAGTGAAATTCATACAAGAGGTGGAGCTTAATCCAGACAAAACCAAACCCAAAATTGCTTCAGACTTAGGAATTGCTTACTCCACGCTATGTACAGTCATCAGTAATAAAAATGTTATTTTGGATGAGTTTTTAAAATTGAGTACCAAATCAACAAAATGCAGCCTTCAGCAAGAAGGGAGATATGTGATTTGGAAATAGCACTTTTCACGTGGTTCCAGCAGAAATGGGCTGCAGCTCTACCAATCAGTGGCGACATGATAAAAGCAAAAGCGATAGATTTAGCTAAAATAATGAACATCATGGCTGATTTCAAGGCTTCATCAGGATGGTTGCAAGGATTTAAAGATCATAATGGAATCACAGGGAAAACAATTTGCAGCGAGTCGAATACTATGGATGATATCACGGTTCAACACTGGAAGAAAGAGGTTCTACCAAGAATCATAAGGGATTATCAGCCTCAAAGCTTCTACAACTGTGATGAGACCGGCCTATTTTACAATCTCCTTCCCAGCAAGACATTAAGCTGAAAAGGGTGATTCATGCCTTGGAAGGAAGAAAAGTAAAATTTGTGTAACAGTTCTTCTTGCCACCAATGCAGACGGATCAGACAAACTTCATTCACTTGTGATAGGAAAATCCAAGAATCTGAGGTGTTTTAAGGGTGTGAAAACAAAACCTACAGAATATGAATCCAATAGGAAGTCTTGGATGACTATGATTTTAATGGAACATTGGTTAAAGAAACCGGACATTAAAATAAAAAAGAAACAAGAAGATCCTTCTTTTTATGGATCGATGTGCAGCACATTCACCTCAAATAATTTTGGAAATGTTCAAGTGGAATTTTTCCCTCCTAAATGTACCAGTCGTCTATAGCCACTTGATTAGGCCATCATTGCAAATTTCAAAGTTCATTATTGAAAAATGCGTGTTCAACATTTAATAACACTGACTGATGCAGGAAATGAAAATCTGGCCATTAACTACAAGCCATGGAATTTATTCCGGCTATCTGGAAGCAGGTGTTTCCTCCACAGTCAAACACTGCTTCATTAAATCTGGTGTCTTACAGGAAGAGGCTGTCTCTGATGATGGTGATGCTGTTGATAGTGATGAGCCTATAAATGAGCTAGCTCTACCGAAGGGTGCAAATTTCAATACCTTTGTGCATTTTGATAACAAACTAGCTGTGTGTGGGGGACTACAGGATGAGGAGATTATTGCTGATGTGTTCCAAAAACATGGTGGTGATTAAAAAGTGGACCAGCTTCAAGCGACATTGACAGTAATGTGATTGACGACTCAAATCTTGAAATACCTAAGGTGACTGAAGAATTAAGTGTAATAAATGTGTGTAGGCATTACATTAGTGCTAAACATGTTAGTGAAAAAGCCCTGAATGCATTAATAAGTTTCCAAAATGAGGTTTGTGCACTCAGTGCAAGAAAAATAGAACAAGCTAAATTAATTAATTTCTTTAAAGCAGGACCAAGCTCAAAATAATGTTTTTTTTAGTACGTATCTTTGTTGTTTGTAAAATTTTGCACATGTAGGCCCACTGTATTGCTTTTTTTTTGCGTAATATGTGTGATGCATTATCCAAATCTCAGGTGTAAATAATTCTGAGTTGCAAGTAATATTCCCTCATTCCCTTGATATACACTTAAATCAGGTTCAACTGTATTACATGAACTTAGATGGGGGGCAGCAAGCTTGGCAGATTATTATTAATCAGTGTGTGAAGGGTGAGAGGAGAAATGTAAAGACAAGACCTAATGAATGGGTTAGGTATTTTGAGAGTTTATTTATTACTGAAACAAGAGGCATAAGTAGTGTGAACTTGGAAGTTTAGAATAGTTATGTGGAGTAGTTGGATAGACCTTTATTGCAGGAGCAGGTGAACAGTTGAGTTTCTAAATTCAAAAAGAACAAAGCTGTAGGAATTGATGGTCTACCTACAGAGTTTTTCAAAATGTGGTGTGAAAATCCAGACAGTCTAATATGCATGACAAGGCTTATGAATGTAATTAAAGAAAAGAAGGAGGTGCCAGATAGTTGGTGTGTAGCAATTATACAGCACATATATAAAGGAAAAGGCAATGAAACAAATCTGAATAATTATAGACTTGCACTATTATCCAATTTTGGGAAAAATTTTACAGGGATGTTAGCAGAGAGAATACTAAATTGGACTGAAGAAAACAAAAAGAAATCTTGGTACCAAGTAGATTTTAGGAAAGCATTAATTAAAATAATAATAAATAAATATCTAGTAAAGAAAAGGGCTAGATCATGTGCTATATTTATCAACCTAGAAAAAGCTTATGATAGGGTGAATAGAGAAATGTTATGGTAAAAATTAAGTTTGAAATCTTGCAAATATGCAAAGAACTTGTGACAGCTATGTAATTAAATTAAAAACAAAAGAATCTGAGTCAGCTTTTGTAACACAAACATCCCTTAGTAATTACTTACTGGGACCAGTTTTGGGAACACTTGTTCCCATTTTCAACCCTTCATGAAGGGTTTAAGTGCTAATGTGGTCAGTGTTCTACGGGAGTTACACTATCAAAACAAATTTTGTGTTAGTCAGGTGTGGTTTGGGTAAGTAACCAGGGTTGTGGGACAAGAGAGAGGGCTGAGATAAGGTTGAAAATCAAGCCTCATTCTATTTAATATATTGACTGATGATATTTCTGATTGTTTACAGCATGCTTGTATTCATATGCCTGCAATAAAAAAAAAATATGGATATCACTTTATGCTGATGATATGGTGGTACGTTCAATTTCAGTGATTGGGTTTAAGATAGCTGTAGGCGAGATTGACAGATATTACAAAATATGGGTATGAAGGTGAATCAGGAAAAAACTAAAATTATGATTTTTAAGAGGAGGAATAAACCATGTAAAGATAAAAAGTAGTTCATGGCAGACAAAAGAAATACAAGTTGTCAATGAGTTCTCATATCTGAGTATCAAGCTGAGCAGTAGAGAAGACTGTGAGAAACAAAAAAGAAATGCAATGATTAAGGGGAGAATGGCCATGAAAGCAATATAAAAAAATATATAAGTGGTTAGAAAGGTTTTATTCTACCTTGGTTGAATCTCGATGGAGTTCTGGAGGAGAAAATTAAGGAATAGGTGAGGGCTGTTATAACATGGATATAGTATTAAGAAGTTTCTGTAAATTAATTCTAGAAGTTCACATTAATACTGCAATTGCAGCAGCTTTAGTAGAGATAGGAAAGGTAAGTGTCAGAGGGTTAATGGTGGAGAAAATCCTGAAATATTTATTTTGAGTCCAGAGAGTTAGTTACCTGATACAGAATTGATGGAAGAATGCCTGATATATCAAGAGGAAAGTTTGGGTACTGTATCTAATGGGTGGCTGAGAAAACAGGGAACAGGTGAATAAAAATGGGTTTGGAAATATTTTGGTCAAAATAAGATATTTTGAAATAAGATTTTGAAGTGAAGTGAGATCAAGAATGGAATATATAGATAGGCAGGCTTATTTGCCAAAGCCAGAAAAGCTTGCAGTCATTGTACAAGGAACTAAAAGAAGACCCAGAGAAGGAAAAGTACATTTTAATTTTTAAAAAACATGAAGGAGAAGCATTGACCTGGTTTAGGTTGGGTGTTCACAAGAAATTGTACTTAGGAAGATTTTTGAAGATTAGAAGCAGATACCTAAATCAGGGGAGTTTTTGTGGAAGGTAAAGAGAAAGTCATAGTACCTAGATCAGATTTTAAATGACAAAGGATTGCTATGTAATATTATAAACCTTTGTATAGTGAAATAGTTATGGCTTGGCTAACTAACTAGGGTTAAGTTCAGTCCTAAATATGCATGTACTTAGCACTTTAGTAAATAATTAACAAAAATAATATTGCATTTCCAACATAAATCACCATTTTTGTGGTAAATTTCTGCCCACTTGAGTGTACTTGTATAGCATAGATTACACATCAAAATTATATTTATAAAAACAGGGGAAAACAAAGAATCTACAACATAGTTCATCTAAACAAGGAAGAAAGTATGTGTTAATGTTCCTTAAAAAGTGTAGATAATATCTTACTTAGCTTAATCTTTACAGAGATGACTCCAGGGAAGATCATACTGAAGTTCCGAAGAATGCAAGAGATATATATGGGAAATCACAGAAAGAAGAAATGGATAACTTGGACCAAGCAAATCAAGAAATAGATAGATTAAGAAAACAAATAGAAAAACTTCAGTTAGAATTGCAAGGTAAGAAATCTTAAATGTATTGGGTTATGAATGGAAGAAATGCTTTATTTTTCAGTGAAAATCATGTTGTTAAATATGTTGCTCATCCTGTTTTACATCTCTGTGTGTGCATGTGCCTATGCCTTTGTGTCTGTGTCTGTCTCACAGACTTGTGTTGAAACCTGTCATTTCATGAAGATTCTAGGCAGATCATGAAAAGATGGCTTATACTGAAGACAAGAAAGTGTACATTCTCCAGTAGTTCTTCATGAAAAAACAGAGCTTGTAATGCTTATAGTGTAACCAATCTAGCCTTCTGCTGTCTAAAGTAATGTAGAGGCCCTGTCAGACGTGGTGCAGAATGAAGTTACACTTTTTGCCTGCTTTTCAGGATAATCTTAGGAACCCTGTAAAGTGATTCCAGCAAAACTTCCTGACATTTACACAACCTAAGAAATTATGGGTAAGATGTCAGTCAGAGGTAAAATATACCTTACATAAGCAGGATTTAAAACTTTATATCATAGTTGCTTTCTTTTTACCCCACTGTAACTGTACATACTATTTAATGTGAAAGTAATGGTGTTTCTCCTGTGTACTTTTCGAGTTTGGGATTCTTACATAAAATAACATATACTACAGTTTTCAGTTAAGTATACTCCACTAGGCATAGGTACATAGTGGATTGTAATTAGATGCTTTTCTTTTTGAAATAGCAAAATTGGAGAAGCATGTGGAAGTTTTTAAGCTATAGGTAAATCATGATAGGAAGGGGGGGGGGGAGAAAAATCTATAATGGTGAAATGCATAAATCCCACAGCTCTTGCAATTAACAATAGAAAATAAACATTTATAGCACCATCAATTGTAAACACCTTGGTGTGAACAAAAACATTATTTTATTTGGTCTAATAAACATGGCTTGCTGTAGTAGCTGCTGCTCCGGCTTGCATAAAAGTAATTATTAATGAATTTATTTCAAAGTTAATAAATTGTTATTAATCTGGATTATAATTATTGTGACCTATTGTTGCACAGTTTAGTAAAATGGCAGTTATCCCGAATGACTGACAAAAAGAATTTTCATAGGAAGAAATTTTTCTTTCACAAAAATAAAAAAGAATATTAAATGTATGATTTATATTTTAACGTACAACGATTGGCTGATAGGTCCCAGGCCTCTCAAATGAAAACACCATTTAAAAAAATTGTTTTTGCTTTATTTCTCAACATAACCTCCTGAAAGGCTAATACATTTGTCATTTCAGTGTTCTAATTTAATTAAACCATCTCTGTAGTGCGCTTTATCAAGGTCCTCAAAATAGCTGTTTACCTCATCAATGACCTCCTTGCTGCTGTGAAATCTTTGTCCTCCAAGAAATTTTTTGAGGTTTGGGAACAAGTGGTAGTCACTGGGTGCTAGATCTGGCAAATAGGGTAGATGTTCAAGCAATTCAAACTTTAATTCACACTTTTTTTCCATTGCAATGTCTGAACGATGGGCCGGAGCATTGTGGTGATAAAACAAGTTTTTTGTTTTTTGTTACCAAATGAGGTCTTTTTTTTTTTTTCCTGGTTTTCCCCACCTCATCACTCAAACATTGCAGTAAGCTTGCATAGTGGTCACCAGTAATACTTTTACCCTTTTCCAAGTAATCAATAAAAATAATTCCCTGTGCATCCCAGAAAACACTCGCCATAATCTTGTTAGCTCACAAAATTGACTTTGCCTTTTTTGGAATTGGTTCACCTGGCACAATCCACTGTTTTGACTGTAACTTACTTTCTGGAGTGTAGTGATGTATCCAAGATTCATCCATGGTAATTAGCCATCTCAAAAATTCACTGGGATTTTTATGGTAGAGCTCCACATTCTTAACAGAAACGGTTTTTCTTTGCAACTTTTGATCCGGTGTCAACAAACATGGCACCCATCTTGTACAGACCTTGTGAAAGCCCAAAACATTATTTAAAATATTACCTGCAAGTTCTTTTGATATATTTACAGCTTCTGCTATCTCAAACAACTTTAATCTGCAGTCTTCTAGTACTAAACAATGAATTTTTTCAGTGATCTCTGGAGTTGTTACTCCTACAGGGCGTCCAGTGCGAGGCTCATCACTAGTGTTCATACGTGCCATTTTAAGCTCTGCAATCCACCTCTTAATCATTGAATATGAAGGGGCAGAATCTTTCAATGTACTGTCCATTTCCTCTTTGATTTCTGTAGGTGTTATGCCTTTCAAATGTTTGGTTGGTATCTAATGTTGAGCAGTTGGCAGTGAAGCCATTCGCTCTCTTGCATTCCAGTATTTTGATGTCATATTATCATGTCAACTCAAGGTTGGGCAGCGCAGTAGATGGTTTCCATCCATATCTTCTCTAAGTGTACAGAAAGGACACAGAGGAGATTTCACTATACCAATCCTGAATAAATCTTTATTGAGACAGTCATGGCCTGTTAGGAGTCTAAAAGTTGCTACAGAGGATTTTCTTGGTAATGTAGTGATTCTGGTCATGTTATTACATAAATTTTCCCATGGTTTTCCTTTTGTTTGTAATACATTATCTTCTTTAATTTCGTTATTATATGTTGATATAATGTTCTTTTGATAGAGTGAATACTTATTGGATCAGTTGAATTTGATGTAATTTTACTATCTTCCTTGGCTAGAGAGTCAGCTGTTTCATTACCCTGTATTCCGCAATGTGCTGGTATCCATTGAAGTATTAATTTTTCATTTAAATTCATTAGTTGTTTTATGATTTTGCGGCATTCTGCAATATTTAAGTTAAGTGTTACATCAGATGTTATGGATATAATAGCTGCTTTAGAGTCAGATAATAGTACAACTTTTTCAAATTTATTTATATGATATAGTAGGTTTTGTAAGCTGAAATGTCTCCATCAAAATTTGTAGTATTTAAACTTAATCTTCTGAAGAAAGAGAAGAGAGGGCATATTGCACCTGCGCCATTACCACCGTTATTTGGTAAGCCAGAACCGTTAGTATAAACAGGTAGCCATTCATTGGTAGCGTATCTTAAATTTATTATTGCTAGTGTCATTTGTTTCAGAACACATGAAGAGATTTCAGATTTTGTTAATTCTTCAGCTAAGTGTAGATAGTGTTCAATATCAAATAGTTGTAGTGGGTTAATATTTGTTTGTATGTTTTCTTTTAAGTAAGGAAGTTTTAATCTATGTTTGACTTCTTTGGCTTTATTAAGGAAACTTTGTTGAGTTCTTAGGTTTACTTATGGTTTTCTTTTTTCCCAGTCATTAAAAGGTAGTTGATTAAATTTTAATATTGTAAGATGGCTGCTTGTTCAATGTCAAGTTCCAGTCTTGGATTATTTGTTAAAATTTCTAGAGCAAGTACTGGGGTAGTTTTAACAGCTCCAGTTACTAGGCGAAGAATTTGATTTTGTAGAATATTAAGTATTTCTATATTTGCAGTTATTAGTATCTCTTCACAATATTTAAATGTTGGTTTAATATACATCTTGTAAAACGTGTTTAAAGTTTGTGTAGTGCTTCCCCATTTCTTGCTTGCCAGTCTCTTTAATAGTGGTAATTTTTTCCTGTTTTTTTTTAATTACATTATCAATGTGTTTTTTCCATGTTAATTTTTAATAAAAAATAATACCTAAATATTTGGCTTCATGTGTTTCTCCATTTAGTTGAAGGGAAATATTGGTTTCTTCCTTAGGGTTGATAATTTTTCTGTGTATTAATTTTCATTAAGTTATTAGATGTCCAATTCTGTAATGTCGTCAAGGATTGTTGTGCTATATTTATTAATTGGTGATTTTGATTTTTCGGTTTAGAATTCCATATGACTACATCATCTGCAAACATTAAGACTTTTCATTCTCTTTTTTGTAATTGATATGGAAGATCATTGATATAAATATTAAAGAGTGTTATACTAAGGATACCGCCATGAGGTACGCCACGGTGTGTCTGTTGATATTTTGATAATCTATCATTATATTGGTAGCAATAAAGCGTTGAATAATGAATTCACTGATCCAATGCCTTGGATTCCTAGAATTTTAAGTTTATCAAGTAGTTTGTATCTCCAAATACAATCATATGCTCCTTGAAAGTCAATAAATATTGCTAGCGTCTCTTCTTTTTTATTTAATGCATTTTTAATGTCTTGACTAAGATTTAAAATCTGTTCATTTGTTGAATGGTGTTTTCTAAATCCTCCTTGCTTAGTTGAAATTAAGTTATTTTCTTCTAGAAACCAATTTAAATGATTAGAAATCATTTTTTTCCATGATTTTTGCTAATACGCTGGTAAGTGCTATTGGACGATAACTTGAAAAACTTTCTGCTGGTTTGTTTGATTTCAAAATAGGTATTATTATAGATTTCTTCCATTCATCTTGTACTTTTGTACTCCATGACAAATTATAAAAATTTAGGAGTCTTAATTTTGTTTTTTTTCCCAGATGTTTGATGAATTCTGTATGTATATTATCAGATCCTGGGGATTTTTTCAATTTTAAGTTATTAATAACAATGTCCAATTCTTTAATATTGAATTCCTGATTAAATATACTATCTTTAAGTTTACTTGTTGATTTTATGTATTCTTTAACGTTTTTCTTTATAATTTTTTGTTCTTTTTTTGTATTTGCAGATAATTTATAGGTATTAGCGTAGTATTGATTAAATTTATTAGCTATTTCATTATCATCTGTAATTATTTTATTATTATAAATTAAAGGTATTTTTTTATTGTCTTTCTTGTTTCGGATGTTATGTATGAATCTGTATGCTTTTTGTGCATCTTTTCTATAGTCTATGTTCTGTAGAAAATTATTAAAATGTTCTCTTTTGGTGTTGGTAATTTCTTTTTTGAATTGAGCACTTAATTTTCTCCAATTTTGCACTTCTTTCGGATTTTTAGATTTTTCTGCTGTGATTCTAGCCTGGTCTCTTTCTTTTTTCCTTTTTGTCTAGTTGTGAGCTCCAAAAAGGTTTGTAGTTTTTAGTAAAGCCTGGGTATGTATTTTTTTACATCTTTGTTTAGTTTATCTGATTTTGTTGATTCGTTTGCTGGTTTTTCAAATTTGGTTTCTAATTCATTTGTAAAATCTTTCCAGTTTGCTTTTTTAAAGTTCCATCTAGGTTTATGGTTTATAGAAGTTAAATTTTTCTTTTTAAGTTGAATAGTGGCAATTATAGTTCTGTGTCCTAAGCCTGGATCTTCTAAGATTTGTTTGGAAGTTGATGAGTATAAATCTGAGGATACTAAAAGTAAGTCAGGGTTGGTACCAGTACCAGAATAGTGGATGAAGGTTGGTGGATCTTTTTTGTGGTAAACAACTTCTGTAGTTGTTGAATTTAGTAGGTCTTCTATAATCTTTCCAGAATTGTTTGGTTTGTCATATCCCCATAGTCTTGAATGGGCATTGAAATTTCCAATTATGATTGTATTTGAATTTACTGTGATATTTTCAAGATTTGGGGTATTGTTTGGGGGACTATAAACAGAATAAATTTTGAAGTGAAATTTATTTTTCCATACTTCTAGTTTAATTATTTCTATTTTATCTGTATTTTCATCTTTTTAATCATTTTAAAATATGAAGTAAGATTTTTTTGAACTCCAATTAGAATGCCACTGCTTATTTCTCGTCCCTTAGGAAGTAGGTACATACTAAAATTTTGAAATTATTAATATTTTAGTTGTTCTAATGTTAAATTTCCTTCTTGAATTGTAAATGTATCAATATTATAATCATATATAATTTTACTTAGTTCATGTTTCTTTGCTTGTGATAGACCTCCTGTATTCCATTGTAACATTTTTAATTTTTCATTCATATTTTGTTTACCTGGAAAGAGGTCCCCGCCCGGAAATCTGAATGGGGGACATATTATAATCATATATAATTTTACTTAGTTCATGTTTCTTTGCTTGTGATAGACCTCCTGTATTCCATTGTAACATTTTTAATTTTTCATTCACATTTTGTTTACCTTGGAAAGAGGTCCCCGCCCGGAAATCTGAATGGGGGAGTGTTTTACTTCCAGAATGTTTATGTTTTCCAATGGGACATCACTTTATCTGGAATATTTTTATTCAACTTTTTGTAACCATTTAAAATTAGGCACCATAAATGGCGGTTTCATCACCTAAGAAAAGAAAGGTATGGACAGGAAAGAAAATGAAATGATCCCCTAGGCCTCGAATACTCTAATACCATCGGGGTCGAAGAAAACAAGAGTTGAGTCAAGCAAGAATGGATAGGAAAGGCAAAAGAGGGGATATGATATGTGAAAAGGAAGAAATATTAGTCCAGGTCAATAACTCACCAAGCTGACCAGTGCTTATTTATTGGTGAGCAGCCCTTCCCCTTAGTTCGTTACATAATTTTGTTTAGATCGGTCCCTTTAAGTCTTCAAATTATAGAAGCAATTAAAGGGTCTCCTTTCTATTATAACAAAATTGATATGTGATTATAGCTGCACCACGTGAAGGTGAGGGATCGGACATTAGGCTTTTGTCCAGGTCGGTTCCTTTAAGCCTTCAATTAATTATTAATTATTAAAGGAATTAAAGGGTCTCCTCCCTGTTAATAACAAAAGTCTTTCTGCAGCCATGCCTTTCAAATGGAAGTGTTAAATCACTGCTCATTTTTCCAAATCCTCCATTTTTGTGAAAACTCTAAGGTTCTCTTATTTAAAATGCTGTCATTCGAAAACTATACAAGCTATTGACCTGTAACTATGGATACAGGCTAGTCTAGAGTTAAACTATATGAAGCTACCATCTAACTGGTCTAGTGGCGCTATATCTGTGTGAGGCCCGGGACTTATCAGCCGACCCTCGTATATAGTTGACTTCTAAAATGTTGTAAGTCGAATAACATTTTACGGGAGAAACAGAACATGCTATATTTGCCTAAAGCATATTTTGTTTTGCAGAAACTTACCTATTTGTGTTATTTAGTATGTTTAATATTGTTTTATAGCTATTTTTTATATTTTTCCTAATATTTATAACTGTTAATGGACATATAAGTTTTTATACATGTACATTGTGAAGTCTAATAAACTTATGTGGTTTTATATAATGTATTAATTGTAGCTTCCTTTTCTTGAGTACCATTCTCATATATTAAACTAAACCTTTGTAATAACAGTGCGCATATGTTGTATCATAAAGAAAAAAATCGGAACATTTTCAGCAATTAGTACAAAAATGAAGAACATTGCTAATATGAAATCTGCAATTCTTGTAGCTATTTTCATCTGAGTACTAGTTGTGAAGTATATAAAATAAAAGTTATCATAAAATGGGTGATAGTCCTTTGGAACAAGGTTTTTTTTTTAGATCTTGAAGATGCTGATATTTGTCCTTATTTATTTTAGTAGAGCACTATATAGGTTATTCACATCTTCAACTATGGCTACTTTGGGATCCCCACGTCTCCTTTTCTGCACAGGCTCAATACATTCACCTGAAAATAGTTAATGATAGGCACACATAAAATATATTTGAATTCATTTTGGATATTACTAAATAGAAGGTTAAAATCAGTGATGTAGTTTATCGTTAGAAGTAATGAGTCGGACTTGTTAACATTAATATCACTTATCTGTATTTCTTACTTGAACATATTTCGGAAACTATATGTTTCCATCATCAGTCTATCCAGCTGGCAAAATCCATGGTTTGTTAAGGTTGGTAGTCTGTGGTGGCATCTTATGGTTGTGAGATAAACTTCCATAGCGAATTTCCTGGTGGTAAATCAAAGTTTAACGTGTATAATCTGTTTTTTATGATTAGTATCTTTTACCATGTGTCGAGTTCGGCTGCATCTCTGGCTGGTTTTATCAGTTTCATGTTTGGTATGATTTCACAATTGGTATACCAGAAATGATGGGCTATTGCAGATTTTTCTGTTTGTATTTTCACACATCTCATGTGTTCTTGTAGTCTGGTTTCTATACTTGTTTTTGCGATGTAAAACTTACTGGAATCTGAACAATCAATTCTGTATACACCTGATTTTGTATTTTCCGGAATGGAATCTTTTAAATTGTTGCACAGTAAGTTTTGGACACTAAAACCATTTTTTGTACCAAAGGTAATGCTAAACTTCTTGAAGATGTTGGCGAATTTTTGGTGATATGTACTATGATATGTGAATTTTCTAAACTGTGTTTTAACTTTCTGCTGTATCAATTTTGTGTTTTCTTTTATGTATTTTTGTCTTTTAAATTTGCAAATTTTCTTGTCTATTGTTTACTGAATCCATTATTTGTGGCCATTTTGATTATGTTTTACTCTTCAGGGTATTAACCAGTCTGTACTAAAAGCTGTGTAATGCTGCATGTTTGTAACATTTAGGATTGTAACTGTCATTTTTAATGTAATTATGGCCAGTTTTGTTTTCTATAGATGGCAATCAATATGTTTTGTTGATCTCAGATTGTTTTTAAGTCCAAATAAAGTTAGGTAAGCATCTTTTTCTATTTCTGTTGTGAATTTTACAGTTTGGTTTTAAAGATTTAGTAGTTTTAATGAGTCTTGTAGGGAACAATGGCAAAAATATCCTTAATGTACATATACCAAGATTTGAAAATGTGTGGGAAGGAAGATGTTATTTTTATATCAAAGTATTCATGAAAAGATTGGCTAGGAAGGGTGAAAGTGGATTGTCTATAGTTAGGCCAAAAGCCTGCGGGTAAAATTTTCCATTGAATGTGAAGAAGTTTTGATTTATGCACAGCTGTGTAAATTTTATAAGTTCTTCTGATTCATGTGTAAGCACATTGGTATAACCTAGTAATGAGTTCTCAGAAATCAAGATGGTTGCACTTAAATCTTGCATGAAAGCCTATGAAAAAACAATAAGAATGTCCATACATTATCAGACACAAAAATCCAAAATTAAACCTCATCACCCAATGTTATCTAGATTATATGACCTACCCAAAGTATATAAACCTGGAGACAAAATGAGACTCATAATCAGCAACATAGACGCACCCACCTACAAGTTAGCAAAACATCTAGTACTAATATATTATGCAACAACACTATAATGGTAGTAATTAAAATACAAGTATTATTATTAACTGAGCGAGTGAAGTGAGGTTAATACTTATCATACAAGCGTTTTAATTACCTTTATAGTCAAGTTTCATATGACTGTTTATGCTCTACCATGCATTTAAATTAAAGGTTACAGAAGTATTCGTTTCTGGTTTGAGTGATGTGTTACAATCATTATTCCTTTATCTGTGGTTACAATACCATGAGCTTGTAGCACCTGTGTCAAACAAAGTTGCTAGGGTTGTGAGACATACTATGCAGATGCAGAAATATTGATTACTTCCCTATAAACAGCTGTTAACACGTGACACACTGTAACCTAAAAAAAGTATAGACAATGAAAACTAGAACAAATTGAATTTATTGAAATATCATTTACAATAATTAATGCTAATGATAATATGAATAGAACTGACTTTATTTCAAATATAGGTTATTACTGTACAATTAGTGAAATGAATTTGCGGGAATGAACTTTGTTGAATAGTTGAAGGTGAATTGATGTTAATTTGTATATTTTATTTTTGTACTGATTTTAGTGGTGTGTTTGAAATTTCAATTTTATTTTGTACTGATTCTTCGATATATCCTTTTGCAATAGTTGTGGATTTCCAGCCTCCATGACGTTTTAATGTTATGTTGCCAGCATCTATTAGAATTGTCCCAGAACTCCTGTGAAAGCAATGCCCTGTGTATAACTTGGGGTTGGGAGATTAAGGTATGCCGCTATTTCTTTCCCCATATTTCCTAGTCTATCTATGCCAACATTCTACGCGATGCATTTTCCATTTTGGTAAAAATATAAAGAAGGATGGAGTGTTGCATACATTGGGACGTAAATTGACGTATTTATGGTATACATCATAATACTTGCCTGTTACTGTAAAGGTTCTTGTTGTTTTTTGTCTTGGTGTTTGGGATAGTAACCAAAATAGTTTATCCAAAATCCTTTACCATTATTAACTTTTAATTGATGCAACTCATGTCTCCAGCAAGCACCCATTATTCCAAAAATTCTAGTTACCTGTAACAGTATTAATCACGTTAACTAGCAATTTTTCACCACAACTGTTAATACATTACTGTTAAGAAACTACTTGGTAACATTTAAAAAAAAAAAAAAAAAAATATGAAGTACTTATCATCACATGCTTCATTTATAAATGATTTCAACTCATCAGGTGTAAATATTTTAGCTTTTTTCCCTTTATTTCCCTCTGATTTGCATTTAAGTAAGTGTTGTGTTTTGAGTATTTAGATAAATCAATTTGGTGCCTAAAAGTGTTAATTTCAAAATAGAATAGTGAATCCACAATGGTTTCATATTTAGAGACAATTCTTCGAAGTACACTAGCAATACATTTGGTGAGAACAAATTTATATCTTTTGATATTCTCTAATCCATGAATTGTGAATAGAATTTCTCGTATGTCTTTCTTGACTTTTGTGGCAACAAGTTATTGGTAACATTGAGTGCTTTTGTCGTAATTTATGGGGGTGTAAGTTGAATGTCACGGTTAAGACATTTTGACTTTTTTCTAAACTCGCACTAGTATCATTGTCGACTGAAATGAGAATAATCAATACTTGCGCTTACACAATATTACGTGGCCACTTCTGATTGGTTGAATACCAGTACTTCAATGAACAGGTGTACTTTAATGAGGCCCATTAAAGTACTGCTACCAGTCCAATAAATACTACATTTTGACATGGTCGAGCATAAAGATATTTACATCATTACCACAATTCAACAGCTTAGCCATCAAAATCTGATTACAACTATTTCCAATTTTCACTTAAATGCAGAAGACAAATTGGTATTGTTAGACGTAACTTCACTTTTCCCAAGCATTCCTACAGATGAAGTCATCTTCACTCATAAGAAATGGCTAGGTAATAGGAACAATCCTACAAATGAAGAAGAAGAAAAAGAAGAAGAAGAAGAAGAAGAAGAAGAAGAAGAACTTATAAAGCTTACACAGCTGTACATAAATCAAAACTTCTTCATTCTAGTGGAAAATTTTACCAGCAGACTTTTGGCCTAATTATGGGCAAACCACTTCCACTCTTCCTAACCAATCTTTTCATGAGTTACTTTGAAATACAAATAACATCTTCCTTCCCATACATGTTCAACAATATATGTATTTGCCATTGTTCCCCACAAATTGCTACAAGATTCCTTAAAACTACTAAATCTTCAGAATAGAATTTTAAAATTCACAATAGAAATAGAAATAGCAGGTTACCTGCCTTTATTGGACTTAAAAATAATAAGGGATCAATAAAACATATAATTTGCCATTTATAGAAAACCAACCCAGATAGACAATTACATTAAAAATGACAGTTACAATCCTACACCTCATAAATACGCAGTAATAAACAGCTTATTGTACAGACGGGTTTATATGCCAATAAGTAAAACAGAGTACAATCAAAATGACCACAAAAATGGATTTAGTAAACAATAAATAGACAAGAAAATTAGGAAATTCACATGACAAAAACATATAAAAGAGTACACAAAACTGGTACAGCATAAAGATAAAACACAATTTAGAAAATTCACATATCATCTTACATCTCACCAAAAATTCACCAATATTTTCAAGAAGTTTAACATTACCTTAGCCCCAAAAAACAGTTTGTGTATAAAACTTACTGTGCAACAGTTTAAAGACTCCATTCTGGAACATACAAAATCAGGTGTATACAGAATTGATTGTTCAGACTTCAATAAGTTTACATCGGAAAAACAAAAACAATATACAAACCAGACTACAAGAACACATGAGATGTGGGCTTGGATCTAGCAGCTCTACACGCTTCACCATAATTAGCAGGAACAAAAACATTTTGGTTTCTGAGCTTTCTCTCAATTGTGGAATGCATAGTCACACTCCATTTTGTGTGCCCATTGGCAAGGTACTTCTGAGTATTTATGATGTTATTCAGCTTACACAGTAATAATAAAGCTATTTTGTAGCCACAATCATCCCTATATAAGATGGTGTCATCTCCTGATTCACCTTCTTTTTTTTTTTTTTTTTTTTCATGATGAAATCACAAGAATGCTTTTAAATTCGTTGGTATTCAATCCATCCTCACCTTTATGCCACAAGTAGCAGTATCCATCTTTAGTTTTTAAATCATATATTGTTAAGTTATGAACTTTAAGTTTCGTTTTGTAATATATAGCAGATGCTTTTAGTAGTGGATACATTAGGACAGACTGCAAATCAACTGTTAATACAAATTTGTCAATTTCTTTATCATTTAATTTTCCTTTTGTAGTCATACCTTTTAAGTATTGATGATCAACATGTATTTCTTCTTCTGACACATTCCCAACCTCATAGCTGGAGCACAGATTGCACCTTACTTTCTTTGATGTAAACAGACTCAAATTCATCCTTTCAAAAGTTTCATGAAATACATAATTTTATTGTTAATGAATGAACCCCAAGGTTCTTGCAGTAGCTCTCATATTCCTTGTAGAGTTTAGCTTTAGAATTCCACAAAGACTCCAGATATTGTCTGGAAGTTTTGGCTCTGCAGTAATGAGACTCCATCTTTGGTATCTTTTGCATGTAAGTAACCAAATATTCCTTTGCAAAATAATGTCCTCACTTTGTTTTCTAGCTGCATGTTTGTTGGCCATGCAATTTTTAGTTGCATCTGGTTCATTTTGACATTCCATAAACCTACCTTTAGCCCAATTCAACCTTATTGATTATCCAATGTCAAGAGAGTTAAGTAACATTGTTTTACAAACTATTTTTCATTTGCTATTTTGCTTCAAGTGAAATATGAAAGTACTTGATTGTCATGATATTTCATATGTCTTGTTGTCACTTTTTCTTCTCAAGTCTTGTACCAGAAGTCCTTGAAGTTCTTTCTTCCATGTTCTTCAGAAAAACCTCGGCAATTCAGTTTCTGCAATTTTTCACTCATTAGACACATTCAATGAGGTTTTATTGCCCTTGATGGTCTCTCAATGTCATATTGCCATTTTCCATTCTCAGACCTTTTGGCCACCTTATAAGATGCTCCTTGCATCCTCTTGTTCTTTCAGGTGACCAGTTAGGATCTTTTGACACTTTGCATTTTCATGTTCCCTTTGTAGCAGTTTCATCATTTTGTACATCGTTCACTTCTCTCCTGCAGTCCAGCATTGTCAACTTGGGGTTTCCAGAAATCAATAATATTTGAGAAATCCGATTCCCATTAACAAACAGTATAGTTTTAGATGTAAATTTTTTAATCATAAGATTCATGGTCTTCTACTTAACTTTCCCAAATTTCTGGATCTGTTGAAGCATTGGATTCATTAGTAACATCAGAATTTCTATTTTCATTTAACAGATTATCATTCATAAACCCCCTCTGCAGTGAATTGCAGAAAATGGGTCATCATGATTTTCAGCAAAGACCTGTCGTTGGCAAACTAAAGAAGAGGATTATGCCTCTTTCAGCACTTCTGTACTATTAAAATAGTATGCTGTTTCCCAATTTCAACATTGAAATCAGCTGTGGCCATCTTCAGAATTTTCAATGTTATCATCACCTGTTAAAATGCGTTAATGAGCTGGTATTAATAGTGAGCAATCCTTACTTTTCATATAATATTACACTTGTATTGATTTTAATTTCATAAATATGATGCAACAAAAATTTAAAAAATATAGCAGAAACAATATAAATAACTTGGAGGAATAGAAAAGCTTTTAAATCAGTTAGTTCCAAATCAATGAAAGAATAGATTTATGATTATATAATATGTGCATGTTATTTCATTAACACATAACATACCTTAAATGTTTTAAATCACTTCATTTGAACATAAAGCTTATCCTTTAAAGTGTGACACAGTTGTAATGATAACAGCATTATAACAGTATGCTAATGCATTTCATGTCCAGAGAAACATGGGTTCTGTCCTTTAATGTGCAACACAGTTTACGAATGGATGGAAAACATGCATTGAGGGAATGTTCCCATGCATTGATGGTGGATAAAAATGAGTGCACATATTGTTGAGTTTGAAGCAATGAGGAATCCAACAATACTGTATAACCTTCTATAATATTGTAGGGTACCTAATATGGTCATTTTTGAGTAAATTGTGTATCATTTAGTAAGAAGGTAATGTGGCACCAGTTTCTGCATTTGTTATTAGTGGCATGAATTTGAAAAGCTGACTTAGCTGTGTCTTACTAGCACAATGCTGGCATAAGCATTGGTTTTGTTATAAAAGCTTGAATAAGTAGGTCAGAAGATTCTTTTGTCCAGCTTTGTTCATCAAGCTGTTAACCTTGAGAGACATACAGCCTGACATATGATCGATAGCATAGTTTTTATTTTAAAGTGTGAAACTACCAGCTTTGTAATGCACCAGGTAAGTGGCATGCAGTTTGGGTAACCCTTAGGTTTCCTCTTCCGAGCCATACATTATTTCTTAAAAGTAAAAGTCTTGTGTCTCCTTGCACCCTTTGTATTTATTTATGGCCCCTGATCTCTTCTACCCAAAGTACACCCTCCTACACCATAAACCCTGAGGCCACCTGCTTCCCTCTCACAGGCACGAAGAGCTCTACCTCTGTATAATTATCCCATCATATGCACAGTGAGTGGATGAAACTTATACCACACTGAGTATCCTACATTATTATACTTTATGTAATGAAAGCAAATGTATAACATCTTATTTTCAGCAATAATTATGGGGTGACATACACCATATTGCAATGCTGCATGTCATCATTTTATTAATCACCATTAATGCATAATACCATGTATGTTCATGTTGAGACTTAAGATGAAGACGATCCTTTAATATACTGTTTTGATCCCAGAAAACTTACGAGGTTTAATTTTTTTAGTTTACATAAAAAATAGCAATTGTAGACATACAAGATTTTAATCACTAAAGGAGATGTCCATTTTGCTATTTACTGACCTAACAGCTAAAAACCACCAAAATCGGACTTAAGAGGTTTCAAAAGTAAGCCAATAGTACTGAGTAGTGAAAAATTACACCTGTCTTAAACAAACAGCATTCTGCACATAAAAGGTATATGGCACTAGCTACATTTGGCATAAAACAAAAAGCTAATGTGACCAATTTACTGGTAGCAGAGTAAAGTCCATTAAAACTAGTCAAGAAAAATATGTTTTGATAATGTGAGCATTCATCATTGAGCCCAACATCTCATTGAAAAAATCTGATGTGTTACATTCAATGACTCTGTCTGCCTTCTATTGTTTATTAATGGGTATTTAAAGTATTTTTATGAAAGCCTAAACTTTTTTTCTACTTCATTTTAATGAAGATAAACCTTTGCAGGGATAGATATGTAAAATATCTCATTTAATATACAAAGGGAACAATGATAGTCAATTTTTTATCCCTAACAATACTAACTCTTACTACAGAATACTACCAATGACCACTATTTAAAATGAACTGTTCATTTTAAAATTGAATGTTACACCTAGCCATGCTTATAAAGGTAATATTCAGGCTGTTTTGAGATGACTCCAAATGAATACAACAGTTTTGTAGCTAATAGTTGAACTAGTCTGAAATTTGGTGATGCAGCTTTGAAACTCTTTTAGGTTTGTGTTTATATAACATTGAAAATTACATCATTTTGAAATTATGCATTCCGAGGATCACTAATGTTAAAGAACACTGGGATGAATTTTTTACCACAATCAGTTAAATAATCAAAAATAATTGTTTTTGTAATAAATGGTTGTTGGAAACTTTGTGGGTATGCATAGGAAGAGATAATATTGTCATATTACCCTTACTTTGGTATCAACAGCATTTAAAGATTCTACAATACACTTGTTTCCTAGCATCTGCGTTTTGTTTAAATTCCATGACAACTTCCCAGAAAGTGCCTGAGTGTCCACAGTAACATTGTGCAGGATGAAATACATACTAATTCAAATGAAAATATGCTATGAAAATATAGTTAATTTTAAGGATTATATTTTCTTATAGGTTTATAAACAATTTCACAATTCACTCATATTTATTAAAAATATATTTTCATAAAAGTTTTGTTTATGGTTCAAAACTTCAATTGCAAAAATTGTAACCAAGTATCTCCAATTACGAGACACAAGGAGCATTTTGATTATGCAACAAATTTACCTAATAACATTTATAAAAATAGTATATAGCTCTAGTAGTATTTATCTAATTTGAATACAATTAGGAGTACATACTAACTAAATAGTAATGCAATCACAGTTAAGTTTAAAAAGAAAAATCTGTTTAAAAATGTGGAACTTTGAAAATTCTCTCGCAGTGTCCCCTAAATTGCCTGTAAAACATAGTAAACAGTTTATTTTCCCATCATTTCCCTTCATTAATTGTTATGATGAAAGAATAAACAAATAACTAAAGGTGCATATTTTTAGTGGGGTTTTGTAACACAAAGAATTTTTTAATGTGACAGAGCCAATTTGCAGCATGTCAGTATGTTTATGAAAACATTGCAACAGCATGCGACTCATAACTTCCCAGGATATCTGTGTTACTTCTGGTAGCGAGGCCAGGAACATGAAATTGCTCCTGAGTAACTATCTAATCCGAGCTAAACACGAGGCATTTTGTTGATCCACCTCTATGGCTGTTGAAAATTATATTTTCATATCACATAGCATCTGAGCAATCTATATTTTGGTTTGGTGTCATATCTGAACATTCTGTTTAATGATGTTTAACATTTTTCATCTTTTCTATTGTCATTAATCACATTAAACATTTAACTGAAAGAGTAGGATTTGTTCTAATGAGACTTACATAACTGTATGCACAAAATGTGTGCAAATAAATGATTGATACTCAAAGTAATAGTAAAGTAGTTTTAAAATAAAACCCAAATTCAATCCTTGATGGTCCTGTAAATGATCACATTAGTCATATTTATTTATTTATTTATTTGAACATATTAATACCACTCGGTACCAGAGGCTGGATTTTTGTACTCTAAAGCCATAAATATATGCATGCAACTATGCAGCAAAAAAGTTGAAAATTTCCTCTTACAATTAAAAAATGTGCACAAAAATGTATTTTCTTGTAATAGTAAAATACACTGTTTCCACACATTTTATTTTTTTTTTATGAGGCAACAATTATAATATTTTTACATTTTTTTCCTAATTGAAGTTTAGTTATATTTTATATTGTCATTCTCATTAATCTTGTGTATAATTAAATAATTAACCTGAAGTGTAAGTCAACAATATCAATATTTATTACAGTAAATAACCAAATATTTTTCTAAATTTTGTGGTAGAAAGCCCTTCCTTCTGTCACGTAAAATGTGTTCGAATGAAGAGAATGATCTCTGCACTTCACATGAGGTCACAGGGGTGTATCACAAAGAGGCTATGTTTCTCACAGAGTAATAATTAATTTTTTTTTTTCAGATTCACCTATACACACTGTTCACACCCTGAATAAACTTTAGTTCTGGATTCCTGGCTTCAATTTTTTCAATTTTCTCACAAAGTGTCTTTCCAGTTTCTCCGGGCCCTTATTGGGTGACATTAACTTCATACATCTGCAGGGCAGAAGATAGTGGCACTCCTCCTTCTTTCAGATCTATGATTGCGGCTGGTAGTTTCTAAAATAGGTTTTACGAAAGCTAATTTAACCTGTAAGCTTTTCTCATTGCATGCATTCACTGCAACTGCAACAATTGCTGCTTCATTCACATCCAAAACTTTCAGCACACTTTTTGCATCTTCTAGGTGGTCACAATAATACAATGCTGCTTCTATCCATGTTCACCAGGGAAGACGAGTATCTAGCACCACTTGAGAAAATAATTTCACTCTTAATGGAGCCTTCACGAAAACTTTTTCAAAGAAGAAATTAGGGCATTCACTTCTGGAAATTTTGCCCTGATCTCTTCTGCTAATCTCTGAAGACTGTGAGCTAGATATGTCTCATGCACTGTGTGGTGGTGGTGGTGCATATTTATATAATATATACAGGACGCCCCAAAATGCAATTGCACAAATTGGTGGGATTGTAAAGGTGTCCTAGATAAAACAGTTTGAGACAGGGAACCTATTGCCTCTTTTGCAAAATGTCGGAGTTATGTCATGTTTTCTGGATTACACACCAATGGCCATAAATTAAAAGATTGTGGATGTGGGGTCACATTTTCATTCAGAATGCCTCATTGGTATGTCAGTAATCAAAGGAATGCAGTATTGCTGCACAATCAATAAAATATTTAAAATTATTTGACTTCCAATTTTGGCAAAATTTCCTGATCTTTGAGGATATGCAAGCCACTGACAACCCTTTCGGTTGGTTGATTTCAGATTTTATGTAGTTAGCTACAGCGCTCTGTTAGCACATACTGGTAGGTGAGAATCCCCTGATTCTAAGTTTGCACCATTCTCTGTAGATTCAATTTTTTATTTTCATAATTTTCATGTTTTTCTCAGAGAGGTACACAATTTGAGCAGCACTGATTCACTTAGTTTACATTTTAGAAGTGGACAATAAACTCTCCAGTACAAATTACTTCCAAAATACTGTGAATGAAAACTATGAAGTGTTGAACATTAAATGCAGTAATTGTTTGTCAATGAACCTCCATAGATTTATGTAATAAAACAATTAGGTTTGTTGAAAACATTTATGTAATGTGTGCTTTGAAGTGTAAAAAATAAACTATCATTTTTGTGATGGAATAAAAAACTATTTGCTATTACTAGGATTCGAGCAGCAGTACTTGTGTTTTGGCTTGCTATTTTGTCATTTTAACTACTTAAGCTATTGTGGTCCTACGTGATTGTGTTTCTGAAAATCTTGTCTAATGGCTACATGTGACTACTGTGAGAACTATGAATTGCTAAACATTGTGTTCATATTGTAAAAGAATACTCATTATATGTAAGGACATAAATTGTTTCAATGGAACGAAATGGAGATCATATGACATCCTAGGCTAATCTAAGCTACAGACTTCTGAGTTCATGTGTGCTCTTTGGTGCCACATGATACCATTGCAAATGCATAAGGTACTAACAGCATAAACCTGAACAACTAAGGGCCTGTTTAACTACTTTAGGTATCACTGCAAAGGTCACAACTGTGATGTGCATTTACAAAACATGTCAATGTGTGATACACTTTATTTTAAAAATTCCTTCAGATGTTGAATTTAATTGTTACTGAAACATTTATCCATTGCACCTTCATGTTAATCATACATTACATTTATTTTATTTGTTGGTATGTATAAATCATATTGAGTAACACAACAAAATATGAATATTTTGTTATAATATGCAAACAAAGGAGACAACATAAAAATAAAGTATATATGGAGGCTTGAACCTCCAACTCTTGCAACATCTTAACCAGATGCCTTTATGCCAACCACAGTGCTAAATAATGCCAGAGCGTTGGTCCATTGCAGTTTGATCAGTGGCATGCATCCCTTAATACATTCCTTACTAACCCACTGGCCTACTATTTTTGTTTGACTGTCTGCTGCGCTTTTCAATTTCCTTGTCTGTATTTGTTTCCTCTTCTGTCGTTGAGTCCACATAAGCAGCTTTCTCTCTCAGCCACATGGTCATCTATCCATAGCTTGAAGTTATGTATATACACCTTCTTTCCTTGATTCAGTGCCTACCTTCTTTCCTGTATTAACTCATTCATTTTAATTCTTTGTTCGATTTTAAAATCCTTCTAAGGTATCTGATTTGGGATCAGATCCAATACAAATTTCTAAGCCCCATACAAATAAATGTCAATTTAAATAGAACTAATAAATAAAACAGCTTTCACTTCATCAATATCAATACTGATGTGGTATGTATGTGGTGTACATATGCACGGAGTAGAACTTACATTTTGTTACCTTCTTATTCTCGTATAACTGTTTTCTTTCAATAGATGAAGCATGGCCTTCTGGCATCTTTGATTTTCTTCATTGCATCACCATCTTCTGTATTCTTGGACTGGAGGAGAGCATTCATTCATTTGGAGGTGTCATGCACCTGATTTGCAAAAATGTTCATTTTCAGCCTCTTGCACTTACCACTATCATGCAAACTGCTGCTGTTACATTAGAAATGCTTGGTTTTTGTATTTTGCTTTGTACTGAGTGCATACAGTCTTGATTTTCCTTTGCCATTTGGACATGGCACATTTGCTGCTCAAGCTTTCAGGGCATACCTTCTGTTGGTTTTAATGTAAACCATCCCTTTTGGTGTTCACCTAGAGCTTATGCAGGGGAAACACTTTGATTATTTGTTTACACAAAACCAACTGCTTTGCTGTTTTAGGCACCAGTGATCCCACCTTTATTTACAATTCTTCTAGAACTCCCCCGCTATTACATTTATCCATTTTCTTTGCACTTATTCATACCAATTTCAGTGCAACATATTTTCACATCTACTCAATTGATAATCTCCATTGCTTCTTCACTTAGCTAGTTCACCAACTCTCTCTGTTGTATGTACTCTACCACCTGGAAATGGCTATGTTTGCTATCTCAGTACATTCTGCTGTCATATGTAGCCACCAAGCAAAAGTATATATCTTCATTCTAATCTGGCTTTTTTTTTTTAATTTCTTTTTTTTTTTTTTTTTTTTTGCAAACAAGACAATATTTCTGGATTACTTTGGCACATGATCATAATATTTTGTGTGTTTTAAATGTTATATGTAAGATTCAGAACTGTTCCCATGGTCGGTTTGGGCCACAAGTATAACACAAAAAGGTTAGCGCAATGTCTACACAATGATAGTAATTCTGTGTTGGTAATATGCCAGTTGTAGAGGTCACATATGTACACAAAGTGGCAAATTCTGAGCCTTGGTAATTTCTTTGGAACTTTTTTTTTTTTAGTGTTTAACGCCCGCTTTAACTACGTATGGCATCGTAGGCGGTGACACTGATGATACATGAATGATGGAGCACTGGTGGGATGCGATGGCGGGGGAAACTGGAGTACCCGGAGAAAACCTGCCCTAGCGCCGCTTTGTCCACCACAAATCTCACATGCGGTTGCTAGGATCGAACCCTGGCAGTCTAGGTGAGAGGCAAGTGGTCTAACCACTCGGCCACGGCGCGACCCCCTTCGGAACTGATGAGAAACAATCGACTAGAGAACTGGAGATTCATGGTTCAAATCCCGGCTGAAATATTGAATTTTTCATCCAACTCCTGTCCTACGCACAGCTTTTATGAAAACACAATCAAAGACAAAGTACCTTTAAGACCGTATTGCTGACTGATCAGATTGAATCTTGATTGCACATGCATTTGGTATTCTTCTGTGTGAGCTTTAGTTTTAATTTGCTTAAATTCCATTCATAGTGGTAATCAGGCTTAGAATTGTTGACTTTCCAAATCATTTTATAACTCTGTGTGCAGAAGCTACCAAACCTCTGCTGTTTCATTTGACCAATGCTCTTTGCAGAAATGCATGTAGTCACACTAACTTGCCTATATATCTTCTTTTCATTGGTTTGCTTTTTTTAAGGATTCATTGGACCATCTCCTGCAATAAGTTCCCTGACTTGACCCCTCCTGGGGTTCATCTTTGTTACTCCTTCATCTCTTGGATATGACTTTACTGGCAATGTTTACATTGGGGAAACTTGGTTTGTTTCATGGCTCCACACCAACACCCACTTAGTAAATAGGTTGATACATGCCAAAGTCTGCAACCTCCAGTTCAGTTCTTTGTTCAGACCTTTTAGAATTAAAGCAGCAGTTACGGAACTCATTTTCTTTTTATTTATAGCACAAAAAACACTTGGGAAGTAATGTGCGCTTAAGAGTTTTTTTTAAGATCCTGTCCACTCTGCAGCTTCTTATTTTTACTGTTGTAAATTTTAGTGTTCTAAAACATCTTTGATATGCTCAATGATAAGAGCTACAGATGCGTATTGATTACATCAGTTCTTTGAATACATTCTACAGCTTTAGGCCACTTTATAATAACCATCCTCTTGTAGAGTGAGCCCAGGATTGCCTTCACCGTCTTGCTGTTGCTGGCATATTTGTGTCCCTTATGCAGGTGCCTAGACACATTGGCCTACCTGAAATAATGTTGTTGACCACTTCCAAGGGTGAAATTACATATCCCAGGTGTTTTAGATCTTGTTATCCTTATGATGATTTTAGTGCTGTTTTAAGTCGTTCTTACATTGTTGTAGTTCTATTGCTGGTGTTCAAAGGAACAAACTTCGGAGATTATGTCCCTCTCTATCATCTGGAATATCTCCTTGTGCGAAGGTGCACAAGTGATTTTAGCCCTTTTGTGCCTCTGTGCTATTTTTTTTTTTTTTTTATTTTTTTTTTAATTTTTTATATATATATATATATATATATATATATATATATATATATATATATATATATATATATATATACATATAGGCACAGTCACTTGTGCGGTCTGCCATGCACTTGTTTTTGTTCTTTGTTGGGAACTGTTGAGACTGCAATGTGCATTGTGAGGTATTTGATACATTGCTGGCCTTTTAGTTTTGTTCTGTATTTTCTGGTAGTTTACAATTGTTATTTCTAGAAAAATTGCCTTTACATTTACCTGTGTCTAATACATTTAATTCTTAGTTTCTCAATGATTTACTCAGTGACATGTAGTAGTATCATGCATGTTGTATATCCTAAAATCCTCTGCTAATCTACCAGTTTAGAATTATCTATATCCTAAAATCCCCTGCTGATCTACCAGTTTAGAATTTATCTAAGAGCCACAAATGTCTTAATAGTAAAGGATTAGAAATAATTGAGTTGCAGTGTTGCAAACCATTGATCTGTAAAATTACTTAAAGATTGATAATTGTAAATCAAAGGTTATGGTTGAGTGTGTGGAAATAGCTATGAAAAGCATCACAGCCAGATTACTAAACATCTCCCTCCCTCTCCTTTCTGTGTAGAATGGCTTTATCATATCAAGCTAATATAATTGAGTGTCTGTAAGATGATGTAAAACAGCACAGAGCCTGCATTTAATCTTCTAAATCTGTTTGCATCTACAGAAGCCACCCAGGAAGCTGAAGTTTCAAAAAGACGACGAGATTGGGCTTTCAGTGAGAGAGATAAAATTGTGCTGGAACGAGAAAGTATTCGTACATTGTGTGACCGATTACGCAAAGAACGTGATCGTGCTGTTTCTGATCTTGCAGAAGCATTAAGGGACTCGGATGATATAAAAAAACAAAGAAATGAAGCATCAAAGGAGCTGAAAGATCTCAAGTAAGATATCTTTGTATTGCTTTCTGTATTTACTTGTATATTTTGTTAGACACACTTGAATAATTATTTGGAGTACTTTTCATCTTATTGCAGCTTTAAAGTACAGTACATATAGTATCACTTTTTGATTAGGATAACAAACATTGAATGCAGCAAAAATTCTGTATATACTTTGTCCACCTTCAAGATTTTGCCAGAAATAAATACTTTAGAATGTAGTATTTGGCAACACTGCACATTAAACTAAACTGCACTGGCTGTCCTGAAAGTCTGTGTAGCAAGCAAAAACAATATTTACCATTTGATTCAGTACACTCATAAGGGAGAAAGGGTAACGCATATGTAATGCATACATTTTAAACATTTCAAAACTTATGCTTACTGAATAATTTACAATACTTTTATTTTTTTTAATTTATTAATTAATTTATTTATTATATAAGCTATATACGAGTGAATATGACTGATGTTCAGATCTGGCTCTTTGCCAGTCATTCTCATGTTTTACAATAACTCCTTTACAATAATTCCATAATTATAATTTGTTCTCTCATTTGCAATTAGCTCTTTAACTCCATTTACTGTTGTTACCCATTATTTTTCTCTTTGTTAAAATATAGTCCCACCTTCTTTCAATCTTTATGGAACATTTCACTTATAGCAATATTTCTCTCTAACCTAAACCATTTCTTATTTATGTATTAATTTCTCCAAATTTCAGTTCCTTTGCATTAAATGTTGTGTGTGCTAGATCTTTATTTACACCATATGTAGGACCTGATTTTGTGGGATACCCATTCTTACACCTCCAGTTTCCACATTCCTCTTTTCACCCACACAATGTCCTCTTTGGTTGTCATACTGAATAATTGAAATTTGCAAATTATAACATTAAATAAGAAAAATAAATGTTCAAAACTATACATAAAAATGAAATGCCGAAATGTATGTATGCGCATCACTTCCGAACAACTGCACCAAATTGAACTTTTTTTTTTTTGTTCGTTACTGTCACAACAAGGTGTGTAGAAAAAAAAATGTTTAAAAATAGTAGGGGAAAGTTTTTAATTTCTCATAATATGCCAAGGGAATGCATTTTGGTTAATAGGCATCAGATGGCAGTGTTACCATGGTTATTTGTTACTAAATGGCCGTGTAACTGCTATATTTTCCCTCCCCATTCAATGTTATGGTAACGCACCAGTTTATTGAGACAATGACGCAACACAGCAGTGAAATTCAAACACATTCTTATGTATTAAATGTTCTTTCCTTTCTCCTATCATTTAAAATAAAGAAGCAAAGAAGCTTTCCTGGTGCTGAACATCTAGAGTAAGTACATATTTATTTGCCACTAGATGACCATAGTAGTATTTTTCCTCCGTATTCAATGTTAAGGTAACACACCAGTTTATCAAGACAATGACGGAATGCAGCAGTGAAATTCAAATATGTTTTTATGTATTAATTGTCCTTTCCCTACTCTTATTGTTTAAAATAAAGAAGTAAAGAAGCTTTCCTGGTGATGAATACCTAGAGTAAGTACTTATTTATTTGCTTCTAGATGGCCATAGCAATGTTTTTCTTCCCCATTCAATGTTAAGGTTTATCAAGTTTATCAAGGTTTATCAGTTTATCAAGACTGATGCAACACAGCAGTGAAATTCAAATACATTTTTATGTATAAACTGCTCTTTCTCTACTCCTATCGTTTAAAATAAAGAAGCAAAGAAGCTTTCCTGGCGACAAACACCTAGAATAAATACTTATTTATTTGCCGCTAGATAGCCATAGTACTGCTCAATTTTTCTTCACCATTCAATGCTAAGGGAATGCACCCTGTTATGGAGTCAATGATGCAAATTAACAGTGAAAACCAAATATATTTCTTATGTACTATCATTTCCTTGGTCACATAGTTTAAATAAAGAAATAAGCATTTTTTGTTGCAATTCTTTAAAATGTACAGGTTATAAACTATGCACATAACCAATAATCCTTCTTGGAATCAGAAAATGGCAGAGAAATGATGAGACCCATATAGTAAACCATTTTAGGTTAACTTCCTATTGCAGATGTTGGTTATTTGAGGTTATGTGGTACATGAGCTAGCTAAAGGTGATTTCATCAGAACATGAACCATCACACTAAAATTGTGAGACTCTTAATACATCAAGTAATATTTTGTGTTAAATGGATAAATTTAATTCACAAAGCTATCATCAAATAAAGACTGACGTCTCCGTGGTCGAGAGGTCAGCAAGCTGACTTCCCATCCGGGGGACCCGGGCTCGATTCCCGGCTGGGGTGGGGAATTTTTCTTTAGCCAGAATTATTCCCTATCCCCCACAGAGTCTGGAAGTTTGTATGTGAGTGTGAATGTGTGCGTGTTTGAGTAAAACAAAATGATTTAAACCAACGTAAAAAGTACCTACAGATGAGTTGTTTCAAATGGCTGTTATGACATAAAAAAAATAAAAAAAGGGGTGGAAAATGTTACAAGTAAAGGAAAGAAAGATATTCGAAAAAGCATGAATGTTACTTTGTGACTTTCTCCGTAGTATAATTCATTACCTATTTCATCATTTACCCGCCACACTGTGAAAGCACTGCCGTTATTGTTGTTATGCCAACAGCATCCCTGCTTACTCATGCTGTTAACTACATAAGTCATCCTTATGAATGCGCTAACTGTCCTTTTTGCAATACCAACACTTCTAGGGTCAGCTGAAATCTCCTGAGCCTCTTCACTGAAAACAGCATTTAAAACATTTTTTTTTTTTTTTTTTTTTTTTTTTTTTTTTTTTTTTTTTTTTTTTTGCGTTATTTCCCAACATAATCTCCAAAAAGGCTAATGCATTTGTCATATTGGTATTCTAATTTAACTAAACTAATCTATGTAGTGCGATTTATCAAGGTTCTCAAAATAGCTGTTTACTGCATCAACGACCTCCTCATTGCTGTGAAATGTTCGTCCTCCAAGAAATTTTTTTAGGTTTGGAAACAGGTGGTAGTCACTGGGTGCCAGATCTGGTGAATAGAGGAGGATTTTCATGCGATTTGAACTTAAATTCGCACATTTTTCCCATTGCAATGACTGAACGATGAGTCGGAGCATTGTTGTGATGAAACAAGGGGTTTTTTTTTTTTTTTTTTTTAAATTGGCCAAATGAGGACTTTTTCTTTTCACCTCATCACTCAAACATTGCAGTAAGTTTACCTAGTACTAGTCAGTGATACTTTTACCCTTTTCCAAGTAATCAATAAAAATAATTCCCTGTGTATCTCCAAAAACACTCGCCATAACCTTGTTAGCTGACAAAATTGTGTTTGCCTTTTATTGGAGTTAGTTCACCTGGCCCAATCCACTGTTTTGATTATGGTTTACATTCTGGAGTGTAGTGATGTATCCAAGTTTCATCCATGGTAATAAGCCATTTCAGAAATTCACTGGGATTTTTACGGTAGAGCTCCATATTCTTAACAGAAGCAGTTTTTCTTTGCAACTTTTGATCACATGTCAACAAACGCACCACCTACCTTGCACAGATCTTGTGAAAGCCCAAAATATTACCTGCACATTCTTTTGATATGTTTACAGCCTCTGCTGTCTCAAACAACTTCAATCTGAGGTCTGCCAGTACTAAACAATGAATTTTTCAATGATCTCTGGAGTTGTCACTTCTACAGGGCGTCCAGAGCGAGGCACTAGTGCTCGTATGTCCCATTTTAAACTCTTTAACCCACCTTTTAATCATTGGATATGAAGGGACAGAGTCTTTCAATGTACTGTCCATTTCCTCCTTGATTTCTTTAGGCGTTAAGCCTTTCAAATGGAAGTATTTAATCACTGCTTATTTTTCTAAATGCTCCATTTTTGTGAAAACTCTAAAGTTGCCTTGTTTAAAATGCTGTCATTAGAAAATTGTCCTGTGACTATGGATACAAGCTAGTCTAGAGTTAAATTATACAATGCTACCGTCTAACTGGCCTAGTGGCACCATATCTGTGTGTGGCCTGGCACTTAACAGCCGACCCTCGTATATGCTACATTGCACAGATCATTGCGCTTTGCAGATGCAAAGGCATTATTAGACATTGGCAATGGGAAAATTCCTGTTGTTACTTCTACTGGCCTTATTTCATTTCCACCAAATTTTTGCCACTTCACAACATCAAAGGAAGAATTAATATTGAAAGTGTTCCCAAATATTGGCATAAATTACAAAAACTATGCTTTGTTGAACAAACAAGCTATTTGAGCAGCAACTAGTAATCATGTAGATGATTTGAATATAAAAAATCAGAGTAAAATTCATGGACAAATGCATTCATTTAAGTCGATCGATTCCATTACCAATCCAAATGAAGTCATCAATTATCTAACTGAATTCCTAAATTCATTGGATTTGCCAGAATTCTGCCACACAATTTAAGGTCAAGGTTGATTCGGTGATAATTATGCTATGCAATCTCAATCAGCCGAAATTGTGCAATGGAACAAGTCTCGCTGCTAAAAAAAATTATGAAAAATTTGATTTAAGCTACTGTAATCATAGGACAGTTCAAAGGTGAGGATGTGCTTATTCCATGAACACCACTAATGCCAACCAACCAACTTTCCTTTTGAATTTATGCGTGTTCTGTTTTCGTTGCGCCTTGCATTCGCAATGACAATAAATCCCAAGGTCAATTGTTAAAAATCTGTGAAATATATCTTGGATTGCTGTGTTTTTCGCATGGGCAGTTGTGCATTGAGAGCTGGCAAAACATTGGCGCTATTTATTTTCTCTCCAGAAGGAAAATAAATCACAAGGCATTACAATAAAGTATTGTCAAATTATTTAATTATAATTTTATTTCATTGCATGGTTGTTTTGTAAACGGAAGATTTTTTCTCAGTTTTTTCATTAGGTACACCATACAAAGCTGGGGCGGGCAGCTAGTTTAAAAGAATAAGAACTTCATGTGTAAAAATCAAATGAAATGGTGACATAATTTTTTGGAAAATTTTTCTTGAAAAATTAAACTGCTTGAGTGATTAGTGTTCATATCTGTGCCCTTATATAATTTGTTGTAAAAGCAGACCATGAAACATGATTCATATATCACAGATGTTTGATATACAAATTCTATGACCTAATCTTTTGGTCATGATCAATCCTATTAGTATTAATTTAATTTTTTTTTTTCACACAAGCCATGTGTGGGACAGGAGTTGGATAGGTTGAGTCAGACTGAAAAATTCAACACCATAGCCAGGATTTGAAACATGGATCTCTCGATCTCTACCCACTTGCTCTGCCACTGAGCTACCATGGCAACATGCCAGCATAGCACTAAATTTCTCATGTTTCTGAGTTAATCACTTGGTGATCTAAAATTATTTTGAGATGTCATACTCCAATGGCGACTTACAATGTCATTAATGCTTTAAGTCCCGGGCTTCATTGTTTAGCTAACTATAATGATCAATTAGTGTTTTTTTTTTTCCTCTCTCTCCACACAAGCCATGTGTAATATTGGAATTGGATAGGTTGAGCCAGACTGAAAAATTCAATGACATAGCCAGGATTTGTCATTCTGACTCAACCTATCCAACTTTTGTACTTCACACAGCTTGTGTTTAAAATAAAATAAAATAATTAACACTAATTGATCATACTAGTTGGCTAAACTATGAAGCCCTGGACTTAAAGTACTTATGACATTGTAAGTCAACATTGGGGTATGGCATCTGAAAATAATTTGAGATCACCTTGTGGTTTACCGGTAAACATGCTAATCAGTTGAGAAATTTACTGCCATGCTGGCATATTGCCATGGTAGCTCAGTGGTAGAGCAACCGGCAAGAGGCCAGGAAATCCATTGTTCAAATCCTGGCTATGGTGTTGAATTCTTAAATCTAATTCAACCTAACCAATCTTATCAGATTTCAAAATTGCTATCATTGGAATTCTACACAAATTTGCAATGTCCATCTTTGCGGTATGGATATGGCATATCTGTGTCACACTCAGGTGTCCTATTTTTGAATTTGAGTTGGGGTGAGTTACCTGACCTGAGTTACCTGACAGTGATTTTCCTTAACCTGAGTAGACGAATGCAGGGTAACTTTAAGCTCTGCTATCTCTAGGCCCATTTAAGCATTATTTCAATCATTTTGTTTATTTCCTGATAAGACTTACCTGGCTAAAGCATGCAACCTTAGAGACAAAAAAATTATAGTTTTACTCACATTGTTTGTGAAACAATTTGGTGAAATATTTCAAACTTCTAAATTACTCTATTATTCATGTACATAGTTTAAGGTTGGTTTTTATAATCAGAAATGGAAATCAAAACAAGAATATCAAATTTAAAATGCGTGCTCTTATAATGTAAATGCTCACAATTAATGGAAAGCTGTACATGATGCTAGGAATTGGAAAGAAAACATGGCCAAGTATTTTTTAAATCTTGTGGAAGGGTATAGAACCATATTATGCTTGTTAGACTCCTCACTAGAAATTATTCATATTGACTGGGGTGAGGTGAGCAGTGGAAGAAGGTTGTGTATGCAGGAAGCTCTGTCACTGAGAAGAAAAGCAAAAAAAATAGCAATATAAATGGCAATTGGGGGCTGAACTCATAATAGGACTATATACGATATTGAAAGTAAGGAAAAGTAAAATGGAACAAAATATAATGATGTTAGTAATAAGAAATATAATAATTATGGTATTGATTGGTGGGATTAAATTAAACCCAGGACCTGATGGAATTGAAAGAATGTTAGAGAAACTATAAAGAAAACAAAATGAAATGGAAGAACACATAAGAAACAACTTGAAACATGTAGCCAGTGAAATAAAGGAGGATATTGGAAAAGAGGTGCAAGGAATAAGGAGGGAAATAGATGGAATCGAGGAAAATATGGAGAGAATAGATGAGAGGAAGAGAAGACTAAATGTGGTATTTGCAAATGTAGAGGAAAGAAGAGGTATCTGGCCAGGAGAAGAAATAAGAAAAATCCTTATGGCCAAGCTAGAAATGGAGTTGGCTGGACAGGAGATTGTAGAGGCATACCGAGTAGGTAGGCAAAGCAAAAAAAAAAAAAAAGGCCAATTATAGTTAAATTTGCTACTACTGACCTAATTTACAACATTTTAAGAAGAGCAAAATGTTAAAAGGGAGCAGTATATAGGATCTGACAGTAGCACACAGAGATGTGAAAAGGGGCTTAATTAAGAAGATGAAGGAAGCAAGATTGGAAGACAAATAAGCATTTATATGAAATCTACATCTCTGGATAGATGGAGTAGATGTAACATATGTGAGTAAGAGCAGCTTTTGGAGGAAAGAAACAGACTGGAAGGAAATGAGTCAGCATAAAAAGAAGCGAACAAAGTGAATCAACATCTGTACCAGGCAGAGAAATTGCAAAATCCAGCACGGGGGCAATGGATAGAGAAGCATCAAGACCAGCACAAAAGGCAAACATTGTAATTCCTACAGCTGAGGAAATGTCACAGTATGTGCGTGAGCCAACAGCTGTAATGAAAGAGAGAAGATATGACAACAGCAAAGACGTCACGAGATATTGCATCATTGCCAAAGAAGTTATTGTTGCCAAGGAGGGAGGAGAAGGATGCAGCACGTGCTATAGCAGAAAAGGGACAGGAGGTGCGGCATCAGTGGAGTGAAGTGTTCAGTCGAGAAGAATAGGCGGGGAAATAAAGAAATGGGCAGCGGCAGAGTCACAGTTCTGAAGAAGGGGAAACTATCATGTCGTCACCGCATAGAAGCATTCTTATGCTACAGAGAGTATGCCAAAAATCAGCGGAAGGTTACAGGCTGAGAAGTAAACAAAACTTAGAAAAGTTTAGAGCTTTTGGGGCAGAACAGGATCGCAATAACAGAAAGTAAGGTACTGGGGCTTTTAAAACTGTGTAGTTTTGTAAAACAAAATCCATACTGAAAGTTTGAAACATTTACTGGGGAAGCTAGACTATCTGGCATTGGCTGAAACTTGTTTAAAGAGGATGATATAGAAATAAAAGGCTATAACTATGTGGGGAGAAGAGGAGAAATGCTAGTAAAAAATGGAGAGTATCAGGAGTGTTGGGATTTTTCATTAAGACCACACTAAGTACAGAAATGTGGTCCAGGTCAAAAGAGGTTTTATGGGTAATAATTCAAGACAAACATATAGTTGATGGAAACATATGTCTAGGTATAGTTTATAACCTGCCAGCTACCTCACAGTTCCATAATCCTGACTTATAAAATTCTTTAGAGAAAGATATAGATATGCATAGAGATAGTATTAATGTGTGATTTTAATGTAAGAATAAGGGAAAAAGGTGTAAATATAACAGAGGGGTAAAATATAAGATATGTGTTACAAAAAAAAAAGACAGTATTAGTCACAGCAAGGACAAAACAGTGGGATAGGGGGAAGCAGAAAATTTATTGGGTTTTGTGAATTAAATGATATTGATATCTGAATGGAAGGTATGAAGCGGATGAACGGGGTGAATAAATGTTTATAAATATAGATGGTCAAAATGTAATTGACTACGTATTGTGGTCAAATAATATTAAATATATGATAACCAACTTCAGAGTTACAAACATATGTATGAGCAGTGGGCATTTTCCACTGTTTATGGGAATAAATCTGAAAGCAAAGGTAGGAGAACAGCTGGTGCAAGAATGGAAAAAATGCAACTAAAAGCATTTAAATGGAGGCAGCAACAAAGAGAGGGTTTTATACAAGATGTAAAATGAATGGTAGGACATATTCTAGAAAAAGCAATAATGGTAAATATAGGGGAAGAAAATTCCGGAAAAACTTTACAGCTACTAGAGTTACTAGTAACAAGAGCAGGGAGGGAAATGAAAGCAAGGCAAAATAGGAAGGAAATAAAAAAATAATGGGTGTTTTGATGAAGAGTGTAGGGCAGAAAGAAAGGAAGTATTCAAAGAACTTACTAGATAGAAAACAGGAGAAAATGCGGATAGAAAAAAGCTTATGATTAAGAAGTGGGGCTATAAACATCTTCAGCAGTTGAAGAGGAGAGGGTGCAGGAAAATATAGGGGAAAACAGTAAAGGAGGCTATAGAGGGGGGGGGGGGAAGTTTTGGGAAGCAGTAAGAAGGGCAAATAAGAAGGGGGAGGTGAAAAATGAAATTACACTAAATGAATGGCAGAGATATTTTGGAGAACTGATTGGGGAAAGAAAAAGAAAATTTGGTAATAAGTGGGATAGGAATAATGGAAATAACAAATGACAAATTAAACTGTCAATTCACAGTGCATGAGGTCTACCAGCAATTAAAGGGTATATAAAGAGAAGGCAGTAGGGTGTGATGGAATTCCAAGGGAATTCTGGAAGACATATGATGAATTGGGAAAGGGCTTAGAAAGGGCTAAACTTCAAGTAACCAATTCAACATAAAAAATGCATTGAAAACAGACATTAAAGACCCCATACCTGCAAACCAGAGATCAGGCATCTACAGAATTGACTGCAAGGACTGCAAATCATGTTACATTGGCCAAACAAAAAGAAGACTGGAAACAAGGCTAAAGGAACATTTCAGACATATCAAACAGAAACAAACAGATAAATCGGCAGTAGCATACCATTTTTGGACATCACATCATGAAATACAAAATGACATAAAATTGCTAAAACCTGTAAACAACCCGGCAGAACTTACAGTATGGGAGAATATTCTCATTACACGACAAAAAGACCAACTGATGAATTTTGAAATACCGCCACATGATTATGAACTTCTACTGAGAACACCAGATGGCTCCACCGTAATAGACTACAGAGCACAAATTCCAGCCATCAGTCGGACTTCAACTGAAGAAGAGGGCAATTGCCCTTGAAACATATGTTTTTGAACATAATTACATATAAGTGAGGTGAGTGTTACTATTCCAACTCATTTTCAACTATCACATTGATTAAAACTTCACTTGTCTCAAACTTCTGAGTTATTTAATTTTAATAGATAATGTGTTTGTAATAAAGGCAATAATAGATAGATATCTAATAACAAGAGAGGAAGAGTATACATGTTCTTTGCAGATTTTGAGAAGGTATTTGAGACAATAAATGAAAAGCTTTATTATGAAAATTAAGGAGAAAGGGGATGGGTACAAACTACATAAAAGAAGTGGGAAAAAATATATAATGGGCCAAAGCTCTGCATAAGATGGGGAACAAATGAAATCATGGAAATGGAGCAAACAATTGGTTTGAAACAAGGATGTAAACTAGTCCAATATTATTTAACGTATTCATAGATAATAGAATAGAACCATTACTATCTGGCAATAGCGAATAAGGAAATTCCAATAACGATTTAATGGTAGGATCTATATCATATGTCAGATTACAGAGGCCAATAAAGGAAGTTCAAAAATTTTGTGACGAATGGGCAATAAAAATAAATATAAGCAAGCCTAACATTATGGTTTTCAAAAAAAGAAATAAATTGAGTAAAGAGGAGATGTGGGCATTAAATGGGAAAAGATTAGAAGTGGTCGTAAAATTTTAATACATGGGAGTGAGGTTGAATGACAAAGGGGAATGGACGGCACATGGGAGAAAAATAGAAGCAAAAGAGGGGGCTGCAATGTCAGGATTTAGAATTTGCAAATACATGCTAGAGATGAGAACCAAGTGGCTGGAAAGAATGTATGAGAAATTAGTGGAATCAAGGATGCTTTATGCAGTGGAGATCTGGGGGGGCCACAGACATAAATAAGAAGGTGGATAATATGTATACAATGTTTTGTAAAGAAATTATTGTTTATAAAGAATTATTGAGGTTACCGAGATCAGCACCAAAAGATATTGCCATGGTAGAACTTGGGAAGACAACAAGGAATGGAATAGTAATGGAGAGAATAATAATGTTTTGGTATGAATGTTTGGTAAAAGAAGATGGAGACATTTTAAAGCTATATATGAAGCAACAAAAAATCTAGAGAGTACAAATAGTTGGTGGGTAGGGGTTGGAAAATTATGGAGAAAATAAGGAATGGGAGATATATGGAGGCTTGAAGAAAGTAATGAAAGCAATGTAGGTAAGCTAGTAAAATGCAGGGTAGTATATGCAGAAAGACAGGAGATATGGGGAAGTTTAGAAAACAACAAATCAGTACAATTTTATAAACAAATAAAGAGATTGGGGACAAGAACCATATGCAGATTGCTGTAACAGACAAGAAAAAGGAGGACTAGCTTGGATAAGAACAAGAACAATATTTCTAAGAGGGATAAAAGACAGTGAAAAAGGAACATGTGAAATGTGTGGTGAGAAAGAAAGTATAGAACATTCTTTGATAGAATGCAAGGAACTAGCAATTTGGAGAAACAAGGTTTGGGAGAAATAATGGGGAAAAATAGAGGGGAAAATTGTAGCTATAAAAATACCAACAGGGAAAGAAGAAAAGAAGATGAGAAGCATAGGTGGGTTCTGGGTGCCGTGCAAACCGAGGTAGCAAGAAGGCAATTAAAATTTATACATAGTTTAGGTAGAATAAGAAAAATGTAAAAGCTATGTTAAAGAAGTTGTACAAATAAATATTCATTCTCGTATTGGCTGTGACCTAAAAAGCTGGTACGGGTCTCTCCAGTTGCAAGTTGGAAATATCAAACCAGATGTAATTCTGGCAAAAATGATTCCTGTTTTCCTCAGGTTAATGAGCATTGATTTTTTGAGTGAAGTTTATGCACAATTCACTACTAGCTGTGGCCTAATAATAAATATAAAACTGCAAAGAAGAGAGAAAGAAAAAAAAAAAAAAGAAAAAAACTCTTGTAATTATCAAAGCTCAGCAAGTCACATTATTGTCCAATATGACCAATGATTTTTGATTGAGGAATGAGAAATAATAATGGCTCTGCATTAAGAAAATGTTCAGCCTTATCAGCGGTTGATGTTATGTAAATTGCATTATGTTGGCTGAATTGAAAGCTGTTAAAAAGGTACCATTGGCACTTGACAAATTACTGGCATCCCAAATTGCAAAATCAGCTTATCACTTTCCTGTTATGTGGTCATCAATATGAATTTCTCTTCTCATTACTGTTAAATTGTGAAGCAGCTGTTGCATATTTTGGTTTTTCATTCCGATTGACATTCCCATTTACATTGTCTAATTATTATGAATCAGACTTAGCTCCTCAGATGCCAAATATAAAAGTATTTCTTGGTAGAATATTTACCCTGCAGTCTCTCCTAATTTCTCTCTAGTGTAAATTTGAATTGCTGTTGCCCACTGGAAACCCTAAACATTGTTACATCAATCATAATTACTTAATTCATTAAAGGACTGAAACACACTAGGATTATCACACATGGTACACCATAAAAATGAAGATTCTATGATAACTTCATTAGTAATTGTAAAATATGTTGGATGCACTTATAATTATACACAGAAAGAATTGATTGCTCTTTTGAACTGCGCTTACTTTAAGGGTACATTTTACTAAATCATTGAAACAATTACATAAACATCATGTATGAACCTATTTTTAATGTCAATTTTTATTTATATTTTATTTTTATTTGTTTGTTTATTCATTCATTTATGCAGGTGAGTATGTCTAGTGTTCAGCCAAAGCTCTTACCAGTCATACTTATATTTTCAATAATTTCTTAATTCTAGTTTATTACAACATTTATGCCCGTTGTTTGACTCTATTTACTGTCCATACCATTATTTTTCACTTTATATAAGAATTAGCCAATATTTTTACTGTCTTTTTTAAACATTTCAACTACAGCCATATTTCTATCATAAACTGTTTCTTATTAATTTATTTTTTCTCTAATCTTCAGTCCCTTTAAATTTAAATGTATGTTCCATGTCTTCATTTCTGCCACATATAGGACATTTATTTGTGGAATAGCCTTCCTTAAACCTTTTTACCTCCATACTCCTGCTTTCACTCATGTAGTACCTTCTCACTCTTTGTCACATCTATGTACTTTTCCCTTCCCCATGAGTCTTTCGTTGGTATATAGAAAACTAAAGATCTCTCTTCAGGTTTCTCACTAAATATGTTTTGTATTTCTATGTCCTCAAAACTTTTCCTTCCCAATTTCTAGAAATTTTTCACATTTATTTTCTCTTCTCCACATTTCCTCTACCCACTACTTTGCTAGTTATTTCTGAGACGGTCTTCCCATCCCTTGTTCTTTAAACTTACCTCTTGATATATTAAACACTGTTTTAACAAATTCCTTTCTTCCAAGTTCAATATTCTACACTAAAATTTCAATGCCCTTTCCATAATCTTTCCCTCACTTGCCACTCTACACAGTTCTATTTGTGATACCTGCTAATGGTTGCATTTGGTAACCCAAGCATTTCTTTACAGAATTTCTTATGCAAATTTATTTATGACCTCCCATCCTCCTCCTAATCCCCATACTTATATACCATATAGCATTTTTGCCTCGACCACCATATTGTATATATTTTCTAACCATCTAATATTTATATGGGTAATTTATATTTGCTACATCTGATAGCTGATAAAACTCCTCTTCCTTTTTCCAATGCACACCTCTTTTGTTTTTCCCAATTACCACCACTGTCTATTTTAACTCCTAGATAAATGCCGTCTATCACCACCTTATACCCTTTTTTATTTTCATTCTTTTATTTCTTATATTTGCTCAATTACCCTCTTTTTTGAACACTATGATCTGCTTCTTGTCCTGGTTCATTTTTAAGCTCCATTCTGTACATTAAGTATTTAATGCTTGCAAGAATTGTTTTAAGCAATTCACTGTAATTTCACCTACCTTTAGATCATCCACAATAGGTAATCCTGGAATCTGGATATTATTAATTATTGACATAGTGTTATTATTCCTCTCAATTTCCATTAATACATCACTTATATATAAATTAAATAGAACTGGACTTAACTTACATCCTTGCCTAAGGCCTTTCTCTTGTTACAACCCCTTCCTTTACCCTTACATAAAAGGTATTCTCCTTATATAATGCTCTAAGTGTGTGTACCATTTGTTTACTCTCTCTTTTGCTCAACCATTTATGCCATAACAATTGTAGCTGTATCAAATGTTTCCTCTAGATTCACAAAAACCATGTATAACTTTCCTCTCGTGTCTCTTTAAGTATTTATGTACCAATATTTTATAATAAATAAATTATCAACTGCTCTCCTTCCTCTTCTAAAGCCCATTTGAAATTCTGAGAGAATATTACAATCTGCAACCCATGTTTGTATCCTACTTGCCATAATACCAGTAAAATTTTGCCTACATTTGATAGTAATGTAAGGTTGCTATAGTTGTTTGGTTTGTCAATACTACTCTTGCCTTTGTATTTTGGATGTATGATTGCTTTCCTCTGCTTTTCTGGTATAAAGCCCTTCACTTTAAAATATTGTATTAAATAAATCTACTAGAACCTTAACTCTATTTATTTTAGTGCACCTACAGGCAACTCTGTTGGGAGGTGCACTGTTGCTTTATTTCTCTTCATTAATTTAACCTGCTGTATTACTTCTTCATTTTTTATTTCACCATTCGGCTTACCTGCATAGTAATTACCTATTTCCCAAATTCCTATTCTCATTTTTCCTCTTCTTCGCCCATACAATTCTTTAAAATATTCCATCCATACTCCTGATTGCATATTGGCTTTTGCTACATATTTACTATACATTGATTCTATAACCTTCCATATCTCATTTACATTATTTTCATTTGGGAGCCATATCAAACTACTTTAATGTTTTTTCCTCCAACTTATTTTCTTCTGTTCTAGCAATGAATTATATAAATCCCTCTCTTGCATGTACTCTTCCTTTAATTCTATGTTTCCTAATTCCCTCCACTTTATGAGCTACTGTTTGACTTGTCTTTTAGTTACTTTACATTCCTCACAAACTAGCCCTCATCTCATTTGTAGACCCTCTTTTTCATCATTATTTCCTCCCCAGCTCTTGCCATAATGATATTTAGAATATTCATAGCATTTTCAATTTCTTGTTCTTTTGTCAAAACTTATTCCACACTGCCATAATTAGAATTTAGTGTCTGCCTAATTTTATTACAATACTCTCCCTTCCATTTATACCTACTGTATTCTTTTATGTTACACTTTCCCTCTTTTAGATTATAAACCATTTGCTCCATGTGTATTTTTATGTCCACTATCAATGGATAATGTCCACAATTAGAACTTAAATTTAGTACCTAAAAATTGCTTAAAATGTACTCCATCTTAATTGGCCATAATACAAAGTCACATTTTGCCCATTATTACTAACAAACGCGTAATCCCTATTCACATCTTCTCTCTATTTCCCATTCAGAATGTCAAAGGTATCAATTCACAGAATTCTATAAATTTCTCATAGCTTTATCAAACATCTTATTTTTGTTAAATATAATCTTTTTCCTCAGTACTCATCCAGCTATTCTCTTCACTTACATCATTTTCTCCAATCCTAATGATAAAATCACCTCGGGATTTACACATTCCTCCTTTAAATTTTCTATATCTACATCTAGATGTTTAAGGAGGTCTGGATTGTGAAAGCGCGAGGGAAAAGGGGATCGAATAATTTTCGTATACATATCACATTTTTGTTTATTTTTTTTATCCTCTAATACAACCCATAGTATGTCTTTCCTCCTCTACCAAGTTTCTTTAGCTCCTTTACTTAGCGTCTTCCTTATAAGAAAAACTATACTTCCTGATGCCCTCCCCTTTCTTGCTGCCTTATCCCCTTTTATCCCCACGTACTGCCTTATCCCCTTTTATCCCCACATATTCCTTTACATAAATGTGGTCCTGTTTTAACCATGTTTCCACTACCGCAAATTAGTCAAATTTTGTCAATTACTGATTTAAACTTCCCATGTATATTTTGTTTTTACTCCCTCACAATTCCAGAACCCAAGTCTTCTTAGATTTTCTCTTCTCCATTGCGAGCTTGATCTAAATCTAAATGTTTCTAGTGTTTTTAACTGCTTAATTGTATCCTTGCTCTTGAAGAAGATGGTTTATTTCTGTACAAAACTAAAATACTGCCATGTTTGGATGCTACAATGCTGTCTTCTTCCCCTTCTGTGTTCTCCCTACTACTCTGTTGCAATACCTTCTTTCTCTTCAACACCAAATTATGTGCTGCATTACTTCCCCTCTTCTCTATGACACACTTTCCCTGGTGATGCTCTACCTGGCTCCTCCTCCTGTTGTCACAGTCACTGCTTCCTCTTGTTGATGTCAGCTGTTGCTTCTCTCCTATGGGTACTGGATGACATCTTATTTGCATTTGCTGTTCTCGCCTCCATGCTGACAGGTGAATTTTGGTTTGAACATACTCTTTCTCTGTCATCGCCGATGTCCATTCCTTTTTGCTTGGATTTTGGTCTTGCTTCCTAAAATTGGCACTAGCATTTGCTGGGTAATTTCCACTGTGCTAAATCGATCCTTCCTTAGCTCCTTTTTTTCAAGATACAATATTCTTTCTCCTTTGATCCACAACTGAAAATTTCTAATGTAAGCTCTGCTTCCTGGTGTCTTGCTTCTTTCATTTTGTGTACTAAATTTCTTTGTGGAACTCTCTTCTTTGGTGATAAATCTTTATTGATGAAAATATCTGTTCCCTTTAATTTAAATAAAATTTAATACACTTTGAAAGAAACTACTATAGCATTAGTTTGAAGTTTTATAGATGTTAATACCTTTAACCCAGTACACAATGATTGGTAATTCTTAGTCTAGTTAATGCAAAGGTTTCATTAGGAGTTTCTATATAGCATATCTCTAAATTATACCAAAATGTTTGGGAAAGTTTGTTAACCTTGTTTGAAGCATATTTTGTTAAAGAATTTGTGGGCTATGGTGCTGATATGAGCTATAGATCTAGGTGTGAGGGAGAGATGGGGAGTGAGCAACAGGGAGGGAGAGAGATAGAGGCAAAAGGAGAGAGAGAGGGGAGCTATTTGAACTGCAAGCAGACAAGCAGATGGAGATGAACAAGGGGAGGTGAAGAACAACATGACTTCCAAACCAAGATGTATGCATTAAAGAGAATGCAGGGGGAAGAGGTTAACCAGATGGGATGAGCTACATGAGGAGTCAATGCGACTAGCAGATATTATTTAAATTAAAATGGAGTCAGAACGTTAGTGCTATAAATGAAAGCGGGGTATTTAATAATTTATTTCATTTCATATATTTTATTACTTTATGGTGTAAAATATCCCACATTTCATTCTGTTTAAAGATTTGGGTTTGAAAAATGCATATGTCCATTCAGTACGTTGCTATTGGTAACCACAGAGTTATAGTCATAGTGCTGTATACAGTAGGTGCTTGTTTGCATGGCCATGTCACAGGGCTAGGTGGTCAAGTGAAGATAAGTAGAAGCTTCAGCTGAGAATGTATTGGGACTGAAAAGTATGATCAGATTTTCTTTTATGAAAAATATGTCTTTTGAGTTATTTTAATGTTTCTGTATGGGCCAAAATTTGTAAAAAAGTTATATTTTATTCAGTATCTTAATGCTCTTAGTGCCAATCATGATCTAATTGTGATCCAAAAATTGTGCGAGAATTGCCAGTATCAATGTAATCGTGATGCTATTTTCAAATGTTTTAGCTCTTATCAGTTGTAAAGTCTTATTTTCTTTGTCATAACAACAGAGAAAGGTTTTTCGGAGCATTCCTAGTCCTTATCTTTACATTTCAAAGTGGTAAATAGCTCCAAATTTAATTTCTCTAGCTGCATTTGTTTATGTTGATTGAAAAATAGTGTTGTCTAGCAAAAAAACCAAAGAGGAAATAAGAGTTGCAGTTTGCTATGTATTAGAAGAAAGTGAGAGTGATTTTGAATTTCTTTAAAATTGTTTTAAAAACATTTTTAAAAAATTTTAATTCTTTTTTTTATTTTTGTGGTGTCTGTTATCCAGAGAAGATTAATGTCAAGTAACATTAAGCTCTATGGACACTGAGTTCATTTTAGCATCATTTCACCCATTTCATGTATCGTCCAATATGATCAGCTAAGTAAAGAAGAAGAAGAGCAAACTTGGACAGATGCATTACAGAAGGCATGCAGTAATGCTAGGAACCTTAAAAGAATTTATCAAAGATCAATAATTGTGGGCAAAGAGAGAAAAAGCTTGAATAAATACAGAGTAGGGAAAGTGAAACATAATGTTTTTAAGATACCAGAAAAATTTGTTGAAAATGATTTAGAAACCAACATATGCGGAATGCTCTCTAAGATAATAATGTATAAAATAACAACAACAAATCTTTAAATACTCTGCAAAAGGATATGGAGAAATGACAACTTGGCAAATGTCAGCCAATTTTCTTTTAGATAAGCTGCTATCTCAGGATAGCATACACACAAAAAAGAATTGAACAAATACGTTGCACAGAAACAATAGATTAATTTTTGCCATTGACATTTCTGAAATTAAGACTTGTTATAAAAAATAACAAAACTAAAAAGGAAGAAAGCAGCAGGGCTTGGTGGCATAATTATAAGTAGGCCTGGAAGATAAAATTGCTCTACATATATTGTAACTTTTCAATGATTATATATGTAAAGGTTTATTTCCTTATTGCTGAAAATAGGCTAAAGTAATTATTTTGAAGAAAAGGACTAAAAAGAGGCCAAAATCCAGCTGACCAATTAGTTTGTTGAATACTTTAAAAAAAAATTTGTTGGATTTCTGACAGGTATGAATGATAATCAGGACGGTTTTAGGAAAAGGAAGTTGCAGAAGACACAATATATTGTGTAATGTAAGCTGTTAAGACAGCAAATTCTAAATATCTAATTGGAATTCTAATTGATATTTCCAGTGCATTTGACAATTACGCTGGCCAGTATTATTTAAAAAATTATGGTATAAAGGATTCTGAAAATTACTGTATGCCATTTTAAAAGGTTATTGTAAAGTTAGAAGGGTCCTTATAAAGGGAATAGATCATATAATTTACAGATATGTTAACAAGACCTGTCTGCATCCTTTTGGAACACTGTTTTAGAAACATTTTTAGATGAACTAATTACTGATGTAAACATTAAAAATATCGTAGCATATTCTGATGATGTATCATTTTGAATAAAAGGAAACAGTAGAAATAAAATAGAAAACAGAGCAAATAACTTCACAAATAAACTAAATAATTGGTGCAGTAATACTAACCTACAGTTAGCCCCACATAAATTAGGATACACGGTCGTGAAAGGTAACCTTAAGAAAGATCTATGTATTAAATATGATTGCCAAAACATTAGATGCCAAAAAAGAAGGTAAGTATTTAGGTATTTATTTAGATGAACATTTAAATTTTAGAAAACATGCTGAATACTGTAACAAAACGCTTCATTGCTTCAAACTTGATTGCAAAAATTGCCTTTATCCCTTGCAACAATTCTGCAGTTCCTGTCTTGTTGCTTAGATGCAAGCATTGCACACTGGACTGACAGTCCAAACTGACCTGCCAAGAATGAGGCTCTGCCTTTCATAGTTTTTATGAAGTGGCCAGAAAAGATGAACATTCTAGCAAGTGTCCATTGTGCCAGGGTGCAGCTTTCCAAGGCTTTGAGTTACTGCTGCTGTGCATCATGTATTAAATTTATAGCCCCTGCCACAATGATTGAGGCTATGTAAAGGAAGCTGACTGAACATGTTCAACAATCAGCTATAAACTTTCATGAGAAAATTTCTAAAACATGTGTAATGATTTTGGGTCAGCAAGGCATAATCAGACTGCACCCACCTCAGGGCTGTTTGCCCTGGCAAGCACCATCTTTGCAGGCTAGACAATCCAAGTGTACCAACAGCTTCTTAGGGGCAGCCTCTTGATGCAGTAAATATTTATTTATCCTCTTTATCACAAGGTATGGGCCTTACCATATTTGGGACAGAGTTCCTTAGTCTGATTGGGATGATATAGGAACACCATATCACCCTGCTGGAAACCTTGGCTGTTGGCCTATCAGCCATACTGGGTCTTCAACTTGTTGCTCACTACCTGGATGTGTTGACGGATCATCTCATGCATGTCATGAAGTTGATGTATGAGGTTTTCAGTGTAGTCAACTGCTAATGGTTCTGCTCCAGAGGACTCCCAAACATCAGGTTACATAGAAGACACAGCTCCATGCCAAAGAACAAACTGGTTGCTGTCAACCTGGTGGTATCATGGGTAAAGAGTGGTAGGACAGCATGAAAAGTGGCACCTTGACATCCCAGTTCTCTGCTGATTGGCCACAACCTTCCTCAAATGTTCTAGATTCCTGATATACCATCAACTATACTGCCTGTATTGTGCATGTGCTATGCACTCCAAGTTCCTCCATTGTTTCCTCATCAAGTTGGTGCTCTGATTGCTGTGTAACTCCAATGGTACCATATAACGACAAAGTAATTCTTCTACAAGGCTGTTAGTAATGGTGTACATCTCCAGCCACTTAGTGAAGTACTTCATGATGACCAACAGATACTTCTTGCCCCTGTCTGACAGAAGGAATGGCCAGCTACATCAATGGCTATGGGTCAGAGGGGTACTCCCATGTTATACTCGTGCATGCAAACCCAGCTTCTCATCTGTAGGCTGCGATTTGCTGCATACACATGACATTGGGAGAACCACCTCTCAGAATCTACCCATCGCCTCAATCAGTAGTACCATTGTCGAAGCTTGTTGATAGTTTATTTGGGTCCCAGATGTACTCCTTTCTGGATCTTCCCATAAGGGGGCTCCCATATTCTAAACAGTACATCTTCAGTGAGTCCTGTTGAGCCTAGGTAGGACTTGAACAAATTACTCCTGGATGTGTTGTCTTCACTGCCTTTCACTTTTTGTAGGAGTGCCCTCGAGTTGATGACCGCCATCTGCTCGCTCCTCAGACCTGCACTAACACATCTAGCTGTAGGCACTGCTGAAATCACACAGACAGCTGCGGAACATTCTTTAGCTTCAACCTTAATGCAGTGGCATCCCTCCTCTGAGCATGAACGTCTGGACATGGCATCCACATTGGAGTGGTTCCTTCCCTTCTGAGATTCTGATGTGAAGTACTACTGGAGCCTCTGGATCAAAAGAACTGTCTGGGCCTCCAGGTTCTGGAAAGTAACAGCCAGGTTAGGGCAGAGGTGTTAGTTTCAGGTAGAATGGCTGACCATACAGATATTTTTGGAAGTGCTACAGTGCCTTACTGCTGCCAGGAGCTCTCATCAGGTAACACAGTAGTTCCTTTCTGCCTTGGAGAGTGCCTTGCTCTAGTAGGGTATTACCTGCTCCTGCCAATCCTAGACTGGGGATAGAATGCTGGTGTTGGTGTCCACAATAAAGTTGCTACCAGGAAATTCTAAGATAGGCGCCTTGCAGAGTGCTGATTTAAGAGTTTGAAGCATGCTTTCTGCCTTTTCAGACCACATATAAGATCAGTGCTCTTCTGTCAGCTGAGTGACAGTTTTTTGCAGTATCTTAGTCAGATTCTCTAGATGGTCTTTAAAGTTGTTACCCACAATGATGGTGGCATCCAGATATAGCATGCAGGTGCTGTAAGTCAACCCTCTCATCACTGATTCCATGAGGTGCTGGAAGGTGAGATGTCAGAGGCCAGAAAGCATAACCATAAATTGGTAATGCTCATGGCCAGTCTAGAATGTGGTCTTCTTCTTGTCTCTGGGGTCTACTTGCCAGTATCTCGATTTCATATCAAAGTCGAGAACCACTGGGCACCAGCAAGTGTGTAATGGGAAACAGCCCTACCTTGTAATGGCATTTACATTCCTATAGTCCATGCAGAAGCATAACTTACCATTCTTCTTCTTCTTCTTCATCAAGAACACAGGGGAGCACTAAGGGCTGTCGGACTCTTCAGTGATTCCCCTAAATGTCATGTTTCCAGCATGTTTTGTACCTCCACCTTTTTTGTCAGAAGAACATGTCTTGGTAGTTGCCAGATAGGTCAGGTGTCTCCAATGTCGATATTGTTGAGTAGTTGGTGAGTATGGCTGTAATCACTATTCCCTTGGCTGAAGACAGACTGGTATTTTCCTGGACCATTGGCCCTCCAGGTATGCCTTCACCTTGCTACTTGTGGGCACAACTACATCATTCCTCAGGATCATCCTGCAGATCCCCAGATGACCGTATGGGCTCCAAAGCAACATTTATCTTGGCTGAGTTAGAAGATCTTCCAGTTGACATTGACCACCATCACATGCCTGCTGAAGGCATCCTGTCCTAGTGTTATATCCTCAGCCACTCTTGTGACAAATACCCACAGCCTCACAGTGCTCTGTCTCAGTGTCAACTCCTGCATGGCCTCCTTTTGCACAGGTAGGATGTCACTCAATGCAGTAGGACTGATTGGGTGTTTGTTTCGGCAAGCCCATTGCCATTCAGGTCTAATGTGTTGACTAATATTCAGCACAACTTTTCTTGTATCCAGCTAACTGCAATGAGGCTGCTGTCCATTCTTTTGCCCAAGGTATGTAGCATCATTTGGGGTACTGGCAATGATGTCTCCGATGTGCTCCTCTGTTGCTTTGTGTGTGCTGGTGAGCAGCTTTCTCACCAGAAGCCCTGGCTCACCACACCCCCAGCATACTGTTTGAAGGTCATCATTGTCACCACTGGGTTGTTTCTCTCTCCTGATTGTAGTAAATACTCCTAGTTATTAAGGTGGGCTGTTGTTATCTTGGCCGCCTGCATCTTAGTGTTGCTGTTCATGTCTCTTGGAATATCTTGTAGTCACTGAGCATCAGGCACTGATGTATCTAAGCATTTTGCACCCCTTTAATGAAGGCGTATGTAGCTTTCTGGGACATGTAACTATATGGTAGGTTCACCAGAGCTTTTTTCATCACCTGTTTAATCACCTGGGCAAACTCCTGCATTGTCTCCCCTATAAACTGACTGCAGTAAGTTGCAGAGATGGCACCTGAAGCAGTTCTTGAGTGTCTTTCAAATGTCTCCAGGGATTGCTGATATCAAGATCACAATCAATACTTCCGCCTGTCCCTGGAGGCTTGTTACTAGTTGTAGCTTCCTCTTCTGCTAAACATTGGTTGTGGGTAGCGATGGTGGTGAATTGTTAGCAGAAAACTTTGAAAGTGGATGCTCCGTCATACTTGTGTTGCTACTAGCCATCCTGGACCTGGGATAAAATGCCTCCAATGCTCTGGCATCAGTGTCCACAATGAAGTCACTAGCAGGTTGTGAAAGTCTTAAAATGGGTGCTCTGCAGAGTGCTGACTTAAGTGCCTGGAACACACTCTCCTCTTCTGACTACATGTAAAGATGGTGTTCTTCTGTTAGATCTGTGAGGGGTTTTGTGGTGTTAGAGAAACCTCTGAGGAACTGGCGGTAGTATCGTAGGCCCAGAAAACTTCATGGCTCTCATTTGTCTTTCGGGCAAGGCCAATATTTCACTGGCTGAGCCTTCTCGGGGTGCTTGGCCTTCCCAGATGGTGAAGACTATATGACCCAAATGGTTCATCTCCTTGCAGAAGAGGTGTCACTTGAAGTTCAACTTCAAATTTAGCTGCCTGCAGCCTTTGCGGCATCCTGGTCTTGTTCTCGAGATGGTCTTATAAATTGTCTAAGACGATATCCAGATATAGCAGGCAGGCATCACATATCAACCCTTTCATCACTGATTTTATGAGGTACTGGAAGGATCCTGGCTTGCTGCAGAGGTTAAAGAGCATAACAGTAAATTCCCAAAGTCCTTGTCCTTTTGAGAGTGCAGTCTTCTCCTTATCTCGTGTACTGGCCACTTGCCAGCATCTTGATTTCAATTCAAAACTTGAGAACCACAGGGCACATACAATCAATCTGGGATAAGGGAAGCAGTCCTTTCTGATAATGACATTCAACTTCCTGTAGTCCACACAGAAGCACAACTTGCCATTCTTCATCTTCACCAAGACTACAGTGGAGTACCAAGGTCCGTCAGACTCTTCAGTGGTTACCCTAAATCTCATGTCCTCCAGCATATCCTGTGCATCCACCTGTTATACCATAGGAACACGTCTTGATGGTTGCTGCATAGGTCAGGTATCTTTGGTGTTGCTGTTGTGGAGCACTTGGTGGGAGTGGCTGCTGTTCGCTTGGTTGAAGGCACACTGGTGTTGTGTCAGTAAATGCTGGATGCTCTTCATTTTTGAGGAGGTGAGATCATCAACCACCCTCTTCAGCAACTCTTTCAGCCAAAAAAAGTGCCAAAAAAGTGATGGCACTTTGGGACATAAGGTCTACCGCAAATCCACACACACTAATCGCTATCTCCATAAAAATTCCAATCATCATCCGAGACAAAAGAGAGCCATGATAAAAACATTAGTGGACAGAGCAACCAGAGTATGTGAGCCACAACATCTTCGCCAGGAACTACAGCTCTTAGAACAGGCCCTACATGGTAATGGGTACTCAAAAAACGAATTAAGAAGAGCCTTACCTCCAAAAATACAGCCTAAAACACAAACACAGCAACAAAATCCCAAAAACAAAGGAGTGGTTTATCTCCCTTTCTTTAAACGCATCACAGACCGAATTTCCAAGGTGCTCAACACCCACAATATAGACACTATTTTCAAACCAACAAAACAAATACGCAGTTTCCTTTGCTCAGCCAAAGATCCCAGAGACCCATTTGCATCGGCAGGCGTGTATCGGATCCCCTGTTCATGTGGCGCAGTTTACGTGGGGACCACACAACGAAGCATCAACACCAGACTTGCAGAACATCGTAGACATTGCCGTTTGGGTCAACCAGAAAAATCTGCGGTAGCACTGCATGCTCTAGAAGCAGAAGGAGAACATGTGATCCGTTACGACGAAACTGACATCCTCTCCTCCACTACTCATTACTACACACGTTTGCACCATGAAGCAATTGAGATCTATAAACACACCAACAATTTCAATAAGAAAGAAGAAACATTCAGACTAAATAAAACTTGGCACCCAGCCTTACAGAACAGACCAAACAAGAAAGCACGTACACCAATCAGACACAACACGGATGCAGGGGACCGCAATCTGGACCAATCAGGTCATGCGAGGGCGTACCTCCCACACTATATAAACCGAGCGCTCCAGACAACGTACCAGTCGCTACTGAGAGACCATGGAGATGTACACGCCACTGATGATGCCTGCCGCAGACGCAGGCGAAACGTCTGGGGAACGAGGGGAGAAGCCCAGTGGACCACGGCCTAGAAGCCCAGTTTTGTTTTCTATAAGTGATTCTAGCTCACACTTCCGTAACTCCATTCCAACCTGGATGTCCTGATTGGTGTCCATTGGATTTAGTAGTCTCAATGGGCACTTTCTTCTGACAAGGCAGTACTGCCCAAGCAATGCTCTGCTCAGTGGTGTCTCCTAGTTCATACCAAGGTTTCTAGATGTAGACCCTGAACCCTCCAGGTGCGCCTTCATCTCCACCATGCTTATTGCGGGCAAAAGTATATGGTACCTTAGGATCACCCTGCTGATCCTTGGATATTCGTGCATGCACTAGAGCAGCACCTTGTATTAGCTGAGTCACAAGATCTTTGTTGACCATTGCCTTATAGCTCTGAGGGCATCTGGTCTCAGTATCACATTCTTGGCCATCCTTATGACAAATACTCACAGGCTCACAGTGCTGTGTACCAATGCAAACTCAAGCAGGGCTTCCTTCTCCACAGGTAAGTTGTTGCCTAGCATGCCACTCTTTGGTGGGGCCGACTGGGTGTTTGTGTTGGCAAGCCCTTTGCCATGTCAGGTTTGATAACAGTCAAGGCTGCATGCGAGGGTCGGCTGATAAGTCCCAGGCCTTGCACATATATGGTGCCACTAGGCCAGTTAGATGGTAGCATTGTATAGTTCAACTCTAGACTAGCTTGTATTCATGGTTACAGGTCAATAGCATGTTTAGTTTTTGAACGATAGCATTTTAAACAAGACAACTTTAGAGTTTCCACAAAAATGGAGGATTTGGATAAACGAACAGTGATTAAATACTTCCATTTGAAAGGCTTAACTCCTAAAGAAATCAAGGAGGAAATGAACAGTACATTGAAAGTCTCTGCCGTTCATATTCAATAGTTTAAAATGGGACGTACGAGCACTAGTGATGAGCCTCGCTCTGGATGCCCTATAGAAGTGACAACTCCTGAGATCATTGAAAAAACTCATTGTTTAGTACTGGAAGACTGCAGATTAAAGTTATTTGAGATAGCAGAGGCTGTAAACATATCAAAAGAACGTGCAGGTAATATTTTAAGTAGTGTTTTGGGCTTTCACAAGGTGTGTGCAACATGGGTGCTGCATTTGTTGATACCTGATCAAAAGTTGCAAAGAAAAACTGTTTCTGTTAAGAATGTGTAGCTCTACTGTAAAATCCCAGGTAATCTTTGAGACTGCTTATTACCATGGATGAAACTTGGATACATCACTATACTTCAGAAAGTAAATCAGTCAAAACAGTAGATTGCGCAGGTGAACCTACTCCAAAAAATGCAGTCAGTTTTGTCAGCTAACAAGGTTATAGCAAGTGTTTTCTGGGATGTACAGGGAGTTATTTTTATTGATTACTTGGAAAAGGGTGAAAATGTCACTAGTGACTACCATGCAAGCTTACTGCAACGTTTGAGCGATGAAGTGAAAAGAAAAAGACCTCATTTATTTGAAAAAAAAAACTTGTTTCATCACGACAATGCTCTGGCCCATCATTCAGTCATTGCAATGGGAAAAATGTGCGAGAATTAAAGTTTGAATTGCCTAAACATCCACCCTATTCGCCAGATCTAGCACCCAGTGACTACCACCTGTTCCCAAACCTCAAAACATTTCCTGGAGGGCGAAGATTTCATAGCAACGAAGTCATTGATGCGATAAACAGATATTTTGAGGACATTAATAAATCGCACTACAGAGATGGTTTAATTAAATTAGAACACCAATATGACAAATGTATTAGCCTTTCTGGAGATTATGCTAAATAATAACGCAAAAACAAATTTCATTGCTGTTTTCATTAAGAGGCCCAGGACTTATCAGCCAACCCTAGTATGTGCCTACCAATATCTAGCACAGCCTTTCTTGTATCCAGCCATCTGCGATGAGGCTGTTGTCCATTTTTCTTCCCAAGTCTTGTAGTGTCGCTCAAGGCAGTGGTGAAGATGGCTTCAGTGTGACCTTCGCCATTACAGTCCTTACTCTTCTTCCACCTGCTGGTTAGCTGGGCATAGACAGTCCTTCACTAGGTGAAACAACTCTTCACATCCCCAGCACGCAGCACAAAAAGGTCGTCATCTCTGGGTTGTGTCTCTCTCCCTGTCTTCAACGTAGCTTTCTTGGCTGCCTCCATTCTCAGTGCTGCCGTAAATGCCTCATTGATTGTGTTGTAGTTGCTGAGCATTAGATGCTGTCTTCAAAGACCCTGTTAACGAAATTGTGGGCAGCTTTCTGGGACACACAATTAGGTGGTAGGTTCTTCAGGGCTTTGTTCACCAGCTGCTTAATCACTAGAGGAAATTCCTGCAATGTCTACCCTGGCTGTTGCAGCCCAACTTAAGTGGAATGTAGTAAGCTGCAGCCAAGTTATGGTTCCCAAGCTGGTTCTCAAGGGTCCCCAGATCTCTCCGGATCACAATCATCGGAATCACATTCTGGACCTCGGAAAGCCATCCTTGGAGGCTTGCTACCAGTTGTGTGTCTTCCTCCTATGCTGACCAACATTTGTGTGTGGCAATGGTGGCAAATTGTTGATGGAAGACATAAGGATGTTCCAACATACTTGGGTGGCTTGATGAAGCAGATGATGTTTTGTATCCTGACATCTTGACCCTAAACTCATTAAGTCTTCTGCCAAGCATTTTTTGTACCATGGCTTTGTTCCTTGGTACTGCCATTGGTACTTCCTTCCAGGGCAATAAGTCATTCCCAGATATCTTCCAGGCATTGGTCCTGGTCTTTCACTATTGCACCAGTCTTCCACTTTTTCACCAATTTTTTCCATGTCCTCCTTTATTCCGGCCAGTTGTTTGATAGTTCTATCTTCATCATGATCATTTTGGTCTTACTTTTTGCTTGAATCCTCTCTGTTGCCAATATAATTTCTTCTATTCCTGATTTCATTTTCTTTTCCATCTTCCCAATGTTGGATTCCATCTTCTCCTCCATCTCCACTGTGGTTTCCATGCCAGATTTCATTTGTCTCTTCACTTCCTCCATAGTGGTTTCCATTTCCGTCTAACTTCTTTATTTCGTCCAGTAGAGTTATCTTCTCCATCTTGGCATTAAATCCCACTCCTGACACTAAAGTGTCAAAATTCTTTATTACTTAAAAGTTAATTACAAAATAGTTATCTTTATTCTGATGCTGTTGCAACAACTCTGCAGTATAATTTTTTCTCATCACTTTGATGCAACTGCTGCATTCTATGAACTCACAGTCAAAACTGTCTTGCCTGCCATGCAGTCTTCCCTATTATAGGTTGATGATGTGGCCAGAAATTTCCAGAAAAAGCAAACATTTCAGCACATGTACAGTACCCTCCATAAGTTTGAAAACACATACTGTATATTACAATGGAGCAAGATGGGAGTGTCATTGGTTAGAATACGAATAGTATGCTCAAATAATGATAAAAAATGAAAGTATTTTGCACAGATAATTATTGTACATATACATACATTCACACTGACCTTACCTATCGAAGCAGTTCTACTTAACACACCAGGTACTGCCATTAGATGGCACGAATGTTTAAAGGTGTGTTGTTTATTATTCTGTTCAGTTGTAGTTCTGTTTGTATGAAGGTAGGAGATGCAGCAAAAGAAGGTAACAGGCTGCTCGGTTCTTCTAGATGAATGATCTTTACGAAGATACAGTGAACTAGCCTACCCTTGATAAACAGGTGAGCAAATAATTTGTTGCAGTAACAAACAGGTCTGCCTCCTTATGAGAATTCACAGTAAAGGTGAGTAAGTAACTTGCATCTAATCTCTCATTTGAAAATGTTATTTGTCAAGAACTGGTGTTTTGACCTGTACTACATACAGCAAAAGTAATTCAAGATGGCCTCAAAGTGCTAGATTCCTTATGACTCATGGGTAAAATTTATCAATTTGCACCAAGAAGGCAATGTTGTCTAACTAATATCAAATAAATTGAAGATTTTCATCAGCGGAGTTGTCAAGACCATACAGTGACATTGGGATACATGCTCCTATGATAATCGTCCTCACTCAGGAACACCCAAGAAAATATCAGAATGCCAGGAAAAGTATTTTGTAGTGACCAGTAAATGTAATAGATTCAAAACTGTCTGCAACTCAACTGCTGAACTAAACACATCTATGGATACACCAGTGAATGAGTTAACAGTGAGACATGACACCTGGTAGAAAACAGCTTCCAGGGTTATGTAGCAGCTAAGAAACCATTGTTTTGCCCAGTTAACAAGAAGAAAAGGCTTCATTGGGCGAAGACACACCAACATTGGATAGCAGGGAATTGAGAAAGAGTCTTATTGACTGATGAATCTAAGTTGGAAATACTTGGAATAAATGTTGTGAATTTGTATGCCATTTACCTCATGAGAGCTTGAATCCTCAGAGCATAACTGTGAAGCATGTAGCGGTTTCTCTAAGTATGAGGATCTTTTGGAGGGAATAAAGTCAAGAGATTCAGTGAAAATATATGGAAAAATGAATGGATTATCCTGCCATTCTCCAGCAACAACCCAAGACATCTAATTTGCATCTGATTGGGAAAGAGGTTCTCTTGCAGCAAGATGATGAACCGACACATACAGAACTATGTGAAGTCTCTAGAGGTTGCCGCCCCCCTAATTGAAACCCAATTGAGCTACTGTGGGATGAGTTTCACAGGAGTATCCAAACAAAAATAGGAAATCATGATTGGGAGGTCCTGTAGCAATAATGGATACTAATTAAACTGAAACCCTGGCAAAATTGACTCATTGCATGATGGGCGTATATAAGTTGTGAATAAAGCAAGGGTGGCTACCATGAGGAATCTAAAATTTAATAGTTACATTTAGCTAAGTATTGTTTGAGCTTAATAAACTTTGGAAAGAAATAAAATACAATTTTATATTTAATTTTCTTTCCCTTGTCCATAATCGCTTGGTATTTCCAAACTTATGGAGGGTAGTGTATATTGTGCAGAGGTGTGGTATTCCAAGACTCTTGAGTTACTGCTGCTGCTCTTCATGTATTAAATTTACAGCCCCTGGCATGATGAATGCATCTATTTAAAAGAAATTTACCAAACATGTGCAACAATCAGTTATTAGCTTTCCAAAGCAAACTGCTGACAAATCTGCAGCAAGGCATAGTTATACTATGTCGAAAAAAATCTGGGAAAGTCATGACAGTATTAGCTAGAATAGCTCAAAGACATTGCAAAATTGCATTAAATGACATTTCAACTCATCAAACAAGTATATTTGCATCAATAATGTGTGGGGCAGTGGTCTGAGCATTGAGGTTGATTCATTTACAGAAATAATCTGTATTAACCCTTGACAGGAAATGCGTGTATGTCGGGCACGTATTTTATTTCATTATGTGGTGTTGGTAATACTGATTCCAGTAATGACCTAAATGTATCAGTAGCTTATTATTACTTCATTTGCCATGTGATGGTGCAGTTCATTGTTGGCAGCCTCATATTTATGATCATTTATAGTGGTTTTCTGAAAATTTACGGTGTCTGACAGACACGCATCGCAGGTACTGTGCTATGTTAGTAAGTGTATCATAGGCATGCATTTCTAGGAATGTTATTTTATATTGGTAAGTGTATTTTTCTCATGTTCAGTTTCTGATTTTGCAGAGAATATTTACATTCAGTTTATAGTATTTATTAAGGTTTCTATTTCTAGAATAATTGAAGTAATGGGTAAGCCTAGTACATCAGGGTTACAAAGTCGTATGGTGGAGCATGTAAGTGCAGCTGATCCTAATTTTGAAGCAAAGATAGCAAGAATGTGGGATGAAGTGCAAGTAGAGGAACACTTCATTTCATTTTCTTATGATGATTCTGACGCTGATCCTTCTTTTCATCCTAACCAAGAAGATTCATCTAATGATACTTTATATGGATCTGGTATTGATGAAGAAATGAGTTCAGGCGAGGCTGAAAATGTGAATATAAATGATCATATCTCTTCAGCTTTTGTTCAGTCTCTTACATACTCAGGAAAAAATGGTTGTGTTTGGAATTTAAAAGAACCACCAAGAAATTGATGTGTTCTTCACCCAACATAATAAAAGGGATGCCTGGCTTGACGAGAAAAGCTATTAACTTAGGGGAAAATCCTAATAAAGTTGATGTTTGTTCTACATTTGATGATGTGTTAATTGAAGAGATTATGTGGACAAATGTGAAATTAGAAGAAGCCAGAAGCAAAGTCCATACAGAAAAAATTCTAATTACAACGCTACAGACATCTGTGAAATGAAGCTTTCATTGCTCTTATGATGCTGTGTACTATTTCTAAATCAGGCCATGAAGATGTGTATTCACTTTTTTCGACAGACAGTTTAGGATGACCTTTATTCAGGGCTACTGTGTCTGTGAAACGCTTCTTGGGATTTCTCCTTTGTCTTCGTTTTGACAATCCACATACCAGGGAAATAAGAAAAAAATATGACAAAGCAGCTGGATTCTAGGTATATTTCTTAAATTTGTACAAAATTTACAAGAATCATATTCCTTAAGTGAATATACATGTGTAGATGAAATGCTGGTACCATTTCAAGTTAAATGTAGCTTTAAAGTTTATATGCCAAAGAAGTCAGCAAAATACGGTCTTAAAGTTATGTGTCACACAGATGCATGAACTCCTTATTTCTAACTCCTTATAATGAATTTCTATTCTGTGGGAAAGAATCCAATGGTATCGGACTTGGCTCTGAAGAAAGAAAGCTTAATATTCCTACACAATCAGACTTGAGACTGACAGAGCCAATATCAAATACAAATAGGAACATTACTGCTGATAATTGGTTTTCATCCATCCAACTTGTGAATGAACTACAAAAGATAAATCTGACATATGTAGGAACATTGCGACAAAATAAAAGAGAAATACCCATTGAATTTCTACCATGTAAAGAGTGACAAATTGGCTCTGCCATTTATGGATTCCAAGATAATATAACTTCTCTCATATACCAAAAGAAAAATAAATGTGTGCTTTTGGTATCAAGCATACATCAATCTAAGAGTGACAATGAAATTATTGGGAAACCAGAAATAGAGTCTTTCTACAACAGTAGAAGGTGTTTATACCCTTGACCAAAAATGTACAATTTATTCTTGCAACAGAAGATCTAGAAGGTGCCCTTTGTCTATATTTTTTTGCTTTGGTGAGCATCAGCACAGTCAACAGTTTCATTCTGTATCTATGTTACAAGAACACCCCTGTGTTATCAAGATACAATTGCTTTGGCTTTAGAATTAATAAAACCTCACCTTCAGAGATGGATTAGTGTGCCAAGTTTGCATACAAAATTGAAAACAACAGTTCAAGAGATTTTGGAAGGGAAGAACCCCAGAAGCAAGTACCTGATGCTCTGAATGATAAACTTGATAGGAAGAGGAAGTGCAGTATTTGTCCTTAAAAAAAAAAAAAACAGGAATACAGGATACAAATGTGTGATGTGTGAGAAGCCAGGATGTTTAAAGTGTTCAAAGAAAGTTGTGTAAAATGCTTAAAATAATGAGAATTCTGTGTTTCACTTAAAAACTAAGAATTTTGAGATTTTACACCCACAGCAGAAATTTGTATTGTTATTTGACTTAACTATACTCACATGTAACATTCTATAACACATTAATTTACTTTGACAAATTATGTATTGCTTGTTGCTGAATAGAATTCATATTTTTATGAATATGTGACTTATTGCTTAGCCGTGACCCACAGACTCGCATTTCCAGTAAGCGATTAAAAGTAGCCTTTCCTGTTAAGGGTTAAGAAGATTTCAGAGGAAAATGCTGCTAAGTTTTATGGGAGCACTAAATACCTCACCCACTCTGGCCTTATTAGTAGCTATAGGTATACGTCCAATTGGTATATTAATAAAGTTAAGAGGCACAGTGTTTTCATTCAAGAAAAGAAACCTGAAGAAAGTGCAATAATTGGCAAACAATGTAATAATATATGTGACATAAAATTAATTACAAAACTCAAAGGCAGTGAGAGTGGTAAATACTGAATTAGGAAGAAGAACCCTTAAATTACTTAAAAATAATTTTAAATGCATTCAATCTACCAAAGAACGGCCACACCATGGCCGAGTGTTTAGACCACTCGCCTCTCACCTAGATGGCCTGGGTTCAATCCCAAGCGACTGCATGTGGGATTTGTGGTGGACAAAGCGGCACTGGGGGAGGGGGGATTCTCCGGGTTTTCCAGTTTCCCCCGTCATCGCATTCCACCAGTACTCCATCTTCATTCATGTATCATCAGTGTCACCGCCTGTGGTACCATAAGTAGTTAAAGCAGGCGTTAAACACTACCAAAAAAAAAAAAAAAAAAAAATTCTACCAAAGGAATGGTTCATCACCTTATAGGTCACTGAACTTATTGGAAGAAAATTAACAGAACATAGGACGATTATATATGTAGAATCTGTAAAACTCAAGATTATATATGTAGAATCTGTAAAACACAAGATTATTTGTGTAGAATCTGTAAAACACAAGACAACCCACAGCATGTTTTATTCAAATGTGCTCAATATACAGATTAGGTAAGAGAAGAAAGGAAAGCACTGAGCAGCTATCAAGTGGCTAATACATTGCAATATAAAGAAGCATATACCTATTTGGAACAAATAGGTTTGAAAATAAGTAACTTTACAAGGGAAGTGCGGGTACCACAAGAAGAGTTATTAAGAATCAATGAAGAGGAAGCAAGTAATAAGATCAGAATGTATACAAATACAACACTTTAGTTCAAAAGGAGAAGAGAGAAGAGAGGATGGAGAAGGAGAGGAGAGGAAGAATGGAGTGAAGATGAGGAGGAAGAAGAAGAGATAGTTTGTATAGTAATAGGAAAAGAGAAAGAAGGTATAAGATTTATATTACAAAGTGATATGAAGAGGGATGGAAGAGGTAGAGGGAGGAAAAGAGACAAAGAAGGAAATTTAGGGGAAGGCAAAAAGCATTAAAAGAGGGAAGGAGAAGAAGAAAGAAGGTAGAGCTGTAATAGAGAAGAGATAAAGGTGAGTCTCCATTGCCTCAACAATCAACAAAATATATTGATTCAACACAAACTCAACATGTTGGCAGTTAACAAGTGTTTCCACTGATCAACAAGTTTTGCGTATCACATTGATTCAACATGTCTTGGCTAAACACAATTGTTTTCCACCTGGACTGGAAAACATGTTGGATATGCTATGTATTCAGCAAACTTTACACAGACCCGAATAACATCGGTTTGATATGTAGATAACTGGCCCATGCTTGTCTCCTTGCTTGCTAGTGAGGAAATGGAGTGAAATCACAAGGGAATCGACAACACAGCTATTAATGAGATTCATGCAATACCTGCCATCTGAAATATATCTGTAAAGTACTATAGAAATAAAATCATGAAAATTGATTGTGTATGTGAGCTTGCCCAGTTTTTTTTTTTTTCCCAGAGAGAGAATGGTTAAACTTAACCTCAGTTCAGCTGATATAAAAATGGTTGCTTTAAAAATCATTTTGAGTTTTGCAATTATTTGTGAATTTTATTTTCCCAAAACTGTCTGAACGCTTTTTATTCAAATACCATGTATTCAAGATTTTTACTGACAAATAAAATGTACTACTTGAAATTTCTGGAAACCACGTCATTTGGAAGAAATTTTGTAAAATCTGTTAGATTAAACTGGCAGGTTAAGCAATAGAAAAATACACACTACACAAAAAATGTAGATATCTTTAAAACACACAATTTATTCCAAATTTCCTTGTTGTGACATACACCATTTCCAAGAAATATCCTTATTAATGGTTTGAATTGTCCAATGTTTTTGTCATTATATGGGGTCTCTTTGTATTTATAGTGAAATGTGTAATGTAGCTATTTCTGTAAATGTTTATTTTGATTAAAATGAAGTAATCAAGAAAATGAGCTTTCATATGATTAGCTATAGGTAGTCACTATAACAATAGAGGGAAGAGAAAGGAATGGGAATGTAAAGATATAGAATTTTTCCTTTTATTCCTGTGGTTCTTTCACAAAGCACTCATTGTTACCATAAAGGCTGACACTTGATTATCTGAATCCATGTGATATTGACGTTATCAAATGGAAGGTTTATAGTTACTACAAAAAAAGGTGAACCAAATACTGAATCTGCGATAGTAAAAGGTGCTTCAATTTATTCAAATAGTTGTAAAGCAGTAAAATAAATACCTAATAGACTCAGTTATTTATGCAGTGGAGATGGAATGTTGATAGGAATGCCAGCTACAATATGACTCAACAAGTTTCACATTACATCTTTTTTTCAAGTTGTATATGTTTAGTGTAGAGTGTTAATTGTTGAGGCAGTATAGACATCGCGAAAGACATAACTTATTTATTAATACTGCGTAGTTTTCCAACAATAACAGTACAGGCTATGTAACAGTAACATAAATTAAGAGAACAGCACTTATCAACATGATTATAGCATACCTAATAAATATTAACAACAGTACCAGCAACTAACTTTCAAATAATGCAGTATAAATCAAATCTAAAACAAAATTCTTCTCAACAATATAACAACATTGAACCTAAACCACTACAAGTGCTAAATGTAAATAAACACTCAAACCACTATACTGTAGGAGAGGAAAATATGAATCAGTAGAGGAGAAAGATGACTGTGGAGAATTAGGATATATGGAGGTTGTACAGTAGAGGGAGAGATGGAAGGAGCGGCAACAATAGGTGAAAAAAGAGTAAGGGGACCAGTGAAGTTATTAAGGGAGGAGTATGAGGACTTATTTTCAGCATGAAGAAAGGCATTAAAATGAAGGATGTGTGCGTAAAGTGGATAGTGAGAAGTAAATGAAATTATGGTTTTAGTGAAGTGAAAAAATATACACTAAAAACTGTGATTTTTAAATACTTATTTTAGTGATGAGAAGATAGGATAAGGAATGGAGTGAAATAAATCTGATTTGAAGGAAATGGGTGGTTACAATGGTTTAAGTAAAAATGGTTAAAAATTAAGATATAAATTAGAATATCGAAGTACATAAACACCATAAGAAGAAAAGAGACTCTTTAAATATCTCATAAATGGTATAGTGACCCATGATGAAAAATATATCAATTAAATGCATATTTTTAAAATGTTCCTTTTAGCCATAGTTTAGCAATAGAGGTGCTGACTACCAGTACCTAATTGAAGTGAAGGAAATGAGTTGTTATAATGGTTCAAGTAAAAATGGTTATAAATTAATATATTAATTAGAATATTGAACTTCATAAATATCATAGGAAGAAAAGAGATTCTTAAATATCTCATAAATGGTATACTGAACCATGATGAAAAATATATCAATTAAATGCATATTTTTAACACTTTCTTTTTAGCCATAGTGTTGAGGTGCTGGTTTGCAGTGCTGGTATGTCAGTTTCCAACACATGTTTTGTGTTTTATGTAGAGTTTATTGTTGGGTGGCTACCAGTTAGCTACTTTTACTGGGCTACAAATGGAATTTAAATTGTTTAATGTTTATTTTGATGTAAGTGGAAGAAAATTAGTTTTTTGTTTTATTTTATTAGTGATAGTTATAGTTAATTATCTGTACAGTAATAATTTCAGATGTAATGGAAGTATAAACTGTTAAAACTTGCCAATACATGTCCTGGTTAAGATACCGAGGCACTGAAATGGAGTATTATAGATTTTATTTTACTTTTTTTATGGATACCATCACCACTTCCATCTGAATCACCTTGCAGACTCCAGGATGTTCTTTGGGGCTCTGTGGCATCGCCTCATCTCCACCGAATTAAAAGACCTCCTGCAACATCGATTGTCAGTTTGTTGTTCCTGAGGGTATCCAATGCCATTTTCACACCCTCAGTTATTCTTGCAATAAACACCCATAGATTTACAATGTTCCACCCCAGGACTAAGTCAAACAAGGCCTCTTTCTCCACAAGCATCGCTCAATGCAGTCACTAACTGGTATTGTCAATTTGGTTTCCCTGAAGGCATGCCATTTCAGCACTGTACCTAACTAGGTGTCCTGGCCAGTCATATCCCCAACACACAGCGCTTAGCACTTGTTGGCTTGGTTGAGGATATTGCCTTTACCATTTGTTCTGGCTGACCACTCCCCAACACATTATCTAGAAGATCATCATTGTCCCTGGATTGATTCCACTATGTTACAAATGAAAACGTGTTTGCACTATGATTAAAAATAGGTGACTACTTTCAAAACATGCAAATATGCATACAAGCTTTTGACAGTGATGTGATTAAATAAAAAATAAAAGCATTTGAGTCGGTTTTTGTAACACAAACATCGCTTAATTTTACTTACTGGGGACCGGTTTCGGGTAACAGTTGTTCCCATTTTCAACCCTTAATTCCGACTAAATCTTTCTTTGTTGGTGACGATGGGGATGGTGGTGTATTAACTGTGGAGGCATCTGTTGCTGGATCTATGAACTTCCAGAGGTTGCTGTAAGGTGGCAAATCAAAATTCATGATATGGTTCTTTTTCTTCATGATGTAGATCTTCTCCCAGACATCTAATTCTGTGGGTTTATAAGCTGGTTTTAATAGTTTTATATTTGGTGTGATTTCATGTCCTGATGTCAAAAATGATAGGCGACTGCTGATTTTTCTATTGGTTTGTATTTTAGGTTTCTCATGTGTTCCTTTAATCTGGTCTCCAAACTTCTCTTTGTCCTTCCGATATACACCAGATTACAGTCTGAGCATTTAATTTCATAAATTCCCAGGTTTTTGCCTGCAGGGATAGGGTCTTTTAAATTTCTGCACAGCAGTTTCTGAATGCTGTAGTTGTTTTTTGGAGCTAAGGTGATGTTACAATTCCTGAATATTTTCTGAAGTTTGTTGTGTGCCCAAGGATGATAGGTGAATTTTCTGAATTGAGGTTGGTCACTGGGGTTTTGTAGGGTGGTTGTGTGTGTTATGCGATTCAGTTTTTTGTATTTATGTATTCTTTTGTCTACTGCACTTTTTTGGAAACCGTTGTTGGTAGCTGTTTGGAGTATCTGTTGGTATTCATTTTTGTATTCATTCTTTTCCATGGGAATGTGTACTAGTCTATATGTTAAACTGTTTAGGACTGCATATTTGTGTGTTGTAGGGTTATAGCTATCAAACTTTATGTGGTTATCTGTATTGGTGGATTTTCTATATATTCCAAATGTCAGGCTATGTTCTTTTGTTCTTATTATTCCAATGTCTAGGAATGGCAGGGCTCCTTCCTGTTCGGTCTCAATGGCGAACTGAATGGACTTGTTTTGCAAGTTAAGAAGTTTGAGTGCATCGTTTACGAGTTTTTCTGGAACTAGTAGTGATGTTTGTGTTACAAAAACCAACTCAAATGCTTTTATTTTTTAGGTGACTACTACTTTTGATACACAAAATTAAAAAATGTATTCCATTTTTTGGTAGCACATTTCATTTTGCCAATGTGGCAGTGTTATGAACATATTTTAACATTTGCAAAAATATTACACAGTTATATAAAACTTTTAAAGAAAATAAAGACGAATGATAACATGAAAATATACCTGAATTTGAGAATGTATGTTGGTTATCTTGTGTACCTCTTATCTTTTCCCATGGAACCAGAGCACATGATTTTCTCGAGGTTCTCTGGTAGGTGTGTCACATGCAAGACCCAGCAGTTAGCGGACACCATATGTACATTACAGCATTCCTTATAATGTCCTTCACCATCTTTCAAGTCCTGATGAAACCTTGCACCTGCTCTTCACTGACAGCTCCTAAATTTGATGGGAAGCATCAGGATGTGACTTGAAATGAATCTTCAAACTCATATTACAGCCAAGCAGCCTGAAATTTGCCAGCTTATTTCTAACAATTGTTTTGTATTGAGGGTCTTTCACACTACCCAGAAATTTTTTAACAATCTCTCTGAATTCATTCCAAGCATTTTTTGAATTTCATTCATAGAACTCGTAAAATTGACAAATTTCATCAATTTCTTTATCTGTTGTCCATCAAATATTCCTCAATTTTAGCCTGTGACAATGATGGGAACTGTGCTTAAGTGCTGGAAGCAAGGGAAGTTTTGTCAAGTGCTTTCAAAAGTTGTTTTGTCATACCTTGTTTTTTATGTAATGGAGGGAATAGAATTTTTGATGTTCAACAAGAGGCACATTAGTAACTTTTTTTTGATCCAGATTCCAGTTGCTGCCACTCAGACCATTGGTCAGTTTCCCAATGTTTGTCCCCTGCCCTTCTATCCCATTTGCAAATAAAACAAGGAAATGTTGTGTATGCTCCCTATTGTCCTAGTAACAGACCAATGGCCCTCAAGTCACCACATATTTGCCACTCATGGTCATTAATCTTCTCAAGACAGTGGCGAATTCTCCTATATATCGCATACACTGCCAGTGTACTAAACTTGAGAGTGTTCAAAATGACTCTTAATAAACATGCAATATAAACAGAATGTTTTGTATGTCATTTCAACTAAATACTAAATTCAAGTTTTTGTGGTTAAATGTTCCTTTTATACATGCAGTGATGTGTGCTTGTACATCTACCTCACCACAAATTAAAATGATAACCATGCTCTCAGCATTCTCTGCTCGCTTGGCAAGGCCAGCACTGTGTGTGCGCGTATCTACTCCACCGCAAGTTGAAGTGATAGCCACTCACTCCCACTTCTCCAGCTAGGGGGAAGCTGTATCAATAGCTGTAGAAATGCACCACTAAATTTTGCGATTGACAATAGTTTTTACTCTGTACTAGTGGTGTTTTGCTTGTAAGTTTTTTGTGAAAATGATCAATGTAAGTGTTACTGAAGCTAGTGGTCCTTGTGACTGTATAGTAGAACATGTGTTAAAGACTGGATTTCAGAATTTGGAGTTTTCTGAAAAACTTAGAACAAAAAAAAACGGCAGGCCCACTCCTGAACTACCAGGTCTGATTGTAAAATGTCAAGATAGAAAACGAGACTATAACATACATTTCTGTATTAGCAATTATTCTAGGGACAAATGGTTCACTGGTTACATCAAATTATACAAACTCTATTGTTGGCTGTCTTCTTTTTAGTAATGACAAAAGCAGTACCACATGGTCACAAGAAGGATCCGACAATATAGTTTCGCTAACATTAAGTAAGCATGAAAAAAACAAAAAATCACATATTATGTGCATTTACTCTTTATCATTTTGACAATACGCGAGTAGACCTCCAACTAAATGCTCAGAAATCATTGCAAATTTCAAAGCATAATGAAATGGTAACAAAGAACTGAGAACTATTGAATAGACTCATTGATGTTCTTCACTTAGAGAACCAGGAATTAGCTTTTAGAGGACACGAGGAGTCAGAAATTTTTGTTAGTAGAGGCAATTATGCAGAAACACTGGATTTACTCAGTACGTATGATCAATTTTTAAATGATCGTTTAAAAAAATGCTACAGTTTTCTGAGGCACTTCATCTTCATAATATTTAATCAAAGCTGATAGGGATGTTTTGATTAACTGTATAACAAAAGAACTTGCATCTGCTAATTTTTTGGCTATTCTTCTAGATGTTGTCTCAGACATAGTGAACAAATCCCAACTCTCTACCATTTTAGGCTATGTGGACAAATCGGGGGAAGTTAAAGAAAGGTTCATGGGCTTTACAGACGTCATAGCAGACAGTTCTGCTGAGGCACTATACAATCATGTACTTACAACAGTTAAAGAATTTAATATTTTTAAGAAACTTGTTGCTCAGACATATGATGGTGCGGCCGTAATGTCTGATCAATTAGGGGTCTGCAATCTAAAGTAAAAGTAGCATTTTCACAGGGGTATTAGTTGTTCACAGTTACTGTCATATCCTGAATTTGGTTCTGCAATAGGCAGAATGTATTGCGATATGTATTGATAAGTGCAAATTTGTTTTTTTCAAATTCTATCAGGGCATTCCAATTTCTTTTCTCATTCCACTAAAAGAACAGAAACTTTGCATGCTTTTATGAATAAAAAGTTACCAAAAGTGGCCCCAACACGCTGGAACTTCAATTCACACCTTGTCAACACTGTACAAGAGCAATGAGATAACCTGGTTTTATTCTTTGAATTCATGACAGAACCAGAAAACAATGTTGATTGGGAACCTGATACATTGGCTAATGCATAAGGTTTTCTTTAGTTTTTGACGATTAGGTACTCTATTCCTCAAAACGTTTTCGGCAATATTTGCTCATATCAGTGTTCTCTTCAACATATTTCAATATTGCATATTGCCATGCAAAGGTAATCCAGACAAAAACATTTTAGAAGAGCTAAGAAGAGAAGGGTTCCAAAATATTTGGTGAAGCATTTCTATTGAAATGATAAATGAACATGCACAAAAGAAAAGGAAGAACAATGAACCAAGTGAAGTTACTGAAGTTATGTTCACGAGGATATTCTATGAATTTTGGATAATGTGCTCTATCAAATATAAAATAGGTTTTCCGACTACAAAAGTTTTCATTTCTTTGCTCTCAAAATACTTTGCTCCTCAAAATTCAAGAATTACAGAATGTATTTTCCTGATCACTATTGCTCAAGTTGTTGGATACCTATGGCTCAAATTTTGATTCAGTACGTCGAAAAATGAACTTAGTGTGTGTACTCTGTTGAAGATTTAGAAGGAAAGTCAGTAGGTGAAATTGTGAAAATGATGAATGAAAAATATCTGTTGTAGGCTATGCCTGAAGTTTACAAATTAGCTTGTTTAATTCTTACTATACCAGCAACTGCAGCTTCTGTTGAACGGCCATTTTCCACTTTAAATTGAGTAAAATTTCACTGTAGATCTACAATCGGCCAAGAAAGATTATTATCTCTGCCAATGATGCCCATAGAAAAGCAGTTACTTTATATGCTTCCGAAGGATGTTGATGAAAATTTCACCCAAGCTGTTATGGAACTATTTGTGAAGAAATCTCATTGGTTGGAGCTAACATTCCAGCAAACTTGCAAGTACTGCTACTAAAATAAACAATAATTTACATATACAGGTATCCTTGGCATTATTCAATCTCATGAATTATCACATAACACAACAAACATCTTAAGTGAATGTGATAATGATATGAGCTATTTCAAGGTAAACATGAAAATAAAATAGTTTTAAACAGATGCATCTATTTATGTCATTTGTATGGTGTTAAAATCAGCATTTTTTAAAAAGCGCTTTAAGCAAGTGAGATCGCATATAACTAGGGATGACTGTACTTTATAGACTAAGAAAAACTGAGAAAGGGAGCGCTGCACCTAAATTACTGACCATGAATCGCCACTGTCTCAAGAACACCTTCAGAATTTCATAAGACTCCCTTAGGTTTGTAGAATGTGTTAGTGGTGTTGAAGCTAACTTGTTGCCATTATGAAGTAACACTGCCTTAAGACTTCATTTGGAAGAATCAATAAATAGACAACAGTTACTTGGCTCATATGCTTCCCTGCCTAACTGTTGGATAAGATTATACACATTCATGCAAAACACAAGTTGATCTTCTGTGTAGTTAATGTGGAACTGTACTTCACAATTCCTATACCATGAATGCCAGGTGATGAATACTTCTTCTGTAGTACTGAGCCCAGTAATTAGCTTTTTTATTTTGTCAGGCCTAAATCCCTCACTAAATCATTCACCTCAAAATGATTAAAATGATGTGAGTTATCAAATTTTTTGAATCAGAAACTAACTTATTATCAGAAGTTACAGAGCTGCTTTTAAATTCATTAAAATTGAAGTCTGCTTATGGTGTAGTTAAGGGTATTTCAGGTCCATGAGGAATAGGCTATGCAGCTGAGTTCAGATTTGAATGTATAATTGCTGTGTTTTTGTTCTTTTATTTGTTGTTGTGTTTTTTTTTTTTTTTTTGTTTTTTTTTTTGTATGACAGCAACTTTGCACATACAAAAGTAACAATCATCATGGTGATTCTGTTTCCTTCATATCAATAACATGATCCCTTAACGCAACTTATATGCAATGAGGGGTTAATGGTTTATACTGATCAATTTTCTCTTTGAAATAAGAATAATACAACTTTTTTGTGAGACTGTTTTACATACCTTCCTATCAACACTCAAAAATCTAACAAAACTTCTGATGACTTTATAGACACTGTTCCTGCATAATTATGATGTAGAAGTTAATACTCAAACCTTTATTTTAGTACTATACATGTACAAGGAAAATGCACATACTAACACAAGTTTTTAGATCAACTAAATTTGAGATCAATGATAGCTGTGAATATAAACATAGATAGCTCACAAGACAGGCCTGATCCACAGAACAAAACTGATAAATGCTGGGAATATAAACATAAACATTTGTGTGTAAAGGGAGGATGGAATGAGCAGATAAGGAAGAAAATCAGCAGATTTATAGAACAAAAAATAAAAGAATTTGAGTCGGTTTTTGTAACACAAGCATCATTTATTTTACTACTTGGGACCAGTTTCGGGAACACTTGTTCCCATTTTCAACCCTTAATTCCAACTAAATCTTTCTTCATTGGCGTCAATAGTGGGGGTGGTGGTGTATCACTTGTGGAGGTATCTGATGCTGGATCTGTGAAATTCCAGAGGTTGCTGTATGGTTGTAAATCAAATTCATGATATGACTTTTCCTTCATGATGTAGATCTTCTCCCAGACATCTTAAGTCTGTGGGTTTATACGCTGGTTTTAACAATTTTATATTCGGTGTGATTTTGTGTCGTCATGTCAAAAAATGATAGGCAACAGCTGATTTTTTCTATTTGCTTGTATTTTAAGTTTCTCATGTGTTCCTTTAATCTAGTCTCCAAACTTCTCTTTGTCCTTCCTATATACATTAGATTACAGTCTGACCATTTAATTAATTTTTTTTTGTCTGCAGGGATAGGATGTTTTAAATTTCTGCACAGCAGTTTCTGAATGCTGTAGTTGTTTTTCACAACTAAGGTGAAGTTATAATTCCTGAAGATTTTTTAAGTTTGTTTTGTGCCCAAGGATGATAGGTGAATTTTCTGAACTTAGGTTGGTCCCGGAGGTTCTGTAGGGTGGTTGTGTGTGTTATGCGGTTCAGTTTTTTGTATTTATGCATCTCTTGTCTACTGCACTTTTTTGGAAGCCGTTGTTGGTAGCTGTTCTTTTTGGTATTCATTATTCTCCATGGGAATATGTACTAAACTATACATTAAACTGTTCAGAACTGCATATTTGTGTGTTATGGGGTTGTAGCTATCAAACTTTATGCAGTTATCTGTATTTGTGGATTTCCTATGTATTCCAAATGTCAGGCTATGATTTTCTATGTATTCCAAATGTCAGGCTGTGATTTTCTGTTCTTATTATTTTGATGTCTAGGAATGGTAGGACTCCTTCCTGTTCGGTCTGTATAGTGAACTGAATGGACTTGTTTTGTAAGTTAAGAAGTTTGAGTACATCGTTTACGGCTTTTTCTGGAACTATGGTGATGTCATCTACATGTCTGTAACATTTTTGGTATATATGTGGGAATGCCTCAGTGATGTGTATTTCAAAATTACTTGTGTATAGGTCGGCTAGGAGTGGTGATAGCGGATTCACGATTGCTAGTCCTGTTGTTTGTTGGTAGCATTTATTTTTGAATGTGAAGTATTTCTATTTTACACATAAATTGGTTAGCTGGACAAGATCTTCTATTTCCTCTGTTGGTATGTTTATGCTTTGTAGTTTAGAGTTACACTTAGCGCTACTGCAAAAGTTAGGCTACACTCTTTGGGATAATTTATGCGCAAATTTCCTGCCGATCTTAAGTGGAAAAATGAGCAGGAAAACGTTTACCCTAAAGAAAAAATTAGATCTATGCAAAAAAAACAGAATAAAATGACTAATCAGACACAAGAGACCTCCCAAAAACTGTGTTATAAACTTATCCAAAAACGAAACTTTCATAAAATCTCAGTTAGCCATTCTCAACAAAGGCCTAAAAACATGTGTAGATTATTGCAAAAAAACATAAAACTTAGTAGCAGATATAGCCACAAACCACCTAAAAAAATAGACCAAAAAGCAATTAAGAAGGAATGTGAACCAATTTTGAATCAAGTACATTCAAGAATAAAAATAAAAAATCTGCAACAAAAAATCATAAAATCCTTAACTCGGAAACCAGTTATTTACACAAAATCACACAAAGACAACCAAATAGTAATACTAGACCAAGAAGAATACAACCAAAGAATAGGATCCTTGCTAAGCAATCCAGAATATCAACAAATAGCCAATCCACTAAGTAAAAGTATAAAGATTTTACAAGAAACAGTATCAAATTGTAAAACCATAACAGAAAAAGAGAAATCCAAATTAAAGCCAGATTTACAACACCCAGATTATATGCCCTACCTAAAACACACAAATCTGGCAACAAAATGAGACCCATAGTAGATAATAACAATGCACCACATATAAACTCTCCAAATGGCTTACAAAAAATTCAACTCCTTCCCAAAATTTAATAGTGAAAGTGTATGAAATTTATATTATAATTTTGTTTTTGTAATATCTGCTCTGTATTATTTTGTTTTTTTCAAACTTACACAGAACATTTTAACACTTTTAAAAAGGATAACTTTTACTGCTTTATTTAATGAATATCAAAACACTTTTTTTAATTATTAATATAAAGATACCCTGAATAAGGTTACAAGCAAAAACAAATAAATAGAGAAAAGAAAAGAGAAAAATTGCAGTATGTTTAAAATAAAACTAACTTTCATCCTGTTATTAACAGTTATAATATAAGTTTTGAAAAGAATTTGGAGAATTACTAGGAGCATACTGAAAGTCATGAGCGACACTGTTTTACAATCTTAATATTTATTTTTAAGCCAAACCAAATACATCATCATAATCTACAGACTTTCTTTCACTTTTCGACATAGTCTCCATTGTTTTGCACACATTTTCCCCATCGTTCTACAAATTTGAAAATGCCCTTGTGATAGAACTCTGTTCCAGCTGCCCGCAGACCCTGATGCACTGCTTTCCGAATATCCTCCAGCGTCTCGTAGCGTTGGCCACGCATCTGCTCCTTCACAGAACCGAAAAGATGTTAGTCGGAGGGTGCCAAGTCGGGACTGTAGGGATGATGTGGAAGAGTTTCCCACCCTAATGCCCTGATCTTCTCCATAGTGGCACGGGCAGTATGCGGACGTGCATTATCCTGTTGAAGGATGATCCTCTTTCCAGGGTGTTTATCACGCAAAGCCCGACGGAGCTTCAGAAGTGTCTTGATGTAGCGGGCAGAATTTATGGATTGTCCAGGTTCAAGAAAGTCAACCAGAATGCAACCTTGTGCATCCCAAAAGACACTTCCCATAACTGTTCCTACAGACTGCACTGTCTTCGCTTTCTTCTTCGATGGTGAGTTCAAGTGGTGCTATTCCATACTCTGACGTTTCGCTTCTGGCTCATAGTGATGGAACCAGCTCTCATCTCCAGTCACAATACACATCAAAAATTCATCACCTTCATTATGAAATCTCTGAAGAAGGTTTTGTGCAATGGTTCTTCTGTGAAGTTTGTGGTCTTCAGTCAATAAACGGGGGAACCAAACGGGCACAGACCTTTCGATAACCCAAGCTGTGGATCATTTCTTGCACTGCACTATGTCCTATTCCAAGCTTTGCAGCAATTTCATTCACAGTGAAACGCCTATCTCCTGTAATGAGCTCATCAACTCTTTCCTTGTTGCATTCTGTAGAGGCAGTTCGAGGACGCCTGCTACGAGGCGCATTTTGCAGACTCATGTTTCCATCTTTGAAATGTTTCACCCATCTTCTAACACTGCTGGCACCCATGCAGACACCTCCATACGTACGTTGAAGTCTGAGATGAATTTCAGGAGCAGATTTTCCTTCTTTCACAAGGAATTCAATGACAGCACGCTGTCGAAACGAAACATCAATGTCAGCCATTTTTCAAACACCGTCTGTGGTCAGGTGATAGAAGCTAATGACGTCACAATATGTCAACATGTGGCTTAAAGTCTGTAGATTACGATCCTGCAATTCGTTTCGTTACATTGTTGAAATTTAAATTTTTACAATGGGTTGCTCGTGACTTTCAGTATGCCCCTCGTATTAATGGTTCAGTTTAAATTGCATAATATAGTTTAAAAAGTTAAGAAAAGGACACATAATTAAAGAAGTGAGAATTTGGATTTTATATTTTAAATATTATTTTCAATTGTGCTCCTTGATTACAATTTTAATCATATTGCTTAAATAATGTCTGGATATTTCTCAAAAAAAACAAAAAAACAAAAAAAAAAACAAAAAACAGCATGCAATATTAAGACAAGTGACTGATTTTCATTGTTTTGTTGGAATAAATGTTTGAGAACATGTTCTTCAATTTATGATTACATTATATCAATTAAACTGGTTAAGAATTAACATTAAAGGGTATTTTCTTATATTATTTCTGTACAAATTTGCTTCAAAACACACTATGTCCTTTTGGTTGGTGCAAAACAAGGTAAGTCCACAGATTTTCAAATTCAATTAGCAACAGTGGCTTTAATTAAAGGGTGAGATTTTTGCTGCTTATCCTATTTTTCTGTATTCAGAACTCTAATAGGTCCCAGTGTTTAAATTTACATTATCTAAAAAACTTTACTCAATATCAGTTTTTGGCCTCTCCTATAAAATTTGTATTTGTGGACCTACCGTGTTTTAAAAAGCTGCTCCTCATATATAGTAGGTGAGCTACAGTGGAAATGACTCCAGAATCAAAAAAAATCTCCCTCTTCTCAAGTAGAATTCCAGGAGCAAATTGTGATAAATCTCCTCAGTGCTGAAAACTGTTTCTACTGAAAATATACTGACAGGAACTGTATACAGAATGACAGCAACATTTCAAACTGGGGAGAACTCTTTTATTATTGAATTAGTGCTTAGTATTTAAAGTTCACTCATGATGTTACTTCTAAACTCTTCTACTGTACAGTACAGTCAGCTCTTTACCTAATTAAATGACATTGAAGAACTTTCCTTGTGTATACAACAGTCTGTGAAAGCTTTTTCAGGGAATTGGTCCATAGATTTTTGTGACAAATTTAAAAATTTCAATTTTGAATAGCTAATCTTAAGTTTTTGTATCCAAACAGTTATCTATGCTATCAAACACTTCAGGATAGAGAAGCTTTTACTAACTCTTTCTTCTTTTCAAAGAATCTTCTACTTGGAACATGGTTTCTTGACAAATCTTTTATCAGTCATCGTGTAATGCTGCTATGGAGCAGCAAGTTTGTTAGATTTTCTGTTGACAATGCAAGATCTCACTTGCTTGGTTTTGAAGGATGTTGTGCAACACAAAGATGAAAATGAATATTCTGTTGATAAGTTTAAGAGAGAACAAATTTGAAACCTTCCACTAGTGCCAAAATATCTGACTCAATTTCCTGAAGGCAATCTAGCACAGTATTAAATGCATGATAAAGTTTAATTATTTGTGCTGTGCTAAAAGTTTCTAAAAAATTCCACATGATTGCCCTGATTAATAGAATTTACTGCTTCATCCTGTCCTCAAAAGGCCAATTCTTGTTTTCCCAGAACTTATTGCCCTAATAAGGCTTTTAGGGATAATCATATTCTGCTTTTTTGATTGTGTAGATGTATTTTATTTTTAAGCTGGTCATCAAGCTCAATTTTTATTCCAAGTTCCCATAGTGCATCTATAGCTACAGAAAGTCCTAGATGATTAACACAGTCTGTGTTCAGTTACTGACCACAGAATTTCTCTACAGTGATAACCTGCATTATGCTGATTATTACTGTTAATTCCTCTCTGAAGCTAGCTTCGGTTGGAGCAGCACAAAACTCCCGTGGGCCATGACTTTCAGATGTGCAACTGCAAGCCTTTTTTGCTATTGTAGGGAAATTGCTTCAGCTGGCTCACAATTGCTGAGTGTAATAAAACCTATTAGATCTCTGTGTTTAGAAGAAGCATGACAGTTTATTTAGATATTATTGAATAACTATATATTTATGATGAGACATATTATTAATAAATATGAAATCCTCTGTATAATGTTCAGCCATGTTAGTGTGCTGGTCTTCAGAAAATCAATTCAAATCTCACACTCATTTCAGTTGTTTTTACTCTGTTGCTTCCACTAAATGCATGCTACTGCTGCCTGGAATGTAGCACTTAAGTTGCCGACTGTAAAACACATTGCTAAGAGTGAAAGGTGGCACCAGCAGAACCTACTGCAGATCTATACACATTATAGATATGTTAGTGTATAGGTAGTGTGCACTTAGCAGTCCTCAGATATTGTATTTATTGTTCTTTTTTTAATATTTCTTATGATGTGTGTTCCATTGAGCCTTAAGTTTTGCAATATGTTTCATTTTTCACTCCAGAAGTACTACAATAAAGTTGATCACAGTTTTTTGGAAAGTCTATTGAAAAACCTTTCAGTACATATTGTATCAAACTGTACTCTCCGGGAACTTGTCTATGAATGCCTTATGTATCCTATTAATATTCAAATCCGTGTTAAAGTACTCTTTTCTGGATTTTGCATATCCATAGTGACATGTATCTTGTGAATGAGACAGTCTGTGTTTTTATAGGTTCCAGTCCTGTGAAGTGGACTTTCTGAACTTTTCTACTTTCATAAATATGTTTGTTTCAGGATAGTCAGTAATGTATACAACTTAAAATATAAAAACATTTAGGAAAACTGTCTTACAAATCTGAATCTCTTCACCTGTTTCACTTGAAGTATAATGCACTTGTATTTGTGACAGTTGAATCTTGATAACTCCCATAATGGTGCAGCTGAATGCACCAATACTTTTTAATCCAAATAATCAAGGGCCATTGAAATGACAGTTGTGTGATAGTGAACTGCATTTGAATCTTACACTTGCAGAGTACCTAGATACAAATGAAATATATAGAATTAAAATATTACCCAGTGCTAACTTTTTATTTATAATATTATCTCTCTATGATTCTCTCTGTACTATACCTCAAAGTAGTGGCAAGTTCACAGTGCAGAAGATTGATTCTACCAGATTAGGCAGTAATGGAGGTGACATATACATCCCTTTCATGTTTGTTTATGCCTTTCCTTGTACATATAGCAATTATAGTTGCTTTTGAAAAGAATCTCATTCTCTTTCAGTGCTGGTTCATTCATTATAAACACAATATTCACAAGCAACTTTCATAGTTGTAATGTAGTGATGACACAGGCATGATATAGCTCCTTTTGGGTATATAGGCATAGCATCCATGGCTCTAGGAGTTAGAACATACTGTTATCTATTCATAGGTGTAGCAACAGTAGTGAATGCCATATAGAACCTGCATGTGTTATTGGTATTAGTACTTGAACTACCTGGTGCAAAAACATTTTTTTTAAAAAAAATGATACTTGGAATTTTTGGAATTTGCACTCCTCGTGTATATTTGCAAATGATGCTATGCTGAGGGATGTTATAGAAATAGCAGTAGTAAAAAGTAAACCGGTTGACAAACACAGCCAATGAAATGAATCCATATAAGACAAATTTAATACCCATATGAAACATGATAGTCATGGCTATTTCAACGTATTGTTTATTATTTGGATGTGGTAAGAGAACCTTTGAAGTGGGAAGAGCTCATAGCTTCCAGTATTAACATTGGTTAAAAACATCTGTGATGATCATTCCTATTTCTTCTCTTCTGACTTTAGCACCCCTACTCCACATTCTTACATTAAACCTTTCACTGCTAAGGTCCAATTAACTTGACTGCAGCATTTCTTTATTGTGGTGCTGAGGTTGTGCATACCTGATGTGACAAAGATGCATTTTCCTAAAGCTCTTATTTGCTCAACTGCTTGCAGTTATAGACCACCAACCTGCACCATCTTCTGTAATTCCTTGGCCTCACTTTTGAGATACATTTTGAACCTGTTCTGGTTTTGAATGACATCTACAGGTGAATGAACAAACCTCTGCACCAAATGATGTATTAGTTTCTGTGAAGTAGGTATGGCATACCACTGCCAAAGTGGCGCAGGGGTGGGTTTTCTCTAGGTTCTCCAGTTTCCCCTGCCATCGCATTTCGCTGGTGCTCCCAACTTCATTCCATGTATCACCAGTATCATTGCCATCAGTGCCACATGTAGTAAAAGCGGGTGTTAAACACTACCAAAAAAAAAAAAAAATACTACTGCCATGACTGCCAGTGTAAGCTAAGATGCTGTCTTTTTGGTTGGGTAAGGTACTTTCCAATCAGGAATTTTTAGACATTATATTCTCTACTTATAAATAAGAAGTAGAGTTTAATTTTCCTTCAAGGGAATATGAAAATGGCAGTGAAAATGAAAACCAAATGGTTGATAATGGTGTAGGTCCATCTCATCTTTGCAAAAGACCATGAATGCTAGCTGCTTTGTTCCATTGTAAAGATATGTTTGTGCTGCAAATTCACCCATTTGATAATAGGGTTGCAAGGATTAGAACTGGAACTTTCAGTAATGAAACAAATTTTGCTGACTATTTATGTCATTTTTTTTTTTTTTTCAGTTTTAACATTATGGAACAAATTGTAGAGGAAGCCAATAGTTCTTATACCTTCATGACAAAGAATCTCTGCCTTCCCACTTCTCTCAGCAGTAAAATTGGTACAACTCTAATATAGCTGAAATGTACATATTTTTTGCATTTATCATGCTCATCCCAAGAGTAAACAAACTCTCAAAAGAAGAGTATTTGTCTACTGAACCCCTAGTTGAAACACCCCATTGCTGTGATTGCATGTTAAGGGATAGGTATTTATTGTTACTATGTATGCTTCATCTCTGTGATGATATACAATTGGTAGGTGACAGAGTGTATAAATTGAAAGCAAGTATAATCCACCTTTGATATAAGTTCAGCTCTTCTTTTAGTTTCAGCATAGATAAAAGCAAGGGTAACTAACGTTCCAAAAGAACCAGGTTTGGAAGTAAATTGTTTATTATTTTTGATTATGAGACAGGATACATTTTGGTTTTCATTGTTTATACTGCTAGGAAAACAGAATTTAGTTCCTATTCAAGATTTATGCAAGTCTGAAGCTATTGTTCAGATTCTGACAGAAAAGTATTCTGGAAAAGACAGACTTCATATATTGGTATTAACTGTTATTCAAGTACCTGCTCTTTGATTTTCTCCATAAACAAAAAATTGTGCAAGAGTAAGAAAAATCCATAAAGGAATGCCTCTATTCAGAACAAATTACAAAAGAATGAAACAGACGCACAATGTGCCTTGAATACGATGGTCCTCAAATGGATGGACAGACAGGAAGTTAGAATCATTGTAACCCTCTACAGCAGTGGAAGAAACAACAATAAGTTAGACAAACAAAAGCATCCCATTCTCAAGCCTGTGTGTCCATGAATGTTGTTGACAGGTCTGATATTGCTTTCTTCTGTTCAGTTCATGCAAAAGTGTGTCAAGTGGTACAAAAGATTTTTCTTTCATCTCCTAGACTTATTGAATGCTCACATTTTATACAATGTGACTACCGGTGCAAAATAGCACTTGCCAAATTCCAATTGACAGTAATTCGAGAAATTCTAAAAATGCATCCTATTCCTAAATAGTTAGGTAAAAAGGGATATCCTCCCATGTCTTCTGATTATTCTCTTCATTTGCATCCAGCACATGTACCCCCTATACAAAGGAAACAAAATCCAACAAGACATTGGACAGTTAAGCTCCAACACCCAAAATAGCAGAGAAAAGGGGAAGGGAATCCAGAACATTTGTTCCCAGTGCAATGTAGCATAAGGTTTTGTACACTTTTTCAAAAGATACCAACACTTCATTATTAGGACTTGAGGAATGGAAGAAGAAGAAGAAGAAGAAGAAGAAGAAGAAGAAGAAGAAGAAGAGGAAGAAAAGGTATTTAGAGTTTTGTTATATATTGCAATAATAAACCATTGTGAATGAATGAATAAATATTCTTTTGTATAACTTCTGTTGCATAGCTTTTACATTTTTCTTATTCTAACCTAAACCATGTATAAATTTTAATTGCCTTCTTGCTACCTCAGTTTGCATGGCACCCAGACTGTTAGGCTCCTGAGTATCTCTTGTTAACCCTTTTCTCTTTATCTTAGTTATCCCTCTCCTCCGCTCTGTCTTCTTCTTTTGCACTCTACTTTTCTTGCCCATTTTCTCTTGCTTTCTACAAGAACCCACTTATGCTTCTCATCTTCTTTTCTTCCTTCCTTTTTAGCATTTTTATAGCTACAGTTTTCCCCTCTATTTTTCCCATTTTTTCTCCCAAACCTTGTTTCTCCATACTGCTAGTTCCTTGTATTCTATCAAATAATGTTCTATACTTTCTTTCTCACCACACATTTCACATATTCCTTTTTCAGTGTCTTTTATCACTCTTAGAGATATTGTTCCTGTTCATATCCAAGCTAGTCCCCCTTTTTCTTGTCTGATACAGCAATCTATATATGGTTCTCGTCCCCAGTCTTTTTATTTGTTTATAAAATTGTACTGATTTCTTATTTTCTAAAGTTCCTCATATCTCCTGTCTTTCTGTGTCTTCTACCCTGCATTTTACTAGTTTACCTACATTACTTTCTTCAAGCTTCCATATATCTCCCATTCCTATTTTGTCTATAATTTTTCCAACCCCTGCCCACCAACTATTTGTACTCTCTAGATTTTTTGTTGCTTCATATATAGCTTTAAGATTTCTCCATCTTCTTTTACCAAACATTCATACCAAAATGTTATTATTCTCTCCATTATTATTCCGTTCCTTGTTGTTTTCACAAGTTCTGCTACCACGGCAACATCTTTTGGTGCTGATCTTGGTAACCTCAATAATTCTTTACAAAACATTGTAAACATATTATCCACCTTCTTTTTATGTCTGTGCCCTCCCCCTCCCCAGATCACCACTGCATAAAGCATCCTTGATTCCACTAATTTCTCATACATTCTTTCCAGCCACTTGGTTCTCGTCTCTAACTTGTATTTGCAAATTCTAAATCCTGACATTGAAGCCCCCTCTTTTGCTTCTATTTTTCACCCATGTGCCCCCCATTCCCTTTTTTATTCAACCTCACTCCCATGTATTCAAATTCTACAACCATTTCTAATCTTTTCCCATTTAATGCCCCATCTCCTCTTTTCTCAATTTATTTCCTTTTTTGAAAACCATAATGTTAGGCTTGCTCATATTTATTTTTATTCCCCATTCCTCGCAAAAATTTTGAACCTCATTTGTTGCCCTTTGTAATTCAACAACTGATATGGATTCTACCATTAAATCATTGGCGCATAATAATCCTTGAATTTCCTTATTTGCTGTTACCAGACAGTGTTGGTTTCCATTTTGGATTTTTCCTATTCTTTCATCTATGAATACATTAAATAATATTGGACTAGTTTACATCCTTGTCTCAGACCAATTGTTTGCTCCGTCATTTTTCATATTTTCCCCATCTTATACAGAACTTTACCCCATTATATATTTTTTCCACTTCTTTTATGTAGTTTGTACTTGCCCCCTTTCTCCTTAATTTTCATGATAAAGCTTTTCATTTATTGTCTCAAATGCCTTCTCAAAATCTGCAAAGAACATGTATACTCTTCCTCTCTTTTTACTAAGATAGGTATCTATTATTGTCTATTATAAACACATTATCTGTTGATTGCTTCCCTTTTCTGAAGTCTGCTTGAAATTCTGACAGCTTCCTTTCCTGTTCCACCCAATTTTTAACCTTTCTGCCAATATCCCATAGTAAATTTTTCCTAAAATAGATATCAAACTTATTCCTCTGTAGTTTTCTTGTTTATTTGGTCCCCCCTTCCCTTTATATATAGGTACAAACATGCTTATTTTGCAACATTCTGGGATGTCTTTACTTTCCTTTATTTTGTTTGATACCTTTGTCATTATTTCTAAGCCCTTTCCCATTTCACCATATTTTTTCCAGATTTCTCCTGTAATTCCATCATAGCCTACTGCCTTTTCTTTTTTTATACCTTTTAATTGCTGGTAGGGCTCATGCGCTGTAAATTGACAGTTTGGTTTGTCATTACTATTATTCTTATCCCACTTATTTCTAAATTTGTCTTTTTTCTTTCCCCAATCAGTTCTCTAAAATATCTCTGCCATTCATTTGGTATAATCTCATTTTTTACCTCTCCCTTCTTGTTTTCCCTTCTTGCTACTTCCCAAACTTTTTTACTGTCTATTCCCTCAATAGCCTCCTTTACCTTATTCCCCATATTTTCCTGCCATTCTCTTCTCTTCAGCTGCTGAGGATGTTTATATCCCCATTTCTTAATCTTAAGATTTTTTTTTTCTATCCTTTACTCCTGTTCTCCTCCATCTAGTAGTTCTTTGAATAATTCCTTTCTTTGTACCTTACACTCATCAAACCACCTATTAGTTTTTTTGTTTCCTATTTTGTCTTACTTCCATTTCTCTCCCTGCTCTTGTTACTAGTAACTCTAGTAGCTATAATGCTTTTCCCGAATTTTCTTCCCCAATATTTACCATTATTCCTCTTTCTAAAATTTGTCCTACATTGATTTTACATCTTGTATAACACTCTCTCTTTATTCCTCCCTCCATTTATATTTATATTTGACAAAGCCAATATTTTTGTAGTGAAATCTTATGGTGAATAAATTTGATTTGATATGTTTTCATTCTTCTTATTTGCACTTTTTCCCTTCCTTACTCCTGCTCTTCTCCTACCTTTGTTTTCAGATTTATGTCTGTTAATAGTGGAAAATGCCCACTGCTCGCACATATGTGAAAAACCATTGTGATAAATTTGATATTTATACAGAACAATAAAAACTGTTGATGCATTTCACACTGTTATCAGTGGCATGCAACAAATATTTCCAATTATAGGATAAACATAAATGTATAATTTTTGCACAGAGGGTGGATAAAAAACCAGTAAGGTTAGTTTTCCAAAATGATATATTGTCACCTTACTTATAAATGTTGAAAAATTTTGAATATAAAAACTTGAAAATTCCGACAGTTAATATTCAACATAGAACATATACTTTCACGAGTACTGTGGCAGCAGTGAAAGGGTTAAACCCACTTGGATTTTCCAGAATACTACATTGTAAAAATCTTATTAGGTACAGATATTACATGTTACAGTTATATAGCTTACTCAGTGCTTCAATCACTACCAAAAGCCTGATTTCTGTATCATTATTTTGTAACCTTTCTATTTGTGTTGTTACAGATTTGTTTTTAGTTCCATACATTATCGAAAGAGGCTGCCCAACACTCTTCTTACCCCATAACTGTTATGTTGCATTCATTCTATTTCGGCATTGGCAGAGACTGTTGATTAGCATGGTGCAGTTCTCACTCTTATTTCATAAAGCTGTGGCCAAACAGAGAAGGTAGTATTTGTTGTGTTACATAGTCTATTCAAGGAAGTAGGGGGAAATTTTATCAAAAAAGGAAAGGGTTGGTTGAAAATTAGTTCTTTTATGGGATAGGTTGTAAGATATTCCATTTGAATGGCCACTGAGTGCAAAGCTTTGTTTTTATTCCCTTGTAGTGCAAAAACTGTTAATATCTTGCAAAGATGCATGATTTGACATAGGTGTGCAGTCTATAAGGAAGAGCTAACTGACAGGTTGGCATATACAGAACTGTATGAGAATTATTAGAGGAGAGAATTTACTTTTTCATATAAAATTACATTCAGTACTGCAAGTGCTGCTAATAGTGAATTTGTTTACAGGCCCACGGGGACTAGCTATGGCAAATGCTACCTGACATTAGCACACAAATGGTTTAATGAATGTTACTGTTTAAGTGTGTGATATCTCAGGATGGGGCAGACATATTAAAATATGTTCATTTAAGCTGAATGGCAAAATCTTTATTGAAACCCCAGAATATGATCTCCTATCTGCCCTAGATAATTATCCTGAAGGAATTATCACATTCCATAGATTGGCCAAGATTCAAATTTGTTTTTGAAGTGTACACATGTTTTTCAACTGTTACTTGGCCATTAAAGTCACTAGATATCAAGCCAATAGAGTATGTTTAGGCAAAAATAAATAATAGGTTTGTTTTGAGTCTCAGATTCACAAATGCCCCACACTTCTGGCGGGCTGTAAATGACACTGATTAGTTATTAGCAGACAATGCCAATTATTTTAAGAAGCTGGTGAATTCCATGTCCTGAAGATTGAATGTAATGATGGAAAACAATGTGGACTATGTAACATTTTAGACATAGTGTTGATATGTTTTTCTCTGTATTTTATTTGTTTTGTTTACATTTAAAAGCCACCAGCATTTAAATAATAAGTATAATTAAAGTTTTTACTTATGTTTTCTATTTGGTGAGAACAGCAAATAAATAGCTAGCACTTCATAAAATGAATATACGTGCAGAAGATTTCAGTATTGCGGTTCTTCATGGTGTACTTTAACATACTTAGCTTTGGTGTTTCATAGCAAGGGGGATTGTGAGGTTAAGTCCCATATCTGGTATGGGTGTATGTTTATTCATAAATATATGTGAATGTTGTACATAAAATAGAAAAGACCAGAGAAACATCATGAATGTATACAGACAGGAAAAGCCAAAATTAAACTCTTAATGGGGGTGGGTCCGGGGAACTGCCAGTATTCTAGTGGGCCATATGGGCATATTTAATGGACAGAACTAATTGCTTCCTCACGAAAAGTAAATCATTTGCCATACACATCACATTTGGTTTCAACTGCTCTGTGTCATTCTAACCTCTTTTTGAAAACATGCAAGTTATATTAAAGTATTTTTTAAAAAGGCAACCTTATGATAGATGTGCTCACAGAGCTACTGTTCCTTAAAGATGATTGAACTGTTTAGGAGGCACGAAACAGGGACCATTGAAAGACATAAAAATAAACTAAAAGAAGATGGTTTAGACAGAGGATAAACTTCCATATGTTAATTGAGAGTTCAAAGAAGGCCCACAAAACCTTCACATGCAAGAATACAGAATTTCAGAAATGTCAGAATTAAAAGAGGACTGAAAATGCAGTATTTTTTCAATAAAGAGTGATAGTGATTCATCAATTACAGGCAGAGTACCCAATTGGTCAGTAAGCTTAGTAAGAAGTTGTTGCAGTCTGCTCATACGTTACTGTTGATCCATCTCAGTTATGATGTATATGGTGTGGTTGCATTCAAGCAGTGGTGTCCATTCTGAGAACACAGTGGAAAATTCTCCTTATTTATGAAATGGGTGTGTGGCGTGTCATTACTACTTGCAGGGTAATCACCCACTCTTTATGTATAAGACAGTGATCTTGCAATCTTATGTGTGGAACATGCTGCAGCCTTACTTTGCAATGTTAGTAGAAGATGAAAGATATTATGCTTAGTTTCAGCATGTTAACCCCAGTACACATATTGTTGATACATATTGTTAGAGGCATAAGAAGAAATGTATGTTAATGGTGTGATTTCTAGTGTTCCCCTGCTTTAAATTTTTAAGGGGATTCAATCTTTAGGTTGTCCAGGAAACATAACAGAACACAGAACTAAAACTTTAAAGGAATAATAAAGAAGATGATCTTGAGGGTATTTAAAAAAGCTCATGCTCCTGAAAATCTTGAGAATGAAAGCATTGAAATCACAGATAGTGGGTTGCATAAAGTGCCTCAGAATATCCTAGGTCATTGTGATCTTTGAATCCATAAAAATAGGATTCGTTTTCAGCACATGCTTTAATAAAAGATTAAAAAGAAAAAAAAAAAAAAAAAAAATTAAATGCTAATATTATCACATCCTTTTGGTATATTGTATGTATAGTAGGCCAATCTCTGCCATTCACATGAGTTTTCAGATGGTGCAAGAGCATGCTTGCATCTCTCCAATAAAAGTGCATCATCAGCCCACTAGAATATTGGCACATTTGAAATGGTCTTCACTGTACCTATAATGCCTTAAAACATATTCTATATAAATGCATTTTAGAAGACATGGAGGAATAAGTATTAAATGTACATCTTCAGGTTTGGATTTTTCCAGATAGCTCACTGTACCTAGAGCACTGTTTAGTAACCCATTTCTGCCATGGGGAAATTATTCAGTGATTCAAATTAAAGATTTTGATTTATTTTCTAGCATTTGCATATGCATTTTGCAAAATACTGTTATTTAAGTTTCCCCTTCCTCAGTATTTTTTACTTATTGTAATTTAATACAGTGTGTCTTTAAATGGACTTATTGGAGCCTCAGTTGTATACATTGAGGTGTACAATTCTTCAGTTTTTAACACCTACATCTACCTACCTCAATAAGTATGTTTCTTGCTGGCATAGGCAACCAGGTTTCCTCAGTGCTGGATAGGCCAAGAAAAACCTGGCTTACACTGACAGCAAGAGAGAAGACATAGAGAGTGTGAAGCATGGTTGGGGAACCTGTCATTAATACTCTTGACTGTAAACTGGCTAACCTTATGGCCTTAAAATACAACATCCAAATGCTTATAACTGTTAGATTTAAGTTATTTTCCATAATTATATGATACAATATGCTAATGAAATAATAAAACTTCACCACTTCGAAACTCTTTGGAAAATTTCAGTGGTATTATTCAAATCATTTGTTAAAAAGTTACATTTTGAACAATTATAGGCACAAGGATATAACATTGTTGTTAACATGTTGACTAAGCTATTGTTGGGGCTGTTATGTCTCATTTTCTATGTGGTTCTTCAACATCCGATATGCATGCCAATTTTATTTCGGTAGCGGGTCCCAGAGTCCTACAGAGCTGACTATATGTAATGACATCTTGTGGCATGTAGATTTGTTATAGTGACAGTTTTTTGTTCTCTTTATAATCAATGAAATAAATGGCAGAGTCTGCTCAGGTTATTGAATTCTTGCTAACATATTTATAAAGAAATCTTCATAATGTATTAACTCAGCCTTTTTAACAGAATAACGAATAGTATGCATTTTGTGTAAGTAATATTTTTCTATAAGTAATTAAAAAAAAAAAAAAAAAAAAGTGCACCAATCCTTAACAGGTCCTATATTGAAGATTATGCTCCAACTCAAACAGAGGTTTCATTAATCTATTTCCCTGCCTTGATTTTTTTCCAGTGTCAAAATTGTCAACCCTTGGAGTATAATAAAGCCAACAAAGAACTGGACATGAGTGACCAGAAGTCATCCTATCATTTTGTGCTACAAAGAGGTCTGTAGTGGTATAAAAATTTTTGTTTGACGTTATTTTTGGTACAGGAATTGTTAAACTCTTGGATCATTTACGGTATGATGAATGAAAAGAAGTTATCCATTACAAATGAGCCAGCCATTAGGAAGCAATAATTGTGCAACAACTCTTGTCATACATGGATGTAACGAGGGCAGCTTTCTTTATGCAGATCATTTTATTCCAGTTTACACTTGCTATGGCTTTGCATAGCAAGAAAGTTGTGTGCTGTGGAACCTTGAGGCAGAACTGGAAAGGTGTTTCTGCCAGCTTCAAGAAGATGATGAAGAGGGAAAAGGTGTACAGATCGTAGAATGGAGCAATGAAAATAATGAAATAGGTGGATAAACGTGAAGTGCTAATGATTTCTACAAATGTAGCACATGCAGACAAACTTCAGGAAAATCCTTGCGCAGTAATTAGCTTCAAAGGTGCCTACTACACCACCACAGGATATGAGATGAGCTCATACCTTTATCAAACCAGAGAGAGAAGGGAGAAAAAAGAGAAAGCAGTGTAGAGAATGTTATAAAGAAATTAGAAAAACCTTAGCTAGCCGGGAGGCAAACAAGAAAGTGAAGGTCACAAGTTTCACTGAAGATTACGAGGGACAGCCTGGATGTTGTCTTTCTTGTTTCAATAAGTTTCATAAAATGTAAACATAAAAGCAAATCAATATAGGACCTGTTAAGGATTGGTGTACCTTTTTGGTTTGTTTTTGTCAATTACATAAAAAAAGAATATTACTTATACAAAATACATACTATTTGTTATTTTGTTAAAAGAGGCTGGGTTAATACATTATGAAGATTTGTTTATAAATATGTTAGCAAGAATTCAATAAATATTGTATATCTGAGTGGTGTCAGGAATAAATCACTTGATAATTGAAAAACACTGGTGTACGATATTGCACTCAGAGACAAACACCACCTGTGCAGCAACTGCCATATATCTCATAGATTATACAGAGAAAAAAAAAAAAAAAACTGTCACTATAAATAAATCTGCATGCCACAAGTTGTCATTACATGCAGTCAGCTATGTTGGATTCTGGAGCCTGCTACCATAATAAAATCATCTCACATTGGATGTTAGGAGACCTATGTGGAAAATGAAACATAACAGCTCTTACAGTAGCTGTAGTCAACATGTTAACAGCAATTTTATATCCTTGGGCATACAACTGTTCAAAATGTATCTTAACAAAATGTACAAATGACTTTGATTCCGTGGTATAAAGGAAAATATATGACTTTACAGTCCCCTGATTTCAAAAATTGTTTTTGGCTATCATATCTAGTTTTTATGATACTGCATGTATGTTTATGGTGCTAAAGTCATTCATCTTATACAGCCCGTTGCTATGTTTCATTATGTTATTCTAAATCTGTTGTTGATTTTCTTCCTAATCACCCATGTATTTGTTTATATTCCCAACACTTATCAGTTTTGTTCTATGGGTCAGGCCCATCTTTTTGTGAGGTATTTATGTTTACATTTACATTTATTATAGATCTCAACTTCAGTTGAGCTGAAAACTTGTGTTAATTTGCACGTTTGTCATTTATATGTGTAATGCTAAAATTACAGTTCAAGTATGACTGCTACATCAGGATTATGCAGGAGACAGTATCTACAAAGTCTTCAGAAGTTATGTTACATGTGGGTGTTACTTGTTTGATGGGAAGTTACATAAATTAGACTCAGAAATAAGGAAACTATATAACTCATGTTTCAAAGGAACGTTGGTGCTCAGTTAAATCATTCATTGTGGCGTGGGAGGCAGAAATTAATTACCAAAGCTGAATTCAGCTACACGACAATCTCGTGGACTGATCTACCCCTACCTAAACCACCAGCAGACCTCAATTTTACTGATTCTGCTGAAAGCAGCTCAATGACTTTGGACAATGAATTGGTTTTGATCCAAAGAATTTGACAGTTCACCACAACAGTTTAATCAATGTGATTTAAATGATATAGTGCAGGATTTAGGCCTCACAAAGCAAAAAAGTGAGTTACTGGGCTCAAGACTACAGGAGAAGAATTTATCACCTGGCATTACATTTTCATGGTATAGGAATTGCAGAATGCTGTTTCATAAGTACTACGCCAAAGATCACTCTGTGTTTTGTATAAATGTTTGTAATCTTATTCAACAGCTGGACAGGGAATCATATGAGCCAAGTAATTGGCATCTTTTTATTGAGTTTTCCGATCAAAGTCTTAAGGCAGGGTTACTTCATAATGGCAACAAGTTAGCTTCAATACTGCTTGCACATTCTAAAATCAGAGAGGGAGCATTTGATGGAGAAGAGATAAGGAAATTGATGAAAGATGTTAAGTTTGACAGCTCTATGAATGTAATTCAAAAGAAGCATGGAGTGAATTCAGAGAGGATGTTAAGAAGGTTCTAGCAATGTGTGAGACCTCAACTCCAAAAATTGTCAGAATTATGCTGGAAAATTTCAGACTGCTTGGCTGTAACATAAGTTTGAATCTTTTATTTCCTCAAGTCACATCTTGACTACTTCCTGTCAAATTTAGGAGCTGAGAGTGAAGCACAAGGTGAAAGGTCTCACCAGGACTTGAAAGATGTTGAACAACATTATCAGGGACATTGGGTGGTACATATGATGGCCAATTACTGCTGGTGTCTTGCACGCAATGAACCTCCCAGAGAACACTAAAGAAAATAACTTACATTGGAGTTCCATGGGGGGAAAGAAAAAAGGGGCGACACAGGATAACTAACTCGTTTTCAAATTCAGGTATGCTTTCATGTTATTACTTTTCTGTATTTTCTTTAAATGTTATAAATGAGTATGTAATAGTTTTGTAAATTTTACAATTATATGTTATATTAATTTGTTGTGTTTGGTTTTTTAACACTACGTCACTTACATTCTTATTATGAGGGACTAGTTTCAGAAGCCTATGCTTCCATTTTCAACCTCATGGGTCCAGCTGCCATTGCTGGTTGCATTTGCTTGTGTTCTCTTCTCTGGTGGCGAAATGATGAACTTCTTAACTAAGCTGTCTACTGGCGGTATCTCAAAGTTTGTTAGGTGATCTTTGTTTTTCCATATGAGGATGTTTTCCCAGGTTGTGAGTTCTACATGTCCTGACATGGTTTTTAGCAATTTTGGATTTGGATCTAGGTTATGGTTTTCTTTCCAGAAGTGAAATGCTACTGCTGATTTATCTTCTTGTTTCAATTTTAGGTTTCTAAAGTGCTCTTTGAATCTGATTTTTAAACTTCTTTTTGTTTGTCATATGTAGAACTTTTCACAATTTGTGCATTTAATTTGATATATTCCTGATCTATTTTCTGGTGAAATTTCATCTCTTATTTTTGAATTTAGTAACTTTATGACAGAAAATCTGTTCATTGGAGCCAGGGTGATGTTTCTTTCTTTGATCTTTTTGAATTTTCTAAATGCTCTGGGGTGGTAAGTGAATTTTTTTGAATGTGTTGATATTGTCTTTTTCCTGTTGTTAGGGTAGTTATTATTTTTATGTTTTTTTTTTCCACTTTGCTTTGTTGAGTTTCTGTATACAAGGTTCTTGGTGTATCCATTTTGTTCTATTGTTTGAATTATGGTTTTTAACTCTTTGTTGAATTCAGTTGTGCTCATAGGTACATTTATTAATCAATGTATGAGGCTGTTTATTACTGCATGTTTGTGTGGTAATGGGTTGTAGCTGTCATTCTTAATGTAATTTTCTGATTGAGTTGGTTTTCTGTAGATTCCAAAGTTTACTTTTGTGCCATTTCTGATGATTTTTAGGTCTAATAAACAGATTTTCTGTCATAAAGTTGCTAAATTCAAAAATGAAACATGAAATTCTACCAGAAAATAGATCAGGAATGTATCAAATTAAATGCACAAATTGTGAAAAGTTCTACATAGGTCAAATAAAAAGAAGTTTAAAAATCAGATACAAAGAGCACTTTAGAAACCTAAAATTGAAACAAGAAGATACATCGGTAGTAGCATTTCACTTCTGGAAAAAAAACCATAACCTAGATCCAAATCCAAAATTGCTAAAAACCATGTCAGGCCATGTAGAACTCACAACATGGGAAAACATCCTCATATGGAAAAACAAAAATCACCTAACCCATTCTTAACCTAAAAATCATCAGAAATGAAATCCAAAGTAAATTTTGGAATCTACAGAAAACCAACTCAGTCAGAAAATTACATTAAAAATGACAGCTACAACCCATTACCACACAAACATGCAGTAATAAACAGTCATAGATTAATAAATGTACCTATGAGCTCAAGAGTTAAAAACCATAATTCAAACTGCAGAACAAAATGGATATAGCAAGAACCTTGTATACAAGAAACTCAACAAAGCAAAGTGGAAAAAAAAAACATAAAAGAAATAACTACCCTAACAACAGGAGAAAACAACATCAACACATTCAAAAAATTCACTTACCACCCCCGAGCATTTAGAAAATTAAAAAAAATCTTCAAAGAAAAAAACATCACCCTGGCTCCAATGAACAGATTTTTTGTCATAAAGCTACTAAATTCAAAAATAAACAATGAAATTCCACCAGAAAATAGATCAGGATTATATCAAATTAAATGCACAAATTGTGAAAAGTTCTACATAGGTCAAACAAAAAGAAGTTTAAAAATCAGATCCAAAGAGCACTTTAGAAACCTAAAATTGAAACAAGAAAATAAATCAGCATTTCACTTCTGGAAAAAAAAAAACATAACCTAGATCCAAATCCAAAATTGCTAAAAACCATGTCAGGACATGTAGAACTTACAACCTGGGAAAACATCCTCATATGGAAAAACAAAGATCACCTAATAAACTTGAAATCCCACCAGTAGTCAGCTTAGTTAAGAAGTTCATCATTTCGCCACCAGAGAAGAGAGAACAAGTAAGTGCAAACAGCAACGGCAGTTGGACCCATGAGGTAGAAATGGAAGCATAGGCTTCCGAAACTAATCCCTCATAATAAGAATGTAAGTTACGCAGTGTTAAAAAACCAACTCAACAAATTAATATAACATATAATTTGATTGTCACTGTTACTAAATTCCTCCAAACATCAATTTACAATTATATTTTCATTGAACATTGTCATATTGCTAAAGCCAGATGTGCTATGGAAAAACAGAATGCATTTTTAATTGTGTATAATGCAATATATTCCGTGATAAAGGAAAACTAGTAAGTAAGGAGGTGGATGCTGTTTCACTTGTTACAGGTAATAAACATTGTAATTACTCCACTGATCATGAGAAACAAATAAATCATGTGGAAATAGGGTCATTAGATACTCATAAATTAGTTGGGGAAATAAATCTTAAACAAGTTACAAATATAGTGAATAAAAATTATATTAATCTATTTAATAGCAACAATGATGGTGAACGTACAATACATAAGGTTGTAAACCAGTATGATGCAAACACTCTCCAAGTATTTCATTTGAACATACAATATTTAAGTAATAAAACAGCTGCTTTTGAACAGCTGCTAAATGAAGTAAAGCCAGAACTAGCTGTTGTAACAGAGCATGGGTTAAACAAAGAGCAGATCAATTTATGTAAAATAAATGGTTACAAAATTGTTAGTAGCTTTGCTAGAACTACTTATAAGGGTGGAGGGGTTTTAATCTTGGCCACAAATGAAATAGATATATCAGAGTTTGTTGTAAATACATATCAGTTGGAAATGCATTTTGAAGTGGCAGCTGCAAAAATTAATATAAAACAGAAATCTATTTTATTACTGGGGATATACAGATCTCCAAGTACTCCATCGGAGCACTTTGTTGATTATCTTGATGAATTTTTAGCTCAAGTTTGCACTAAATATAATCAGGTAATCTTGATGGGTGATTTTAACATAAATCTAGACCATACAAAAGGGGACTATAAGAAACTTTACGAGTTATTTAACACTTATGGAATAAGGGATTTGATACACGAGCCTACAAGGGTAACACATTCATCATCATCTGTTATTGATCATATTGCCACAAACCTGAATTTTGAGGTAGTAAAAGCATACAATATAAACAGTCACATTTCTGACCATTATGCTCAGTATGTGAAATTTAAGGGCTTAAATTACAGTAAAGAAAGCAATTATGAAATCAAAACTTTTCGTGATATGAATGAAAAATGTATTGGTCATTTGATAGAATCCTTAACAGACAAAAATTGGGACATAGTATATAATGCCGAAACTGTAGATGAAAAATGGAACCAGTTTTATAATGTATTTAGCACTCACTTTAATGCATGCTGTCCTATGAAAACCAAAAAGGTATATAAGAATAGTTATGGCCATGTTAAACTTACCACAGAAATAATAAAACTAAAAAATGAAATGAAACATTTGTATGAATTGCATAAATCTAGTGGTAGTGTTACTTATAAATCAAAGTACAATATCATAAAAAAGAAATATCTCAAAAGCTTGGAAGATTTAAAAGTTAATGACTATAAAGAAAAGTTAAGTAAATCAGGGAATATTAGTAAAACTGCATGGGGCTTTGTAAATGTCGCTAGATCGGAAACAAAAGCACACAAAAATTTAGAACTCAGTATTGGTGATGAAACTGTAAAAGAACCAAACCTTGTATGTAATTTAATAAACAATTATTTCCTTAGTGTAGGAGAGAATTCTGCTGGCAGGAATACACAGCAGTCCTTTAAAAACACTGTAAAGTCATCATTTTTTATTTATCCAGTATCTACAACAGAGATTCTAAATACAATAACTAAACTACCAAAAAAAGCCACAAGTGGATGGGATGAAATCAGTGTGATTCTCTTAAAACATTGTAAATATATTCTGGCCAGTCCCCTCGAACATCTAATAAACTTCTCTATTTTATGTGGTAAATTTCCAGAGTGTCTGAAACAGAGCCTAGTACGCCCACTACATAAAAAAGGAAATGAGAATGACATAAATAACTACAGACCAATTAGCCTAACATCAGAAATAGCCAAGCTTTTTGAAAGGCTTTTATTAGGCCGGTTATTAGATTTCTTAGACAAAAACAATATTATTGTAAATTTTCAGCATGGATTTAGGAAAGGTCGATCAAAAGCTACTGCAATTAGTGAATTTATACATTTAGTCATTGAAAACCTTGAAAAAAATGATAAAGTAGGGTCCTTATTCTTTGATCTTTCAAAAGCCTTCGATTGCGTTGATCATGCGATACTATTACAAAAACTGGAGGCATATGGAGTAAGAGGCTTGGCGAGAGATTTGATCAGATCATATTTGGTTGACAGAAGACAATCAACACTATTGTACGATAAACAGGGCAAATCAGTAAGAAAAGTGCAATCAAAATTTAAACGTGTTATGTATGGCGTACCACAAGGATCAGTGTTGGGACCACTATTATTTATTTTATATGTAAATAACATACCAATCTCAAAAAATACAAATATAATAGCTTATGCAGATGATACTACTGCTGTATGTCAAGGGGCAAATGTAGATATATTAAAGGAGAGCTTACTGCAATCCATTGACTCAATTATTAACTACTTTAAACAAAATCAACTTGCATGCAACATGACAAAAACAACCTTAATTCATTTCTCACAGAGTAATAGAAACACCACAAATTTCTCTTTACCGGTAAATGATAGCAATATTCATGATGTAAGCGAACATAAATTTCTAGGAATAATTCTTGATAGAAAATTAACATGGGCTGGACATATAAATCATATTTGTGACAAAATTAGTAAATCTGTGTATCTGCTACGTCATTTTAAAAATATCCTAGATGAGAAGGGGCTCAAAATGATTTATTATGGAGTTATATACCCATATTTATTGTATGCGATAGAAATTTGGGGTTGTGCTGCTGCTACCCATATGGAAAGGTTATTTAGATTACAAAAACGGGCAGTCAGATTGATTTTCAATATGAGCTCTCGTGAATCATGTAGGGGAATATTTAAAGATAAGCAGATATTAACGTTGTATTCTTTGTATGTCTTTAAAGTTGTAACCTATGCAGTTCAGAAACAAAACCTAAAAAATAGTAATATCCATAGTCATTACACCCGACACAATGATGATTATTTTCGGCAGGGGTTTAACAAAAATATCTCAAAAAAGGATCCAAATGTCATGGGTTTATTGCTTCATGCAAAACTACCTGCATATTTAAAATGTTCTAAAGGGAAACCATTTGAGAGTGCTCTGAAAAAGTATTTGATAACAAAGACATTGTATAGTATCAATGAACTATAATAATGTCCCTCTGTGTATATACAACTGATATGTAGTTTTAGTAAAATTTGTAACTATGCAGGTTGTCCATCTTTGTAATATTTGTTAATCAACATATTTTAAGTGTAGACTACTCTGGACGAATGTAAAAATTGTAAATACATAATTGTAAATATGAATTTGTGACAATGTCAGAAACTGTATTGCAGTCTATTGACAATAAAGGTATTATTATTATTATTATTATTATTATTATTATTATTACTATTATTATTATACTGTAATTAATAAAAGTCACCTACATTTAGTCATACCAGAGAGAAAAAAAGTAAAAACAGCTTTCATTTTTAACTTAGCGTAATGTTTATCACATAGAAGGCAACCTACCTCTTGACATGGAAAACAAGTCCCTTTAAAGTGAATAAAAACATGTAATAATATAAAAACTAACATTTCAAAACATTTATACTAAAGTTAAGAAATCCCACATTATGCAACAAAGTTTGGAAGATGTACATTCATGCAGAATCTACAAACATAACACAGTGAAGAATAAAAGTTAAAATATTGTAAAATTGTGAGAAACTATTAAAGCTCTCTTTGTTGAGAAAAAAAAAAATCTGTATTTTAAGTTAGGTTGAAAATATATTAGGAATATTTGGGTATGACTAATTCTTTATGTATCTCAGGTTGAAAATGTAATAGGAATGTTTGAGTATGACTAATTCTTTATGTATCTCCAGAGTAAGAAGAATATTCTGTTTGACAACCTTAGCTAAGTGAGAATGACAAACCTGTTATTAGTCACCCAGTAAGCTTTCAAATCCTATGGAAAATCATAGCAACTGGTAGGTTCGGATCAAACTAGGCAGTTAGAAGGGACTAGTTAAAGATAAAATATAGCCTCTCCTCATGCGGGAGGAATTTGTGTGTATGTGTGAGTGCATGCATGCACATGTTTATGTGTGTTTGTGTGCTTGCATGCGCCTAATGAAGCGGCTATTATTTGCAGATGATTTAGTTGTAGGATCCATCTCAATGATTGAACTAAAGTAATCCTTGCAGCAAATAGACAAGAACTATAAAGAATGGAACTTCAGAGTAAACCAAGGGAAGACTTAAATTATAGTTTTCAAGAAGGGGAAAAATTGAGCAAATATGAGAGGTGGAAGAAAGAACATAAAGAATATAATGTGGTTAGAAATTGTGTATATTTAGGGGTCAAAGTTGATGCATGTGGCAAAAAATGGGAGACACAGAAGAAGCTGCCTCTGGTGAAAGCAAAAGGAGCATTAACTGTGATAAGAGTGTTTAAATTTAGAATACTAGATATAAATATTGAATATCTAGAAAGAATATATAATATGATGGTTGAAGCAAAAATGTTATATGAAGTAGAAATATGGGGACCAGATTGTGGATGAGAAGCAGTGGACATGATACATAGGATGTTTTTTAGGAAGGTTTTAGGCTTGCAAATGCAACAGTAAAGGGATTTGCTCAAATTGAACTGGGAAGAGTAGGGAGGAAAGGTATACCTATGGAGAGAGCCCTTGTATACTGGTATAGAATGATACATCTAAATGAAAGTTATTTGCTAAGGCAATGCTTAGAATTTCAAGAAAATAATTTAAGGAAAAGTGGATGAAGTTTCTTGGAGAAAAATAGACTGGTAGAAATTTGGAGAAGGAGGGGAAACAATGTAAATGGGTTTTGGAAAGGTGCTAGGAGGAGACTTGAAGATATAGAAATACAATAATTGTTTAGGAGCATAGGGATAAAAGATCTCTAGAAGTGTATGTACAAATAAAAAATATGTATGAAAGAGAAGGATATATGGATAAATTTAATAAGGAACAAAGAGAGAGTATTGCTTGGGTTTAAGGTGGGGTGTGGAGATTAAAAGGAATGAGAAAAGTTTTCCAAAAAATATGTGTCCATTATGTGGAGGAAAGGAAGATATAGAACATATAGTTTTTGAATGTAAAGGAACATAACTTTGAAGTAAAGAGATATAAATGTAAAATGGGTGAAATTAGGCAGAATGGTAACCATATTTAAGCTTTTTAGCAAAGATAGATAGCAGGGGAGTACTGAACCAAAGTTAGAAGTGGTTATGGTCTATAAAAAGGGAGGCAAGTGAAGCATAAGCCTATGGTTGTAAAACACAAGTTTAACATTACAATCTCAAATATTGTATATGTCTTAAATTTTCATTATTATAATTATTTATTAATATTATTGCTATAAGTAACACTATTATTTTAATTATTATTTATCACTATTTATTTTATTGTTTTTTTAGTAGTGATAGTGTTGGTGGTGGGGTGGTGGAGGCTGGGTGGGTAGGTCAGTAGGAAAACAAAAACTTTACTAAATATGGATTTTGAATATGGCAAGATAACAGACTGGGTTGATAATAGCCATATTTTTTGGTGGGAGCTTAATACAAATAAATAAATTAAAAAAAAGAAAGAAAAAAAAAAAAAAAAGCAAGCAGCTGGATGCAGGAGTAGCTTGGAAACTGTGCATATGTAAGTATATAACACAGGTGCATTGGAATAAAACTTTGTGAAAGGTCTGTTCCATCCCCATAATGTACTCCCTTTAAGATATTCATATACTTTAGTCATATGGTAAGTTTGAAGTGATTAATTAGATTATAAGAAATTTGATACTATATATTTACCCCAGAATTTATGGGGTTGCATTTCTTCCACACTTAGCTAATATATTCCTTGTGTTAAATAGATTGGTAGCAGTTTTCTTCTAGGCATATCTCCTTTTTTCTGTACAAATAGTTGTACTTCCTTGACTCAGTTTCTCTCATGATGTATGTCTCTCTGAATAGCAGACACAGTTCATTAATATACCCCACTCACCTTGGGTGTATATCTTTTTCTGCTCCATGTATTAATCTTAATATTATTTCCTCTTCATTTTTTGTGGTTACCCAGATTTCAACCCCATTTAATAGTAAAGGCCATATCAATATTTAGTGGTGTCATATTTAGTGTATATATATATATTACTTTTTCTGAGATATTCAGTTTGCATTCCTTCTTTGTGAGTTGTGTTGTCTTTCACATGCACTTAAATTTATACACAGTTCCAATTACTTTGTTTCATCTTATTGTATAGAGTGTTTGAAAAGTCACCACATTCATACTTTGAAAAATTGTCTTTGGCATATTTTACTTGATGAGTTGGTAAGCCATTGCATTACAGATTGCTGTATCCTTGAAGATCAGCCTTATGTTAATTTTAGGTCCATGCAGCTGTCGCATTGCTTAGAGTGAGATCTTGAATCGTAATCAGAAACAATGGCTTTTAAGCAAATACAGTGAGTTCAAATTATATGAAAGATGATTGGAGAGATGGAGAAGGCTATTCTCCATTGATCTGTCCCAAAGTAAATGTACTGCATATGCACTTGTGCACTGGTTTCATGATACTGGCTCCTTGGATGACAAACAAAGAAATGGAAGTCCAAATGTAGTCACACAAGATTTTGTTCATGATGTTGAGCAGTGAGTGGTTACATTGCTATGAAAATCGGTAAGCATTTGGCACAATAAATTGGATCAACAATTGCATCCTTACATAAAGCACTTAGCCAAACTGCACCCATATCATGTCAAAGTTGTCCAGGAGTTGCATCTGCCCAATCAAGAGAAACATTGCCGTTACTGCCAATACTTCTATACCTTCACACACAACAATGGAGTCATTCTCGATAAGACTTTCTTTACGGAAGAGGGATGGTTCCATTTAAAGGCTACATTAGCTCCCAGAACAATAGGTTTTAGGCAACTGAAAATCTGCATGTCTTTCTTGAGGTGCCACTTCACTCACGAAAATTGGCGTTTGGTGTACAATATCGCAAAGAAGATTTTTTTTTTTTTTTTTTTTTTGAGGAAACAGTCAGTGGTGTCACCTGTAGGGATATATGCAGCAGTTCTTATGTTGGAAGAGCACGAACGTGACAATTGGTATTAACAAGATGGTGCCAGTTGTCATACTGCAAAAGAGTCCAAGGAGATTTTAAAGAATTTTTTTCAGAAATCAGATATCTCCAAAAATGTATGGCCTCCAAGCTTCTCTGATCTGACCATACCAGATTTCTTTCTGTTAGGTTATTTAAGGAAAAAAGTATAAGGTGGCAACCCACACTCCCTACAAGAAATCAAAGGTGCAATTTCTAACGTCATTGCCGAAATAACATCAGCAATTTGAAAATGTGTTATGGAAAGTGCACCAACATCTGGAATTGTGTCCACAAGAAAATGGTGATTGTCTTCAACAATTGTTGTGAAACATTGACATGAAAAGTGTTGTGGAACATGTAGACTTGTGTTTGGAAGAAAATAAGTGACCACTTTCAGCACTTGCTGAAAATTGGAATGTCGAAAAAGTATGGTTTGCTGACATGACAATGTATTTATTGTTCTTATAGATTGAGAAAGTCTTAAAAATGGAGTTAAAAGTGGTTTCATGTATAAAAAGGTTGTGCAATAAATATGCAAATCAGTTCAGTTTATATATGCAATAAAATTTGAGAAAAAAATGAATACACTCTGACTGTGGGAACTTTACAAATGCCCTGCAGAAAGACATACTTAACTCTTATACTTATTACTTTTACATCATCTGCTTGTTTAAGAATTCTACCTGATTTCTAATATATTTTAATTGGTTTCTCTAATGCAGCAGCCTATATACTATGCAGGTAGAGTGTCCTAAAAAGACAGGCCTGCCTCTTGGTTGCCAAACAGGACTAAGGCTTCTGCTGGCTTGGAGTATCTTTGAGTTAAACGGGATGGACTTTATGGAAGGTCCTCCACGGGTAAAGTAGCACCCAAAGCCATCACTATTTGATAAGACCGACTTGGTTTTCACGTTGGCAAGCCCTTTACCATGTCAGGTCTAATTACAGACATGGCAGCAGCTGTGTCTACTAATATCCAGCACAGCTTTCTGTGTATCCACCATCTGTGATGAAACCATCATTCAGCACTGGTATTGTTAAAACAAGGCCACACAGCTTATAGAGTTTCATAAAGGCAGAAGCAGACAAACCTGAACCCTCAAGTAGGAGATTAGCTTAGGAATTCCCATTTGAAAGATATTCATCTGTCAAATATGGCACAGTGAGTTTACTTCTGAGTCCAGCAAAACCAAAATTCTCTCCATAAAAAACCTTTAGGGAATAGAAAGCTTCCTTGGGAGAATTATCTACATTTTTCTCTTTGCCAAACAACTTGAGGAATTTTAAGTTTTTCTGGGCTACTAAATGAATGAATTTCCAACTGGTTATATAATACATCATAAACAACATTATAAAGTCACTTATACTGAGCCCTGATGTCCATTACAACATTGTCACTTTTCCCACAGTAGATCCATATTGTCTCTTTTTGTCAAATGAATGATTTAGCCCCCTTTACTTTGGCCACACATAGGTGACATCGAACATTTTTGTTTGTAAAATATCAAAAAAGTGCATCAGTCAAACTAAACATTTCACCAAGATTTGAAGTAAGAACTCAGATTCAAAGTCCTCAAGTATGTTACTGAAACCATGAGCATCATGATATGTCTGAGTGTCCCATTGTTCAGGATTATGTAAAATTTCTTCAAATAGCAGCAAATGATCCCCTCTATGATCTTTCATTGTTTTAACAGGACTGCCATTGTAGCTCTAACATGTGGGACAGTCCTTCAGAAATTTTTGATAACTTTGTTCCAAGGCCACAGTTTTCTTTGTGGAATTGGGAAAAAAAAAAAAAAAAAAGAAAGAAAGAAGTGGAGCTACTTATGCCATGAAAAACAGTTTGCATTATTTTATGTATGACACCGACTATGAAGCACAAGGTTGAGACTATAAGCAAGACAGTGTATAAATATTGCATCTGGATGCGTGTTTCACTTTCTTTTGAACACCATTTAATTCTCCTAACATAACTGTAGCACCATCATAACATTGTGCTGCTAGTTTGGATCCATAATGACACTTTTCTAACATAACAAAGGCATGATTTGTTAGAACGTTTGCCCTACAATCACCACTTCTATTGATGAAACCTACAAATCGTTCAAGCTCCCCATTGGCAGAAACGTATCTTACTACAATAGTAAGTTGTGAATGTGCAGAAATGTCACTAGCTTCATCCAAAATGATGGCAACAAATTGATTATTACTTATATCACTTTTAATTTGATTGAAAGCAACTATTGTGGCACAATCAATTGAGTCATTTTAAGAATAGTTGGATAGGCCCAAAAATACTGTAGCTGTTTGTGTATGTTGTCTCAGTAAATTGTCATATTTACTTAAGAGTGAAACTAGTTCTACATAGTTTCCCTGATCTGCAGAAATGTTATCATCTGCCTGACCTTGGAATAGCAATTCTTGTGTAGCAAGGCATATACTGTGTCTACCATATATTTTACTACTTTTCTAATTTCTTTCACTAATTCATTATGCTTTATTAGCTATATTTTTTGCTGTTTATCTAGCTGAAATTCAATTAAAAAACATTTGAAAGAGAAATGTAATCTTGTACATGTGATTGCCATAACAGCTGCTTTCTCAAGTTTGTTAATATCTTCATAACTTGCAGAAAGCTACATGTCATTTTTATTGGAGAACAATGTATAAGGCCATCAAAATAGTTTGGATGTCATTTTATGTCCACACAACCACTTAATCAGTTGGGAGCCCTTAAAACCCAACCCCCAACAACCACTTAATTCTATTATACTGTTCAGAATTGAAGTGGCATACACATATTTATGAAAGACCTTTTGCCTTTAGCAAGTCAAGAGTTGGTCTTCCTTTTGAAATTATAGTTTTCTTCTCTTCAAAGTTTCCTGCCCCAAATGATCTGGCACAGAGACTCCATTACACACGTGCAATGATCTACACCACTATTTCCCTTGGCTATTGCAAGCCCCTGCACTCCACAATCCCCACTTGCAGCCTTAGCTTCCACCAGTTTCTTTTTGGAATGAATTTCTTGATGCATTCCCTTTCTCATCAGTCTGGCTTGGAACCACTATAAAATTGAACTGGGTAAGTTAGTTTTAGATTATTTAACCTGGTTGGTCATATCAGACAATGAATGAAATTGGTGAAATGATGTTCAAATGATCTCGGGGTCCATGGAGCTTAAAGTTACTTGACATTCGTCTTCTCAGGATAAGGGAAAACCCTGAAAAAAAAACCTTATCTGGGCAACTCACCCTAAGCGAGATTCAAACTCACGACTTTTTGAATGTGAAGCAGACACACTCCACCACACTATCCAGGCAGGCTAAGATCAGTTTAGCTATATGTAATTATGTATTAGCAATATGTTTATGCACAAAAGAAGTTTAGAATAATGATTTTGTGTAAATATTAGCCTCAACAGTTAATGAAATTGAATTAAATTGAAAACTCATTCCTGTGTTTCGTCTGAAAGAAACCAAAAGTTTGTGAAGCTTCGGACATGTTCTGACATTCATTATGGCTACAGCCAAAACATTCCAAAGCAACTGGTGATGAAAACGTTACATTGCCATCTGGTATACTCAGTCAAAGATTTTTTAGTGTATGTATAATAAACAATATGATATAAGGCGTAATTCTTCTATGCTGAACATAGTGAAATGACTCATTCCTTTCATTCCGTGCAATGACCAACCTACGCTCTACTGACTGGGAGTCAGGAGTCCACCTAGAGCATTGCTATTGCTCAGCACCAGTCAGTGAGATTTGAGAAGTGTGGGGCATGTGATTTATTATTGGCAACCAGTTATTCTTGTTTGAAGTCTTTCACATGTATTGAAGTTATTTTTGTTTGTCTTGATATATTTGGCCTCTTTTATTATTCTGTCTCAGTAATTGGTGAACTTGTTTATGATCCCTGCAGATTTGAAATTTATCTTGTGACCCATATTATAAGCATGTTGTGCCACAAGTAGACTCTCCCTGGTAGCTCAACCTGATGCAGCATTTATGCTGTTTAATCTGCTTTTCCACAGTCCTTCCAGTCTTGCCAATGTATATTTTACTACACCACAAGGGATTTTGGATTTTCTAAATACCTTCAATATGGATACCTAAGGTGTCAAAGAGTTTCTTTATTCTAGGAGGCAGCTTGAACACCATTTTGATGGTACCCTTGGACAGTATTCTTGAAATGTTGTATAATACAGGGCTAATAAATGTGATAATGGCAATACCAGCAGTATCCCTTTTTGGCCCTTCATCACAAAACATTTCAAGAATATTGTCCAAGGGTAGCATCGGAATGCTCTTCAAGCCCTCTATCAAAATCTAGTAACTCCTTGGCTTGGTCAAATATACCTCAAGTATCTGCACTGTGGGTATTTACAAAATCCCTAGTGAGAGTGGTAAAATATATGTTGGCCATAATGGAAAGACTGTGGAAGAGAGGATTAAACTTTGTACCAGGTTATCTACCCGGAAAATTTTGCTGTGGCACAACGTGCCTATGATACTGGTCACAAAATAAACTTCAAATCTGCAGAGATCATAGAAAAGTCCACCAATTATTATGACAGAATAATAAAAGAGGCATTATATATCAAGACAAACAAAAATAACCTCAATAAAGATCAAAGACTTCAAATAAGCAAGAACTAGCTGGCAACAAGATTATAAATGAAAACCTTTTTTTCTTTGATTCAATTGAAAATAGGTCAATTTTACTAATTTTGGTGTACAGAATGCATATACTCATTCTGTTTTTCCATAGCACATCTTGTTTGGCAATATGAGAATGTTCAACAAAAATATAATTGTAAAATTTGTAAGAATATTACACTCTCACATACAACATTTAAAGAAAATAAAGAGTATTAATAATATGAAATCCTATCTGAATTTGAAAATATATGTTAGCTATCTTGTGTACCCCTTTTTCTTTTCCCATGAAACCTGAATGTACATTACTTGCTTGAGTGTTCTCTGGTAGATTCATCACGTGGAAGACACCAACAGTAATCGACTATTATATGTATGTACTAAAGTCCCTGGTAACATTATTCAATATCCTTAAAAGTCCTAGTGAAATCATTCATCTTGCTCTTCAACGATAGTTCCTAAATTCAGCAAAAGTGTCTTGATGTGACTTGAGGAAATGAAGTTTCAAAACCATATTACAACCAAGCAGTCTGAAATTTTCCAATGAACTTCTAACAATTTCTTTATTTTGAATGTCTTTCTTACTGCCCAGAAATTTCTTAACAACCTCTCTGAATCCATTCCATGCACAATTTGAATTTCATTCATAGAGCTGGTGAAATCAACAAGTTTTATCTGTTGTCCATCAAATACTCCCTCTCTGATTTTAGCCTGTGACAATGATGGAAACTTTGCATAAGTACTGGAAACAAGGACAACTTTTGTCAAGTGCTTTCATAAAATTATTTCATCGTGCCAAGTTTTATGTATAATAGAGGGAGCAGAATTTTTTGACAACCAACAAGACTCACATTAGTAAAACGTTTTGATCCAGGTTTCAGGTGCTACCAAATTGTCGCTTGCCCTGCTATACTATTCACAAAGAAAACAGCAATTTTGTGTGTCCTTCTTATTGTAGTAACAGACTAATGAACCTACAAGGCATTTATTGCTACATATTTATTGCTCATGGCGACAGTACTTAATTTTCACACAATAAGCTTGTGAGTTTCATAAGACACTTAGGTTCATAGAATGTGTCAATGCCAGTAGTATTGAAGCTAACTTGTATGATGAAGTAACACTGGCTTAAGACTCCATTTGGAAGAATCACTAAATAGACAACAGTTACCTGGCTCATATGTTTCCTTACCCAACTGTTGAATAAGATGACAAACATCCACACAAAACACAAGTTGATCTTCTGTGTAGTACTTGCGGAACTGCATTTCACAATTACTATACCACTATAATGTAACATCAGGTGACAAATTCTTCACCTGTAGTCTTTACCCTAGTAATTCACTTTTTTGTTTTGTTAGGCCTAAACCCCTACTAAATCATTTATCCTAATTGATTAAACTATTGTGGTGAATTATCAAATTGTTCTAGATAAAAAAGCAATCTATGTTGGAAGTCTTGAAGCTGTTTTCAGATTCACTCAAATTAAGAACAGCTTGTGTTTAGGTATGTGTAGTTCTGGTCCTCGACCAATAGCTGAATTGAGGTTTGGATGTTTAATTCCTGCCTTATCATCAGGCATCACCATCTCCATTATCATCATCATCATCATCATCACTATCATTATTATTTGGTAGCCAGCAGCATGCAAAAGTAACAATTGTCATGGTAATTCTGCTGCTCTCTCTGTATCATTGGTTTGGCAAATACCATTGCTTTCCGTGTTTCTTCATACCAGTAACATAATCCCTCAACAAAACTGTTATATGCAGTATGAGGCATGAACAATTTATCATCACCAACTTTCTCTTTAAAGTGTAAGTAATTTAGTTTGTATATTTTCTGAGTCTATTTTATGTACCTTCCTGTTAAAAACATAACATCCAAAAATCTGACAAAACTGGTGAGGACTTTGTAGACAGTCTCCTGTATAAATATGATGTAGAAGTTACACTCAAGCTTTTTTTAGTACTACAAATATAGAAAACAAATATGCATATTAACACAAATTTTCAGCTCAACTGAAGTTGAGATCTATGATAACTGTAAATGTAAACATAAATACATCACAAGAAGACAAATCTGGCCCATGGAACAAAATTGATAAATGCTAGAAATATAAACATAAGCATCTGGGTGATTAGGGAGGATGGAAGTGAGCAGATTAGGAAGAAACTCAACAACAGATTAAGAATACCATAATGAAATGTAGCAGTAAGCTGTATTAGCTAAATGAATTTAGCACTATAAACATATATACACACATCATAAATACTAGATGTGATCGCCAGAAACGGACTTCATTTTTGAAATCAGGCACTGATTGCCATTGAAGACATTTTCCTCTATACTGCAGAAACAATGTTGACTAGTATAATCAACAATTATATATCCTAGCCTCCTCAAAAGCTTATTAGTCGGCACTGACCAATAGTAGTACTCCAGGCAGTTTCCCTGAAGATGATAACAGAGTGGGTGATTGAAAGCTTGGAGAGTAGTCGAACACTTAGCTGGCTGACTTTCTAAGAGCATATCATTGATGGGTTGGTAACTTTTCTTATAAATGACTAGGAAAATAAGGGTTAGGAGAGATATGGAGAAGAAGAGAAAATAATGCATATCATATCTCTAAATTGGTGAAAGCAAGATTTGAGGATATATAGAAATACAAAAATATTTAATGAGGTAGCAGAAAAGAGACCTTAGTTTCCTATAATATACCGATGAATGGTTCAAGGGGAGGGGAAAAATACATAACTATTACAAATAAAGAGGAGTAAGAAGGTATTACATTGGTATGAAAAGGAATATAGAGACTGAAAGTCTAAATGAAGGTTATTTCACAACTCTCTGTCCTCTATGTGGTGAAACTGCAGATATGATTCACATGAGGGCCAGTCAAATGTAAATCAAATTTTTTTTAAAACAGCTTCATTGGTGATACATATAAATTCAAATGGAGTGCTGTATATTTCTATATAATTTCCTTCAACCCAAATACATTTTCTCCATTGGATGCGTAGCTTTCTGATACCTTCATGGAAAAAAGAAGAGGGCTGCTCAGTAGCTAATTGTGCAATAGTGTTCAAACACTGCATTATCTTCAAATCTTTTACCTCCTAAGGCGATGGCAGCGATGATATATGGAATGAAGATGGAGCACTGGTGGAATCCAATGGTGGGGGGAACTGGAGAACCTGAAGAAAACCTGCCCTGCACTGCTTTGTCCACCACAAATCCCACATGCGGTTGCCTGGGATTGAAGCTGGCCACCTGGGTGAGAGGGGAGTGGTATAACCATTTGGCCACAGCGCGGCCTGGGACAAGTCTGATAAGGTGGGTGTTTAAGAGGTGGTCAGTGTAATTTAGCAAGTTTATCAGTAGTTACAGCTTCTGTATGTGGCTATGCATTGTCTTGCACAAGGAGACATGGCAGATGGGTTGCAGGCATCATTTATTGGGATAAGCTGCTTTTTGTTTATCAGCAGTTATAATAGTAGGCTGCACACCTTTGGAATCCAAACCACAGTACCCTAAACTTTCCTGGTTGACAGTCAACTCTTCCCTTTAATTCCCAACTTTCCTTCACTCTTTACTTATCCTCTCCTTCTTTGGGGTGTAGTAATGGAGCCATGTTTCATTACAGGTCACACAATATGGTTCAAAAAAGCTTCTGCTTCTTCTCCAAGTGCTCCAGACAGACATCTTCTGCATACTATTTTGTGCCTCAGTAAGGTGTGGAACCCACCTTGCCAATATTTTTCTGTATCCAAGTGTGTCTGATACATGACATGGATACTTCAAATCTTATACCCACCATTGATGTAGTCATGGCAATAGTAATTTGAATATCACTTTTCACAAGCTCACATACAACCTGAATATTGTTTTCATTGAAGATGGTCACCGAATACCATTTATGACTTCGATTTTCTACCTTATTGTGACCATTTTGAAATTTCTACATCCAACCCTTGGATTTTGCACAAAGTTACATCACTGAACTTTGCTCGGAGTGTCTTCAAAATTTTACTCAAATTGACACCTTCATTGTTGAGGAAATGAATAATTACATGCTGTGCAACAGATGCTTGTACTTTTTGTTCACTCATTGTAATAGTGAATGGTGAATGTGACTGAGAGGGCCATGAACATGGCTACCCCGTACCCATTTTCTCGCCAATAATGCCCCAGTTTGTCGAGCTGCTCACATAACTTTGTGAGTTATATAAACAAAATTCCAGTTAATATTTGAATGGCCCTCATATAATGTTTATATGTAGAGGAACTGAAATTTGGAGAATGGAGTTCATTGATAAGAAATGGTTTAAGATTCAAATATCGTTATAATTGAAATATTTCATAAAGATGATAAGAAGGAAGGATAGTACTTAAATAATGTGAAGAATAAGTATGGACTCTAAAGTCAAACAACAAAGTACAAATGTTATTAATTAAGAAATGAAATGCATACTATAAAATATGAGTATGATTAGTAAATAGAACTCAACAGTGGTAATATTCACCTGTACATGTCTTAGCTTAATAACTAAATAAAATAAAATATAGATTTAAATGTGAGACACATTGGTCTGCATTACTTATGTTTGTGTTATATTTATGCATGATGTACAGGTGTTTTACTGATATTTCTTCTTTATTTTTGTGTGAAAACCTCATAGCATTATGTAGAGGAAAGGCACAGGTGACATTAGATGCAATAGAGACAACACTTGTCATCCTATTTGTGGGCAGTAATTTTACTATTTACATCATTTTAGAATTCAAAGGCCATCACAAGCCAATATCCTCATTTCATTTGCTTCTTCTGGTGGGCATTTGTAGGTCCAGTTTTCTGTGTAGTACCTGTTCCTCAAATTTCTTTTTCATGCAATATAGCAAGTAGTGGTAGCAAGTAATGGAATTAAGAAAGAAGGAGAAAAAAGAAAATCAAAGAAATCAGTGAAATAGCTCTTACCTGAGCTGAAAAGAGTGCATCCATATTTTACAATTACATTTGTTCCCAAGCCCTTTCCTTGTCTTGTAACAGGAATACAGATTTGTAGAAGCCCTTGATGTGGATCCATGTGTATGATTGTCTTTTTGGTGTTTCCTTTCAAGACTTTATATCCATATCTGATGTGTTTTTCATGAACAAATTTTCTTTTACATCTATGCTTCCCAAAATATGACAGCATTTTCCTTCTATGCTATGATTTTCTTTAAAACCTTGTTCAGATGATCAAGTAAATTATGAGCTTTTGCATACTTATCATTTGTATCTATATTATTATTATCATGTAGATGAAGATTTGACATAAACTTAGATCATGCCTCAAGACAAGGCTCCAGCAACCAAGATATTGTAAAAGTCCAGAATAGTTTGCCAGTAGATTTTGCATCTTGACACGTGCATAGCCATTTAGGAGCAGAGTTGCAATAAATCTTTCAATTTCTGTAGCAGTATTATCTTCTAGCCTGTTATTCTTTGCTCATTATTGGTTTATGTAAGTCACTATCATATCAATACCTTCAGCGTAAAAAAGACATGAATGTTTCTGCTGGGCTGAGGTTATGTTGTTAGGCGCACTGAACTTATACCAGATTTTACTACTGTGTATTAAATCTTGTTTCTTTCAATGGTAATCCTTTTTCATTTTCTTTTGTCTAGGATTTTGTTTGAAACTGTCGCACTAAAAACTTTCCTCCTTTCATTAATTTCTTTTCTTCTTCCACATCCTCTTCTTTGTGTTCAGCTCTATCCACCTTGATTTCAGTCTCACTTCTAAGTTGGCTCCACCAGATAAATGATCTAATAGGGAATCACTTTCTTCTCTAGAATTCTCATCAGTGACATCACAGGTATTCACTGGGTGGGGGAAACGAGTGATAGTTATTTCATTAAAATCATCTGTGATGAATCATTGGATTCTAGTTTTTCCAGCGATTCCTCCAGATTAAATACTCTAAAATAGCCAACAGCAGCTAGTCACCTCTATATGCCCAACATACTATGTATAATATATAGGACGGCCAATATTGGTAAAAAATGTGTAACACAGAGTAAAATTTTTTCTAAGATAATGAATGGTAATACACTTCAAAATAACATGTTTTAAACATACACTGTAGGTTGGAATCAGTTGTATCTAGTTTTTTAGAAATTATGCTTACCTTTCAAACTGAAGCTAATAGTTTTTGTCTTTTGCCTTTTTCACACAATTAATACAGCTGTATGCAAAAATCAATTTAGAATGAAAAATACAATGTTCATCACTGGTTATGAATGCATAGCACATATTTACCAGCTGTATTGAAAGCATTTAAAACTGCCTACTTAATTTTATATACGTGTCATATATGTAATATGCCAGCTTTATCTGGGCTAAATTTTCAATTTGTGTCTACATTTCTAAAGCAACTTCTCAGTATTTTCCCAAAAGAGAAGAATTTAAAGAGTTCAGGTTCGCTCCTTATTTTTCTTACTAGACTATAAAATGTTCAATTACATTTTAGAATTATACTTTTATGCATTGTTTGATATTCTTCTTTATATTATTTACATTATAATTTTGTCTTCAAAGATGTGATCAGCTATCAACTTTTTTAGCCTTATTCTTAATTTTTGAGTTGCCTCAGATAAATTTGTATCATTCTGTTAATTTCATTCTGTTAAAATCTTCCCATAGGTTTGATTATTTCCTGGAATTTTGGCCAGTAGATAATATTAGTTTTATATGGGTTTATTATCCTGAAAATAAAGTTGGGCAAGAATGGCTACAGCTGCTATGCTACTATTTCTTTTATTTTCTAAACTCATTTAGTTTATAGAGGGGGAAAAATCTTATTTATCAGCTAACATGTAGGTCAAATAACGTTATTGAGCGATAGGTGTAGTTGGAATCAGAAGATAGCTGAACAGAAATCAAGCATTCTATCTGTCCTCAAGATTATATTATCAATTTTAACATTAAAATCATATTGGAAAACTACATTACTAAAACAAAAGACCCACCAGACCATATGAATTGTATTGAATTTTATTTTATTCTGTACAAGTCATACATAATTTAGGCTGTCCTCAGAACTTGGGACCCAGCCCTTCTTGTCATTGGACAGTCCTCTACATGTTTTGAAATAATTACAAAGTGTGCATATTTTGTGTGCTCTCCTTCCCTTTGTGTTTGCTGCCTCATTAAGAACCCCCCCCCTCAATGCTACTCTTGTTTTCTGTCTTGTATTTTATTTTTTGTATAATTTTATCTCTTACTTCCTACTCTGAACTTACTTAAATCTTTCTTTGACTTTCTCTTTCCCTTTCTCTTAAACAGTTTTCTGTCCTCTCTTACCTCTCTCATTTCCCTCACTTTGTTTGTGCTGGACTTGTCATAGTTCTTACCCCCACCCCTCTTTTGTTTTGATCTTCTTCAAACCCTTTTTCTCACCTAATTCTGCTTCCATTTTTGATTACCCTACTATTCGCCTTGCTGTATTTCTACCTAATTAAACCTTTTTTGGAACTTTCTTCAAGGAAGTAAAGTTTCAAACTTTACTTAACCTGTCTTTCACTTTTCTTGCCAGCAGTCAGTTATCACATTCCATTTCCCACTTGTCTTCCCTTCCTTTTAAACATTTTATTCTCATGGCACTTGCTGTTGGTCTAATGGCTTCCCTTTTTTCCTCCTATCTGTACCTTTGTACCTTTTCTTTGTCTAGTTATCCACTGTAATGCAAGTGCTTTGTCTTTGCTCTTCCCATGATTATACAATATGCCTCCTTTCTTTTCTATAAGTGATTGACCTGTCTCATCATTCCACACTTTTAACTCCTCAATCCATTGTTCACTTTTCATTCCTTTCTTATATGCTCATTCTTCCTGTGATCTTGTCCTTCTATTTGAACCTAAATAGACTGCCCCACTCTCTTTACTCTTTGCTAATAGCTCTTTTGAATTCCCCTGTGCTTCTAGCGCTCCTCTGGATTATTGTGTTTCTCCCTGCTCTTGTCACTCATCAGCCCACTGAACTGTTCTTCCTTTGGACACCTTTGTTGTTTTTTTCTTTCCCCTTCCTGTCGGCACTAGCTATTCTCTCCTTCCTATTCTCCAAGCTACATCTTTCTTCTCTCTCTGACATATCACCCTGCTTCTCTTCCCCTATCTTCTCTGCTATGTATTTCTGCTCTAGTCTTCTGCTGCTGATCTTGCATCCTTTGGTCATTCCCCTCATATATGATTGCACTGACTGGGAACTTTACCTGCATCATTATTTGTTCTGGTTCCTGCATCATTGATTTTTTTTTTTTTTTTTTTTCTGATTCACTGATTTTGTTCTTTCACTTGCCCCCTTCTGCTGATTTACTGTCAATCTGTAATTTAAAATCTTGAATATATGCCACTTTTCCTTGACTATGCACCACCTTTCTATGTTCTATTAATCTTCTGGTAAGCTCCCTTTGCTCATAATTAGGTAGTTCTATCATTATAATATGATGCCTGAGTATGGAATGGTGCCATTTGTATCTGCCAATGAAGAAGAAAGCGAAAAAGGAGACAATAGAATCTGCCAGAATCACAGACGTATATATCTGTTGAGTATACCAGGGAAAATTTATACAAGTGTTTTGGAAAATGGGCATGTACGAGAAACTGAACCCCAAGAAGACAAGAGCCAATATGGATTTAGACGCAATAGAAGTACTCAGGACTTAGTATTCGTGTTAAGACAAATATCAGAGAAAACTATAAAATACAACAAAGTCATACATCTTTTTTTTATTGATCTGGAAAAGGCTTTTGATAGAGTACCCTGGATCAACCTATGGGAGGTGTTACAAAAACAGAAAATTAAAGAATATCTAATTGATGGTTTACAAAGGTTTTACTATGACTACATATGTCTGCACAAGCAATACAAGGTCAGAAGAATTCTCTACAACTAAGGGAGTCAGACCGGGATGTGTTCTGAGTCTCTGCTGTTCGCTATTTTATTGGGTGATACTATTAAAATATGTTCAAAGAAAATTAAACCACTACCCGCAGGAAATCGACTCATGAAACCTGTAAAGATATCTCAATTGCTTTATGCAGATGATTTGGTAATACTGGCAAATTCAGGAAAAACCTGACAAACACATTTAAATGTATGGAATGAAGAACTAAAGAAAATAAACATGAGCATTAGTTCCAGTACTCCAAGTCTATGACAATAAGTAGAAAATCTAAGACACATAAAATAAAATTAGGAACGGAGGTAATCAAACAAGTAGCGATCTTTATATATTTGGGATCTCCATTTAGCAGTAACGAAAAAATAGATGGGGACATGAACAATAGAATTGCTACAACTGGAAGATGAATGAATTTGTTGAAATAACAGTATGCATATATTGATCTTCATCAATCTCATGGGTCCACAGACCGTATGTGCTTTTGCAATACACAAAATAGTAAGCAATATTAAAAAACAAAGAAATAAAAGAGTAAACATGAAAATAAAAGGACAAAGATATTCAAACACAACAACTTAAGTTTACATCCCAGAATAAACCATATTCAGATGCATTAATTAATCCTACTATAGTAATCAAATACATTTAAGAGAGATATAATACACACAATACTAACACCACAACAAAACAGTGACCAAAAAGTATGATATAAAATGTATGAAAAACATTATAATCACTTTTGTTTAACTTTTCTTACTCCCCCTTCCCTATTATCAGCCTTCTCAGATCTCACATGTCTTGCCTTAAATAGAAATATACCTAGGCCATCCACATCTTCTGTGCCTGCCAGTAGCATCCAACATGCTTCTAACTGTACATTCACAGTGGTAAAGGATCGTGGTAAATACTTCTTCCTCCATTCCTCCCTACCCCTACATCTTACCAAGATATGGGTCCACAACTCTTCCTCCTTGCAAACGGGGCAGATTCCCTTACCATTCTCGTCAATAATTTTTAGCATCTGCCATGCTCCTAGTCTAATTCACGTGAGCCCTTCTCTAATGAGTTTTGTACCTGTTTGGATGTATTGCTCTATACCCCACTCATTTTAGTCCAGTCTCTACTTCCAATGAAATCTTCTCTGCACATCGTGCAATTATTTGCTGCCTGTCAATATCACAGTGGCAGTTCTTAATTTTTCTCCAAATACTCCATCTGTTTGCCTGCCCCGCCATCCAAATGCATTCCATTCGTTTCCAAACCTTTCTTTAATTTTGATGTCCATGTCAAATTACCTTCCATTCTCAACTGTTCACAGTACCAGACTGCCCTAAATAAAGATTGGTTTCCATGAACGATTCTCATCCAATATTTAACTGCTCTAATTTTGTACTCTATCGTTTCACTATATGCTCTGAATTGCCATATATTCCACAGTTGGCCATTCCCCTCCCTACTTCCAGAATTCCTTTCAAAAATTGGGACCTCACTCGATCCAGATTCCTTGTTTGCTCCCACCCCCAAATTTTTCCTGCATATGTCATCATGGATCTAAGATTGCTCCATATTCAGTTTCCATAAAGGTGACTGATATATTCAGAATTCTGCAATGTATCCGGAAAATTTTGCCACTTTCGCTCTTGCCTTGTGTTTCATGATGTTAATGTGTTTTGTCCATTTTCCATTCATTGTAAATGTGAGTCCTAAGTACCAAAAGATTTAACAGTGTCCAGTATCTGTCCTGCATATGTCCAGGTCTCCTCCTTGCTATAAACAGAAACATTTTTGAAAGTCATTGCCTCAGTCTTATCCACATTAACTGTAAGTAGCCATTCATCACAATAATTCTTAAGTTTGCCTAGTCATTGTTGCAGTCCATTAACTGCTGTGGAGCACAACACTAAGTCATCTCTTATAAAAGTGCTGGGATCTGAAAATTTGCTACTACAGGTGCTTTGATATTCTCTACTAGCATTGTATCAGTAATACCATCTACAAGGGGATTAAATAGTAAGAGAGATAAAACAAGCCCTGCCTCTTTCCCTTATAACTTAGGCAGCTCTCTGACACTCTGTTTCATACTTTACACAGAGTTCAACATTTTGATAGATTGCCTGAAATGCTCTAATCATTTTACTTGATAATCCCTTTCTGCATAGTTTATGCCATAATGCATTTTAAGTGATAGAGTCAAATGCCTTCTTAAAGTCCACAAATGCACAATAAAGCTTTCCCTGCTTAATTAACATTTGTTTTGCTCTTAAAGTATCCAAAATAAAAGTGGCATCTATGGTACTGTGTCCTCTAAAACCCCTTTGAAATTTTGAATGTTTTCCAAATTTAGATTCCCAATCCTTTTATCTGATTGTATTACACTCTGCAATAAATTTTCTCCATAATTGGCAACAGAGTAACCCACCCTATAGTTCACTGTATTCCCAAAAATTCCCTTCCCTTTATAAATGGGATGAATAAGCCCTTTCCCCAACAGGTAGGGTAATTCCCCTCAAGAAACAGTCTGTTACATATCTGGAGCATACTCTTACCAAACTCATTAACATTGGCTATGGCTTTAAAAACTTCTGGCAGCAACCTGTCCAACCCTGAAGCTTTGCCTCACTTTAGGCTCTTCAGCGCCTGTGCTATTACCTTCCATTGCTTAAATATCCTTGTCTAGTATTGGGGTCTCCAGATTTCCCAAAATTAATACTTCCCTTGTTATAAAAAAATCCCTTTCCCTTCCCCAAATATTCCTGTAAAATGCATTGCCCTGTATTATGCTTTAAATAGGTCCTCATGAGCAAGAAAGAGATTCCGAAGAAGACTAAATTAACAGTATATAAAACAACTTATGTTCAAACATTAATTTAGGATGTGAATCTTGGCCATTAACATCTAAGTTGATTAGCAAACTACAAATAAATGGAAATAACATACTGGAGAAGAGTGGAAGGTAAAACTAAACGAGATAGAATTAGAAATCAAACAATTAGAACAAATTTGAAAATTCAACCTTTAGAACAACAAATAGAAAATAAGCAATTGAGATGGTATGGCCATATTCAATACATGGGTGAGGAGGGGATCCCAAATCAGGCTTGGCAAGCAAGAGTGAAGGAAAGGAGTTCAAGGGGAAGGCCTAGAAGTTCCTGGGAAGATTGGATTGAAGAGGTTTTGAAGAGAAAAAGACTGGATATGAATAGAGTAAAGAAGCTTGCAAGAGACCACGTGAAATGGAAGGCTCTTTTAAAAATCTCGACATTGAAAGGTACAAGAGGATCGACTAAGTAAGTAAGAAGAAAGCAAAATCATTGCAAGATCTAGTGGAAAAGCTACGGGTAGCATCTTCTGGGATGCACAGGATTATTTTTGGTTGATTTTCTTAAACTTGGACAAACAATAAATGCTGCCTGTAGTATCCAAATACTTTGGAAACTCATTGTGCATTGTGTGAAAGCACCCTAGAAAGGAGATCATCCTGTGCCAGGATAGTGCGCATCCTCACTTTGCCCATGTCACAATGAAGATGATCAGAACATTTGGGTGGGTAACACTTCCACATCCTCCCTACAGTCCTGACTTGGTAACCTCTACCTACCATCCTTTTAGCTCCATTAAGAAATGGATGCAAGGCCAATACTATGAGAGAGTGGATGATAGTTAGAAAGCAATGCACCAATCTTTTCATGCAGCTGGAACAGAGTTCTGTCATAAGGGTATTTTCTAACCTGTAGAGCATTCGGGAAAATGTATGCAAAGAAAGGGAGACTATGTCGAAAAGTAACAGAAAATTTGCAGGTTACAATGATGTATTTTTTTTGTCTAAAAATAAATATTAAGATGTTTAAAAATGTTGCTCACTACTTTCACTGTAAACCTCATACCTCCCTTCTTGTGACTTTTCAGTTCCTTCTTATATCCCTGAAACTACCAAGTGGTAGCTTCTGATCTTATCCTCCATACTCGCCACTCTTTTTCTTATATACTCCATCTCCTCTTTGATTTTCTCTAATTTTCTGCTTATTTCTCCTTTTCTATGGTTTTCCATTCCTATACTCTTATTTCATTTTCTCTTCTATTTTTTCCAATTCTCTAAGTGCTGTGTTTGCTGCCAAGCTCCTTGCTACCTTCTTCCATTGCTTGATATGTACCCCACCAGACCATGTCAGAAACAGAGGGTAATGTGCTTGGCTGGACAAAAATCATTTAATAAAATAAATTACAATATGTACACAACAAATGCCATAAATGTATATTTATGCTTATTTGGAAATGGAGCGCTAAGCTAGCTTTGAGGAGGTGAAGATGTGTTTGGGAGAAACTCATGATATTGGAGAATAAGGAGCTAAGCAGCAATGCATGTTAACATCGAGATCTACAGAGGAAGAATAGTTGGATTTAACACAACTAAATGCAAACAATTGGAGAAAAACAGAGGAATTAAGTAGGAAAAGCTAACTTGAGAGCTTTATGCTACTTTGATATGATTTTGTTAGTGATTGGAGGGTTACAAATGAATCCTAAACCGAAGGAAAATCAATCCATTTTGTACGAGATTCTACTAAGAATGAAGGGGATGGAAGAAAAGCTATGCAACAAATTCAACATAGTGGAGAAAGTAGGAAAGGAAATTAAAGAAGATATCAAAACTGAATGTGAAATATAAAATTGGGGGTATAGAGTATAAAGAAAAGAGTGCAAACTATGAAAGACAAATATAGAAGGTTTAAACTGCTGATTTCTTGATTAGAAGAGAGAAGAAGAATTTGGACAAGGCAATAAGTGAAGGAATTGTTGGAAGGAATATTAGAGATGCAGCTGAAAGAATGGGAGATAAGTGACACTTTTACAAGGGTCAATCCAAAATTAATGCCTCCTATTTTTTTGTGTTGACTTTGTGTGTCTGAACCAGATTATGTTGATGAAGTATTAATAGTTGAACTTTCCTGCTGGTGTTCTGTTAGTCTCCTTGGTCTGTGATAGCAGCAGAAGGGGGGTGTTCCAAAGTGGTTAGCTACTGACATCAAGGTGCGTACAAAACAGAGATCTAATTGAATTCCTTACTGCTAACAAATTGCACCAATTGAAATCTGTTGGTACTTGCTAAAGGTGTACAGAGATGATACAGTAGGTGAGAATAAGGTGAGGCATTGGGTACAGTGTTTCAAAAGTGGTGAAAAGGTGTTATGCAAGCTTAATTATTGCAGATTGTGTGTGAGATGGGTCCCATAGGTGCTTTCATAAGGCCAAAAATCTCATTGAATGGAAATTTGATGGGTCCTATTGGGCCAATATGAGGCTGAAGGTGAAAAGTTTTGGAACTCTATCATCACCGTAGATGAGATGTGATGTCACCACTAAGAGCCAGAATCTAAATGACAATCCATGGAGTGGCGACATCCAACTTCTCCAACAAAGAAGAAATTCAAGACACAGCCATCTGCAGGCAAAGTGATGTGCATAGACTTCTGAGATAGACAGGTTATGGTTCTTTTGGATACCTTCGAACCTGGAGCAGGAGTCAATTCTGAATGCTACAAGATGTCACTAGACTGAAATCCCAAATTTCCAGTCAGGCCAGAGAAGAAGACAAACTTCTGCTTGCAGCATGATATTGTCAGGCCTCACACCAGTTTTGTGACCATGGAACTCATTACCAAATTTTACTGGGCTGTCCTACCACTTCTGCTGTACAGTCCTTATTTAGCACTTTCATAGTCCCATCTCTTTCGGCCTATGAAAAATGCACCACATGGCCAACATTTTCCAGACTCAAATGATATCACAGTTGTAAGAAGGTGGCATGCCATGTTCATAAAAATCTGAACCAGTTGAGGCTAGCCACTGCCTATGACTATTTAACAACACTTGTTCATCATTGTCAAAAGTGTAACAACTGGTGTAGATTATGTGGAAAAATAATGGTGTGTAGCTGAAATCTTGGTCTATTTAACTGTTTTATTGTGGTTTCTGTATCTGTTGCAGTTTCCAGGAAAATAAATAGGAGGCATTACTTTCAAAATAATGTAAAAGAATAGGAAGTGCAAGAGGTAACAAATGTTTTAATGAGGTTCCATTATGGAGGTGATCTTTGAAGTGTTAGGTTGCCAAAAGATTAAAAGGAACAAATGTCTTCATAAATAGGGACTTAACTTTTGATTAAAGGATACTGAAGAAACTGATTTTAGGAAGAAAACTGTAAGTAGGGATGGTTTACTGACCTGAGTTTTTTCACATGTAGAGCAAAGATTAGACAAGATTGCAAAGTTTAACAGAATTGATAAATACTATTAAAGTTAAAAGTTGTGTTCCTAAATATTGACACAATCAATTATTCATTACATTTTTAATATAAAAGAGGAGGTGACAAATCCAAGTAGTTATTGAGAAGTAGCATTATTATTATTATTATTATATTTTCAAAAATGATTTATGGGGATTTTGCCAGAAAGGTTATAGACATCAATGGAAAAATATGATGAGCATCCCTCTTTCAAGCAGGACTTTGTAAAGGCTACAGAAGGTTTGATAATGTAAGTATAATTAAGAACTTAAAGTAAAAACATTTGGGAAAGAAATTGGATAAGTGTTATTCTGTATTTATTGATGTATAAAAAGTATATGACAGAGTAATAAAGGATGTTTTATGATTTAAATTAAGAGAAAAATGTGTCAATGAGGAGCTAGTAAGAACTTTGAGAAAGTTAAATTATTATTATTATTATTATTATTATTGTTGTTGTTCTAACTTCATGGCACGACATCCCACAAGGAACCTTGGCCTATTGCCCGGCTAGTGCGTCCCCCATCTCGGTCCATGACAGATGTATTGGAGGGTGAGATATGGTCAGCACCTCGAACCCCCCTAGCTGGCTAATATGGTCCTCCTGACCTGGAGCCGCTACTTCTCCATCAAGTAGCTCCTCAATTGGCCCCCCAGGGACCACACGAGGCTGAGTGATCCCTGGTCCAGGTCTCCCAGTGGGGGAAAAATCCCCACGTCGGTACTGGGAATCGAACCAAATTATTATGATATTTTTGTATAAAATATGGTTTGATAAATTAATGATGTAAAGCAAGAATGAGGATTGAAACAGGGTTGCAAACTTAGTCCAGTAATGCTCAATCTTTTTATTGATATCTTAGAAATTTTATAACAGGTGTGAGTATATGCCAATAAACAACAATATGGAGATATGTGGTTTACTTTACACAGATGATCTGATGGTGGGATCTAACTCCAGTTGGTATATGAATATTTGAATAAATAGAAAGACACTGTAATGGATGGGATCTTAAAACAAACTATACCAGGATCAAACTTGTAGTTTTTAAAGAAAGGTAGTAAATTAAGTGAAAATTAAAAATGGTTTGTAAATAAGAAAAATGAGGTGGTAAAATAATTTAATTATTTAGGAGTCAAGTTGTGATGAAAAGTTGGAAAAAAAAAAGTCAAATAATGGGAACCAAAGCTAAACTAGCATTGGCAGCAGTGAAAATTATGCCCAATCTATGCTCCTATTATGCCCAATAAATGGTATGAAAGAATTTATGTTGCTGTGGTGGAATCAAGATGGGCATATGAAATTGAATTTTGCAGAGTTAGCCATGGTTGGATAAGTGGAGAAAGTCAGAATGTTTGCAAATTTTTTTAATGGTCCCGCAGAGTAGTAATACAAATGTAGTAAATATACTGGAGCTAGTAAAGTGAGTGTAAGGGAACCAGGATTGAAAGAGTGTTAAAACATTTCCTTAAAATCCAGCAGTTTTTAGAGAGTCAGCTATTAAACATGTGTTTACATTTTCAAAACAGAATCAGCAACATATTAAAATATGGTTTCGAAAAATCGAAGAATTGTTATTGATACGTGGGTAAGGCTATATATATGCCGCAGGATACAAATTAATGAAGGTATTTTGGAAAATAAAAAGGAAAGCCTAGAAGATATTGGTGGGCAAATATTACACACAAATAAGGAACAATAAGTGACTTATGTTTTACAATGAATGTACCTCTGAACTAAGAAGAGAATTGTAATGCAGATTTGTTAAAAGGAATGAAAGAGAATGGATGTTTGTTTTTGTTTGGGAATATGGAAATTGAAGAATGAAAGGAACAGTGCATTGAAAGAAATAGGTCAAATATATAATAGTAAGGGAGATGAGATCCACTTATTATTAGAAAATTCAGGCACAGACCTTTGGAGGAAACATCTGATTTTTAGGAACTGGTTAAAGAGAAATAAATATTTGATGGCAAGAAACATTTTTAAAGACCAGTTAGAACTAAAAAGTGTTTGAACACTTTTTTTATGGAATGTAGGAAACACATTTAAGTGGTCAGTGAATTAGGACAGTTGAAGGATGAGACTTTTGTAGCCAAAATGCAGGTTTTGTGATAGTTTCAGTTTTGTATATTGTCTGTCAGATGGCTAGAGCCAATATCTTACACATTGTAACATTAGCCTAGCACTAATAATAAGTTATACATATTTGGTATTTTGTGCATCAATATTTTTAGTGATACATCAATTCATTGTTTTAAAACAACTCATCTTTTCTATTTGATTTTGTTTGTGACGTAATTTCTGAAACTATCACATCTTTCATGGCTGGAAAAAGTGGAGAGGATCTTCATGTTCTCTCTTGTATAACAGGTGTGCAACATTAATGCTATAGACTGTACGAAAGACAAGGTTTTTGAAAATGTATATTGTGGCAATTGTCAGCCTTTATACTTAAAAATGCTCAAGTGTTTGGTTGCATTTTGAAAATATCTTACTTGATGAAAGATTTTACTTATTTTTTTCTTTCAAGGGAGAAGATGGAGGCTGAGCAAGAAAAGGAAACCAGAATGCAGCAATTTCATACAGTGGGTCATAATCACAGCCATGACTCTGCAATTGATGCTGATTTGCAGGAATGGGAGACTGAAATGTTAGATATAGATTTGGTAAGGGTATCTGCATAACCATTTATGTGTTTGCTTTATTTATTACTGTTAAATGTAAAGACAAATTTGCGCTTTCCCAGAGGTTTGGATTGAATTTCTTCTTCCTCTTTTAACATGCACTTTTGATTTCTGAGGCAGCTTATCATCCCTGGAAAATCAGAGTACCATAAGCACCACTTTGGTGAAAATTGAGGTTAGGCTATCATAGCATACTGTAACAAAACTTTTTTATTTGTTCAATACTGGTTACAAATAGCCTTTATTACAACGCTTATATAGCAATTCTATAGTACAATTTTATCACATTTCTCCGACACTTGTTAGACATTCAGTTGCTCCTCCATTGCAACTGCTGCACACTGTGAACTACTTGCCTGCTTTCAGCTCTCCTTTTTATAGTTGTCAATAATGTGGCTAGATATTTCCAGAAAAAGTGAACATTCTAGCACATGTCCAATGAACCCTGGTGTGGCATTCCAAGGCTTTCAGTTACTGCTGCCACTCTTCATGTGCTAAATTTATGGCCCCTGCAACATTGATCGCAGCTACTTAAAGGGAGATAAAACACATATGTGCAACAATCAGCTACCTATAAGCTTTCCAATGCAAACCACTAACACATGTGTGGCAGCGATCGCAGGCCAGTGACACATATTCACACTGCTCCCTCCTCAGGGCTGGTCATCCCAGCCAGTACCATTGTAGTGGGCTAAATGTGTATACCAGCCTCTTCCCTTGGCTGCACTTTTGTCCACTAATATCCAGTACAGCTTTTCTTGGATTTAGCTAACTGCAATAAGACTGTCATCCACTCTTCTGTTCAAGAGACATAGCGTCACTCATGGGGATGATGAATACAGCCTCAATATGTCCCTCACCACACCGGTGCTTATTCACTTTCTGCCTGCTAGTCATCTTGGTGCAGACATTCTTTCACTTGGCGACCTGGTTTGCCGCCCCCCCCAGCACACACCACTTGAAGGCAGTCATAATCTCTGGTTGTCACTCTCTCCTTGTCATAGTTAATACACCTCATCTTCGAGGTGGGCACAGTTGTTATCTTAGCCAGCTAAATTCTTAGAGCTGCTGTTTGCTGTTCCCTGGATGTTTGCTGTCAGTTGTACAGCTTCCTCCTCTTCTGACCATCAGTTGTGAGTGGTGAAAACAGCAAACTGTTGGCAGAAGACTTCAAAAGTGGATGCTCCATTCTCTGTTGGTGGCATTATGTGTGCAGATGATGTTTCAGATCCTGGTATCTGGACCTTCAAGTCCTTAAAGCCTCACTTTGGGCATATTTTTGCACCATGGGATTCAGTTCCTTGTTGCTGCTGTCGATTTTTCCCCCCAGGGCATTTAAGCATTGGTAGTGGTTTTTCATGGTTCCACTAAGTTCTTCCACAATTTTCCGAGTATGTTCCAATTTTTCCCCAGGTTCTTCCATACCCTTCTTCATCCTGGTCAGTTGTTTGTGAATTTTGATTGATATCTTAGTTTTCAGGTTCTCCATTCCAGCTTTCATTTTCTCTTCAATTTTTCCATTATGGAATCTAATTTCTCCTCCATCTTCTCCACTGCTGCTTCCATGTGAGATTTTATTTCTTCCATTGTCTCCATTTCTGATTTAATTTCTGTCTTATTGCTCTTCATTTCTTCAAGTAGAGTTTTCATCATCTCCATCTCAGTGTTAAATCACACTTCTCACACTAGTGTAACAAAAGTCAGGCTCCTCTTTCCAATATGTGATGCAGGTGGCACAGGATTTTCTTGTATTTCCAATATGTGATGTGGGATTATCTTGTGCTTTTTGAAAAATGACATGAGTGGAGGGTGTAGTGAGCCATTGAAAATGACACTTTCCTCTGGTTTTAAAGTTAGGTTACATTGGGTTATGTTAGGCATGTATAAATGAACTGGATAGAAATAAGGGGTAAAAATGGAGTTTCTGAATATTGGTTCTTCATTCCAGTGCAAAACGCACAGTCTTCCTTTGGATTTAGAACATTTCTTGCCGTCTCACATCACATGCTCATAAGAATGCCTAGAATTTGCTTTACTTACTCAAAACTGGTTACAAATAGACCTTATTCCAATGCTTTCACAATAATTCTGCCGTACAATTTTTATCTTGTCGCTCGAATGCTCATTAGGCAGTCAGGTGCTCCCTCCAATGCAACTGCGTATGCTTTGAACTCCAGTCAAACCCTGACTCGCCTGGTTTGCAGGTCTCCTTTTTATAGCTGTCATGATGTAGCTAGAAATTTCTAGAGAAAGTGAACATTCTAGCATATGTCCATTGTGCCCAGAATAGGCGTTCCAGGGCTCTGAGTTACTGCCACCACTCTCCAGGTGTTAAATGGCCCCTGCAACAATAAGTGTGGCTACTTAAAGGAAACCGATCGAACACAAACAACAATAAGCTATAATCTTTCCAAAGCAAACTGCAAATAGTGATTAGGGGCCAGCAAGGCATAATCACAATATGTTTTTATGATTTGCTCATTCTGACAAAGTATTGTAAACACAACATACAAATTTAACAGCTACAATGAGTGAAAACTACAAATATTGTAATACTATTATGTTTTCTGTTATGACCAGAATATCTTAAGTAGATAACAGTGTCTTAAGCATTTTTTTTTCTCTGACAACCAGAAGAGCACTTATGCTTGCGATTATTATAAGCAATGACAGAGTTTATACCAAGACACTTGAGAATTATCATAAGCACCATTCAACTGCTTTTCACTGAGCAAATTATCCCTCCTTGAGCACTTCTCATAAGTTCTTTCTCCCGTAAAAAGAAAAGTGTAAATATTTTGCTCATCATGTTCTTTTGCTTGTTCTGTTTCCTGCCCATGAAGGTAAAATGGAGAAGAAGAATCAGCATTGTTTTCAGTGGTTTGATTACTTATTTTGAAATGGAGGTCTATTCTAGAGCTTAAAAAATACTCCAAAGATGCACAAATACAGAAAATAACACAGCACAAAGTGCTACTAACAATCTATTGCAAGCATTATTTGAAGAGGTTAGTCTAGAAAATGATGTAGTTACTGTTATGTTAATGATGATGGTTCACATTGCAAGACTGTAGGTGAAACTAATATGCATGGTAATGTTTTTGTTCAAACAATAAATAAACCATGTAATAGCATGGGTTATATTGATTCATAGAATAGTGAGTCAGCAATGAAGGCCATTCAGAAAGAGAAATTTCCACCATGTCACAGAATATTCAGCTAGAAATTGGAAGTATGTGTATTGAGAAAGGACATGCCGTTGCGGCTGAGAACAGTAGATGAAATCAACAATGACATTTTGGGTGATAATGATGAAAGTAATGAGAAGTTTGAGTAATGCATCAATATTTTCAGATGATGAGCATGTGTATGCAGTTTCTTATAATAATTCTGTCCATTTCTCAACTGAGTTTCAAATATATACAATACAAAATGCTTCATCTACTGACACCGCTAAAAGACATTTGCACATGACGTCATGAACCTTTCAATAAAACTGATCATGCTGTAGAACAAGAGAAGGATTTTATAAATAGGATTTCAGCATTTGCCTTCCATTATTGTTGCCAGAGAATTAGCAAGTTGTACCTTCCTGCCAAAGTATGGAGTGTGACAGGTTTTTATAGGTTCTATAAAACTGATTGCAAGGAGAACATTTACACTTTGTGACTTCAGATTGCATGTACCAAAATAAGACAACTGTGAAATCTGAGAGAAAATAAAACATACTGAGGAAGGAAACCTTGATGTTGTGAGGAAGAAGCACTAGACTACACCTGCAGGAGAAAGAGGATTGTAAAATCATGTTTTTGAACAATGGATTGCAATGCAATGAAGATGGTGTTCTGTGTGCATCTTTTGGTATGCAGAAATTCCTGAATATTCCATTCGGTGAAAGTATGTTTTTGTATTATACTTGGTTCTCTATGTACATCTTTTGATATGCAGATATCCCTGAATATTCCATTTGGTGAAAGTATTATACTTGTAAGCTTGTTGTTAACCATTTTGCTGTGTATGAAAGTACCGCTTAGGATAGATCTCATTTTTTATTTTACTAAAGTGCTAAGTTTTTACATAGTTATGGCTGACCTTAATCCTAGTTAGTTGGCCAGACTATTAACTATTTCATTATACAAAATATTATGCTATTACATAGCTATCCTTAGTCATCTTAAATGTGATCTAGGTACCATGTTTTTCAACTGACCAGCTCCATTTCCTTTTTACCTTCCCCAAAAACTCCCCTCATTTCGGTATCTGCTACTGATCTTCAAAAATCTTCCCAAGTACAATTTCTTTGTTCCTCAATAACCATTTTTTATCTATTGGGTTTTCTCTCCAATCCTTTTGGGGCTTACATTGAAGAAGAATATTAATTTCATCTTCCTTGTCCTCACAAATGGAACACATTCCTGGGATAACTACCCCACTCATTCCTCTTAGTTTCCAAATGCCCAATCTTCTCTTTCATGTTATTTGCAAACTAAAATATACTTCTCCTTCTCTGGGACATCTTTTATTTCCTTGTAAAATGACATTGAGCCTTTCTCCCTAAACTCGGCAAATAGGATCTGCCAATCTATACCTGCCATTCTTGATCTCAAAAACCTCTTCCAAAGTATCCTATTTTAACCTAAATATCTGCTAACCCATTTTTACTTTCTCCATACACACTATGTACATAGTGTAATAGAGAAAGTATTGCACTTCTCCAAAAAATTCGATACCGAGATTTCACCGGAAATATATGTTTTAGGGTCCCCAATATCCAAAAAAAGCATTTTCACAAAAAGGTCCGTGGGTGTGGGTGGGTGGGTGTGTGTGTGAACACGATAACTCAAAAACAAAAAGTCAGTAAAATACCAAACTTGGTATTTAAGTGTAGTATCTTCCAGGGATGCGACACAAAGATTTTGAGAAAAATCCCCCCACCCCCAACTACCCTTTACATGGAACTTTTTTCGAAAATTTTGATTTTCTCAAAAATGGCTCTAACGATTTTGATTCAAATTTCGGATATTAAACATATTTACCTAACAAATTAAATGTATATATTGAATTTTCTGGGAATAGCCTCTGAAGAGTAGTTTATTCTGGATGAATTTTACTAAATTTTGAATGACTGCTAAACCGTAAGAGATGGACAAAAACTTACTACACAAAAAACATAGAGCACTTTAAAACACACAATTTATGTTATATACATTTTTTTCGTGGAGTTCATCGTTTTTGTGACATTCCTTATTTTTGGTTTCTGCTTTGAAAAACGTATACTTTTCTCATACAGCAACTTGTCAACTCCTATCCATATAGACAAAGGAACTTCGTTGACATAGCAACCAGCTTTTGACTATCACTTTAACCTACAGTTGTCCCTTATTTCGCTTCTATCTACAAGGAAGCGAGTAATTAGACTATTTCTGCTATTTTTTCCTGATTAGCATAAAGTAAATAAAAGTATAAGCTTTTTTAAGAATAATTTGTTGCAGGGATATGGAGAAAGTCATGTGAATGGTACACATCAGATTTTTAATTATCTGTTCCCTGATTTTCCTGAACCACGTATTAGATACAGTATCCAAAATTTCCTCTTGATATTTCAGGCATTTTTTCACTGTGTATCAAGTAACTCTTGGACTCGAAATAAATATTTCCGAATTTTCATCATTAACCCTCTCACACTTCCTGTCCTAACTTTAATAAAGTTGCTGTATTTGCAGTATTAATGGGAATTTCTAGAATTAATTTACAGAAACTTCTTAATACTAAATCCATATTACCAACTCTTATTTATTCCCCAAATTTCCCCTCCATAACTCTATCGAGATTAAACTAAGGTAGAATAAAGCCTTTCAAACCACTTAATATTCATTACTGGTATTACACATAAACATTTTTGTATTGGTTTCCTGGCCATTTTCCCTTTAACCATTGCATTTTTTTTCTGTTTCTCCCAGGCTCCATTACTGTTCAGCTTAATACCCAGATATGAGAACTTGTTGACAACTTGAATTTTTTTGTCTGCCAAGAATTACTTTTCATCTTTATGTAGTTTATTTCTTCTCTTAAACACTATCATTTTAGTTTGTTCTTGATTCACCTTCAGACCCCATTTTTTGTAATATCTGTCAATCTCGCCTATAACTAACTTTAAAGCAATCACTGAAATTGAACATACCACCAGATCATCAGCATAAAGTAATATCTATCTTTTTTTTTTATTGCAGGCATATGAATACAAACATGCTGCATACAATCCAAAATATCTTCAATCAACAGATTAAATAGAATGAGGCTTGATTTTCAACCTTGTCTCAGCCCTCTCTCTTATCCCACAGCCCTAGTTACTTCTCCCAAGCTACACTTGACACAAAATCTGTTCTGATAGTATAACCGTTGCAGAATGCTGACCATATTAGCACTCAAACCCTTCTCCTTTAATTTGTGACATAGCACTTCTCTATCCACCCTGTCAAAAGTTTATTCTAGTTCAATAAATATAGCATACAATCTACCCCTTTTCTTTCCTAGATATCTATCGATTGATTGATCGATCGACCAACCGACAGACCGATCGACCAACCAACCCATCCATCCATCCATCGATCCATCATTGTTTTAATTACAAATGTATTGTCCACTGTCCTTTTCCCTTTCCTAAAGCCTGCTTGGTACTGAGATATCCTTTTGTTTCTTCAGTCCAATTTAGTATTGTCTCTGTGCTAACATTCCTGTAAAGAATTTCCAAAATTGGATAATATTGCAGTTTCTCTATAATTTGTTTCATTCCCTTTCCCTTTATATATGTGATGTATAATTGCTACATGCCAATTATCTGGCACCTTCCTCTGTTAAATTACATTTATAAGCCTTGTCAAGCACATAAGCCTGTCTGGATTTTCATACCACATTTTGTAAAAACTCTTTAAGTAGACCATCAATTCCTACTGCTTTTTTTTTTTCTTCTTTTTTTTTTTTAATTTAGAAACTTGACTGTTAACTTTCTTCTGTGAAAAAGGTCTATGTAACTCCTCCACATAATTAGTAAAAACTTCCAAATTCAGACTACTACTACTTGTTTCAGTAATGGATAGCTCTGAAAAGACCTAACCTATGCATTAGGACTTATCTTTACATTTCTCCTCCCTCCCTTGATTAATTATCTGCCAAGCTTGTTGTTCCCCATTGTAGTCCAACTTTTGCTCAAAGTCCATTGCTGTAGCGGTTGCCCACTCTTGCTTCTTCTTCAAATAACTCCCTATATCTCTCCCGCAATTGCATCATAATACCCCTGTTTATTTCATCATTCCTCTCCATCTTACCACTGCCTCCTTTACTATAGTTCTTATCTGTCTACACTCCTCGTCAAACCAGTGATACTACACATTCTTATTCCCCCTATGGTGTACCATCATATCACCTCCAGCCTATTTAAGAATGAACTCACTCATCACCGCTTTTACCAAAAGAAATCATTAAATTAACCACATACAGGCATAGCTTAGCCATACCTGAGTCCAGCATCTCACGAAATGCATTGGCCCTTTCCGAGGTCCACTTACAGCTAATTATCTTAGTTCCATCTTCAAATATTTAACCTCCTCTACCATTTTCTACTCTCTAATCACTACACTAAGACACTATAAGAGAAATATGTGAAGTTGTTTCACATATGTTCTTTACCTTAAATTCACAAACTGTACACAAAATGCTGTCATTACATAACACGTAATCCACCACACACTGCCTCAAAGCACTTGTAAACATAAATTGCCCCATTTCATCTTCTCCCCAGCAGCTGTTCAACATTACAAGTTCATTATTCTCACAAAACTGAATTAATTTTTGATCCTTTTATTTACATCCTTGTCCTTGCTATGCCTAATCCATATCTTACTAAATTTATCCCTGCCTCACTCTTCCCACACATTTAATTCCCTGATCTTCAACTCTCGTGTTTAAATCTCCCATTGATAAATTCCATGAAGGAAAATTGTATTTTAATATTTACTAATTCTTTTTCTAGTTACCAAAAGAGATCTGGGTTGTGAAACTTAGAATTCACTGGAGGTTATACAGTACACCAATGCATACATTCAACTTTCGTATTAGCACCCACATAACCTCCTTAAATTCTGATTTCTTCTCCTTCACTTTACTCCCCTAATAATTTTACATCAGTATACATATGCCTACAGTAATTTTTCTTGCTTTAACATTTCTCTTTGCACCATAATTCCCAATAAGATCATACCGCTGCAAGGTGTTATCCTCATTGCTTTCTGTACAGGTCTCAACTAATGCTAACAAATGTACCTTATTCAAAATTTCCCTGACAAAACTGCCACTCAATCCTCTATGCAACCCTTCACAATTCCAAAAACCAAGTTTCACAACCTTCCCTCTTTCCTCCTGATCCTGTTGTGAGCTCGTTTGAAATCTAAATACATCCAATTTGCTCTTGCTTCTCAACATTCTCCCACTATTTTGATGTGTATCGGCACACAGTATTTCCTGAAGTTCCTCCTCCACCATGTGTCATGTTCACAGTGCTCATAAATATCTCCTTCAACTTACATTAGACTTCTCCACAGTGTGAATACAATGCTCGACATACTCGACCTTGACTCAGCTGGTGCCGCTCTCCTCCACACATTTGACTTTTCTCTTGCCAGCTGGGCCGCCTCAGCTGATTCTCTTTTGTTCAGTGATGTTATACTTCTCTGTGATGTCATCCTCTCTCTCACTCACATGTGGGCTCCCATCCTCTTTACTATTGTCTTGAATTATTGCCTTGGACTTCCTGATGTTTCAGTTCTCGTTTAGTTAGTTGCAATTTGCCGATTCATTTCCTCTTCAGTTCTTTCACATCCCTGTGAATGTTTTCATCCTCACCTACCAGCTGTCCCTTGATCCACAAGTGTAAGTTGCATGTATATGCACTCTTACCCTCAGATATTATTTTCATGCATTGAACCAACTTTTTCTTTAGGGTTCTCTGGTCCACAGATAAATCTCTGTTAATAAACATATTTGTCCCTTTTAATTTCTTTGATCTTTTCAGTACTTATTAGTCAATCTGCATAGATATAAATTATACCACTATCATCCTTCTCCTTATATTTCTTCGAAATCGAGAGGCATCAGCAACTTCCCATCCATTAAGGACCATCTCTAATTTTCCTTCCAAAATCTCTCTTATTTCTTAAGCAGCCCATACTACTCTTCTCTCATCTACTCCTGTTATTACTAAATTGAAATTCCAGTATCTTCCCTCCAAGGCATTCATTCTTCTTTTAATGGCTTGAACTTATGTTTGCACATTTTGTATTTCAGTTTTTAATTTTTCTTTAATTTCTCTCCCTACATCATTTGTTTTCATAGCTTTTCTTCCATTCCCATAATTTGTTCAAAATGTCTCCTCCAAGCCCACAGTCACCATTAGGACCAGGATTCATCTCCACTTCTCCAATATTTAATAACATGCTGATTACACACACAACCTCAATAATTCTTGTTATTTCCCCATTCTGAACTTCAATCTTGAACAGGTTACTTTTCCTTCCTACGAATAGACCAATTCTTGCTCTGTAGATTTCTATGTCAATTCCCATTATTCTGTTACTTATGTCACCAAATTCTTCTCGCAGCTCCCGCACAACACCAGCTCTATCTTCCGCTGCTGGCTTAGCACACTCCCATGATAAATATTATGTGTGGATTGAGTCAGAGGGCAAAAATGGAACAAATGAAATTTGCACTGTTTGTTTTAAATATTTATACTCAGTTGTAAACATGTTACAAGTGTTAACCAAAATTACACTTTATTGTGAGTGCTGCCCAGGACAAAACAGGAAGAAGCAGATATGAGCTATGATTAGCAACTTTCTCAAAAGGTCCAATTATGTGAATCAAATTAAACTGACTTTATTGCCAGGCCATACCATGGGCTGGCTTACTCAATACATTCAACAATTGATGCTCTTGTTAAGAGAAAATTAATCTGGGCTCTATCTCAACAGCCTACTGCTATAATTTTGGCAAGAACAAAACCTGGAATCTATAATGTTGGAGTGCTTTGTCATACTGATATTCAAGACTAAAAAAACATATTGTTACAGAACTGCTCTTTATTAATCACACATATAACTCTTTATTTTTCCCTAATGTATTAAAATCGGAATCTGCTTACAAATAAAACTCCTTATTCGATGCTTTTGCAACAATTCTGCCATACAGTTTTCTGTTGATGCTCACTGCCGTGGTTACTCCATACTACGAACTTCCAGTTGAAATTTACTCAACTGCTGTGTGCTGTGCATTCCCTGTTGAAACTAACCTTGACTGGGGCTCATTCTCTCCTCTTAGATCTGTCAATGACATGGCAAGAAAATTCCAGAAGTACTTATTGTTGTACCTGCAAACCACCACAGGTATGTCAAACTTTCACAGGTGCACTAATCAGAGCTTTGATGTAAAGTACTTGCTAATGGCACTCATGTTAGCTCATGCAGGTGTAACAGTGGATGGCAAGAATCAGCTATGACTTTTGAAGACAGCGGCTTACACAGTACGGTGATTATGGCCGCAAGTTGTAGTCATACTGCTCTTCTCAGGGCTGGTCATCCCAATAACAGGCTAGACGATCCAGGTGTACTACCAACCTCTTCCTTTTTTGAATGCAGTAGGCGACATCTCCTATCCCCTTCACCACAAGATAGTTGTTGTAGCTTGGGAAATCGTCTCTTGGTACAGGTAGTGTGATGTATCCACACCAGATCAGCTTGCTGGAAACCTTGGATTTTGATTTTGGCCTATTGGTCATAAATTGCTCATTACTTGGATATCTTGACAGGCCATCTCATGCATGTATGAATTCAACGTATGAGATGCTCCATGTAGTCAACTCCTGGCTGTTCATCTTTAGGAGGATTCCCAAATATCAGGTTGCATAGTAGATGCAGCTTCCTGCCAAAGACTAAACTGTCTGGTGTCAACTCGATGGTGCTGTGAGTTGAAGAGCAGTGGGTGAACAACAATGTGGCACCCTCACATCCCAGCCTCTTTACTGATTGGCCACAATCTTCCTCAAATGCTCCTCTGGAGAGTCTTGAAGTACCCCTCAACCATGCCAGATGTCCATGTAGGCTCTGGAACATTGGACAACACACAAGATCTTCCATCAAATGTCAATTGTTGCCTCATGGCTCCTGAAGGCATCCAGTGCCTGTATCAATCATATCATCGACCACCCTTGTGGTAAATACCTACCGACCCACAGTGCTCAATCCTAATGTCATCCCCAGCAGGGCCACAACCTCAGCACACACTGCTTGAGAATTGTGGTTGTTGCCTCTGGGTTGTTTCTTTCTCTTTGTCATAGTGAGTACTACTCATCTTCAAGGTTGGCGTAGTGTTTCTTTAGGCTGCCTCCATCCTTAGTGCTGTTGTTAATGTCTCTGGGGCAGTAACATATTTATGGGTTCGTATCCCGGGTGCAGTTTTTGGGTATTAGTAATGGTGTGGATCTGTGGGTGCCCTATCTCAGGATTTTTACTAGCAAGGAAACTCTTTTCAGAGTGTGGTACGACACAAGTGCTTTATTCAATTAGTTTGGCCTTTTTCTTCCATCGAACACACACGCATTCATCCTAAATTTTCTACTGTGAAACTATGCATTACACGACCCCAACTATTTTTACTTATTATATTTGGTGCAGGTTTTTGTCCATACTCTGACCTGTATTAAAATAACTATGTCCCTCGCAACTAAAGGTAGCCTGTTCAGCTCCACCATGGACCCTAAATATCACATTTTTGCTCTGCCGATGTTCTACGCCAAGTGCCTCAAAAAGTGTCGCCTGGCCAGCAGTAACATTGTTTTCTCTTTTCCCGTTATGTTCCCCTTGGGCAGTGTCCTCTCACTCCCTTTGGGCCAATGCTCTACCCCTTTAACGTTACTGTTCTTCCAGCTCGTGACAACTCAGCTACTTAGACATGTCTGAAATCTTTCTTCCCTTCCCATTTTCAATGTACATTTACATCTTGGTATAATTTATAGATATTATTAGCTATGATTTATCTTTCCCTTCTGAATAACTCTCTGCCCCATGACAAGACATGTACTGTCTCACCTCATAGATTGTGTTGTGGTCACAGAGCATCAAGTACTGTCATATCTTGGTGTTGCGCACCCCAACGACAAAGAAGTAGCAAGCTTCCTGGGACATGTAACTCAGTTGCAGGTTCAATGGGTAGACTGGGTGAACTTCAGCATTGTCTACCCTGACTGTTATATTCTCAATATAAGATGGCTGCAGTAAGTTGCAGCCAGGCAATGTTTCCAAAAGTGATTCTTGAGAGCCTCAAGATGTCTCCAGACATCGCCAATATCAGAATGAGATTCATTACTACTGCCACCCATCTTCTTTTGCTGACCATCAGTTTTAGTGATGATGATGGTGAAGTGTTAGCAGATGACTTTGAAGTGGATATTCCATTGGGTGGTTTGATGCATACAGATGTTGTTTCACATCCTATCATCTCAATCTTCAAGTCTTTCCTCCTTTGATCTATAATATTTTCCATCATTGTGTTCATTTCTTGGGCACTTCCACTGACTCTTCCCTCCAAGGCATTAAGTCATTTCCCAATGTATTCCAGACTTTGGTCATGGTCTTTCACCCTTCCACCAAACTATTCCTTCTTTTTTATGAATTCTTCCATGTCCTTTGCCTGCCAGTTGTTCATTGATTTTGTTCAATACCTCATTCTTCGTCTTCTCCATTGCAAGTTCATAGGTATGTCATTTCCATCTTCAATACCTGGATTTTGGCAAGTAAAATTTTCATGACCTCTTCTATCGTGACATTAAATATTACTCCTGATGCCAGGAGTGACAAAACTGCTCTTCATTATTCAAACAAACAAATAAATCTCTTATTTTTTCTGATTACAATCAGAATCTGTTCACAAATAAGCATCTTTATTCAATGCTTTCACAACAATTTTGACGTACAGTTATCTGTTGATGCTAACTGCAGTGGCAGTGCTTTTGAACTTTCTGTTGAATCTGACTCAACTGCGGTACACTGTGCATTATCAGTTGAAACTTACCCTGATTGGGGGTTGGTTCTCTCCTTTTTATACCTGTTGAAAACATGGCAAGAAACTACCAGAAGTACTCCTTATTGTTGGACATACAAACCATCGCCGCAGGTGTCACAAACTCACACACAGGTGCAACAATCAGAGCTTTGATGTAAAGTACTTGCCGACAGCACACATGTCCACTCACATGGGTGTAACAGTGCACTGTAACAATCAGCTATGACTTTCAAAGCAAGCCACTCACACATGTGCGACAATTATGGCTGCAAGGCATAGTCACAATATTAACAATGAGTCTGTCAACCATAGAAGAGAATGTTCAGAATGTCAAATCAACACTATTCCATAAATATTCTGCCAATATCTTAAGTTTTGATTATAAATACGAAGACATTACTTATCAGAACACAGACCACTGATCAGGAAGAACTTCAGCTAAGGGAGATTTTACAGACTTAAGTAACACAACAAAATTTAGACCTGAGATATTTCTGTTGTTTGTTTCTTGCTTAAACTTTTTTTTTTTTTTTTTTCATATGTTGATGTTGCTATGATTCTTGTTTATGTGTATAGTTAGGTTAGCTATGTTAAGCTTAATAAAACCTTACCAAAGGTGTTATATTGAATCTTATCATATCAATTTATTAAACCCAACAAAAGAAGGTGAATAATTTACTATGTCCTGTATGTTTAAACATCAATCCAGTATCAAGTGATGCTCAACAGGGATGGATGCACTGGTACAGCATGTTCAGGAATTTAATTTTGCGTATCAAGTAAGCGATACTGATAAATTACATGTATTGATAAACCATGTTTCACCCACCATTTATGAACACATAAATGAAGTTAAAACATATAATGATGCCAATGGTATTTTAGTTAGCATTTTCACCAAGACTGTTAATGAGATAATCACGTAGTACAAATTAGCAAATAGAAAACATCAACTTAATGAAACTGTTTCAAGATACATAAATCCCTAAAGCTGCTGAGCAAAGATTGCAAATTTAAGACTGTAACAGCAGAAACAAATAAAGATGACTGTATTCGCGATGCTTTTAAATAGTGGCCTTCTTTTCTCTAACATTCATCAGGGTTTGTTAGAAGTCCCTAATCTGTCTCCTGAGGAGGCTTCAATTAAAGAAAAGGCTATAGAATCAGCACAGGAACAATCCACTCAGTATCAAGATTTTGAGTCGGTGAATATTATCCAGGAGGCATATAAACGATCCATTTAGTATCAAAATTCTATGTCAGTGAATGCTATCTAGCATCTTCGTTCCCGAGTGACATGAAAGGTGAGTTAACAAGAAAGAAATGTTGTTTCTGTAGATTAAATTACCACAATAGGAGCTCTTACCTAGCAAGAGAGACCATTTGTCGAGCCTGTTCAAAAACTTGTCATCTTGCAAAGGTATGCAAGAGATCAAAAATATTGAGCTCCACTAAATCTTACCATAGTCACACTTTATTTTTGGTTTCTGCCTCTTCATTGGGCTGTTTATCTAAAGTTATAATACCCATCTGTTTGAACAAAATTAAAACCAGAGCACTTGTTGATACTGGAAGTTCAACAAGTTATCTCTGAGAGGTTTGCCCAAAGACTTCAAGTACCTATCTCTGCTATTGGTCTTACAGTTACCATGGCTACAACAATACTTAGTTCTGTAGTGAAAGGTATTTGTTCTGTGGATATAAAAACTGAAGACCATTATTATAAATATGTTGAACTAAGCATTATAACACCTTCATTCAGACTTCACTGTAGGCTATGATGTTCTTAGTCGCCATTCATCTGTGGAGATTAAATTTGGGGGCTGCAAAGAACCCCTAAGCGTTGTGGGTTAGCAGTAGCTAAGGTCTAACCTGTTCAGCTTTTTTGAAATTTTCCTTCAGATTGTAAGCCGATTGCCATTAAATCTCGATGCCACACAGTAATTAATGAAAAATTTATTCAAGAAAAAGTCCAGCGACTTTTGAAGCAGGGCATTATTGAAGAGATCTTCTCTCCATTGTAGCGTGACCAAGTACTTGCCACCCATTTGGAAAATCACAAGCACCGTATGGTACATAACTATTCTTGATCAGTTAATGAATATACTGAATAAGATGTTTATTCACTTTCACGTATTGAAGATGTAGTGAACAAAGTAGCTAACTATGACATTGACTTGAGAAATGCCTATTATCAGATCCCAATTTGTGAGGAGGATTGTCCTTTTATGGCTTTTGAGGCTTGTGGTCAACTTTGGCAGTATAAACAAATTCTATTTGCTCCAACAAATGGAGTGCTCTGCTTCCAGTGGACAATGGATAGAATTATTAAGAAAGGAGGACTCACTGGAGTTGCTGCTTGCTTAGATCATGTCATTGTAGGCAGCAAAAATACGGATGAGCATGACTTGAATTTAAAGAAGTTTTTGAAAGCTGTTAAAAAGTATGAACTCACGATAAACGAGAAGAAGAGTTTGAAATATTGCAAATGTGCAAAGAAGTTTGTAACAGTAATGTGATTAAAATTAAATCAAAAGAATTTGAGTCAGCTTTTGTAACACAAACATCACTTAGTAATTATAGGGAACAGTTTTTGGAACACTTATTCCCATCTTCATCCCTTATTCTGACTTGGCATCAATGATGAGGGTGGTGGTGTATCACTTGTGGAGGCATCTGGTGCTGGATCTATGACCTTCCAAAGATTGCTGTATGGCAGTGAATCAAAATTCATGAGATGGCTCTTTTTTCTTCATGATGTAGATCTTTTCCCATACATCTATCTGTGGATTTGTATGCTGGTTTTAACAGTTGTATATTATGGTAATTTCATGTCCTGATGTCGAAAAATGATAGGCAACTGCTGATTTTTCTGTTTGTTTGTATTTAAATTTTTTAACGTGTTCCTGTAATCTGGTTTCCAAACTTCTTTTCATTCTTCCTATATACACTAAATTACAGTCTGAGCATTTAATTTCATAAATTCCCAGTTTTTTGTTTGCTGGAATAACATCTTTAAATTTTTTGCATAGCAGTTTCTGAATGCTAGAGTTGATTTTTGGAGCTAAGGTGATGTTTTAACTCTTGAAGTTTTTCTGAAGTTAGTTGTGTGCCCAAGGATGATAGGTGAATTTTGAGGTTGGTCACAGAGGTTCTGTAGGGTGGTTGTGTGTGTTATGCGGTTCAGTTTTTTGTATTTGTGTATTCTGTTGTGTATTGCATTTTTTGGTTCTCACTAATCTCCATGGGAATGTGTACTAATCTGTATGTTAAACTGTTCAGAACTGCATATTTGTATGGTGTGGGGTTGTAGCTATCAAACTTTATGTAGTTAATCTGTATTTGTGAATTTTCTATGTATTTCAAATGTTAGGTTATGTTTTTATGTTTTTATTCTACTGTCCAGGAATAGTAAGCACCTGTACAGTCTTTATGGTGAACTGAATCGATTTATTTCGCAAATTGAGGATTTTTAATGCATTGTTTTTGAGTTTTTCTGGAACTATGGCGATGATGTTATCTATATACCTATACCATTTTTTGTATATATGTGGGAATGCTTCAGTAATGTGAGTCTCAAAATTACTTATGTAAAAGTCAGCTGGGTATGATGATAGCAGAATCGCCATTCCTAGTCATGTTGTCTGTTGGTAACATTCATTCTTGAATGTAAAGTAGTTCTGTCTTATACATAAATTGGTTAGCTGAGCAAGATCTTCTATTTCATCTGTCGGTATGTTTATGCTTTGCATACAAGTTTTAAGGGGTTTTAGGAGCTTGTCTATGGGTATGCTGGGAAATAGGGTGGTGACATCAAATGATACTATCTTATCCTTAGGTGAAATACTGAAATCTTTCAAGTGGCTAATCAGTTCCAATGAATTATGACACACTTTTACTATTGAATTTTCGGAAGGAGTTGAATTTCTGTGTGAACCATTTGGAGAGTTTATATGTGGGTGCATTGATATTATTTACTATGAGTCTCATTTTGTTACCAGGTTTATGTATTTTAGGCTGAGCTTATAATCTGGGTAAGGTTGGTAGAAAGTGCTTTAATTTGGATTTTTGTTTTTCTGTTATAGTTTTACAATTGGATAATGTTTCTTGTAATGTCTTTTTACTTTGGCTAAATCTTGACATTATGGATTGCTTGGTAAGTATTCTACTCTTTGATTGTATTCTTCTTGATCTTGTGCTACTATTTGATGCCTTTTTCTGATTTTGTGTATACAACAGGTTTCAAAGTTAGGATTTTATGATTTTCTGTTGTGGATTCTTTTTTTTATTCTTGAATGCACTTGATCCAAAATTGGTTCATACTGTTTCTTAATTGCTTTTTGGTCTATTTCTTTTATGCAGCTTGTGGCTGTTTAAAATCTGCTACTAAATTTTCTGTTTTGTTACAATAATATACACATGTTTTTTGGCCTTTGTTGAGTATGGTTAACTAAGATTTGCTGAAGGTTTCTTTTTTGGATACATTTACAACCTGGTTTTTGGGAGGTGTTTTGTTTTGGATTGATTTATTTTTATTCTATTTTTCTTACAAATATTTTAGTATTTTCTTTGGGATAAGCAATTATTTTAGTATTTTCTTTGGGATAAGCATTTTCCTGCTCATTTTCCTGCATAAGATCAGCAAGAAATTTTTGTATCAATTTTCCTGAAGTGTGTGGCCTAACTTTTGCGGTTTCGTTTAGTGTAACGCTAAACTACATGATTTTGGATAGTGTTTTTTTTTTGTTTTTTTTTTTTTGTTTTTTTTTGTTTTTTTTTGTTTTTTGTTTTTGTTTTGTTTTTGTTTTTTACCTTTTTATCTGCAAGTCTTTGATATTTGCTATTATTGTCATATTTTACATATCTTCTGATGAAATTTGGGGTGACTTGATGTTGTAGGCAAAGATTCAAAAAATGTATGCCTGCTAAGATATTTTTCCTCTTCTCTTCTATTTTAAAAAGTTTTTTACACTTACCTTAACTCCATCCAGATTTTCATTGAATTTAAATGTATGCGGTATTACCTTTATCTTATACTGGTGTTAGCTATGCACCACGTGTTAAGTTTTACGAGAAAGTTTGCTTCTATACTATTTGTTAATTGACTTAATTTGAAATCTTGTAAATATGCAAAAAGCTCATAACAGTGATGTGGTTAAAATTAAATCAAAAGAATTTGAGCCAGTTTTTGTAACACAAACATCACTTAGTAATTATTTGCTGGGACCAGTTTTGGAAACTCTTGTTCCCATTTTCAACCCTAAATTCCAAGTAAATCTTGCGTCTTTGGTGACAATGATGAGGGTGGTGGTATATCACTTCTGGAGGCATCTGGTGCTGGATCTATGAACTTCCAAAGGTTGCTGTGTGGTGGTGAATTAAAATTTACGATATGGCTCTTTTTCTTCATGATATAGATCTTCTCCCAGACATCTAATTCTGTGGGTTAATACACTGGTTTTAACAGTTGTATATTAGGTGTGATTTCATGTCCTGATGACCAAAAATGAAAGACAACAGCTGATTTTTCTGTTTGTTTGTATTTTAAGTTCCTCATGTGTTCCTTTAATTGGTTTCCAAACTTATTTTCATTCTTTGAGTCGGAGTATTTAATTTCATAAATTCCTGTTTTTGTTTGTTTTGTTTTTTTTTTTGCTGGGATAGCATCTTTTAATTTTTTGCATAGCAGGTTGTGAATACTGAAGTTGTTGTATAGGTATGTAGATGTCATTATTGCCATAGTTCCAGAAAAACTCATAAAGGATGCACTAAAACTCCTCAACTTACAAAACAAATCTATTCAGTTCACCATAGAGACCGAACAGGATGGATGCCTACCATTCCATGACATTAAAATAACAATAGAAAATCATAACCTAACATTTGGAATACATTGAAAATCCACAAATACAGATAACTACATAAAATTTAATAGCTTCAATCCCACAACAACAAATATGCAGTCGTGAACAGTTTAATGTACAGATTAGTACACATTCCCATGGAGATTAGTGAATACCAGAAATAATACCAACAGATACTCCAAATAGCTACAAACAATGGCTTCCATAAAAGTGCAATAGACAAGAGAATACACAAACACAAAAAGCTGAACCGCATAACACACACAACCACCCTACAGAACTCCGTGACCAATCTCAGTTCTGAAAATTCACTTATCATCCTTGGGCACACAACAAACTTCAGAAAAACTTCAAGAATCATAACATCACCTTAGCTCCAAAATACAACTGCGGTATTCAGAAGCTGCTATGCAAAAAATTAGAAGATCCTATCCCAGCAAACAAAAAACTGGGAATTTATGAAATTAAATGCTCAGACTGTAATCTGGCATATATAGGGAGGACGAAAAGAAATTTGGAAACCAGATTAAAGGAACACATGAGAAACTTAAAATATAAACACACAGAAAAATCAGCAGTTGCCTACAATTTTTGGACATCAGGACACAAAATCACACCTAATATACAACTGTTAAAACCAGCGTATAAACCAACAGAATTAAATGTTTGGGAGTAGATCTACATCATGAAGAAAAAGAGCCATATCTTGAATTTAGATTTAGCACCATACAGTAACCTTTGGAAGTTCATAGATCCAGCAATAGATGCCTCCACAAGTGACACACCACCACCCTCATCGTTGATGCCAACGAAGCAAGATTTAGTCAGAATAAGGGGTTGAAAATGGGAACAAGTTTTCCCGATACCGGTCCCAGTAAGTAAGTACCAATTGATGTTTATGTTACATAAACCGACTCAAATCTTTTGATTTAAGAGAAGAAGAGAGAGTTTATTCAGTTTCATTCATGAAATACAACCAGATCCTGATCGACTGGCACCTTTACAAGAACTCCCATTACCAACTGATACTGCTTCACTTCGGCGAGCAATGGACATTTTTGCTCATTTTACTAAATTTTATTCCTAAATTGTCAGGAAAAATACATGATCTATCTAGTGCTCATTTCCCATTCAACGATAAAGCTGTAGAAGCCTTCAGAGCTCTGAAAAATGATGTGCAAGCTGCTTTCAGCTGTAGAAGAAAAAGCCATGTTCACTGTAGAGACTGATGCTTGAGAAAGAGCCATTGTAACAACTCTACCCAAAATTAAGACTATTGCTTTCTTCTCTCGTACGCTCTACCATTCTTATTCTTCCATAAAAAAGAAGCACAGGCTGTAATTAAAGCTGTAAAATAATGGAGATATTACCTCCTGGGAAGACATTTTTGACGCCTCACTGATCAGAAATCAGTGTCTTTCATGCTAAATAGCAGACATCTTAGGAAGCTAAAGAATGAAAGGATACTACACTGGGGGTTGGAACTTTCATATTTTGATTATGCAATAATCTATAGACCTGGACAGCACAATGAAGCTGCAGATGCCTTCTCCAGAATCTGTTCTACTACTTTGTGTAGCGGATCAAAACTGCAGATACTCCATGAATCTTTGTCATCCTGGCATAGCATGGCTGAATCACTGGAAGATATAAAGAAAGTCATATCAGCTTGTAAAGTTTGTGCTGAATTGAAACCAAGTTTCATCAGATTCATCAATCTCATCAAAGCTACCTACCCCTTTGAATGCTTCAGCAGGGACTTCAAGGGACCTTTACCATCCAAGTCTAAGTACCATTATCTGCTCATATTAATTTATGAATATTCCAGATTCCCTTTGAATTTTCTTGCACAGATATTGCTTCTTCCTCTGTCATTTCTAAGCTTAAACTTTTGGTCTTCCATCATATGTTCACTCTGACTGTGGCTCTGAATTCATGTTCCAAGAATTAAAGACATTTCATACAACAGTTGGTGTAGTAATAAGTAGGACAACTCCATACAATCAACGAGGCAATGGTCAAGCTGAAAAGTACGTGGGAGTCGTGTGGAAAACAATTGAATTCGCTTTAAAATCAAGAGGGATGGATATTTTACTATGGGAAGAAGTCATAGATGATGCTCTCCATCCAATCAGGTCACTTCTATGTACTACAACTAATGAAACTCCTCATGAACGGCTGTTTAAGCAATGAAGAAGATCAAACTGTGGAAACTCAGTACCCTCATGGTTTTTACCTCCAGATCCAGTATTCCTACGGAAACTAGATGATGCTCTCCATCCAATCAGGTCACTTCTATGTACTACAACTAATGAAACTCCTCATGAACGGCTGTTTAAGCAATGAATAAGATCAAACTGTGGAAACTCAGTACCCTCGTGGTTTTTAACACCAGGTCCTATTCCCATGGAAACACATCAGACATCCAAAGTATGGGCCTTTTGTGAAGGAAGTCCTGAATATGCTCATATACAATGACAGGATGGAAAAGAGACGACAGTTTCAACTAGAGATCTAGCACCTTTACCTTCCCCAGGAGAAGAGGATGTTAAGGAAAACCCTAACAGTCATTGTTCTCATGAAAGTTCCAAAAACCACCACTCCTCAGTTACTCCTCTGACTTCACCCTGATCTTTAATAGATAGATAGATGTTTTACTCACCAAAAGAATTACAAAAATTCCAGCTCCCTCTGAGTCAAAATCTCAAAAATCACCAAGGTCAGAAGTAAACTCCCCACCTACTTCAGTCTAGGAACCAAGACAGAGCACAAGGATTCATCACTGTCCTGTCCAGCTCCAAGATTATTATTTAGGTGGGGGAGAATTAGATATTTCTGTTGTTTGTTACTTGCATAAATTTTATGTTTTTTTTTTCTACTTATATGTTCAGGTTGCTATGATATTTAGTGTACAGTTAGCTATATTAAATTTAATAGAACTTTTCCAAAGGTGTAATATTGAATCTTATAATATCTTGACTATTAGCTTCCAATTTCTGACAAGAAATACTTGGATTTAGAAAGACTTTGTTTGAAATGTGTTATTTTTGAGACATACCATGAAGAGTTTAGGAGTCTGTCAGGAGATACATGTAGAAGATGAGCATGCAAATAATTAATAATAGAATAGCTAAATTTGAATAATTAGTTAAAAAGGTTCTCTTAAACTGTGTTTCTGCAAAATGTTTTCTTTGTTGAAATGGTGTGATTACCAATATCTATGAAAATATTCAAATTCTTTGTTTTTGGAGACGTATCTAAAAACTTGAAAAGTCACTGCTTCCAGAAACTTACCATCAGATTATTGCAAGTTCCACATGTGTGATTGTAAGTATTAATAATAATAATAATAATAATAATAATAATAATAATAATAATAATAATAATAATAATAATAATAATAATACTTATTTGAGTGCTTAATTCTATACAGTGCAGGGATGGCAACCTTTTGTGGCTTAAGGTTTATCTGGGTATGCCACCAACATCCATTTAACATACATATTTCATCACTACATTACCTCTATCATACTATTAGTTTACCATGAGCTCTCTTCATTACACTTTATCCGTCTTCCTTGCCCATTTCATTCTAACATTCCATAAGAATTCCCCTAGATTTCTTAACTGTCCTTTATCCTTAAAAATCGTCTTTATTCCTAGCTCATTATTTCTCCCGAATCACTTCTGAATGACTGAATTAGTGTGGGGGAGGGGAGAAGAAAACGGAAGACAAACACATACACACACACTTTTTTGGAAATAAACAATTGACAACTGTTGACTCTGGATCAAAAGCACCGCGCAAATCTCTGAGCTCATTTTCAGAGAGATCCCTGACTTTAAGCATCAATTTGTGACAAGCTATAGAATATGATTGTACTACTATATGCCTGAAACAGTTTATGTAGTGGAAGCACCAAAATTATTCACCACCACTCTAAAATTAGCTGCAAGACCATGTTGTCTGTTTTCTGGGATGCTAAGGATGTGGTGTTAATTTATTATGTTCCCAGTGGAAAATTTGTTACCGCATAGTAAACATGGCAAAAATCCATTTCATATCCACCTTATTCCTCTGAATCCCTTATTTAACTCAGACACCATCTTCTCCTTACATTGAAAGAGTTCCTTGGTGGAAAGAAGATTGTTTTCCCCTTAAATCATCAGTTGGAATTATGAGAGAGCTGCAGAAATAGTTATAGACATATTAAAATTAGCTTCATAAAGATTGGCATCCTGATTGAAGTGTACCACTTATTTATCATTTTATTAAATTGTAAAAATTAGCAATTAAGGTACCTGAAAACAAAAAAGAAATTGGGATTTTAGGATACAGGTTTCTTCTGGCATTACTGTGAAATAAGGTGCAATTAAAATGAAAGCTGTGCCGAAAAGGGATGAGGGAAGTTATCCTGAGAACTTAGCAGCAGATAACATGGAAAAGAGTACAATGAATAGGGTGAATGAGGAAATTAAGATCTAATCAAGGAGTCAGAGGAAAACTCATGGACTGAGATAGCAAAGTGACATATCTGGAAAATTTGAACCAGGCCAGCAGAAAAAGAAACCTGATTATCTTTGGCTATAGATATGAAGTGGGAACAAGAATGTGACAACAAGTAGAAGAGATTTTAAAGCTGAAATTAGGATTGGTACTTGTAGGATTGGAAGATTGTGGACTCTTCTAAGATTCGGAGAAAAGGTGGTTATCATCCATATTAATCAAACTATTGCCTACAATGAATTTTAAGTACAAGGTACTGAATAATAACTCCATGGCACGACAGCTCACAAGGAACCTTGGCCTACCACCCGGCCACTGCGCCCCCCATCTTGGTCCACTACAGACGTCATGGATGTGGTGCAGTATTGGAGGGTGAAACGTGATCAGCGCCTCGAGCCAAAAGTTACTGATTAGTACAACAAAATTAAAGGGAACAAGAATTTTTATAGAGCATGATTGTGGAAAAAAAGGAAAGGGAAGTATTAACATTAACATTTATTATACTTAGGTTATATTTACAATTATTTACAAAATCATATCCTGTTAAACTATACTACTTATCCTAATGTACAATTTAGTTTGAGTACTGCTTAGGCACTGCATCCACATAGCTCCTTGGTTGTTATCGAGGTTTGCTCTACCTATTCCATCCCAGTTTCTGTGTTTTCGTTTTTCTTATTCACTTTTAATTTACCTTTCCCAAATTATTCCCTATTTCTTTAATTCTTCTCCTTCCCTTGATATTCAACATTCTTTATTGTTATAATCTCTCCTGGCATACAATCCCATTTGTGTTCCCATATTTCTTTCCTCCAATTTCTTACCTCTTTACTTCTGTTAAGCAATGAACAGTAAGCTGTCTTTCTCCCTGCATAAAATGCAATGTTCTACTTCATTGCCCCTCATTCCTTTCAAAAGTATTGCTTCTGTCCTGATCCACACTAATGGAAGGAAGTAAGAAATAATAATTTATTGAAAAAGCATTACTGTCTATGGCTATACAGTAAGAAAAAGTATATGACTCAGCTCAATATGACACCAGCATCAGCAGAGAGGAGCAGCCAGGAGTGAGGAAGATCCAATGATTTGGTAAATGACCCATCTCATGACATTCACTGCAGAGAGAGGAGGAATGAAGAATATCATAGATTGGAACAGCCATCATCGCCTGCTACACATGTTGATCTGCCTGCTTATTTAAGTGAAGAATCTAGCTACAGCTTGAAAGTTTAGGAAAACCAGGGCCTAAGCATTATGTCATTGCCATGCAGGAGTATCTTGGAAGTAGAAGAGATGAATCAAGATATGGAAGGATCCACACAAGCAAGAGTTACAGAAAGCGAAGCAAGATTGGATCAGTTAAGGTGCAAATGAAGAGGATCAGTAAAGAGAACATTTTTGGATATGCTGCGAGGGAATGTGGTGGGCATACAGGACGAAAATGGCTAATGGAGTAATTGCTAAACTCATGAGTTTTGTGGATATTCTTTCTGTAACTGAAACTTTATGTTGAAAAAATATGTATAAAACTTAAGTGATTTCTTGGCAATGAAGGAGGTGAAATCTTGTGCATTAAGTGTAATAGGGATTATAAAGAAAAGGAAGAGACTAGTACTACAGATGGATAACAAGAGTAGTAAATATTACATAATGTGGTTCCTGGTGCATGTTTTTTCTTTTTATTAAGAAAAGGAGCATTATGGGAATAGGTTGTTTTTAATCCAAGTGGGTCAGAGGTATATGATCAAGGTCTATTTAGTAAATTGAGCAAAGATACTGATGAGATTAGTAATAAGTGCCTGAATTTAGAATTTATCATGGAGAATTTTAAAGAGAGATGCAGGTAGGAGTAAATTCAGACTATATGTACCATAGAGGATAAAGATGAGGAGGATATTCTGAGATAACATGGTAAGGATAAGACATGTAACAAAGAGGGTTACATGCTATTGAACTTTTATGAGGAAGTCATTTACTAAGGTGCAATAGAGTTAAAGAAAAGAATGTTTTAGAAGAGTTTACAGTTATAAATGAAAATGAGGAAAATGTTACTGATTACATGTTATTTTCAACAAACTTACAGAATATTATTGTATATTTTGAAATATACAATATAGGACTTAATAATAGCCTTTTTCCTGTGTGGGCAAGACTAAGATGACTCAGTCAGATGAATACAGCTCAGCAGAGAAGTATAGGGAAAAGGATAAATCATGTACTGAGGTTGAAAGAATAAGAATAAGTATTTGGAATGAAATAAAATTAGAAGCACATATGGTGAAGGTCTATCAAAAAAATAATTCAGAAAATTATACTTGCAGCAAAAACAGCAGGAGATAAAATGAAAATAAGGTAAAGCAATACAAAAGGTAAGGGAGTTGGTACAATGAGGAATGTGTAATGGCAAAAAAGAGGGTGGAACATGAATTAAGATGGTGATGACTAGAAGGGGATCAGGTAGTAAAAGCAAATTTTCTGTCACAGATGGGGATACAGATGCTTACTAGAATTTAGGAAAGAGGAGTGGGGTCAAAATATCAGTTATAGACTAATGAATGCAATAAGCATCCAAGATAACCAAAATATTTGGGAAATTACATGTAAAATGTAGAATTGAGAGCAATGAAAAATAATATTTATTATTCTGGTATGGATATGGTGCAACTATTTCAATGAACTGTTTAGGTGAAAATAGGTTAAAAGAATAGCACGACCATGGGCGGCTCACCAGGTGAAGTGAGTGAAGTAGCTCTTCACCTAAATTACACATTTGTATCTTGTACTACTAATTCACACAATAACCTGTCCAAAATCTCTCGTAAAGTGGTAGAAACATACTCTGCTTTTGTCACTGACTGTTGTGGTTGTCCTTTTTCTCCCTCTCTTTCTCTCACTATCTTTTCTTTCACTCCCTCGGTCAAGGATGAAGAGCAAATATCTCTGGTTTAAATGCTCATATTTCTACCCTGTTTCAAACAAATTTGTGTATGGCTATTCCAACCGGTTGCCATAATAATGCACTGTTTTCATTTCCTGTTGAAAGATCACCTAGGGTTACTATTCTTATATGATTCTGCTATGCTATGGAGCATTCCTTTCAGATTTTAAGAACTCAGTTTTAGTTAGACCTTGATGTGAACAAGGTATACCATAATACTGTGTGTTTAGTTGTGTGGAGTGAATTAAATTTTGATTAGTTTTTGTGTAAGAAAGACATTAATTAGAGTCATTTCTAATATTTAGTTAATTTAATTTGAGTTCAAAGTATTCTGTGATTTCTACGTATATTTATGAATCCAAAAAATGACTTGATTGGCTATGTGTTAGAAATACCATTCTCACGATGATTTTTCTACAAAAACTTTTCTGTTGAGTCTGTCTTTTACTAGGAGTAAAAAAAAAAAAAAAAAAGCAACCTTTGTAATACTACAGGATTTGGAGAGTTTGTGAACTCAACACAAGCTTTTCATTACATACACATTCAAGAGAAAATTCTAAATGTTTATTAAACTGAAGCATGTTGAGAGGAACTTAAACTCAATTTGCAATGCACTACAGGAATCAGCTGTGCTAAGCATTAAAATATTTAATGAAAATGCACATTTAAATAGACTTTTTATGACACTTATTATTAAGGCTACTCTATTTTTAGGGAAACAAGAATTAGCATTTCGAGTACATGATGAGAGTGTCTCATCAAATAATCAGGGTAAGTTCAAAGAACAACTTAACACACTGCTATCTGTATGTTCTGATGAAATTATAGCATCATTATGACAGAATCAAATTGGTGTTCATTGGTGACTCAAAGATAATTTAGAATGAAATAATTGAACGTGTTTCAGCTTACATGTATGAACAAATTTGGAAAGAGCTAAATGAAACTGATTTTTTTTTTTTTTTCACACAAATTGACGATACAACTGGTACCTCAAAACTGTCAATGTTCTATTGTTATGAGGTTTGTAACTTCAAATGTGAAATTAGTGGAGCAATTTTTAGGATTTTATGGTGAGTGCCGATCATACTGCACTTACATTAGTTGAACTATTAGATAATACATTACAAAAATTCAATTATCATAATAAACTAATAGGTCAGAGTTATGATGGTGCAAATGTGATATCTAGTCTCTTAAATGGCTTACAGGCAAAAGTGAAAGATGAAGTTCTTCAGGCTATTTTCATTCATTGTTTAGCACATCGTTTGAATTTAGTTCTGTCAACACTTGTAAAAATACTTCCAACTGCTGAATATTTTTTGCAAACATAAGTAGCACTCCATCTGCCTTTTACAATTCAGGTAAACATAACTATGTTCTCAAATCAATATTTGGAAGGCAAATTCCTAAAGCTGTGGAAACCAGAGTGGACATCAAACTCTAAAATTGTCAGAACAGTTGTAGAAAATTCGAAGGGTTTAAAAGAGGATTTTGAGGAAATGGTAAACTATCCTGCATCTGGCAGCACATCTATCGATTAATGTATAGGTTTCTTGAACAAAATTAATGATTTTTAATTTAATTTTTTGGCTCTTATTTTTATGATTTATTCAGTATAACTGATGTTCTGTATGATGAGCTACAAAAGAGGTCTTTGGACACCACTTATTGTGCAACTAAAATACAACAAACTTAAAATTTGATAACCAGAAGAAGAAATGAGGAGTACTGTACTAACATGTTTTGTGGTGCAAAAGTGAAGAATAATTTGGACCACAAAAGACACAATGCCAAATTATCTGACGAGGATTTTTTTCTGGAACACAAGTATCTGTTTTATGAAGTAATTGATCATATCATATTGCAAATAAATACTGGATTTCAAGATTTGCAAAAACTAACATTTTTAACTCTGGTAGACAGTACTAAATTTAAGGAATATTCATGGGACTTTCCTTCATCTGCTCTAAACAGTTTGATTCAGTGTTACCCACCCATATTTAAAAAGCCTTCAACAAAATGAGCTAGAACTGTTTTAGGCAGATCCCTATTATTGTAATATTAGTGTTTTAAAGGCTTTAGAAATTGTGCAGCCAAATGGGGTTCAAGATGTATTCCAGGAAGCTCATAAATTGTGTTTGCTTGTAGTATCTCTGCCATGCACTAGTGTGTTTGAGGAAAGAAGTTTCTCATGCCTGAAAAGGGTAAAAACTTACTTGACGAGCACAATTTCACAACAACAGTTGTCATCCCAGGCCAGCTTTTCTATTCATAGAGATCTTCTCTGCGAGCTGCAAGAAAAGCCTAACATTTTAGAAGATATCATTGTCAGATTTGCAGCCCTGAAGCACAGGAGGATCGAACTGGTCTATAAAAAATAAGCTGCCATTGAAGTATTTTCTTTTTGTACTACCACAACTTTCCAAATTGTCACAATCAGTTTTTTTTTTCTTCTTCTTCCTCCAAAGTCGACATTCATTCATGTTCTATTTAACAGTTCTAGTTTAATATGACATTTTCTTACATAACTCTAGCTTTATAATTGCCTATTTACAGATGATGTAAACCTACAAACTTAGAAAAATTAACTTTTCACAGTTTCAAAGCTTTTCTTAGCACTTTACCGATTTCATGGGTCACGCGCCAGCCCTGAGCAACTCAGGAAGAAATGTGGAGATGAGGCAACTGGAAGATCTAAATGAGGAAGTTACTGATCAGGAAATATTATAAAATGTGCAGAATTGATAAAATACCAGAGGAATGGTTGAAATTGTGTATGATGGATGTGAGCAGAAGGGTACTATCTTAAATTACATATTCTAGAGAGAAAGGGTTCCAGTAGCTTGGAGGATAGCATTTTGTAACTATTTATAGATAGATAGATTTATTATCAGCCTGAAGAAATACAGATTCTATGGCATTGTCAAAATACAATGAAACTTTGTTACATTTGAGTTTAAATATATACAGAAATTGTAAAAAAAATAATTAAAAATTTAAAAGAATAATCCAAAATATTTTCTGCCAGTGCCAGGCTGCTTCCTACTGCTGCAGAATGGGACTTGTAATGACAAACAAAAACCGGCAGTATCTGCACAAGAGCAATATGGTTGCAGAGATAATAATATAATAATGATTTATAGTTATTTAATTTGCATTCTGTGGAACAAGTTAGAGTTTCTGATTGAAGTATTCATTAATAATGAGTGGTAAATGACTTTTGAGATGGTTCTTAACAGCTGTACTAAATTTTTTGTGATTAAGCTCTTTAACACTGTTTGGAAGATGGTTGTATAAATTTATACCCTGATGTGATATAGACTTAAGACACCTGGTGAGCCTATGTTGTTGAGATGTATATTACCGCAGGCTCTTGTATTGTGGTCATGTAGGGCTGAGTTTCTTTTGAAGAGATCCAAATTTTGATGTATAAAAGAGAATGACTCTTAAGATATATATACACAAGGTAAGGGTAATATATATAATTCTTTGAATACTATCTTATTATCTGATCGTATTGGTACCTGTTTTATGATTTTTACTAATCTTTTCTGAAGCTTAAGTATCGGCAAACATTTGAGGATGCCCCCCCATGCTATTATTCCATATGTGAGCAGTAAATGGACATATCCATAATACGCTGACTTTAAGCCCTCCAAGGGCAATACTTTGAGAGGACTCTAAACGTATAGCATAGACAGCTGAGTTTCCTGTTTAGAGGAAAGCAGGGTAAGAGGGGCATTAATAATCTTGCCAATTTCAGGGTTGGAAGTTTACTATCAGTATTAGGAAAAATGTATAGTGGAATTGTGGCTAGAAGGTTCCAAGAGAGTAAGCATATATCAAGGCTAAAGAAAGATAGGAGGATGGCCAACATCCCATTCTTATTATGACTGTGGGCTTGCATTATGATCCTTGGTTAAAACTTCAAGACTTTGCTAACCTTTGATTATTGCTAACTTTTAGTTAAATTGAGTGCCCATTATTATTAATGCTAGATACCTGTATGCTAGTTAACTTGTAGTTTGTATACACTTTTGTATGGTTGGTAATGTTCTGTATGTGTTTTCACATCACCTAGGTGGAAAGTTGTAGTATTACACCTTCAAAATAAACTTTCAGCTGCAATTATCTTGAGCCTGCTATCATATTTATTATTTATATGTATAATAAAATCTGAAGATTTATTTAATTGGTGTGGTGAGCTGTGATTAATATAGATTGCTTCTGATAGCATTCACAAATGTAATAAACTGTGCTTGCTATTAGTATTATGATTTGTATAGGTTCCATAATGGTACATTTCCAAACATAAAAATACATATATAAGAGCTATTCCATTAGTTGCCCCCTCCAAAGTGAGTGTAGAATATATGAAGTGCATTACAGGTTACTTAAAATATTTTGCATCAGTTAATATAGTTCTTGAAAGTAGTATAAAATAAATAGATATTATGTTACATAATGTGAAAATAGGTTTGGTGTGTTAGACTTTATGGAGTCCATTATTAATATAGTTAAGTCAGATTAATGAAAAAGTAATTTATGTATATATAGGAACATTTTGGTAGTGCAAAAGGCTGAAGTCTCTCTTGATTCTAAGATACACTAATGCATATTGTATGAAGATTACTGCTAAAACATCTAAAAAAGGCAGGAATGAAATGGATTACCTGATGTACAAGTATTGTATTGGCATTATTTCTACCAGATGTTTGATGGCCAAACCCAGGATCATGTTTATACAGTAAGAACAGTAATACAGGAGAGTATTGCAAAGAATGAGCATTTATATCTTGTCTCTCTGGATTTAAAGGCAGATTTTGACTCAGGATACATTGGCAGCCAAGAAAGTACCAATAAGAATAATAAATGCTATAAAATACATGTAAGAACAAAAAATAATTTGAGCAGCATCTGGAGATTTTCGGATAGAAAAAGGAATAAAACTGGGAGATAATTTAAGCCTACTATTATTTTAATATTTTATAGATGAAATAACTAAAATGTGTAAAAGAACAACAGAAAGGAATAAGATGGGAATGTGAAGACTGAGAGCAATATTCCTGCAAACACTGTTATATGCAAATAATGTATTAAGCAAATACTCTGAGTAGAGCTTCAACCGGCTGGAATATAATGGAATAAGGAAGTAAAAAGGAAAGGAATGGAAATAAACACAGAAAAATAATGTAATGTGGGTGAAAAACAAGATACTAATGTTAAAGAACTAAAAATAGAATGTGAAGGGTGCGTATTGGAGATGGTAGAAGCTTATGAATATTTGGGCACAGTAATAGGTATTGATTTTATAACAAACAGGGGGTATTGAAGAGGCTTAAAAAAGCTACCTCTAGGCTATTGTGTAATAAAGTGTTCTTGCGCGAGCATGAAGAAGTTGGGCATATGAGTGAATGCTTGTTAAAGCAGAAACATGGGTATAGCGCTACAGCTGTTAGAGCAAGTAGCAGATTGTTTAACATATCAAAGCCCAAGCCCAAGTATAGCTCGGGCCATGTAAAATGTTCATGTGCGGTATTTCTAACGATTTTAATGCAATTTCACAACCATAACTCGGTCTTGGGCTATGCAGCAAATAACATGCATCTGTTATCGTTTAGCTGTCTGATATGTGCTGCTATCTGTCCTCACTTTAGTCAACTATTAGAAAATTTAGGAGAGTTAGTAATATTGACAGCTCTCGGATCAGTCATGCCATTTTCTTTGAAGGTGGTGATATGTTTGTTAGGTTTGGTGGTCTTAAATGTTAAAATGCAGCGTTTTCCTCGATTTCTGTGAACTGAACCTAAAATTCAGGATGCAAATGAAGCTCTGGAATATTCTGATTCCCAGGGATAGTTTTTAAGCTTTCAATAAATGGAGTGTAAGCAGCTTTATGCAAATTTTTTTCAATTTGATACTTTGTGTAAATTAAAATAAAATATTAATACAGAAGTTATGACTATTTTCTTACTTGTTGAGAAATCCTTGAATACCATACTTTTAGATTGTACCAAGACTTTTTGGCCAATTTGATTCATCTACTGTAATGATAACTCAAGTTAGGCGTAAAACCTCTGGCTTTCTTGGCCCTTCAACTAAGGAAACACCTGTGCTTCAATGTGTTAACAGGACAAAAATAAGCAATCCGAGTGATAACAAAGAAAATGCATTAAGAACACTTAAGTTTTTGGATCACATTAGTGCTGGCAGTCCTACTAATAATAGGAGGCATAGAACTCAATCCAGTACAAGGAATGGATGAAGTGATGGCATTGTTAATAAACACAACAGATAACATAAAAGATATTAAATGAAGAGAAAAGAGTATGAAAGAAAAAAGTGGGAAAGAACATGGAAGAAATAAAAAGAGGCATAAATCAGATGGGACAGGAAACAAGAAAAGAATTAGTGGAATGCAAAAATGGAATAACCCAATTGGAGAAATTCGCGCACACCAATAGGAAGCAGAATGTAATGATCTTTGGAGAAGAACAAAGAGGAAGAAAAACATGGGAAGAAGTGGAGGAAATTATAGAGGGGAAACTCGGCATTGAACTCACAGGGTGGGAACTTATAGATGCCTTTAGACTAGGGCAACAGGGATGGAAACCAAGGCCAATTCTAGTTAAATTAGCAATGAATGTCAAATGGAAAATCATAAGCAATACAAGAAACCTGAACAGCGCGAGGCTATTTATTGAAAATAACTATAGTAAAAAAGAGCAAGAAATAAGACAGAATTTACTAAAAGAGATGAAAATAACCAGAAATGAAGGCAGAAGAGCATATTTGTGAGGCTTGCAGCTATAGGTGGATGGAATTCCTAGATCCCAGCAAACTGCCAAAAGAATCAGGTCATTGGAGAAGATTGGCGGGGAGAAAAATTAAAAATTAAATTGTGTTTTATTTATGGGCGCTCTTTAACTGCTGTGGTTCTCAGCATCCCATTCTATATTGGGCGTGAAGGACCGCTTAATTTTGTTTAGAGGCCTCTCTATCAGGCTTGAGGTTCTTTTATGTGCCATAAATCTAAGACACAGGACCCACGGCTTTACTTCCATTCTGAAGGAAGCCATGCTAAGAATTTTTATGCCTGAAAAAATCCATTATCCTCCTCCAGGTTTGAGCTTGTGACCTTGGGTATATAAAGTTAGCATGATAACCATTACACCACGGAGCGCGACTTGGAGGGGAGAAGAGACACATGCACCACAGAGAGAGGAATCAGCAAGCAACTGTTCATCCAAAGGTTGTGACAACACCAGTGAGGAAGCTTGGCCCACATAAACAACTGATTAACTATACAAGAAGTGTCGCATTAGCAGCCATAGCTGGTTTAGACATATGGAAAGATGGTAAGGAGATCAGTGCTGTATTAACACCAGGAGGGAGCATCCTGACAATCCAAGACACAACAAGACTTAAGACACAACAAGAAGGGAGGTTAACCAGCAGTAATTTAGACAAAGTAGGACAGATTCGGTATAGGATGGGCCAACCCTGACGGTCTTATGTTGGAATGTGGAAGAACTAATAGACAAAATCCACAAAGGTGAATTAACACAAGCGTTGAAGTGGGGCAATGTGATTGCAGTGGTGGAAGTAATAAGTATGGAGGATTATAAAAATGGAGTGAAAAAGAAAACAGTAGGTAGTTTCTCAGGGGGAATAGGAGTGTTTATTACAAAGGAAAGAAATTTTGGAGCAAAATAAATAAAGGGTATAGGTACTTACGGACTGATGTAGGTCATGTTACAAAGTGTGACAAGAAAGTACCATAACTTAGGTTTGGGTGTGGTATATAATTCGTTCATCAGACATTTATCATGCACTTTTGCAGTAAGTCAGAAAACGACACTGAAGTTTTGTGTTGGAAGTATGATCATTTAGATTACTTGATATTAAGGATCTTCAGTGCAAGAATAGGGGAAGAACTATTACATTTAGTTGATTTAAAATATTATCAAATAAAAGAAAATAATTATATAAATAGACGTAGTAAAGACAAATAAAAAGAAGGAAAAAAGTTAATAGAATTTTGTGAAGTTAATAATCTGAGAGAATTATTTATTGGGAATTTAAACTCAAGCGGAGGAAAGAAATCTGAAGGCGAGATTACACAACTTATTGAGGAGGGAAAAGCTGAAGAAACAATGTTGTACATAGAATGGGAAGTGAAGCCAGCAGGAAACACAATGAAAATTAGGAATCAAAGGGAAAATATAAAATAGGGATGGTATAATAGGGATTGCATTGCAGCAAGAAACAGGGTAGAAAGAAAGTTTAGGAGATGGAAACAATCAGGAGAATGGGTTGAAAAAATAATTTTCTAATAGCGAGGTGGCCTATAAATGTTTAGTAGCGAATAAAAAGAAAGAGTGGACTGATAAAGTTGGTGAAACATATGGTGAGGCAGCAAAACAGGATGATAGCAATATGATATGGGAGTTGGTAAAAAAGTATCTCAGACTTGGGTATTGCTGAATAAAATTGGCCCAAATAAATGGAAGGAGTATTTCGAGAAATTATTAGGTGGAAGTAATGTGCAAATACAGACAAAAGTACTAGGGGACTTGCATAATTGTGATGAAACATAGCACAGGAAATATTGGAGAATGAGATAAGAGAACAGGTTAAAAAACTAAAAAGTAAGAAAGCTGATGGAATACCAGGGAAATTCTGGAGGGTGTGTTATGAAAATACCAAGAGAAGGTTACTGTTAGGAAAAATGTTCAACATGCTTCTCAAGTGAGGAAGATTTCCACAAAATTGGAAAAGGGGAGTGATAGTGCCAATTTTTAAAAAGTAAGGGGAGGTGAATAACGCAAGTAACTACAGAGGCATTAGCCTATTATCAGTGATAGGTAAAGTGTTTACAGAGGTACTAGCAAAGCGATTACAAGAATGGGCAGAGAGAGGAGGTAAATTATCAGGCCTACAAGGGGGGCTTTGGAAAGGAAAGTCGACAATGAACAATGTTTTTATAATAAGAACAATAATAAATAAATATCAGAGTAAGAAAAGAGGTAAGATATATTTATTTTTCGCACATCTAGAAAAACCTTTGATACCACTCAAAGAGATGCACCTTGGTATAAGTTGAGAACAAAGGGAGTGAGCGAGCAGCTTGTATGCATATTAGAGAGGTTGTATTCAAATAATAAATCCTGCATTAGGCTTGCCAACAAAAAAGTAATGGATTGGGTACCAAATACAATTGATTTAAGGCATGCTTGTAATTTAAGTTAATTTTATTTAATTTATTTACTGAATGACATACTCCAAGAAGTAGCAAAAGAAAATTCACAATCCCCAGCAATCAAAAATAAAGATATTCTGGGTTTGCTCTTTGCATATGATCTAGTAGCAGCAACAATCACAATTGGAGGTTTAAAGAAACCAATATAAGCAACAGAAAAATACTGCAAAAATTGGGTTAAAAATAAATAAAAGTAAATAAAACATTATGGCTTCTAAGAATGGGAATAAACTCAGCAGAGAAGAGAGATGATGGTTATAGGGGAGTGAATCGAAATTTGTAAACAACTTTGATAACTTAGGAGTAAAGCTAAATAATACTGGAAAATGGACAGAGCAAAGGAAAAATGTACTAGGCAAGGGAAAATTAGCTATTAATAGCATAAGAACATACTTAAAGAAAATAGCAAATATGAGAGTAAACTGGTTTGAGAGAATATATACAGCAGCAGTGGGAATCAAGAATAATGTATGGAATAGAGATTTGGGGATTGAAAAAGGATGGGAATATATAGATCAAATTCATATATCCTTTTGCAAAATGATATTGGGATTACCAAGAATAGCTCCAAATGCCAAATGGTAGCATTAGTTGAAGCTGGGAGTTGGTAGCATTGAGCTGGGAGGAAGGGATCAGTAGTCATACGAATAGTGAAATATTGGAACAGGATCAAAGTACTAGAGAAAGGAAATATTGTCAAAAACTGTTGTAGGGCACAAGAATCAGAAAAATAGGAAAGAAATTGGATATGTCAATCAAAGGAAATTGTAAGAAGAGTTCGACTGGGGAGCTAGACAACCAACAGACAGTAGTAGGACAAAAATTATGGAATAAAGTGAAAGTGAGGATAGATGATACAGAGAAACAAGAAATAATAGGTAGCTTAAGGGATAAGAGTACTTAAGTATTATATAGGAATGTTAAGAAAGTATGGGGAAGAGATATAAAACATTGATGTCTGTAGAAAAATGGAAAGAGAGGGTCTAGCTTGGGCAAGAACAGGAACAATACTATTAAAAGGTCTAAAAGCTGATAAAGATGTATGCAATGTTGATAACAATTTACACTGTATAATTGAGTGTTAGGAAACCAAAATGTGGAGAGAGAGAAAATATGGAATAAAAACTGGGAAAAGTTAGCACCAGAGATAGTCTACTTAAAACTTTTCGGAAACAACAAAGAATTTTTTAAACAACTAGGTAATTATACAGGGAAAGTAAGAGAGAAATGGGGAGGAAAATTGCCAAAGAAAGGGAGGATCTTAGAAATAAAACTCATGAGGTTGTAAGTTATAAAAGAGACAAATGAAGTTGGTAGGGTTTATAAATGTACAGTTAGAGTAAAATGTACATATACATAATTAACCAGTGTGTTAACTGTATATTATGCCAAATTTAGATACTCCAGGAAAGTAACTATGTGGATATGATGATTGTTACTTGAAAAGTTTAAATAAATTATCTACCTACCTATAATATAATGAAAAATACAATAATAGGAAAAAAGGCAATAAATAATCAAACAAACTGAAAATGTATAAAGCAATAGTAATAGAGCCAATAGCACTATGTTTATAAATGTACAGTTAGAGTAAAATGTACATATACATAATTAACCAGTGTGTTAACTGTATATTATGCCAAATTTAGATACTCCAGGAAAGTAACTATGTGGATATGATGATTGTTACTTGAAAAGTTTAAATAAATTATCTACCTACCTATAATATAATGAAAAATACAATAATAGGAAAAAAGGCAATAAATAATCAAACAAACTGAAAATGTATAAAGCAATAGTAATAGAGCCAATAGCACTATGTGCAATAGAAAGTTTGCCTACAAGATATGAATTTGAATAAGTTTACAGCTGTGATAATGAAATGTTTAAGCAAAATAGTGAGGAAAACCAAAAGAAGTAGAATTTGAAATGAAAGGGTTAGAATGGAAATAGGGAGGCGAAAGAATTAAAATGGATGGGCAAAGAAAGAAAAATTAAACACAATTTTTAAATATTAATTAATTTTCAGTTGTAATTGTTGCCCAGGACCTACAGGTACTTATGATATTGTAAGTTCCCATTGGAGTATATCATCTCAAAACAATTTGAGACACTTTGTGGTTTACCAGGAAACAAGAGAGTCAGGTGAGGAATTTAATGCTGTGTTGGCATGTTGGCATTGCAGCTCAGTAGTATAGAGCAATCAGTTGGAGACCAGGAAATCCATGGTTCAAATGCTGGCTATGGCATTGAATTTTTTTAGCCAAACTCTACCAATCTAATTATTTAAATGCTTGTGGAAGGAAGATCAGATAAAGGGAAACCACGAATGAATGAGAGGTGGGGATTCAAAGAATTGGCCAGAGATATCAAAAGGCAATGACAGAACGGAAAGGTTAAATGAGGATAAACTGAAATGGAGAAAATGAATTGAACAAGGCTAAACCAATGCTTGAAAAGGCACCAGGGAATAGAAGAAGTTGATGAAGTACTTGATAATATGGAAAGAAACAATGTCCACAAGTGTATTGAGTTACAAAGGGACCATAATCTCCAAAAGAGATTATAATGCTACTAGAAATTATTGCATAGCATAAGTTTGATAGAAAACAAAGCCACAGTGCACATTTTTAACCTGAGTCATTTCCTAATCACTTTCCTCAAATTTCATTCTTCGATATCTTATTCCTAGAGTATGCTTAATGTCTCAGGCTTTATTTTCAGCATAATTACAAACGATTAATATAGAGCTTTGGCTACATTGTTATACAGTATCCTGAACAAAATATAAGAGGTAGAAGGAAATTTGAAAATAGATATAGACTTGATAACCAAAAATGAAACCATAAGCGCATTAAAAGAAACAAAATATAGTAAAGTACCAGGTATTGACAATATTAATGCTGAAGTGTTAAAGGTCGATTCAAAGACAACAGCTGATTTTTTTATACCCTTAATTATGAAATATACGGTTGGAATAGGGTCTCCAAAGAATGGGAAATAGGTATAATAGTTAAATTATGCAAAAAGGGGAATGTCTCAAACTGCAATAACTGGAGGAGAATTTCACTGCTATCTACCACCAGTAAAATTTGTACCAGGATTATATTGAAGAAAATAAAATAAATAATTGAAGATACATAGAGAAAGGTGCAGTACGGTTTCAGGACTCAAAACTATTGCAGAGGTTAAATAATATGATAAGAATAATTATGAAACAGTCACTGGAAGGGAGCAGTCCTTTGTATACCTAGTGTTTATTCATTTTTGAAGACTAGGTAAACATAGTAAACACAAGTTTCATCTTTAGGAGATTGAAGAAGATTGGTGTTCCATCATAAATTTTTAACATTTGTCATGTGTAGCATATCAGCAAATTCTCTCCATCTTTTACCATAGAAAGAAGTGTTAAGAAAGGTTTCCTGTTATTACCATTGCTGTTTTTCTGGCTTTGGATGACTTGATGAGAAACTGTAGCAGGGGACATCATATACAATCAGGATTAAATGAGATTAGAAGATTTAAAATGTGCAGATGATTTATGCCTGCTGGCCCATAGATACTGTGAAAATGGAAAATTGCAGTAATTAAGTAAACCTTCAGCCTTGGCTGTTTAATAATAAACTTATAGCAAAGGAAATGCAAAGTTATAGTTATGTGGATTCTGATCTTTTGTTGGTATAGGGAATAATTGAACAAGGAGAGGAATTTTCATATCTGGGCAGTATGATCTTAAAGCAAGGTGGCTCAGATAAAACCATTGATTAAAAACTAAAATGCAAGATGTGCCTTAATACAATTTATTTGGCAGTCCAAATTAATTTCCTCAAAACTCAAACTACTCAACACAAATGTAAAATCTATGCTGTCCATTCATGTGAAACCTGGAAAATATAAAACTTGATATCTCCAAATAACTTATCTAGTAGCTAGGACAAAACTTTAGTACTTACAGCAATGTCAAAAGATAAAAATGAAAATAAATTATAAAAAATATTTGGTATTTGCACACCAATGATAATTTATGTGGACTAGAGGAATTGGTACCTGATCTATCTTCATTCTACTGTTCTAAACACAATAATCTATCAGACATCATTATATCTGGTATATGAATGAGGAAAACAGGGCTAGAATGGTTGAATTGGAAAGTTTAATAGTTCTGTGTTAAGGCATTTCATTTAGCAGATTATAAATTTTGGAATATGTTGATGTATGTCTGCAGGCCACAGATACTCGACATAACTGTAAAATTGCAGGAATTACTTGCAGCTTCAGCTGCCTTCAAAATAATTAAACATAAAACTAAAGAAATGAAAACTTATAATGATGTAGACTCTGATCTTGTGTTGGGATAGGAAATATTTAACAAGTAGAGATATTTTCATATGTGGGTAGCATGGTCTCAAAGCAAGGCAGACATACAAAGACATTAATAAAAGAATTAAGAAGGCAGGATGTGCCTTCATAGAATGAAAGTCTTTTTGACAAAGGAAATAAATTTCCTGAAAACTTAAACTGAGTTTTTGACATAAACATTAATATCATACAGTTTAATGGGTGTGAAAAAAAAGAAAGAAAGAAACTTAAAAGAAATTGCAAGCTTTTTTATAAACAGATGTTTGAGAATATTATGGGAATTTTGTGGCCTCAGAAGATATTGAATGTAGATTTATGGAATAAAGCAGATCAGATTAAAATCAGCAAAGAAATGAAGTTGAGAAAGTGGAAATAGTCAGAATTGCGAGAATGGTATCCCCATGGCTCAAGCAGACTAAGATGCAGACCTAGAATAACTTGATGCAACACTGTACAAGCTGAAGCAGAAATGGAAGGGAAGAGTTGTAATGAGATAGTCAGTGACAAGAAACAGAATCTGATGGTATGTCTTCATTAAACCTGTTTACTTTCCTGAGAAGTGAAGGAGATTTTACCTACTTCAACGTTGTGAATGTATTTTTACAGTAACCAGAGTAAATGGTACACCAATCCAAATAAATCATAATTACATTTTTACTCTGTAATGAGCTGCCAGAGACCATGGTCTATTGTACCAAAGTACTCATAGGGTATCCCTGAACAACCTCTGAAAGTTTGTCACTAAAGTTTTGGCTCACCTTTTGTTTTGGAAATGGCTAATGATTAAAAACATGGTATTTGGACTCAAGTTTTAAACTTTTGCATGGGATTTGTGGTTTCCCAATCATGCAAAATTAATTTGGAAAGACAGTTATACTGCTGATATAAAGACATTTCAGGTTATATTATTCCTTATGTGAGTATTTCAAACACATATTTTTATCAAAGCTGTGAGTCGTCATTGAGAAAAAAAATAAATCTAAATAATATAGGATGAAAGCGGTTGTTGGGGAAGAGAGTCTGATAAATATGTTTGACTTGCATTCTTGAAAGTCATATGATTTAAGTAAGAAGAAAACTATCAAGAAGCTAAATGTGACCATTATGCTCTTATCATTCTACTAAATACTCAGTAAAAGCAATATTCAAGATTCAGTTGTACTTCATATATTATACTGTTACAATTCCTTGATATATTTTAATATATAGAAGTCAATGTATGTATATGTATGTATTACCTGTGACAAAAGGGTGCAGATGGCATGCAGAGGAAGCTCCCTCTCATTCTGTCATAATCTCTTCTATCTAAACATAGCCAGTGCACACTATTAACTTCGCCTGAAAACTGCACTCTTTCTTCAGTCAGGTGGTATGTATGAATGTATATAATGTGTGTATGAATGTAATGTATGCTTTTACTGTCTTGCTTAGAATTTGAAAGTCCATCCCATTTCAAAGATTAATTATTTCATGTAATGCCTATAAAAGCTTGCAGGACCATTTATATCCTTCTCAGTGATTGTCATAGTAGCTGGAACATTGCCAATATAAGAAAAGTAATTACCTACTTTAGGCTTTCACGACCTCTCAAAACAAAGCAACATCAAGTTTACATATTATTCTAAACCTAAAATTGATCATGGAGTAATAAAACAGTAATATAATGTTAATATTTAATATGCTTAAACAAAACAAATGTGACTGCCTCCGTGGTCCAGTGGTCAGCGAGCTGACTTCTCACCCGGAGATCCCGGGTTCGATTCCCTGCTGGGGTAGGGAATTTTTCTTCAACCAGAATTCCTATCCCCCACAGAGTCTGGAAGTATGTATGTGGGAGTGAATGTATGAGTGTTTGATGAAAATAAAAATTATTTAAACCCAACATTTAGAACCTACAGACAACGAGTTGTTTCTAATGTAAAGCCCCCTATATGACCTTAGATGTTAAAGAGATATATATATATATATATATATATATATATATATATATATATATATATATATATATATATATATATATATAAAGCACATGGTTGAAAGTTCAACAAAATTTTGAACAGAAATTTATTAAACTGTAATAACAGGAAATACATCAAACTTCTAAATCATTATCATATTACTTTCTTCAAATGTTTATTTATTGTATATTGATATAAAATAACAAAAATATTTAGTATAATTGCAGTGGTTACAAAAGTTCTGTGGCTATTAAACATTACTAACATAGATTAAAAGATAAGTTGGTAATAACTTCTACATATTCTGTGAGCATATTCCAGATATTCACTTATGGTAATGTTTAGTTTCTCAATTGTTGTAACCAGCAGATTTCTTTCACTATGGGAAGTTTTGTGATGTTCTATAAGCAGAGAAACAAAACTAATGACATATACAAACAAGAAAGTGGGTATGGATAACAGCAATAGCATCAAACCAAAAGACCAATGTTCTTCTTTCTCTTCTGTTTTGTGTGTTGGTTTCTCTATTTATTTATTTCTTCTGTTTTCCTAGTAGTTTTATGTATGTTGATTACTAAGGATAAACAAGAATATATTGATGTTATTCAATCTGGTTTTATTTCTTCCCAACTTAATTTTCTCTGTAAATAGCGACGAATCCCACTTTGTCTAATATTTAACTTTAGCAAATTGCTTTCTTTTGAAGGATAAAAATTCTGTTTATAATTTCTATTGAAGTACCTCCCCATATTGTTACAACGTAGTTTACATAACTCATAAACAAACAGTGGTAAATATATAACAACACTTCTGCGCTACAAAAGGCTGACATATATCTTAACAAATACATAACTCTTCACTTTACTGCAACATTCATCAACATGAGAATGCCAGTTATTATTATTATTATTATTATTATTATTATTATTATTATTATTATTATTATTATTATTATTATTGTTGTTGTCGTTTCAATTCAATTCAAGATATCTTATGGTTCAATTTCCTCTAAGCTTTTCCCATCAACATTTATATCAGGGTTGAGTTCAGTTTCTCGATTACATAGTAATTAGTTTTTTACTTAGTTTTATTAATATTATTCTAATGTAAGACCTGGGTGAGATGGTTTATTACAATATTATCATTAATTTCCAAATCCTGTAAACATTTGTATGTGCAGCATATTGTTGTATCATCGGCTTATAATATTAACTCGTTATTCTTTACTGTCTCGCATGAACTAATAATATCATTAATGTATAAATTATAAATGACAAGGGTCCTAGTACAAAACCCTGCGGTACACCATATTTTAGTGTATTTAATGTTTATCTGGAGTTGCCATCCATTCCCTTTATTTCCACATACTGTTTTCTATGATATATAATTGTATCTCTCCACTCTAGTGTCACTCCTCTTGTACCATAACTCTCTAATTTCTCCACCAAGCTATCTAAATTCACATAGTCAAAAGCTTTACTCATATCGATAAATATATTCATTATAAACTCTTTACTAACTAAAGCTACTAAATTCTTGTGAATTAATTCTATAAGGGTAGTTTCTGTTGATCTACCTTTCATATAGCAATGTTGCTCAACATTCAGTATGTTGTGTTTATTTAAAAACAGCATTGATCTATATTCAAAAACCTTCTCAAAATTTTTGCTAAGTGATAATGTTAAAGTAATAGGTCTGTTAATTATTAACATCAACATTTCCATGTTTAAATAAAGACACCACTTTAACAATTTTCAGTATATCTTGGAATTTACCACTTTGTAATGACATATTTATTTTATTTGCAAAGACAGGTGTAACAAATTTGTTACTTACTTGTAGCAGGTTGTTAGATATGTCATCATTTCCAAAGCTTTGATTATTTATGAGAGACCTAATGATGTTATATGTTTCTGATTCAGTACCTGAAGCTAGATGTAGATATTCAGTTATCAAATATACCAGCAAATAAGTTAAGCTTTGTTTTAGCTTTATTATTTAGTTTAATGTTACTAATTTGTTTAGCATGATTTTTGTTTCTCTCATTATTTACTACTTTCCACAAAGTTCTTCTTGATTTATTATTATCATTTGTTAGGATATTATTAACATATTTAGATTTTGTAGTTTTAATTATTTGTTAATACTGATGTTTTGTTTATACATATTTTCTAAATAATCTGTTTTAAATTTTTTAAATAAATCATAAGTTGTTACGAAGTGTTTTCTAAATTGCAACAGTTCATAACTGAACCGTTGTTTATGCTTAATTTTTTTTTTTCTCTCTCTTTCTCTCTAGAATTTTCTTTCTTTGTTTTGGCATCATAACATTAAGGTAATAATTCTTAATTTCTACGAATACATTAAGTTTTCCGCCAGCATCATTTGCTTCAACTACAGTAACCCAATCTTCTCCTTTAATCAATTCTTGGAACAACTCTAAGTAGTTAAGTAATTCAGAAAAGTTCCTCACATCAATATATCTTACAATTTCTTTATTATTGTTCATATGTTTAATATTAGGTAAGCTCTTCCCTAATTCTAACAAAATTGATTGACCCAAATGATCAGATATTAAGGTGTTAATAACCTTTGTCTTAAAAAACTGGTTTGGGATATTGGTTACTATATTATCAATAATTGTCTCAGTAAACGTTGTTATCCTTGTTGGTACAGTTATTATTAAATTAATATTGAAAGATAGCAGCAAATTCCAAAACTTTCTTGATGTGGCTGTATCTTTGTATATATTGAAATCACCCAAAATTATAATATATTTATTGGATTTTGTCATATGAAGAATTGATTATAATTTAGTAAACAAGTTGTCAATATTTCCACTAGGAGACCTATATATGCACCAAACTTTAGATTTTACTGATTTATAGTACATTTCAATAACAGATAATTCTATACCTCTTTCAGTCCTGTAATCTGAAAGCTTATCTATAATAAAATTAATACCACTTTTATAATTTTTCCTACAGAAACATGCTGCCTGGTTGTATCCCTGAGATGATAAGTTTTTAATATCTGTGTGTTTTAGTCCATGCTCAGTTATACATATTACTTGAGGGTTATTTTCTGCAATAATAATTTCAAATTCAAGCACTTTATTAGATATACACTGCTGTTTATGAAAATTGCAACACCAAGATGGAAACTCACAAATGCAGTGAATTTAATACCACAGATTAGGTAATGACAAATAACAAATGATGAACTTCTCAAATCTATACATGACCATTGCGCCGTCAAATTCAGCATTTGGTGTGACCTCCATGTGCTGCAATTTGAGCTGCTATATGCCATGGCATTGAATCAAAAAGATTTTGAATAAGTTCCTGAGAAATTTCCTTCCATGCCATTTGTATTGGAGCCCACAAATCTATGACACTGGTTACTGGAGGATTGCGACACATCAGGTGCCGACAAACCATATCCCATACATATTCGATGGGCGACATGTCAGGCGAACATGCCGACCAGGGAAGCAATGTTACTGTCACTCTTTGAAGAAGGCATGTACATTCCTCGCAATATGTGGCCAGGCATTGTCCTGCTGAAATGTAGCCTGTGGAGATGCTTGAAACAGGGGGAGTACCTCGGGCTCTACAACCACCTCTAGGTACCTGTTGCTGTTCAAAGTGCCCTCAATTCATAGGAGGCAAGTTCAGTTGCTGTAACCAATGGAACCCCCAACCGCCACACCTGGTGTTTGTCCACTATGCCACTCAATAATGCAGCCCTCCAGGTTGCGATCACTATGGTACCGCTGTACACGTATGCGTCCATAACTGTAGGAGGACCACACATAGAAGTGGGACTACATGTAGTCCGAAAAGACTACATTTTGCCACTTGCACCCCAGTGATGGTGTTTTTGTGTTCATTGCCTGTCACAGGAGCTTGTGGTTTCTGGAAAATGGAAGCCAACATAATAGCATGTGTGCAACCAGTCCAACCTGCAGCAGATGGTAACAAGCCATTGATGCTGACAAATTCACACCTATTGCAGTGCTCCAGCATCAAGCTAACATTGTGGATGAAGCTGTACAGTCCATTATGGTCATGTGGACAAGATGGTGGTTATCCTGTGCTGTGGTCATCTCCCATGGTCCAGTACCCACTCTTTGTTGAGTACAACCTTCACCTATCCACTGCTTCCACACACACACACACACATCACTGACATTGCAGCAAGACCTGTATGAGCTGAAATGTCACAGTATGACAAACCCTCTTCCCGAAGACCAATCATTCTGCCCTGTTCGAACTCACTCACATGCCGATGTGGCTCTCTTTGATGTCAACAATGCATATTGGCAATCACTTTATTGTTTCCACCTTATTTGACAGCCCTGCACTGACTACTGTTGGTGCAACACTGACACAACATGGCTCTGCTCGCCTATGTCTACCCCATGCCTCTGCAAACCTAATCACTTTTTGCTTGCACCCTCTTCTACAGTTCCACCAAGTTTGAAGCTGTTTGGGAAATTCTTTCTTGGTGTTGCAATTTTTACGGCAGTGTATATTGTACATTTTGATGTAAAATGTTTAATGTGATGTTCTGCACATGCTTTTCTATAGCAGGCCTGGTAGCCTTACCTGAAATTGCATCCACCCCAGGGTTTACTAGTTTCCTTAAGCAGTGAAAGGATAGCATCATTCAACAATTTGCCCAATTAGAAGAACCCCTTCTATTTAAATGTACCCTAATCACTGTAACCTGTCATTACTCAATTGTGTACTCTATCATTAAAGTATCTGCATTAAGTCAGCCCAAGCCTTTTGCAACCATCAGTTTGAGTCAAAACTTATAACTTCCAAGCCTCCCTGAGGAATTACGAGGAATATGCAGTGCTTCTGGGAAGTTTTTTTGGAACTTCTACTCTTAGCTTGGAAAGGAAAGCAAGTCAAAGCATTGGATGCCCTCTCCTCTCATGTCTCAATCCATGATACTACTAGCTTCTCTGTACTGGAATTGGTTCAACATCTGAAGATTTTCAGTCTTGGGATCAGAAACAATCTAACAAAACTCTTCAAGCCAGTCATGAAAGATAACTACCTCCTTAATCAGACCAAATGATAGTGTTTATCCATTCACCAATGGCCATATTGACATACAATGTATGTGGTGTATGTATGCTCATGGCAAAACTTCAATCCATGTTACATTTTTATTCTTCCATAACTGTTTGTTTGCAGGAATTTTAAGCTGGGCCCTCATGCCATCTTTGATATCAATCACTACATTCCAGTGTTATGTTATTTTTCACCAGTGGAGGGCATTCCTCAGAGAGATACAATTATATTTATTACCAGCCTCTTACATTTAGTATTACCATGCATCCTGTTGCATTAATAAACCTTGTTTTTACACTTTGTACCGCCTACATACTGCTACCATCTCCCTTCACAGTTGCAAACACTGCAATGTGACCTTATCCCAGGGTGCTACCCTCTGTTGGGATATTTAGTGCCAATTATCCCTATTGAGGTTTCCCTAGAGCTTGTATGGAGGATACATCTTACTGATTCAGTCTCAGTACCTCCTTTATATTTGAAACCTCTGTGAACTTTTATTCCTGTTTCTTTCTACAGATTTTCACATTTGAATGTATCCATCTGCTCTGCACAGCTTGCATATCATTTTCAGTGGAATGCTGTTTATGACAAAAGTTCTGTTGATAAGCTTGCATCTGTCATTAGCTTGATTTCTCTCCAGGTTGCACCATCACTTATATCCTCTTGTCAAATAAACATGGCAACCTGAAACTGATATTCCAGCCTAGATGTTTTGAAAACCCTTTTAATGGATTTTGACCATGGTGGGCCACATTTAGTCTGTTCCTTGCTGAACATTCTGTCCCTCATTCTCCCGACCCAAGAAGCTAGCTGGTCTCTTAGTGGACCGAGAGTCTTTTAATTGTGTAATGCCTAGGTATGTGGTATGGAATAAGCTTCATCACATGGCTGGTAAGCTGACATAGTTTTAAGCATGCAGTCTTAAAATGACACAACCATTGACCTGATTCACATTGATGACACTCTGGGTAATGTCTTCTCACCCATTTCCATTCATCCAATTAGGTTTTTTGTTTTTTATTAAGAATAAGGTTCAAGAGAATGAACTCTCTTAAATCTTTAATTGCAAGTGCTACATCAGGTTTTTCAACATGCAGAAGCTGAACAAGTCCTACCCTCTAGTCTCTCTGCTCTAGCTACTGGATTATCTTCCCCAATTGTATTTTTGTCCTCGAATATGTATGATACAGAGTGGCTCATAATGTATGTACCAATTTTGCTTGCTATTCCTGTTCAACTTGAGGTGTACATGTACATGAATCAGATATGATTATACAGCTACAATGTTCACAATTGGTATGCTATGGATTGTTGGCTCATACAGACAAGGATTGCAGCTGTATTGTTATGCATTCCCTAACTGAAATGTAGCTCCACCTGTATCAACACTGGCACAGATGGCTGCTAACCAACTGTTCAAGTCAGATGAAGTGAGCTTCTTCTTCAGAGAGTTTGAGAACAAACAAAACCAAAACCCCTGCATAGTTAATGAGCCAGGATGTTGTGTGTGTCCATATTTTTCCGAGGATTGTGCTGGTCATACACTAACTGTAAATTCTGACTGCCATTGAAATTTGCAAAATTTTGGAATGCCAGAGTTCCAGGACGACAGTTGAACAGCATTTGGTTTTTAGCAACATGTTGCTATGTCACATATTGCACTTCAAAGCATGGTTTTTCTCCAAGTGTTCCCCAATTGAATGATTTTCCACTTTGGAGATTTAACTTGGCCGTCCTAATCTCCAGATTTAACCGTTCCAGAATAATTTCTTTGGGGATAATTGAAAGAAGAAGTATTATCACACTGTTAGCAATCCATTAGGGAGTTGAAAGATACCATCAGCCAGGAAATCGATGCCATTCCACAGGAGATGATGCGATGTGCCATGGTGGCATTTCCACACATAAATGCAGATGGGGGCTACTGCACTGACGTCATATTCAACTAGTGTTGATGTAAGTGTAATATTCATAAATACAAATGTATATTATTTCGCTATTTATCTAACTGAAAGTGGTAGATACATTATGTGCCACCCTGTGATTGCTGGAAAACAAGCTTTCTTTATATCCTCTGTAAATCAGATGTTTGTAGTTGTCTTTCTCTCTTCATGAGGGATATAATATTTGGGGTATAGTGGACTCAATTTTATCCTCTCGTTATACTTAGCAGAACTACCACACAGCTCAGTACTCACAGTCACATTTTTCTTTATTGTCCTCAGTGACGATGGTGTTTTGTCTTTAATGTTTGTGGAATTCATCATTCGCTGTAGTTGGCAAACTTGTGTTTTAAATGCCAACTGGAATGTTTCCGTGCCTATCTATGTGGAGCATTGAAAATAGCTTTAACTTCACCACCAAGGAAAATGTTTCCTAGAAATCTTTAGCTTCATCCTCTGTACATCCCTTGCCAGGTCTTCCTTTCTCAGATGAGATGTAATTTTTACAATTGATTTTTAAGGCAATGCTTAGCTGATCTTCTCATATACTCTGATCAAAGTGAAGCATGAACCTGCTTAATACTTTTATACATTCTAAGTGGCAAATTCTAGGATGGTGAATAGTCATATATTTTGAATCAGTATCACTCATTGGTCTGATCAGAACTTCAGTATGGTGCATTGTGTATTCAGCATGACCTTCCTTTTAAGTTATCTAAATTCTATTGATCATTGTGTTATCAGGTTCATTATGCACCTTAAGCACTTTTCTCATGTGTGCAGTTATCAGTTTGTATTCAAAAGCTGCTGATCCTGTGCTGCTGTATCAATGCTTTATTGTAACCACATATGCAATTGCTTTACTGCTGCCTGGACAGCCACCTTATGCATTGTTTGTGAACAATCCATTCAACTGTCAGTACAGATCAAGTTCCCTGGCTATACTGCAGCCAGTTGTTGTTTTTAGTTGCTTTTTTTTTTTCCTTTGGCTTTTGCTCTTTACTTTAGCAGTGACATTTAGCAGAGGAAAATGTGTTTACCTTTATATTTTCATTTTGATACCCAATTAGAGTTTTGTCCTCATATCAAAGTGTATCACCAAAGTTTGTCGTCCATTCAAACTTTGTAGCACTGATAGAGCAGTTGGAAAGTGGCATTTCCTTCTGATGGTTTAAAGAATAATAGAGGAGTTGTCTAAGGCTTCACTTCTAACTGACCAAGATTTAGATTTTGGCTTCTAAAGAGTTGCTTTTAACAATAAGCTTTTCTCTGTCTTCTGTGTGTCTCATGTGATACTTTGCCTGTCTGTTAGTTACACATGGAGTTACCAGCAGTGCATTTATTGAATATTTATAAGATTAGTAATTTATCTTAAACATGCACTACAGCAATTTATTCTTAGTGTTTGTTAGCACTTTTTAGTTTCAGAGTGCTAATAACAGCAAATATGTTCTTCTAAACACTAGTCATACCACTACAAGGGCCTACTAGTAGAGAACCCCGCTTCCATCTTGAAATAGTCATGCCACTCTGTACTTAGAGTTGTACTACTACCTGTTCACCAACAAATCCCAGCTGAACATCATGGTCCCTCACTGGGGTCGCTGTAAGTTGCAAGGTCATCATACAGTTCTAGGTTTAGCCTAGAATCTGTAAGGGCTGTTGCACTTGACTCATACCTGTCTACCTTGCAAGCAGGCAACCAGGGGCATATTTATGGGGGGGGGGCCGAAAACGGGACCATGTATCATCCAGAAGCCCCTCCCCCCCAAAAAAAAAGAAAAACCTACATACAGGTTCTTCCTTTCTTTTTAAATTTAAAAGAAACACATTTATTCAAATTCTCCATCATAAACAGCTTTCTGCTACACCACAGAAATAAAGGAATATATTTAACTTATCATAAACAAGATTATAAAAGAATAACATTTGTGGCCTTATGCGGATTAGTCACTCACACAGTGGACTTTCCAACCAGGGACTGCCCCATGGCGTCCATTCCTACAACTACCTACAACCTATCTGCCTGTTGGTCAGTGCTACTTGTGTGTAGTGTTGGTGTAATGTGTATCATGGTATACAATATGGTATGCTCTTTTCCTTTGGTTTATTTTATGCTAATTAATTTATCTACTTTGTTCATTATTCAATTTAGTTGACATGGAAACAAAATCATAAAGCTGATGATATCAGTATAAACCTACCATTTTTCCTGTAAAAAACAGGACAGTCCTCCTTTTTTACTTATATGTCCTGCGTGCCAAGAATTGTTGTTAGGAAGTGAATATGTCCCATCTTTTCTTGAAACCGTCTTCCTAAATTAAAAACCTAACTACAATTGTTGCCATTTTTTGTTGTGAGAAATGCTAAGTCAGCACTTATCTCGCTTATTGTTGTCAATGTTTAGCGTGTTCTGTGAACACTGAAGTCAGAAAAAGTTTGCCTAATCAAGAGGCAGTTGATGTGCCATGTTATTTGCGAGAACTTGAGCTATTAACAGAAATGCACCTTCTCTACCAATTTACAAAAAACGTACCCTTTCCTCGAAGAGACAAAGCTTAATTATGGAGTCCACTGTAAAATTTGCAATCAACATTTTCGATTGCACATGGTGGGAACTGGGATATTGTAAAGTGTATTTATTCAATGTTATATTATCCTCATTCTAATGGTATGTTAATGCCATTTTCAGAAAGTATTGATCAGTTAATCACAACCTTTTCAGGCATCCCATATTTTAATGAAAAAATGGTAGGCATTACCGGCACCAGCATTATTTATCAATCTTTTAAAAGGAGAACAACTGGATCAACTTCAGAAAATGTCAAAGACATTACAACTGACCAATCCAATACAAACAAACAATGCATTGCTGAGTTTTAGAGCAGTAAAACTTCAGCATTTAAAGTTCATTCCCAGTCTCTAGCCAAAACACACAACCCATTTCATCAATCCTAACAACATTGAGCTGTATATAGATAGGCGGGTAAGGGTAAAGAAAGCATTTCATTAATCACTTGAAGATTTCCATAGCTGGTTTGTATTTATTAGTCCTTTTATTAAAAAAAAAAAATTTGATTATTTTTCTGAATGGGTTGCACATGAAAAATCGTCCCTGAGTTCGGACTGGTCACCCATCAACTATGCATGAATTGTTGCCCACTATGAGCAGATACAACAACAAATAGATAAACATGTAATAGTTATATAATAAAGAAACAACAATAAGCTAATGCAAGGCTTATATTTATTAACCATAGTTGCAACAGCTCTGCAACAATAGATAACAATTAAGGGCAACAATGAGCAGTCTAGTACTTGTGGCTGTTTTTGTGAGCCATTCTGTAGAACCTTATTTACTCATGTTTATTCCATTTCTTTAATCAGTTGACTATTTCTTTCATTAAAATTATGTACAGGTAACTTATTCAGGCAAATTAAACCCCAGCACAGTACATTAATCATAATACAGAACAGAATAGGTCTACAAAGTGATAAACCAAATCACCTTGACCGTACAGACACTGGGAGATTTAAGTAAGAAATCAAAAAATTCGGCATTATAATATCTAACATTAATAAAACCCTTAAGATAAAGCATATTATAAGTTAATAAGCATGGTAAACAACTGATTGCATTTAAACTAATAAAGAAACTTTTGGGCTTTGCAATATGTCTGAAATAGTTGATACAGGTTCAGTTTCTCGAAAGTTTTTAGAATTTCCCAATATATGATCTTCTTTTTTTTTAAGTGATAGTAATTCCTTTGTTGACTATATATCTGCCGAGGAACAAGGAAAACTGATTAAAGCAAATGCAATATAATCACAAATTATTGGCCGATTTTCACATAACTTTTAATAATTATATTCATTAGTTATTTCCTTGTTGGTACAAGAGAAATATGGGAATGTATTAGGCTAATGCGATAGTCAGATCTATTAAAAGCTGGTACTTATGTGTGACTGAAATTCCATTCTCTTTGCATAATCAGGAAAAAATAAACAAATAATGGCTGCCCATTTGAGAAGAGCATTATTGGGAAATTCATACCAATAATGAGGAATAACTCTAAAATGGTTAACTGTAGAAAAAACATACTTGTCATAAATTGTGTTTTTAATGAGATCTACAATTCTTTGTAGTATACATTTTTATCTATATCTTACGGTTTATTGGTTTTGTTAAATTCTTTGAGAATGAAAAAGGCTTCAGAGGCTATTTCCAGAAAATTTAAGCTATACATTTGATTTGCCTTAAATTTCTTTAATATATGGCATTTAATCCAACTCATTACAGTCATTTTGGAGAAAATACATTTCAAAATTATTCCATATAAATGGTAGTTTGGGATGGATGGGCAATTTTCCTAACAACCTTCGCATCACATGTTTGAACGATGCTAAACTCAAATACTAAGTTTGGTACTTAACCTCCTTGTGGTTATAGTTATGTTGTTCACAGACACACACACACACACTGATCTTATTCTAAAAATGTTTTTCGTGGGGTTTAGGTGTTCTCAGTCATGTATATCTTTAATAAAATATTTTCCATTGAATTTCTGTTTGAAATGCAATATCTTCTCTATCTATTATGTACATTATATGTGTTAGAGAAACTAAAAATACAAGCTAAATATAAAATATGAGGTTTGAAATAATTAATCAGATTTTAAACAAAAACATTAAGTGGTATACTGCAGGAATATACTTGACTATATCACAAATGAGTCTACTAATATAACTCTTTCATTCATTTAATTTGCTCTGGGTAATGCACAATATTATTTAAAATTAAATAGAAAGTCCAAAAATCAAAATAAGTAACATATTCTTGCCCCCCCCCCCATAAGCCAAATTCTAGATATGCCACTGCAGGCAACTTCACTGTGACCACTGGATGCTTGCTCCGCATATACATGAATGTAGTGAAACCTACATCATCAGCTGAGGGTGTCCGGTACTGCCTGATGGATCAACCATTTCACCCACAGAAGCTCCCAATGCATGTCAGAAGAAACAGTAGGGATTGATTTCTCAACATGCAGGAGCTGGACAAGTCCTATCCTCTAATCTCTGAACTCTAGCTACTGGCTGAACTCCCCCAGCAGTATTTTTGTCTTGCTGTGAATAAGGGCCAGCAGTTTTATTGTGTCCCACCTCTATCATTACTCTGCCAAAGCTCTGCAGTGTCCACTGTCACCTACATTTATACCTTGTCTAAAGTGGATGGTGGAGCGACTGCTTCACTCTATGAAGGCAGCTCTGATGTATAACAAGGTATCTTCCTTTTAACTCTTTCTCCTGGGAACATACAGTAAAAAGTAGATGAGGGGGGGGTTCAAGGTTTTGGTGGCAGATTGAAGTATGGTGACCTATGTGTGATACGGAAGAGTTCTTGAATACTTGACAGGAGGTTCACATCATGCTAGCTGAACCTTACAGCAGTTGTATTAGACTGAATCCATTAAAATTTGTACCAGTTACTCATCACCACTCCAGAATGACATTCTTGCACTTGACCTTGACCGAAGCTACATGTGTGAACCTGAGAGTGTACAAGCTCCACCCACTATTCCTTAGTCTGTAACATGTCATTAGCTGTTGAATATTGTACATTAAAGTTGTATGTTAACAGCATGCTAGTTCACTGTCTTGACAAAAAGGGTAAAACAAGATTTCACCTCAGCAAGAGAAGTATTTGCATGCATTCTAAACTCAGGTTACAGCTTCATGCACCTTGGAACATAATGTTTACTTCCTGCATTGTGTTTGGCAGAGCCCTTAGTTTGATAATAAGAAGATAAACCAAAACCTATTCCTTCTGCTATCTTTTGTTTGATCTGTACACATCTAACACCTGTGAAAAGAAAACAGAACACCGATGTGCATGACTGACATTCACAGCCCTACTAGATTACTAGATGAAGGTTTCACCTTTTCACCCTAGCAGCCGTTGTGCTCCAGTTTGGTTTATTTAAATAAAGTTAATTCAGTGCAGTTATTTATTGATATATCCTCATGTATATATATATATATATATATATATATATATATATATATATATATACATATATAAAAAATGTGTGTGTATGTGGAGAGAGAGCTTGAGAGGGGGGGAGGGGGAGGGAGTCCCAATTGTGGAACTCACAATTTTGATGTACTACTGGATTTTATTGAATTAGTTTCAACAGATTGATCCCAGTTACTCATTTATGAGGTAAACTGGATTACAGCTAGTCCTCTTACATCACATTTTTTTGGTTTGAAATCAGTGTTTCATGTTATAGCATGTTGAAAGCATTGCTAAGATGAAGAAATACACCTACAGTTTTTTCTTTGTCATCCATTATCTATACAAGGTTAATCACCTAAAAGTTGCACAACAAATATTTTGGGATTGGAAAGTGCTATTGATGTCCAGTTTTTACAGCATTGATTACCCCCAGGGCCTACTACGGTAGGTACGTGTTTGGCACACCTGGGGTTCTGAACCAACCCTGACTCCCTCATGTGGGTAACCTCTGAGTGGTGAGGGAGCCAGTCTGTCAAAATGCCCATCCACATATAGGCCATGCATGGAGACCTGTTTCGGTGGAAAGGGCTGTCCTGGTTGTTGAGGGCTTCTGTCTTTCAGTGACTGGGGACGGTGTGCAACTTAATACACCACTTTGGTTTCTACTTCATCTAAATTGGAGGTTAGGGACTAACCAACCCCTAGTCAATCGGCCAGGACTAGATACTATACCGAACTCCAGGGTGAGTGGGACGGCAAGTCTGGTATATCTGCTGTGTAGCCCTGTCACGTCATTGGGCTTCGTGGTGACTAGGGAGCAGTGTGGGATGAATCAATTCCTTTTATATGGGTCCAAATAAACAATCTATATAAACTAGTAAAGTGAGTGTAAAAGAAGTAATCAAGTCTTGTGGTCCTCCTTACTTGGTAATCAGTTGGACAGAGGAAGGAAGAAACCTATATTGGTGAGCCCCTTTACTTTCCCAAAGAGTCTTGATAAAATCACTGGTCCCGTGAAATTGCGCATTTAAGGTCAGAACAGCAAGCTCCTGGTTTAAGCCAAATCACTGTCCCAGGTAGCTAAACTATACTAAGGCCCATATGCTAGCCAGCTACCCAGTAAAAGTTGCGGTGCACAAGACATTGAACACCTCATGCAATGTGGTGACCACCCGAACACTGGACGATTTGAGTATCAAATACATCCAAGAAAATCTTGTAGATCAGAGCGTCACATCTCTGTATCCTGTTCATTGGAAAGTAAATGGAGAATTCATGCCTACCCGTACCTGTATCTTGCTTTTGATCGGATAGATCTCCCTTAAAAGATTAAGGCAGGATATGAAGCCATGGAGGTTAGGCACTATATCCCTAACCCATTCAGATGCTACAAGTGTCAGCACTTGGGCCACATGAGCGACTTTTGCTCTGGTCAGTCTATATATGTTAACTGTAGAGATGCCATGCACAACGGAGCATATACATCAACTCCATCTTGTGTTAACTGCATTGGTGAACATTCATGTGGTTTTGCAGAAGAGAGAGTGATCCAGAAGATATGGGTGAAACAGAAGGTGTTCTTGGAAGCCTGTACATATAGCTACTGTACAGGCAGTCTGGTACATATAGCTCAGTTGTAGCTAAACTGGTACCCAACTAGAAAACGTTACTTAGACCTGCAATATCAACGGTGCTACAATTGCTGAAAGATCCTCGTCACCAGACCGCTAACAGAGCCCTCTGCATCTAAGTCGGCATAAACATCTGCCAAATCTGCCAACATAAAGATTCCAGCACAATTAACACCTAGACATCGACCTCAGGAATTAAGCCTAGCAAACCCGTAAATATTCTGCACTGGAGATCAGGTTCAAGACCAGGTATGTCCGATCAGATTTCTTGAAACAAAATGCAAAGTCCACTCCCTCAACATCTAAAGAATGGAAAAGTTCATGCCATTCTCCACGTAGATACTCTTCTGAGGAATCTTTTGGGGGGAAGGGGGGGCACAGATTGGCAATGCCATCTTCACCGATCAGTACCTCCACAGTCGACTGGCCAACGTCGTTGCTTCCCAGTACTGTGGTGGTCAGATGAATGTCAAAATGCTATTTGTGCTCGTTGGCATGCTCTTAAGACTTTCTAGTGCCACCCTACATTGGATAACCTGATTCAAAATAAGATGCATGTCAAATCTGGACAGGTTATTAAGAATAGCAACAAGTAATCATGGAGCCATTTTGTAAGCTCCTTTAATTGAGAAGATGTATGGGATAAGTAAAGGCGTGTGACCAGTAAATCGACCCATGTGCCAATCACTGGTCTCAAAACAGCTGCAGATGATGTTGATATTTTTGTCCTGGCTAACACTTTTGGCATTGCTTTCGTTCCGGTTTCTAGCTCAATTATTGGCCTGAGTTTCTTGCAGTTAAGGCTCAGGTGGAATCTCAAGCATTCTCCTTTCATTCAGGAAACCTTGAGGACTATAATCACCTGATTAGTATGGCAGAGCTAGACCATGTGACTTCATCTTGGTGAACTGCATCCATATAGTATCCACGTCCTTATGTTGCAACATATCTCTTCTGAAGGCAAAGCCTTCATGCTGAAGGAGTGTACTTGTGTATGGGTTGATGCCACTTTTTCGAAACAGTGGCGGAAGGCCACCATCATACCCATTTTTATGCCCAGAAAGGACAGTCATCTTTTTCACAGCTGCCGTCCTATTTCTCTCACCAGTTGCGTCTGCAAGGTAATGGAACACATGATAAATGGAAGGTTGGTATGGTGACTGGAAACTCAAATTCTTGACCAACACCCAGTGCAGATTTTGACGATGCATGTGAACAGCCGACCAACTTGTATCACTTTTGACACAAATTATGAATGGGTTTCTCAAGAACTGTCCAACCATTTGAATATTTTTTGACCTCGAGAAGGCTTATGATACTTTTTGGCGAGCAGGTATATTGTGTACGCTCCACAACTGGAATATATGTGGATGCCTACCATTGTTTATTCAGGAGTTTTTGAGGGACCGTGTTTTCCGAGTGAGGGTCGGCTCGGTTTTCTCAAATATTTTCGTTCAAGAAAACCATGTGCCAGGTATCAGTACTAAGCAATCAATTCCATCTCAAAATGTGTTCCCCCAGGTGTCTTGCCTTGCTCATTTGTTGACTACTTTGCGATCTTTTGTACTTCTCAGCCTATGCTGTTTTTGGAACACCGAGTGCTGCATGTTTTTATAATCTTTCAGGTTGGAGTTCTAAAAACGGATTTCGTTTCTCAACTGAGAAGTCAATCTGCGTTAACTTCTGGCGCCATAGGAGGTGATTACTGTTTTCTCTCTGACTTGGTCCAGATTTACTACCATTTGTAGATGAGGCGAGATGCCTTGGGTTGATTTTCGATTGAAAATGTTGCTGGTCACCACATATGCATAGGGGAAAAAATGATGTAACCATTCCCTGAGTATCTTAGAGGTACTGCATGGCAAATGTTGGGGAGTGGATTGGACAGTGTTGCTGCATCTTTATCGTGCACTGATCCGATCCAGGTTAGGCTATGGATGCATCTTTTAGTCTTCAGAAAGACCAACTGTCCTTTGAAGATTAGACTCTGTCCATAATCAGGGCATTCATGTGGCTGTTGGAACTTTTCCCACCAGCCCAGTGTTCAGCCATTACGCTGAATCGGCGGAACCCCCTCTAAAATGTTGGCATGATGTACCGTTAGCACATTATGGCACATTAGGTATATGCCTGCTCATCCTATGTTAAATCCCTTTTTCAATACTGATTTGGACAAATGTTATAGAAATCTCTCGCATAGTCTAAGGCCTATAGGTTTTCATTTCTGTGAGCTTCTTTGCAAGCATGATATTGAACTGCCTAGCCTCTTTCTCAGGGGGGTAAGGGTGCACCCTCTTTGGTTACATGCTACATCCCATGTAGATCTCAAAATGATGGCATACGAAAAATCTTCCATATCAGTGTCTAGTATCCATATTTGTTTTTTAGATTTTTTATTCTCCTTACAGTGGCTGAATTTTATATATACACCGATGGAAGTAAGTGCATAAACAGTGTTGGATGTGTCTTTGTTATTAGAACTGACACATGTATGTTTGGTTTCCATTGTAGCTCATTAATTTAGACTGTAGAGCTTTATGCCATATACTGAGCCCTTCTCTATGTTTCTTGTTGAAATTTAAATGACACTCTTATTCTTAGTGATTCCCTTGGTGCACTTTAGAGCCTTCGTGAGCTCTACAACTATCATCCTATTGTACAGCGCATTCATGATGCCCTCCATGATTTGCACTCTTTGGGTGTAAATGTGGTGTGTACATCAATTTCTCATCACGTTCGCTTGCCGGGAAATAAATGACAGATTTGGCAGCTAAAACAGCAACACAGAAGTCAGTACCGTAATTCCTCGTATAATGACTTCCGACTTTGAGCCTTTTATGCGGAGATGAGTGTTTTCATGCAGGCATGAAGACTGTTTAGCTCTCTTAGAGAACTGAAAGAACTTCCTGTAAACTGGGTAATTTCCTCTTGCATTTCTTGTCGGGAGGAAGTGATTTTGCCTCTGTTGCACATTAAGCACTGTAATTTTATGCATCATTACCTTTTAAAAGAGCTCTTGTTCCTATTTGTTTGCTCTGTGGACACCTATTGTCGGTACAATATGTGCTACCCTAGTGGTACTTATTGTATAACTGCCAGCCCCTCTGGCAGAAGTCCTTGCCAGCAAGGATAGGATTTTTACTTTTTTATCCAAACTGATGTTTTAATTAAGGGTTTAATTTTCATCATATGCTCATGGAGCAGTAGTTATTGATTTGCATGTTATATCTGAAGCAATTTTTAACCTGAGATATTTTCTTTAGCTTTACTTTAGTAATATTTGCACTCCATTTTTGTATACATTTTAGCTTCATCTGTAGCTTTTGCCGCTATAGGTATTTTTACACTGGTTTTATAACTGACTTGATTCTTATTCTATCTATTATTTTTATGGTTTTTATCCTCTGGTGTTTGCTGTCATTTTGTTTTATAAGGTCCCTAAAGGCTTTAGCAGTTGAGCGCCCTTAAACATTAAGCATCGTCGTCATCATTCATAGAATTGATGGATAGTCAGGGGCTTATACTATTAGCATATAAAAGATTTTAATAGTACTTAGAAAGTGTATTTTTTGAGCAAACATACAATTTTTTAAACTTTAAAATAGAATGGAGCAACACCTATTTACATCAACAAAATAAAAGTAGGCTAAATTAAAATGTCAATGGTGTTTGTTGCAGTACTCTAATGCAAGTAGTGTAGGAGAAATCTTATTTTGAAAAATGTCAACACCGACAGTTGTTTGTTCCATTCAATCTGCTTAGTTATTAGGTACGATATTATATTTGTTTACATTGTGTTTTCTGTTCATTGATTGCATTGTGAGTTTCTAGTCAATTAGTTTTTGATGGTTCAAACAGTAGCTTATGAGCGGAAAATGGGAGTTGCCAGTGCAGAAAAAGCCAATATGCTCATGACATAGGGAGAGTGCAGGAAAAATGCAGTTCATTCTTTTACGGTGTGTGAAGAAACATATCCCAATAGATGACAACTTTCTGAACAAATTATTTATCAACCTCTTCAGTCGGCTATGTGACGGTAATACTGTAACACCTAAATAACATAAACAGAAACAAACAAAACAGAGAAGAGTGAGAAGTTAATATTTTTGGCTGCTGTTTCAGTATATCCACAAATACATTCCTGCACAATCACATGGAAATAGTATGAATCAGGCAAATGTATGCACATTCTCCATCAACTTAGGTTCCATCCCTATCACATCTGCCTCCTTCAAGAGTTGCATGGAAATGATTTTGAGAATCGTGTTCAATTTTGTACATGGGCATTAAGATATGATACTTCAGATTCGTCATGTATCTTGTATAGTGATGAAGCAACAATTACTAATCATGACCAGATAAAGTGCAGAAACATGCCCTATTGTCTGTTGACAATTCCTGTTGGCTTCTGCAGGTGGAACGTCAGTTTAAATGTGTGGTGTGAGATAGTGAACAATCAGCTCATAGGCCCTTTTTTCATAGAGGGAACACTGAATTTGCACAAATATTGCAGCCTCATATTTGATAACTTTTGATTATTTTCTGTGGGGAAAACTGAAAGACACTGTCTACAAGGACATGCCAACTACACCAGATGGTACGAAACAATGTATTACTGCTATTTACTCTGAAATTTCCGCTGAGTGGTGTTCAACAGTCTTTCTATAGCAGACTGAAAGTGTATATTGAAGCTGTCAGTGGTTTTTATAAACACAACCTTTGAAGGTCAATTTTCTCTTTACTTGTCAGAATCCACAGAAGTAGTGTATTCTCTGTTGCTTTTCTTTAGTTTATGCTACAACAGGTTATACAAGTGCTAGGTGTAAAAGTTTCAAAACAGGATTTCTCATAAACTACTTGCATCAGAATCCTGCGACAAACACCATCGATGTTCTAATTTACTCTACATTTATTTTGTTAATGTAAATAGGCATCGTTCCATTTAAAAAACTATGTTTGTTTAAAAAATACATTTTCTAAGTATTATAAAATTTGTTTGCTAGAAGTATGAGCCTCTGATTACCAATCAATGCTGTGGAAACTGCACAATAATATCACTTTCCATTTCCAAAATATTTGCAGTGATTCATTCTGTATATTGACTCACTGAATCAGTGTAAAGCAGTACTAATTTTTTTCCCTTTACAAAAACCAAACTGATAGCTCCAATAATGACAATAGCCTGATGTGCATTACTCTATAAATATTTTTGCAAATACAGATAGGAGGGATATGGGATGATAATTTTGAATACAATCTTTTTCTTCTTTTTTTAAAAATTGTGTATACCTTTGCCTGGTTTTAAGACTTCTGGAAATATGCCCATGGACAGTGGCGAATTAGAGATATCTACCAGAGGGGTTAATAGGTGGGAAGCATTCTTTTGAATTTATATTTGGTACATCATGAGTTCCGCTCGAGTATTTGTTTTTTATTTTTAACTGATGGTAACTAAACTAAACAATTCATTCATCAAATCACTCCCTGAAATAATATGTTTTGGTTTTTTCTTTAGCTTTGTGTCATAATCTTTATACTGTATTGTTTATTGTGGGTGCTGGTGACCACAACTGTTGCACAAGTAAATAGTCACAAAACCAGAAACCACAATGAACTAACAATTGTGTAGTATACCTAATCCTTCCCAAGATTAGGGCTTGTTTCCTGTATAAAATTATTTTTATAGACTTTCCTTAACCTTGAAAGTGAATTATTTGCAAATTGAGACTCTGAAATACATTGGGTTTATTTCATCTACCCTAAGCAAAAACACTGCCTGCAGTTTGTCCTAATGAATTGGCTACATCTTCCTAGAAATTAATGACAAGAATTACAATAAAACAAAGCTAAACATAATTTATTTTCTATTTCAGAGTGGGCTGGCATCAGATGATGATCTTGGCTTTGATGTTATGGGTGGAAGAGATGATCCATACTTTCCAAATGATAGCTCTATCTATGTGTCTTCAGTTACCAAAGGCAGTGTTGCAGATGGAAAATTGAAGTATGTTTAATGCTGAATATCTTCCTTCATATTCTAGGTGTTAAGTATGTTCCATCCCATAACCATGTAACTGAACACACCATTAGAGTAAAAGCTTTGAAGAACTAATATCTGGTAGTATCAGCTGAGCATTTGAGTTACTGCTGCTGTAGTGATAGTATAACTGTAAGAAACTTTTCTTACCCATGCATTTCATTTAAAATCTCAAGTTTTGCTTCATACATTCAGATCCAGTTTAGAAAGAATGAATACATGATACTTGCATGTCAGTATTTTTTGCCAAACAACATTTTAAATTACTAATAATTACAAAATTTGTTTGGCTTCTTATTAACATGAATACATTAAGGTAAAGTACTACATAAGTTTTTTTTTTTTTCCTTCCCTTTTTAGATTCCTTTTAATGAGGGTTCATTGTCATTCAAAACAGGTTAACCATATTAAATAATAAAAGTCATTCTTGTATGAAATGCTTGTGTTGTAAGAACTGCTGGAATATCTTTATTGTTACACTATGGGTTTTTGATTGTTTGTTTAAAAATCCAACACACTTATTTTATTGTGTTGTGTTAGTTTCATTGGGTGGTATGAATAAAAATGAGACGCATCTTATGAGACACTGCTAGCAGAAAATGTGAGATGCAGCTAGTCTTGAGACGTGTCTCGCTGATTTCGTATGAATAAAAATTTCCCCTCCAAAGTGAGATGCGCTATCTGCGTCTCATTTCTGTGCCGTTGTTATCTGTGTGTAAATAGGTCAACAGTATATTGTTGCATGAAAGGAAAGGGTTTATTTCAGCACTTATGAATCAATTTATACGATTTATACTGTCAAAATGGAGAAGGAAACATTAGATTTTAATCGTGTTTTGCGGAATGAAATTGTAGTTGTCAGAAAATTAGAACTTTGCAATGGCCGGATATAAACAATATATAGGAAACATTCTCGTCAGGGATTATAACGAAATTTATTTAGGAAAATAGACAATGTGAAAAGCAGAATAAACCAAAAAATATGATGTTCCATTCACATGACTTTCTCTAGCTGTTCCACATACAAACCATTCTTTTATCTACATCATGCTAAGCGATATAAACATAAGCTAAAGTCCTTTTATTTACTTTGTTATGAGTAGAAGGGAAATTGGTAATATACTAGGTAGCATAGTCGAAACCTTTAAAAACTGATCGTTATGTGAAACAGATGTTCGGTTTGCTTTGCATGGCAAGCAGCAAAATATGAGAAACGAAACAAAGTAGGCATCCTGTTTTGGAACAATTTACGTATATCAAAATTGAAAACAATAACAAGGAATATCTGGAAAATGGTCAACTTCAAAAGAAATACGTATATGATATAAGTTATATATTTTAAAGTGTATTTTTTGTGTCGTAAGTTTTTGTCTATCTCTTTATCAGTTATGCATAATTTATCCATAATAATTCTGGAGGCTATTCCAAGAAATACAAGATATATATTTCATTTCTGATGCCAATACCTTTAGTGTACAGTATTTTTAATCAAAATCATTAGAGCCATTTTTGAGAAAAATAAAATTTTCACACATTTTCCCATGTAAACTGTAGTTTGGCGTAGGGGGATTTTCTTCAAAAACTCTGGTTCCCACCCATGGAAGATAAAACCTTAATACCAAGTTTGGTATTTGCAATTTTTACTTTTAGTCTATTTAATTTAATAATTAATAAACAAAAAGTTCAATCCAATGAATAAAAATTTCCTTTGAGCTCTGCTGCCACCCCCTCCCCCCACACACACTGACCTGTTTCTAATTTTTGTTGAATCAGAGGACCTCAAAACATTACCGGTAAAATCTCGAAATTGAATTTTTTTATGGAATATAATACCTTCTTCACCTACTATGTACTTTATATGTACCTATATGCTAGCGAAAGTAAAAAGCAAATGCTTTACAAAGAACAACAAGCCTGTATGCACGAAAGAATGAAAAAGAAAATAGTTTAACTTGATAGGAGAAACATATCCTCTGAAAACGGTGAAAGTTAAGAATAAAACATTAAAAGAGTATTATTTTACATACCTATTATTATATAGTTACTTTGTAATAGACATGCTTCTATAAAAATTCTGTGTTACGGAGTGCAGAAACCTATGAAAGTTAAGAATAAAACATTAAAATAGTATTATTTTACATACCTATTATTATATAGTTACTTTGTAATAGACATGCTTCTATAAAAATTCCGTGTTACGGAGTGCAGAAACCTATATTTGTAGAAGATAATAACAAGTATCATATCTCATGTGCCTTAAAAGACAAAGGTGACGAACATGAGCAGTACTTTATATGTAATAATTTGTAACTGTGTTGATGAAACTAATAATTTAATAATCCTTGTAATAACTTAATTGAAATAACTCAAAAAATTGTACTTATTAAAATACCTGTAGTTCCTGTTAAATATATTACTGTAATATTGCTTTGATTATAAAAGCCTACTCGTGTAATCACTTAATTCTTGCTATTTGGGTCCCCTATCTCTAATACACCTGCTTCCTCTCCATCATCACCATAATCAACCTCATGTTCATGGTCAACATTATAAGCTGAACTTCCTGCTGTTACTCCTCTCCACAGTCTTGTACCTAGAATCTTGTAATCATGTCCCTGCAAATGTTTATTATGGAGAACCATACAATATACATAAATAAAGATAACGTTACTTGTTATTAAATTATATTAAAACTCTTTTTCTATACAAAATATCTGTGTTTTATAACATGTTCCTTGGTGAGATACCTACATAGAGCATTTATGATGTCCATAACCCCATCTTTAAGAAATTGCGCATTCATATTATCATCACCATCATCATCATCATCATCATCATCATCATCATTATCATTATTATTATTGATATTTCTGCAGACATCGGAATTTTGCTTCTGAATAGAACCATATCACTTGTAAACAATGCCTTTTTTGGTAATGATTTCATCTACATGAAATTCCTGTTTTTATTATCATGATAGGGTGTAATCTACAGCACCAATAATTGCATCAGGGAATGTATTGCACCCTTGCGAAGTTGCAGCAAACTTTCCAAAAGGTGATGGGTACTGAATGCTGAGACCTCTGTATCTTCTGGATGTTGCACTGAATTCCAGGGCTTACTACTTGTGGTCAAATGGTCAGCATTCTAGCTTCTAACCCACAGGTCCCAGGTTCGATTTTCGGCTGTGGCAGGGAATTCTTTTTAACTACAACCATCTTCTATACCTACAGAGTCTCTAAGTATGTGCTCGTGCATATATATGTGTTTAGTATAAGTGTGTACAACTAAAAAATGCTGTTAAGAACCTTACAGTTCAGCGAAAAATTGCCTGCAGTTGTTTCTAAACTAAAGCCCTCAATATGATTACAGAAGTTAAAGGGGGTTATATAAATGAAAAAAATAACGACAATAATATTCTAATCTTTGCTCCTTTGCATAAAGATATATCTCTTGTTCCTATCACTTCGGGAAGAAAATGGTGTACAAGCCACTGCACATTTTGCTTGAATGTTGAAGTTTGTTATAATTTAGTTCTTCAGAATCCCCCTTGATTTTTTAGAGCTTACTTCTGTGCTCAGAAAACACCAAAGCTGGTACCAAATCTGCACATAATTTGTCATAAGAAGCTGCGATTCAAATGTTGAGACACTTTCGGAGGTGACTTACAAAATCATGGGATGCGGCTACTTTTTATTCATTCTAAAACCTGAGACACATATCATTATATAAGCGAGTGAGACTTTGGACACGATCAAGGTCACCTCCATCTTGAGTCGTCGAGTTTTATTCATACGAAGGTGAGACACGTCTCGAAAATTGCAGGTTTAGAGAGGTGCCTCATCGTTATTCATACCACCTATTAATTCTTTAAATTAATTGCAAAAGTGTTTTAAAAGATGCTGTATAGCTAATGTGTACATATTTTGGAAGCCAGTAATGCATTTAATAGTAGTTTATTTTATTGTACATATGCTTTAAAATATTATTTCTAATTGTAAGTAGTGACACTAGTGTTGGAGGTACAATGCAAAATGCTGAAGTGTCCATTTAGTGAGCAGGAAACATAATTTTTGTACACAAGCACTCAGGCAAGAATGCTTCTATATTGAATAAATGAAAAGGAAAGGATTTTAAAACTGTAGCTCCCAGATGATTAAAACTGGCAATTATTCTCCCATAGCATTAAATAAAAATAGGATATTTAAATATCCACTGATGCAACTTTAAATCATACACAACTCATAGCGTACGTTATACTGATTGGCCCACGAAAACACGCTTATGCAACTTAAATTACAATCTCACAACAAACCATGTATACCCAACTAAAATTGCATGTATAGAATGCACTAACACTTATCTCAAGTCTAAGCATTAATGCATAGTAAAACATGATTGAAACTGATTATATGTATGTGTGGTATGCATGCATGTTCAATCTTGTTTATAATCCAAACCAAAATATACACTTAACTCCATTTCTAAGCTTTCTGGAGGGGATTTGTTCCCAATGAGGAGATTACATATTCAGAATCTATATTTGATCATGGGATCCATAGTGTCTTTACATAACACTTAAAATTTATTATGGTCTTCTTTCAAGCTTGGCAATATGTCAGGCACATTTATATTTTCCCCTTTTTGAATAACTTTATTTACAATTGTGAGGAAGTAAATTAATTGGTAACTAGTATATGCCTATTCAGAGGTTTAAGAAGTTCCACTGCAGCTGCTCCCTGTAACAAACTGGATGGTCAGCATAGAACAGAACAGGTTTTGTGGCTCTTAGCTGGTTGATGGTCTGCCTGTTGAACATGCTAAGCAGTAATTTTGTCAAAAATTAAATACTTAAAAATAAAAGTACTTACATTTATCATCCAGGAGATGTTTCAAGTGCCTCCCTTTGTTGTTGAACTGCCGACACCTGCTTAGGATTGAATTGAATTTATTTCCACTTAATACTATTAGTTTTCTGTAATACTGTTTTACAGCCATTTTGGTGACTCCTCCCATGTTACTTGTAATCAAGTAGTTGAGCAGTTTCAACCTTGTGGTTATTCAACTATCAGTTCAACTTACATCTAGAGGTGAATTTCATCGCTTTCTATGTGAAGAATATTGTTGCAAACCGTATTATGTCCACTCCTGAACAAAATCAACTTTTGTATGAATTCACATTGTTTCTAGCATGTTCTTTCATGCTGTGAACTTTGTTCACATGAATTCATATTTTTTTCCATATGTAATTGGCATGTGAAAAGTGGTTCCTGTTGCAAAGCGCATTATGTCCATGTTTGCCATTGCTGCAAACAATTTTATGTCCACATGCATTTTCCTCAGGATGGCTACCCTGAATGTCATTAGTAGGTTAAACTGATGTCTTGATCAGCATTAACTGTAAGAAGCATTGTGTTAGTTTATATTATATATTCTGTTCGTTTGTGCTGCTTTTTGCATTGGATGAAAGTGAAATTTTGGGGTCAAAGTCCAGAGGAAGCCAAAGGAAACAGATGCAGCAAAAGTAAGCAAGATAATTGCAATCTGAGGAAAGGTATGTGTTGAAAAACAACAATATTAGTAATTAAAATTTAGTTGAGTCGATTTTGTAACACTACATCATGTGTAGTGTTACAAAATCGACTCAACTAAATTTTAATTGTTAAAACACATCACTGTCTCAAAGTCCACCATATATCAGGATAATATTAGTAATGTTGTTGTCTTCATGTTATCGTAATGCATCATCACCACTAGTGTATTATGATCTTGGATTATATCTTTTTTCTGGAAATAAATCTAAGCAGCTGTGCACTGTAGCAAATAAAAACATATGTGAGGTGAAACCGAAGGCTTGTCCAGAACACATACACCTATTCACTGATTTGAGGGAATAGAAGCTAATGACTGTGAAGCGTAGTCATATAATAAGTGAGTTGGTAAATGGTAACACTACATCACTGAAAATTTACTTACTTGGACACGTTTCGGTAATGTTCCCATTATTCAACAACTCACTTATATGCATACGACTATAATACGAGTAGCATATAATTTCATTATATTATTGTATTTACTGTACTAAACTAAGCTTTCACCCAGCGCTGAGTGAATAGTTGTTAATTTATTCTTCAGACATTGTACTAAAGACTTGGACTTGACTAAATTTAAAGCTCCATTCCAGCACAAAAAGGGTCGCTTCCACTGTTGCAGTATATTCACATCTTTTCTTCTTAAGGCCAAAAAGAAAAGTGGAATAAAAACAAAGCACAAACATGATTGTCAACTTTCCCTATTAATATCTAAGTTTTAAGTTTGAGATGTTTTTTTTCTTATTTACTGGTCTGTTAATGACAGTAACATTCCATATTAGGCTTAATATTAATTCTCTAATTTCAAAGTTGAATTTTAAAAAACATATTTTTTTTGTAATACAGTTCTTTTTGGGACATTTAAAGACAAGATTTGTGACTGTTAGTTTTGAAATGCCTCCCACAGTTTAAGTGTAATTTATTTTTGGCTTTTCCTTTAAAATTTTCCTTTCTGGACCTAATATGGTATTAACTCCTCATGTTAAATAATGTTTCTAGCCAGTTTCCTAATTTTGGTTTATTTTCTTGAACCATTTTCTTTCAACTTGGACCAGGTAATCAAGATTTTATGCCTAGCTTTCACATTCAGCAATCCCCCCCTCCCTTCTTTAATGTTAAATTAGTCCACTTCTCAATCTGAAGTTTTGCTCTTATTTCTTTAGATTCTATACACTTAAAAATTACATGCCAATGGTTATCTTGCATTCTACTCATCAGTTGTTCACTATACTTAGACCTCCTAGCTATCCTGTTATGGCCCATGCATATCCTTCCATACACCATGCACTCCAGAATTCCGCTAGAATACTGTCAACAACACAAGCTTTATTTATTTTTTTTCTTTATTTGTTCATTTATTTCATTTCAGTTAATCTGTCTTTCCAAGTACTCTACACCTGAATGTATTTTATTGCCTCCCATTCTTAGTATATCTCTCTCCCTCCCCTCCTCCCCTCTCCCTCCCCTCCTCCCTCCCCCTCTCCCTCCCCTCTCCTGCCCCTCTCCCTCTCTCCCTCTCTTGCTTTCCCTCCCTATCTCACTATCTCCCCTCCCTCTCCCCCCTCCATAACCCCCTCCATAACCCCCTCTCTCCCCCTCCCTCTCCCCTTCCTCTCCCCTCCATATCCCCCTCTCACCCCATCCCTATCCCCCCTCTCCCCATCCCTATCCCCCTCTCTCCCCATCTCCCCCTCCCTATCCCCCTCTCTACCCCCCTCTCTCCCCCTCTCCCTCCCTCTCTCTCATGTGTATTACTGCCTTTATACCATGTCTTTTTCTCTTTGCAGCTGTTCACTTGTTCATCTCCATTTTCTCAGTTCTCTTTCTACTCTCCTTTATCAATCCTACATTTGTTATCATACCACCCCTCTTGTGTCTTATTACCCTTTTCTCCCACTCTCATCTTATTGCCTGCCTGTTTAACCAGCCTCTCTTATTTCTCATTTATGGCCCCTATTTATCTTTCCTTCATTAGAGCTGCTACATTAAACTTAAGTTCTAAAATTAACTCCAAACTCTCTTATAAAGCTTGCTACTCATTCATTATTCTATTCATATTTCTCTATTTATATCTCTGATTCTAAGCTCACATTACTCCTAAGCTCCTTTTGAAATTTCACTTTTAATGGGAAATGCTGAAATACACAGAATCCATAACTTCAAAATCTGTGAGATACTTATCTAACACTAGTGAGAGTAACGTATAATCCACAATTCTTTGAACATTATTGTTGCAAATGTAAACTTCCACACACAATGTTTCCCTCTATTGCCATTACAGCTCAATAAATTCTATTCCTCGCAAAGACACAGTAATTTATTTCCTTTCTTATTTAGTGATCCCTTTCCAACCTAGCTTCTTTTCATACATAACTTTGTAAATCAACAAAATATACTGAGCCCTCCCCTATTCTTGCAGAAAGCACCTGCCATAATAACATTTGTGTTCATATTTGATTTGCAGTACCTCCATGTTATGGAACAAATTTGAGTGATAAAAGTTCAGAGGTATTTAAATTAAGGGATGAAGCTTTCCTGATGACATATTAACCTTAAATGTTCTGAGGCTTCTAGCCATGTAAGTTCATGGATTGACTCCAACATTTCAAAGATAATGTACATTTTCGAAACATTGGAGTTAATCCTTAAATTTACCTGGCTAGAAGCTCGAGAACATTTAAGGGTACAGATATATTTGTTGAGTTTTACACCGTTGCTAAACACACATTTTCAATTATGCATACTTTACCTATTTTGCACAATAGAGCTCAATTCTCCCCTCTTCACTGAGAGACTTTTTCTTTCAAACACATCCAATTCCACCTGAATACTGCCTTTGTCTTTCTTCTTCACACCTGCTTTATTATAGAAGTTAAAACTTCCCTTTCTAACCATGATTCAGTTGTCAACATATCAACGACTGTGATTAACTGCCTTATTTTCACATTTGGCACTTTTCAGAACAAATCTTCAACACTCCATCATGTAACCACCAACACCCTCTATACTTACTCCTTCCACTTGAATCTAAATTCTTACAATGCTCTGCTTCTAGTCAACTTGTTTGTGTCTTGTTCTACCCTCATTTAGTTTATACTTTGGCTTGGTGTAGACACAATAGTTCAACCGGTTGCTGTCCAACATATCAAGACCTGCATCTGATCCCAAGGCTCTCTACACATATCTGCATCAGGTGACATTCTGGTGTTACTCACCTAGTTGATGACATCATCTGCATTTCTCTTTCCTCCTCCCCTTTTACACTCTTGCCATTTCTGTTTCTACCACATGCTCATTTTTTACCTGTGACTGTGTTGGTAATTTTAACTCCTGCATATCTGGTTTCTGCACTAAATTCCACATACTAATTTCCTGCTTCCTACCATCTATCCATATATTGAGTCCTTGCATTTATGCCTCTTTCCCCTCTGTCTTGGCTTTTTTCATTTCTCTTAGGAGAAAATCTCTTACCTGTGTCTTCCCTTCCATAGCCATTTTCAATAAAGAACTGAAATAACTGGTTCCTTTTAGCTTTTTTAAAGAACTGTGCATTAAAATTCCATGGTAGCAAGTTTCACTGGTCTTGACTTTAAACTCATTCTTCCAATTCTGAACACATAAATGATTTCACAGCCTGCTAGTTGTAAGCCTAGTTTTTCTGAGAGGATTTCTTCTACCAGTTGCCATACCCATTTATCTCTTGATTCTTGTACTCTAAATATAATTATGCTCATTTTCCTCTTCTTTTCTTCTGCTCTTTCCAGATACATCACCCTTCTTTTACATATCAATACCCTCCCACCTATCATTGGCAATCCAACCCTCTTAGGAAATTGACCATTTCATGCTGAGGTTCCTCTGAGAAATGGTAGCAATTTCTTAGTAGTGTTATTTTTAAGTTCCTCTATAAAGTGTATGGTTTGGTTTTGTATACTTCCTATTTTAACCTCTTCTCAGAGTTAAAGTTGCAAGGGGTTAAATTGGGGCTAAGTAGGGGTCCTATGTTGTTTGTGGTAACTGTCTTCTCCATCCTTTTGGGAAACAGAATACCAGTACCCATATAGAGCATATTTCACTTTATATGCACTGTATATTACATTGACTAACAAACTGGTACCATGTTTGCAAGAACTCAACTCTCACTGAAGCCTCATGCTCCACTGCTGGCCAGCTAAAAGCCATGAAATCTGTTCAGCTTTGTTTTGCAGATAGACCTCAGATTTTCAGGTTTTCTTACCTCTAACTTAAACAGTGCTAAGCAGTTACATCTATCTGCTTAATTGGAATATGATAATTTAATTCTATCATTAATAGTAAATTTATATTCAAATTATTACAAAATCTCTTCTTAAAATCAATAAATTCAATGGTAATCAATGCAATATTAAGAACAAATACTCACAGCCTGCAGTAGTGTGCCTAAAATATCCCTTTGCTTACTAATTCATAGATGTTGAGTATGTCAGCATTTAAGTTCTGCAGTTTGTGAGCAAAGGGTTATGATGAACCTTGGTTGTGATAGTTAGCTATAGCCATCTACCCATGTTCTTTAAGGCATGTACCTCCCTTGTATGCACTCTTCCTTTGGCTCTATGTCTCCCAATTCCCTCCACTTAACCAGCAACTGTTTTACTTGTCTTTTTGTTACTTTATATTCTTCATTGATCCATCCCTCATTCGTTTGTAAACCTTATTTTTCATCATTTTCATTTCTTTCCCAGCTCTTAGTATAATGGTATTTAGAATGTCCACAGCACTTTAAATTTTATGCCCTTCTGACATGAAGCTTATTCCACACCAACATATCTGTGATTTTCAAGTGTAGTACAGTGAACACCAACCAGACTGCTGCAGTGTATGTGCTTGAATATGGCACTCTACTGTGTAAATTGTGCAGTGACAGCGATTGGTCTATACTTGGTACATCAGTGCTATTTGTTAAAGTAAGGGCACTGGTTAAATCCAAGGTCTCACCCGTCAAAAAATTATTTCAATCCTGAATGGGAGGCTGTGTACTTTATGAAATGTAGCGCAGGTGCCATTTGTTTAATTTGTCGCAACAAATTGCAAGTGCTGTTACAATTAAATCTTCAGCATCATCTGCATGCTAATGATTATTCAGCTCTTGAAAATTAATTCACTTCACAGTTTATATTCATTCAATTTGAAGTCGTCTTTGTAATATTATCACTATATAGTAAATTTTAGTTTATTTTATATTTGTGTAACTTTTCCAAAGTCAAATTTTTGCTAATTTCCACTAATAAAAGTGCTGTTTTATTCTTATAATAAACAATATTGCATGTTTATGCAACCATTTGATTGTATAGGACTAAAGGTTATAATTTATTTGTGTTGGGTTGTTTTATCAATATTTTAATACCAATCACAAGGGGAATGTTAAACCATCTAACACTCTCATTTATTTCTTCTTTAATATCCCATTGATAATATTTTGATGGTAACACAACTACAGATTACCAGATGCCAATGTATGAAATTCTGATTGACTTATAGGAGTATAACCCACCATCATGGACCAAGTGCACGGTGCAGATAAGGTGCACTTGTGAATAGTCTGGTCTAAGATCTGTCTAAATTTATTCTAATGCTCTTCCTTCCATTTGTATCCACTACATTTTCCTCTTCTACATTAGCCATTCCTCTCAAAGATTATAAACTATTTGATCTGTGTATATTTTAATGTCCACCATTAATGAAACATGTCCACTGTTAATACTTAAATTTAGTTAATATCTTAAAATATCTTAGAACATAAGTTAATTAAATATCTAAGATTTCTTCATATGCAACTACAGAAATTGGGATGACATACAAAATTATAAAATGACTATTATCTGATGCTTCCAAAGACAAGATACCACTGCCTTCATTTTTTTGGGGAGGAGAGGGTGTATCTTAAGATACAGAAAAGATATAACAGAAATCATCATTAGCACTAGCCAAACTTTGACGTGTTTTATAACCACATTAAAAACCAGAGTGTAGCTTTAATTTAAAAACAAGGGTTATATAGGTACCTATGTACACACGCACGCGCACAAGCACACACACACACACACACGCTCACGCACCCACCCATGCACGCTCATGCACGCACGCATGCATGCTCAAGAGCATGCACACACACACACATGCACACCACAGAGCAGTCCCTCAGCGCTCTGGCCAGGACTTGCACTTATCTGACATGTGGCAGTGGGCTTCAGTCTGCTGTTATTGCTCCTTGTATGTGGATACGAGATGTGTGTGTTTTTGTGTACAATTGAATTATCAGATTGTTATGAGCCAGAAATAGTATCCAAATATTCACTTGAACAAAGCTTTTTTATGTATGACATTTATGCGAAAACCGACTGGTGTGGACAGGTTTTTGGGCAATTTCACATCATTTTTCCTGGTGGTCCAGTTCTGAGTGGAGTAACAGATATCTATTGAATAAAGTGAAGAGAACAGGATTATTTAATGTTGTAAGTTGTAAAAAGAAACTAAGGGTTCCAGCAGAAGAAAAACTTGATGGAATTGGCGAAGCATTTTAACGGTCTCCGAATAAATCTTTACAACGTGTAGCACAACATGTTAGTGTTTCAAAAACCTCAGTGCATAGGTCTACGAAACTGTTGAAATTAAAACCATTAAGAATGACTATTGTCCATTAGTTGCAACTGCGTGATGATGAAGCCCGCATAAAGTTCTGGACCAACAGAATGGTTTCCGAAGTATAAGGCAAACAACCCATTTGTGATTCATGAAAATGTTTTTTGTGTAATTTCAAAAGCAGTTCTTCAGATATCGAATTTCATTCTTAATTATTTTTCTCTCTTTAATATTATAGGAAACAAAGTTTTGTTATAAAATGCTTTCTACTATATGGTATCTTCTCTATCTGAGACTATTCCAAGTTAATATTCAACCCACTATTATATGTAAAATTCTCAATTACTTAACCTTTACTAGCCCAAAATCTGCTTTCATATTTGAAGCATATGTGTAAAGTGTTAATAAAACATTGTTTAATATGCACACTGTAAAACTGCAGCTGTCTAGTACTAACAATGAATTCTGCACATTTAAAAATTATTTTTAGGCCATTGCTAGGTGCTGTAACATGTTAATATGATTAATTATGGATAAGGTAAGCAAGCTCATAACTGGAAATTTTTCGGAAAAAATTTGGGGAAATAACAAGCTCTGAGGAGAAAAAAAGTGTTGTAGTGAAGCATGGAGAAGCGTTGATACAGTAGTGGTCAAGCTGCTAAGAAGCAGTAATATGCAAACTTAGATGAGATGTATAAAACCTTAGCCGGTTGTTGCTTTTCATTGTTCTGTAACTAGAAGAAAATGGAATAAACATGGTAACTAAAATTTCCTGTAGTAAACAGTGTTTTCTGATATTATTAGTTTAGAAATTAGGAAGAATTTGTTGAAAATCTATCCCTGGAGCATATTGTTATATCAGTGTGAAACATAAACAATCTTAAATGAGAAAGAAGAATAGAAGCACTTGAAATATGGTGTAGGAGAAAAATTTTGAAATTTGGTTGGATTGATAACATTACAAATGAAGCTTATGAGGTAATACATTCAGAAAGAGAAATTTGGTAGCAAATAAGAAAAAGATGAATAAAATTCACAGGGTGTTTATTAAGACATTAAAATGTTTTGAAAATTATAATCAAAGGTACAATTGAATGCAAGAATACAAAGGAAGAGAAGGACTACTGTACATCCAACAAATTATAGAGAACAGGAACTGGAGAATATATGAAGAATTAAAAAGGAGATCAGAATGGAGAATCAGTGCAAACCAATCCAAGGATTGAAGAGTAAAGAAGAAAAAGAGTGCTTACCTTGCTTCTATGGAAGTCACTTCATGGTGGTTTTTGTACTTTATTTTTAAAGGAGTGTGATTTTCCTCCAATTAAAAATTTTTTAATTAATTTAGTTCCATTCTGATCAGCATAATACCACAAAATATATAGAATGCTCCATTCTTTGGTTGTTTAAATGATATGATACCCAAAAAAGAACCAGAGTTTTACAATAATGACCAGTAGCATAAACAAGTACAGTATCTCAAGAGCCATTCTATGTGCAAATTATTGGTAGTTCCACCAAGACCAACAAACCAATTTTTGAACAGTGAATAGAGAGTGACACAAACAGCTGGAATTGGCTTGCCTATGTCTGACCTTAAGTCGAATTACAATTGTTTGACACTCTCCCCTGCCCTCTTGAACCCATGTTCATAGAGAACAGGTGAAAGCAGATAGTTAAGCATTTCTGAATTGGAGTTTCATGCATGCTTTCCCTTGAATGTATTAGTTCTGTAAAAATGAGGGATGGTTCAAGATGTAATGTAATGATGTATTTTAATGCTTGCATCTAGTGTGGGGTAGATCAGCGCATTTATGGAGTTATAATTTGAGGATATAGAAACTATAGATTAGATTAGAAAACATTGTGTAGGTTCATTTAGGCCAGGGAGCCACTGAACATAGAACTTGTTTAGACATATACATGTATGCATATGTTTATATACAATGGGAAGAAAAAAAAAAAAAAAAAAGGTATAAAGCTCGTGCTTAAAGCTTGGGTTACAAAAACTTTTTTTTTTTTTTTTTTTTATAGTCACATAAAAACAATTACAATACATATTTACAAATATGTTATAGAATTTCCAATGCAAAAATCTACAATTAAGCACTAGTGTATAAAATATTAAAGCATCAGGCTTTACAGACCGTGTGTCATTGCAAAATACTAAAAATTCATTTGACACATTCGTGCAAGTCAAAGTATACATTAGTTTAATTTGAATATAAAACACACACACTAATATAATATACACAAAATGCAATACATTATAATACTTATATATTCAATGATTGTTGACAGTATTGTCAGACAGATTTGTCACTTAAATATTCATCTACAGAGTAAAATGATTTAATGCAAAGGTACTCCTTAACAGAGGCCTTAAAAGCCCTGAAATTTCCAACATTTTCTGTGAGATTACTGGGGAGAGCATTATATATCTTGATTGTTTCATAATATACACCTTTCTGAAAGCAACGAAGATTGGCATTGGGACAATGAATTTATCCCTTTTGTCTAGTATTAATGTTATGAATTTCCATGTTTGTTATAAAACTATATTGATTAACTGTATAGAATTTTAAAATGGATTATGTATAAACACAAGGTAAGGTGAGTATGTCCAATTACTGACCATGATGATAGCTAAATAGGGCAGGCATGGTAGGTCAACCCTCTCAGCACTGATTCAATGAGATGATGAAAGATGTCTGGTGCACTGCAGAGACTAAAGGATATACCATAGATTGCCAAAGTCCTTGGCCAGCTGATAATGTGAATTTCTCATTGTCTCAGGGGTCTAGGACTACTTGCCAGTATCCCGATTTCAAGTCCAAAGTTGAGACACACTGGGTAACAGCTAATGTGTCCGGGTGTCAATCCCTGGTTAGGGGAAACAGTCCTTTCTGGTAATGGCACTCAGCTTTCTGTTGTCCACACAGAAGTGTAGCTCACTGCTCTTCTTCTTAACCAAGACTGCAGGGGAACACCAAGGACTATGAAACTCTTGAATTACACCCCTAGTTTTCATGTCCAACAACATGCCCTGCAGCTTTGCTTGCCTCACCAGGGAAACATGTCTTGTGGTTACCAGATAGGTCAGGCATTTCCACGGTTGACGTTATGGAGAGCTCAGTGCAACCATAATCGCAGCTCCCTTCACTGAAGACAGTGGTATTGGCTGAGTAAACACCAGATCCTCTCCAGTTGTGAAGCAGTGAGATGGTCAGCCACCCTCTTAGTAAGTCAGCCAGAACCCCAGGTCCTGTGACAGTGCAGACTTGTTGGATTGGCTGCATGGTGATACACTTGCAACTGGCTCACACTTCTCTAACTCCATCCCAGCTTGGATGTTCTGGTCAGTATCCATGGGGTTCAACAGCTTCATGGGTACTTCCTCCCATCAAGGCAACAATGCTTGCGCAACATAAATCCACTCATTGATGTCTATCAATCCAATATAATGTTCCTTGATCATTGGCGCTCCAGGTGGGCATTTACTACTACCTCACTTCTTGTGTTCACAGCTATATCATCATTCAGAATCACACTGAAAATCCCTGGATGTTACTTTGAACTGTGGAGCAACACCCCTTCTCGTCCAAGTTCCCGATGCCAACCATTGCCTTATAGCTTCTGAGGACATCCACTCCCAGTATCACATCTTCAGTCACCTTCACAACGAACACCTACAGGCTAACAGTGCTCTACCTAAATGTCAACTATGGTAGAGCCTCCTCCACAGGCAAGATGTCCCCTGATGCTGCCACTAGTTGGTTGGACCTATTGGGCATTTGAATCAGCAAATCCTTCACCAGTTAAGCTCTGATTACAGTCACGGATGTAACTTTGTCTAAGTATCCAGCACAGCATCCCTTGTATCCAGTCATCTGCAATGAAGCTGTTATCCACTTTCGTGCCCAAGGCATGTAGGGTCATTCAAGGGGCTGCTGAAGATGAGCCCAAAGTGCTCCTCACCATTACTTATTACTCATCTTCTGCCTATTCATCATCATTGTGTGACAGTCCTTTACTAAGTGATCTGGCATGTCGAACGCATAGCACACACCACTTGAAGGTCGTCTTCAACTCTGGCTTCCTTTTCTCTCCCCTTATGGCAAATATCCTGGTCTTCGAGGTGGTTAAAGCTGCTGTCTTGGCAGTCTAACACATTGTGGATCATCTTAGTTACCGAGATCAGATGTTTTCATATCTTGGCATCATGCATCCTATTAACGAAAGAGTAAGCAGCTTCCTGGGACATGTAACTAGGTTGTAGTTTCACCAGAGCTTTGTTCATCAGCTGTTCAATTGCTAGGGAAAACTCCTGCATCATCTCACCCAGCTGTTTCAGCCTCACCTTAAGCTGACTGCAGCAGGCTGCAGCCAAGCGATAGTTCTTGAATTGGTCCTTTAGGACCTCCCTGAAGGTCTTTCTGATGTTGGAATCAAATTCAGTACTTCAGCCACCCATCATTGGAGGCTTGGTATCAGCTGTTAGGCTTCAACTTCTGCTGACCATTGGTTATGGGTGGTGATGGCGGTGAACTATTGGTGGAAGACCAAAGGATAATGTCCTGTCATACTTGGGTGGCTTGACATGTATGGATGTGTCGTGTTGTGGTGCCTTGACCTTCAAGACTTTCAACCTTCTGTCAAACATTTTTTCCACTATGGCATTCAGTTCCTTGGCACCAATGTCAACTCTTCCTTCCGGGGCAATAATGCATTCCCCAAGGTGTTCCAGGGTATCATTACAATGGTCAAGGTTCTTCATCATTCCTCCAAGCTCTTCCATCTTTTCTCCAAGATCTTTGACTTCTTTCTTCACATTGGCCAGTTTTCTGCCACTTTTGGCAGAAAGTTCCATTTTCATAGTAGAAATCTCCATTCTCATTTCTGTCTGCATCTTCTAAATTTCCTCCACTGTGGTTTCCATTCTGGTTCAGCCAACAAACTTTTTATCATCTCTTCCATCATGGTATAAAAGTCCCACTCCTGGCAGCATTTTAACAAATGCCTTTATTGCCTTAAAAATTGTTTACAAATAAAGTATTTTATTCATGCCGCAAATAGTTCACTCAACATTTCAAAACACATAGACAGTTGATGGCTTGCATGCCACTACCTGCTAACCCTCCAGTCACTCATGACTCACCACTATACACAATAACCCCAGCTTGTAATTGTTCCACTTTTTATAGCTAGAAAATGACATCGGAGAACCTTCTGGAAACTTGTGGAAACTGAAACTTCTGGAAATATCCAGATGTGTTACTTTCCGAAGCCTCTGGTTGTTGGCAAGCCATACTTCATGTGTTGTTACACATTCTAAGGTCTTCAAGTGCGCCAACTCACATACTAAGGCAAACCTGAGCGTGGTGGCTCACGGATGTCACTCTCCCAGTATATAGAACATATTTTCTTTATAAAGAATGTCCAAAACAACCTTGTTTTTTTTAATAAAAATAGTACTACTTTCTAAGAAACAGGCTATCATTTAAAATCACCTTCCTATTTCTTGTTCTCAGTATATGTTCAGTACTTATATTGGAATTTTTCTAACAATAGAGCATATTTCATTGAGAAATCTCTTGTGTACATCAGAACTGAAGAAATTCTAATTAATCTTTCATAATATTGTTGCTTGTAATTTTCTTTCCTTTTTAGTAGTATTATGTATACTAGGAGGTACACTTAAGTGCTTTAAAGGTATACTGAAAAATAAATGAGTAATTCCTATATGTGAGTATGTTTGCTCTTTCTGTTACCTCAAACTGTATACTGCATTAGTCATTTAGTAGTAAATAATTGATAAGAAACTAAGGATGCAGGTACAAGTGCAACATAGCAGTAAAACATTTATAAACTGATGAACTCCAAAGTTTGTGTGTAGCATCACTCATAATAGTATATTCATATTTGAATTTCAGAGTCCATGACTGCATCAGCAGAGTAAACAATTTGGATTGTAGTAATGTCAGCAAAAGAATGGTACTGGAAACTGTGCGTTCCAGTGCTGGAATAGCAAATATGGTGATAAGGAGACGGCGAATGGGTGGCCGATGTTTATACACTACGCAGGTAAAACCAGTTACAAAATTTGCATGCTAGTTCACCCAGTTGGAGTATGAGGAGGAAAGAGAGTGGGGCCACAAATATTTAATTTACCTAGAAACAAATAAGTAAAAGTCAGAAGATTGAATGAGAATTTAAAATTTGTAGTGACAGAACCTTTGGCTTTCGCTGCCAATGTTTTTGCACTGAGAAACCTAGGAATTCTTCAGATATTATGCTTTCAATTCCTCTTGTGCAATACATTTATCTCCAGCAAGCCTCTAAGATAGATTCAAATGTACAAGTTTCACAGTGTCAAAGACTAGTCACTATAGTAGCTACTTATAACACCAGATCTAGCCAAATGGTAGGGTTGATTTATATATTGACAAGTAAATAAAAGTGATTCAGAATTTTCTAAGCTTGTCAGTCTTAACAAGTTTTTATGTAGGAACTAAGTGAAAATTACAAATGCTGACCGACTATCTAGCTCAGGGTTGCTACTGGAGAAGACAGGATGTGTAACCCATCCCCCTATTATATATTTTGGCTGGCCTACCATCCAAGGACTTGTGTTCTATTAGCAGTATGTTGCACTAAGTCTGACCACGTCAGCACACAAAATTGGAGGGGAAAAAGTAGGCAAAAGATACTAAGTATTACAAATTGGTATAATCTTTCTAGTGAATGTTATGAAGGTGTTAAATGAAGACTGTAGTACTTGGATGGTGGTTGTTGTTCTTCAGGTGGACTTCCAAATAGCAGATCATATAGTAAATCAAGCTTGCTGGTGACAATCGCATCATCTCATCTGTGGCTACTAGGAAAAGTGATGCCCAGACAACTCATTCTTGTTGACAGGCCAAAACTTTCTTTAATTCAGCTTCAAGGATCTTCATGTACATTTTCAATATCTATTCAGACTGAGAGCACAGAAAAATAAATGCAGCCTTGTGCATTCCAAGCCCATGCCCTTTAAAAGGTTTGGCTTAGGTCACTGTGTAAACTTGTGACACCTCAAAGTACAAAATTTGGTGTTCTATGAGGTATTTGCAGTTGTTTTGCTCTCTTGATTTGTGATGGTGTGTGCCAGGGCCCATTGAATGAAATAGTCCAAGGCCACCAGCAAGTACTAATTTATCCTAGAAGTCTTGGAGGAAAATTCCCAGCAATGTTATGATGTATTCAGATGTTGCTCTAAACTTAGGCTACAATGTGCATCCCATTCTGAGTCAGGAGACCTCGATTCCATGCACTTGTCATATTAAAGGCATGTTCTGTTTCCATTTCATATAAGCTGAAACAAGTAATATTGATGCTGAAGCTTGTTGATTGTGTATTTGCATTCCAAATTTACTCCCTTCCTGCTAGAACTTACTCCAAGTCTTCCTTAACAATGCACTAAGGAAGGATCATCTGTTCTCAGGATCTTCTCATTGATTAATCCACAGTGTTAATAGTATCCCATGCTTAAATCCCAGTGATTTTTGTAGGGCCCAGTAGCACTTGTAAATTATGCTCCATAGTACATTGTCTCAGTTTGGTGCGAGTATTGCCTCCATATACCTCAGCAATGGTTTCACTAAAGCATTTTCCAGCTGCTCCAATAATGGTCTATACTATTTCACTCTTATGCAGTTGATATCAGCTGGACAGCTGTGATATGGTCTTCTGCACAAGACATTTAGAATTGGAGTGTAATTCCTCCCTTGTTGCTGATCTCTTAGATAATTATTTTCTTGTAGCCTTTGACACCACCAAACTATCTGGCCTTTCAGGTTTCTGAAGCTGATGGCTACATTGTCGATTTCCTCTTGGCAACTAACTCTCAATTGTTTCACATTGTGTAGCTTGGCGTAGCAGGACATATTTCTGTCTTATGTATTACAACAATTATTATTGACCTCACAATATTGCCTTTCATACTATATCTTCACTACAAATCATTTCTGCTCATATTGTATACGTGAGAGTTACATGGATAAAGTAATATTAATTCCATTCACAATAACTTATCTCTTCCTGAGGCTCTGCAAAAAATGTACTTGAATTCCTGCAGTATTTTTTTCTTCTTGCATTTTACATTAATTTTATTTCAATCTCTTTTTTTGCAATTTTCATAACATAACATTTGTAAATATTGAGTTTTTATCCACTCATATCTAATGTTGGCTTCTATTGAGCCCAGGGTTTGAATTCCACTTTGGCTGTAATCTCTGCATTTTTTGCTCTGCTTTTCCTGTTTTCCTCCATTTGTAATATTGTCTCACTTTCACAATTTAATTCTTTAGAAAATAAATCATATTTCTCTTTGTTGCATTTATAATTTGATATATTTGCAAATTTCTATGTATACTTCCTTCTTATCACCACTTGTTCTTCCAATTTGAGTTTCAATGGAAAATGGCAATTTGTTGATACCATGTTCATAAAATCAAAACCTATAATCAAAGTATCAATAGCTAGTATACAAATGTAGTCCAGCATGTTTTAACCATTTTTGCTTCCAAATCCATCCCTCTCATTCTATTACAAACGATAACACAATTTTCTTCACAAAAATCTTAAAGATTTTACCTTCATTATTAACATAGACATGTATTTCCTTTATTCTTTCTTCCTTTCTTTCTCTGCTTACCTTCCTCATATATAGGCCTTATACCCCAGGACTTACAAGCCATAGCCTGGGTTCTAACATCTGTTGAGGAGCAGAGGCTCTACGTCAGAAATAGTCAAGATGGGTGATCAACCTAGTAAGAGGTATGGAAGTGAGGAAATGGATGATATGACATCATGATGAAATGAATGACAGGAAAGGTGACTATGGAATTAATGGTGGGGGAAACCAGAGAATTTGGAGTAAACCTGCCCAGAGCTGCTTCATCTGCCACAAATTCCACAGGGATCTCCTGGGATTGAACCCAGGCTGCTATTTGAGAGGTGAGTGGTCTAACCATTCAGTCACGGTGCTAGCCCTTTGTCTTTTTCCTATTATAAAGTCATCATCATACTTTCTAATTGAAATTTTTAATTTCACCTGTTCTTCCCCTAGCCTTGCATTAAAGCCACCTATAATCATTATTATGCCTTGACTGTTTGTTTCTAAGTTACTAAAAACTATAGCTTACTTTCTTAAATACATTTCTGTTGATACACTAGGAGAGATAATAAACAATGCCAATTAAACGACAACCAGTTTTTGGATAAGAAACATATAAAGACAGCCACAACACTGAGTTGCTCCATTCCTCTTTTTTTCCTTGTAGTAAATTCTCTTTCTGTCCTTGCAAAACACCCTAATCAACCAGCCTTTGCTCTAATTATTTACACTCACTATAGACCTCAAACCCCTGAATTTATTTGTTTTCTGTGCTTGTCAGCGTCCATTATAGCTATCACATTACCCAATTTTAATATTTGTAGGATTTTGACACTGTATACTTATTCTAATAAACCTTGCTATGCTATGGTTAATGATGATGAATAAAGTCATAAATTATAATTGTTTACAGATATTTTAAGTTGCAAAATATAAACAGGCAGCTGCTAAATGCTACAAAGGGTTATTCTAACTTACAGTGTGTGTAATAAACTAATTGTACAATTATTAGAACAAGCATAGTCTTGAGAGATAAATTACAGCCCTCTCAGGCTAAATAATGTATGTAACTGCATTATTTATTAATTTAGAAATTATTTCTGGGCCTATAATATTAATTCACTTAAGAGAGTCTTTTGAAAAGTTCTTCAATGACCATGGTTTCAATAGCACTTCTAAAGCAGTTTATTTTAAAAATCAGGCATTTTACATGGAAACATATGTACAATTTTACATAGAGATAGTTCAAGGATCATAGTAGGCATGCTTAACTATTTGTTATAGTAAAGACAAACATACAGAAATCATGGCAAATACAAAGTATTGTGTGGTTCTAATATTACATAAGTTCTAGGGGAACTTTGCATTATTTTCAACTATTTCATGGTGGACCATGGAACTTAATTGTGACCATGAAATTTGGAAGATAAACCATGTAGTGGAAAGGTGAGTCTGCCAGAACAGAAACCCTCAGTAAAGTATATGACATAGTTCTGAATGACTGAATTAGTGTGGGAAAAAAGTGTGTGTGTGTCTCTCTCTCTCTCTCTCTCTCTCTCTCTCTCTCTCTCTCTCTCTCTCTCTCTCTCTCTCTCTCTCTCTCTCTCTCTCTCTCTCACACACACATACACACGTACCCATGCACGCACGCACGCACACACCCTATGATTGTAAATCTTCTTATTTCCTCTATTGCTCATCATCATGTCTGCCCCCTCCATTTAAATATTCTCTCTCTCTCTCTCTCTCTCTCTCTCTCTCTCTCTCTCTCTCTCTCTCTCTCTCTCTCTCTCTCTCACACACACACACACGCACCCATGCACGCACGCACGCACACACCCTATGATTGTAAATCTTCTTATTTCCTCTATTGCTCATCATCATGTCTGCCCCCTCCATTTAAATATTCTCTCTCTCTCTCTCTCTCTCTCTCACACACACACACACACGCACCCATGCACGCACGCACGCACACACCCTATGATTGTAAATCTTCTTATTTCCTCTATTGCTCATCATCATGTCTGCCCCCTCCATTTAAATATAAAGTTGCATAGATTTAATTCTTCCTTATTTTACTTAAAGAAATCATTAAGTTAATCCCATACAGACATATAAGCTAACCATAGCTAAATCCAACATCTGCCGAGGATCATCAGCCTAATCTGGGGTCCATTTACAACTAATAATCTCTTACTAGAAACCACACTTATCAGTCTATCACTTTCAATGTTCCCTCCACTATATCAGGGCACTATAAGTGGTAAGTGTGAGCTTGATCTGCATACATTCATTACATTAAACTCATAAAGTTTTGATTAAATACCAATACATAATCCACAACATGTGGACCTCATGCACTTGTAAACATAAATTCACCCATTTTGTCATCATCCAAGCATCCATTCAAAATTACAAATTCATTATTCTCACAAAACTGAATAAATGTTAGTCATTCCGCATTTCCAACCTCATCTTCACTGTGGCTAACCCATATTTTGTCAAATTTGTCCCTTCTCATAACAACCCATGCATTTAATTCCTTGCTTTTAAACCTTCCATTAATGTAAATTTCATCGAAAGAAACTGTGTTTAATATTTGACAATTCTTTCTCTAGCTGACGAAAGATATCTGGAATGTGGAACCTGGAATTCGCTGGCAGATTATACATCACCCCGATACGTTCATTCCACTCACAAATTAGTACTCAAATGCCCTTGCTAGTTTCTGACTTGTTACTTGCCAAATGATTCCTCATCGGTAAACCTAAACCTCCAGAAACTCTCCTTAAATACTCTCCTTAATCCTATTTCCTAATAAAATTGCAATTAGGCAGTTTGTCACACTCATTGTCATTCAACCTTGTATCAGTTAGTGCTAACAAATGACCTTCATGCAAAATTTCCTTAACAATGTGTCCAATCAGTGCTCACATAATCCTTCACAACTCCAGAAAGTAGGCTCAAAACCACCACTCTTTCTTCCTTATGTGGTTGTGATCCACTGGATGAAGTTGACCTTGGCTCAGCTGAAAATATTTTCTACCACACACTTGCACTTGATCTTGGCTCAGGTGGAACTGTTTTCTGCCATACACTCGCACTTGACCTTGGCTCAGGTGAAACTGTTTTCTGCCATACACTTACACTTGACCTTGTCTCAGCTGGAACTGTTTTCTGCCATACACTTGCACTTGACCTTGGCTCAGCTGGAACTGTTTTCTGCCATACACTCGCACTTGATCTTGGCTCAGCTGGAACTGTTTTCTGCCATACACTCACACTTGACCATGGCTCAGCTGGAACTCTTTTTTGCGATATACTCACACTTGACCTACTTACTCTTGCCTGCTGGGAAGCCTTGGCCACCTCTTTTTTGTCTGGGAAAATTCTTCTCTTCTGTGACATCACTCAGACTTCCTCATTTTTACGCGGGCCCCTATTTTGCCTTTTAACACCTTGATTTGTACTGCTTTGATCCTTGGACTTCCTGACGTTGCAATTTCCATTTATTGTATTTCATTTTTCCCAATTATCTCCTCTCCACTCTTTCTGTTGTCCCTTAAAGCATTTTCAAACTCATTTGCTGATCGTTTATCAATCCAAAGCTGCAGATTTAAGTTTCCTTACCCTCCAATCTCACTTATTTTATCTGCTGTACAAGCTCTTTATTTAAAGCTTCTGACCATTGATAAATCCTTGTTACTAAATAATTCACCCTTTTAATTTCTTTGATCTTTTCAGTATTTCACAGACCATTTGTGTAGTTACAAGTCTATTACCATCTTTCTTCCTGCATTCCTTCCAACATCAAAGCTTCTATTTAGAAATATCTTTAATCTTCCTTCCAAAATCTCCCTTGCTTCCTGGGTGGGCCACAATCTTCTTCTTTTTTCAATTCCCAAAGTTTCAAGATTAAATTTCTGGTATCTTTCTTCCAAGATTTCAACCCTTTCTTTAATGATTTGGACATTTGATTTCACATTTTGTATTTTCTTCAATTTTAATTATTTTATTTAATTTCTCTTCCTTCATCATTCATTTTCTTCCCTAGCCTTTCTTCCATTTCCTGTAATTTGTCAGAACTTCCCCACCAAGTCCAAGATCACCATTAAGTCCAGGATTTTCTTCACTCTTCCAATAATTAATAGTGTGCCGATTACATATACAGCAACTAATATATTTCTTGTTTCTCCATTCCGCACTTTTTTCTGGAACATATTCCACTTCACTCTACTAAACCGACCAATCCTTACTCTATTGATATCTGTGTTGAATTTCATTATTTTGTTAATTATATTAATTTTTATGTATTTCCTGCAATTCCCAGAAACACAACCTCTTTCCTCCATTGCTAGCTTTGTACTGTATCTCATCTATATGCTGTGTGAACTAGGGCCCCATTCTTCAGGTAACTGGGACACTGCTGCTGCTTATTTTCACTCACTTCTACCTTCAAGTAACTTTGATGATCGTTTATCAATCTAAAGCTGCAGATTTAAGCTTGCTTACCCTCCAATCTCACCGCTTTCATCTGTTGTACAAGCTCTTTCTTTAAAGCTTCTGACTATTGATAAATCTTTATTAATAAATAATTCACCCTTTTATCTTCATTAATATGCATTTATCTTTAATAGTCACTATTACAGGTGGCCTGTCTGCAAATGTTTTTCTAGTCAATCAAGGAAGAAACATTTTTCATCCGAATGAAAACAACATTATTTAATTCAGACTAAGGCAACTAAGTATGCAAATTTTGAGCATGAACATTTAGAAAAAAAGCATTCAATTTTGATAAATAGATCATTTAGTAATATTAACACACACACACACACACATAATGGCTCAGAGCTTCAGCAGTTGGCATTAGAAGGTTTATTGCTTTTCTGTCACTCAGTTTACATTTGTCCAATGCTGATGGAATATTTGGAGTGGCTAAGAATTATGAATGTCCTATTCATATTGTGGCATTGCAATTCATTTGGTTTCACTGCTTGAAGGACTCTATTTACCAAGAATACTGTCAAGGTATGCAGTGCTGTTACCTGAAAGACTGTTTTTACCATAGACCTTGGAACTAATTACCTAGATAAGCAGCTGGCGCTAGTGTTGCTGTCGAAAATTTAAACTTTTCGTGTATATGCATCTGGAGGGCAGAATATGATTTTTGCGATATGTTCAGATGCTTAAAAGGCTTTAAAAGTAAAATGGTTTAAAGGAGTCAGGATTTAATAATTGACATGGTGCATTCCTGTGCTGTATATGATTGTACCAACTCCCAGAAAAATGATTACAAGATCACTTTCCATCGGTAAGTGATATCACATTCATATTTCCTGGCTCTTGAGGGTGCAGAATAATGGTATTTAAATAAGGATTCCTTCATCAGCCTAGAATCGAACCCAGCATATTTGGCATTTTAATTCAACATTTTTACCACTTTACTGCAGAGACTTTCTTAACAACTCCTGCTTATAATTCTTGTTGACAACTTTGTGCATTAAAGTAAAAATCTTATGTGTTTCATTCATGTAACTTTCTCTACTTTGTGCTAATTGATTAGCAGACATGGTCCTATTACTTGCTTTGATATAATTAAAAGGTAAATAAGGCTTTACCCTATGCTAAAACAATAGTCAAATCTTTTAAAAGCTGATTGCCATACATATGAAATTCATTTCTTTGTATGACCAAGAGTTGAATAATTCATGTATGAATAAGTATTTTAAAACTGAAACCTATAACAAGGAATATCTCAACAACAACAACAACAACAATAACAACAACAACATCAAAAATGTATATGAAATAAATTGTGTGTTCTATCAAGATCTACATTTTTACTTTCTGTAGCATGCATGTATAATGTATATAGTGGATAGAAAAGGTATTGTATTCCACCCAAAATTTGGATGGCGAGATTTCACTGGAAATATATGTTTTGGGGTACCCTTAGTCCAAAAAAAGAATTTCTAGACAAAAGGTCTCTGTGTGTGTGTGGGTGTTGGTGGGTGGGCATGCATGCATGGGTGTGTGGGTGTATGCATGTGCAGCATAGCTCAAAAACAAAATGACTGTTAAATACCAAAGTTAGTATTTAGGTTTAGTATCTTCCAAAGATGCGACACAAAAATTTTCAATAAAATCCCCCAACCGTGAACTAACCTTTACGTGGAAAATTTTTCGAAAATTTTGATTTTCTCAAAAATGGCTCTAACAATTTTGATTAACATCCTGTATATTAAAGATATTTACATCCCAAATAAAATGTATATCTTGAATTTTCTGGGAGCCTCTGAAGACCTCTTTATTCTGGATGAATTTTGCCAAATTTTTCTTAACTGATAAACCATAAGAGATAGACTAAGCTTACTGTACAAAAAATGTAGATCTCATCAAAACACACACAACTTATGTCCTTTACATTTTTGTTGTGGAGGTAACCATTTCCAAGATATTCCTTATTTGTTTTAATTGTTAAGCACTTAAACTTTTCTCAGACAGTTTTGTTCTACTCCTGTCCAAGCAAAGAAACAATCTGCAATGACAATCGCGTAGCGACAGCTTTTAAAATATTTGACTATCACTTTAGCATAGTGCATTCCCTTAGTTCCCTTCTACTTATAAGGAACTAAGTAATAAGAACACTCTGCTAATGTTTATCTTGATTAACATTGTGTAGAAAGAATACTAATCTTTTGTAAGAAGTTTGTTTTTAGAGTAGCTAGAGAAAGCCATGTGAGTGTAACAAGTCAGATTTTTGGTGTTGTAAGCTTTTTATATCTTTTACGGTTTACTAGTTATGCAACATTCATTGAAATTCATCCTGAATAAACTGGTCTTCAGAGGCTATTCCCAGGAAATTCAAAATATACATTTTATATGTCATGTAAATATCTTAAATAGTATTTTAATCAAAATCATTAGAGCCATTTTGTGAAACTTTTTCCAAGTAAAGGCTAGTTTGGTGGTGGGTGATTTTCCTGAAAGTCTTTGTGTTGCATCCTTGGAAGATAATGCAAATGTAACTCCTTGGTATGACAGTTTACAAGCGACCTTGGCCTACCACCCAGCCACTGCATCCCCCATCTCAGTCCAAAGGCATCATGAATGTGTTGCAGTGCTGATCAGCACCTCAAGTCTCTCCCAGCTGGTTAATGCAGTCTTCTTGACCTGGAGCTGCTACTTCTCAATCAAGTAGCTCCTAAATTGGCCCTCCGGGGACCTCATGAGGCTAAGTGCACCCTGGACTAGATAACCGAGTGAGGGAAAATTCCCCATGCCAGTGCCAGGAATTGAACCCAGGTCAAGCAGCTGTGCTACCATGGTGCTAAGGAGATGACCATCCTTGGAAGATACTAAACTTAAATACCAAGTTAGGTAATTTTACAGACTTTTCATTTTTGAGTTATTGTGTTCATGGACACACATACAAGAGCACGGACCATTTTATAAAAATTCCTTTTTTATACAGGGGATCCTAAAACGTGTATTTCCAGTGGAATCTCAGTATTGAATTTATGGGTGGAATGCAAATACCTTTTGAAAACACTATGTGCACAGTACATGTAGAGAAAGTAAAAAGCAAAAAGTCTATATGGAATCGCTGAGAAGAAATTGTGAAAAACAGAATTAAAGTAAATTATGCTCTCTTATAATGCTTACATTCCATTTTGTAAACACTTTATATGCAAGTGTGCAATATTCAACTCCAATTATAATATTTACTTTTGTTTTACTCAGTTGTGGGATGAAATTCTGTCTAGTCAATGGAGTGATTTCATTCAACTCCCAGCAGGATCTTCAAGGCTAATCCTGGTGCATAAACTCTGACAATTATAAAGAAATAGAAATAGAAACATGTTGTTGCTATTCTTCCAACTCAGGTATTCTTATGACTTAATTACAGCTGTTTTAAATTTCACTGTTTTCCCATTACAACCAATGCATTTAGCATGATCATGGACGCATTTTGCCCTCCACTCAGCTCTTCAATTCCCGACACTTGTAACCATCTGCACAGCCAGGCGTGTAGGGGCTTGGTTTTTGCTTACCCTAGATATACTGCAACCTGGACACTCTTGTTGGTGCTCAGTGGTTCTTGTTAGGAAGAATAAACTGTAAATGCATGAAATGATTTATAAAGATTGAAGCTCTTTAATATATTGAAATTGTGAGTGGTCTGATGACATATTAGTCCCACTTTCTAAGCTTCCACTCAGAAGGTGTTTTGAGGATGTCTGTTTCCATTGTCAGTTATATGTCCACATCTGGCTGATGGTGAGACAAATATCCTTGAATCATGTTCTGAGTGCAGGGTTAGTAAGTGAAATAAAGTGTTATCATTTCACTCACAATTTCATTATAATTTCATATTCATTAAGTTACATTAGGGCTGACCCTTGAGCAGGTATGTCTTCCTCTGAGAGGAATTTATGGAGAGCATATAGTTCATAGTAATAGAAATCTTAGAGATACAGAAAAATTGAAATGAAATTTTGCAGTTAGTATATATGAAAATAATGTCAGTGATTTATGTTCTGGTGAACTTCATAAGGTTCACTGTTACTGGTGATGGTTTTACTGGATTAGAAATAACTAATCACAATTGTTGCAAAATGTTGTGTGTGAAAAATCAGTTGTTCAGGAAAGTATGAAAAGCTTTCTCTGACTGACATATTGGTTACATTTTAGATGTGCAAGATTTATCTTTTAATGCTGAAGCAGTTATTGTCTTTTTCATCATAAATAATTGACTAGTAACTAGAGAGCAAATTTTTTTGCAAATCCATATATAATTTGTTTTGTGACATACAGTTACATTTTACAGTATCTATGTTTCATGTTCTGTGCCTGTATGTAAAGTTTTATAGTACATATAAAGGTGAGGTTAACTGGTCATGGAGGTTAAAGTGAACCATCCCTCATAAAAAAGAAACAAGAGGGAAATTGTAGGCTCCAACCACAATGATACAGTGAGTTGGTAGCCCTAAAGATTCTCAATTGTATTTTGGTTGCTTAAATCAGGTAAATATATAATTATTTATTATTATTGAATTGTGGAAGATATAAGTAAATTTTTTCACTAGTTACTTTTGACTTTATAGTTTGATAGAAAGCTCTTGGCAATTTATGTTAATAAACTGTATGAAACAGCAGGCTTTAAGCCTTAATTATACACATTAGGTTTGTGCATTCTGTAGTTTTAGATTATGCTGCAATATAAAATGCTTCATTATTGTACTTGGGGTTAGGTGAGCCACATAATGTGTGCTTAACTGATCAGTGGCCTAGTTAACCACACACATAACTAGTTGCAGTCCACCACCACCACCACCACCACCACCACCACCGCCACCGTCACCGTCACCGCCACCGCCACTAAATTGTTCAGCAATCAGTATGCCAAGAATAAGAATTTGAACCACAAATCATTGGGATTATCCGAAAGTATTGTTGCAAAATGCAGTAGCTCAGCATTTACATGAGGGAAAAAAAAAAAAAGAAAAAAAAAAAACACAGGTATTCCAAGGGCAACCCTGAAACACTATATAGAAAATACTTTAAATTTGAGTATTGATAATGTTAATTTTAGACCTTCAAATGAGCATTTAAAGATTTTCACACAGGCTGAAGAAAAACCATTGGCAAACTACATTACGTTTGCTTGCAAAATCCATTATGGTTTAAGTACATAGTACATAAACAGCTTGATTCCTAGCATGTGAATATGCTAAAAGAAATTACAAATCTGTACCAGGAAATTGGGAAGTAGAAAACATGGCTGGACTGGAATGGCTTAGATTTTTCATGCAACGAAACAAAATTTCATTATGCACTCCTGAGCAGACAAGTTTAACTTGGGCTACCCGTTTTACTGAGGCAAATGTAAAAGTATTTTTTGACAACTTAGTTTTAGTTAGAGAAAAATACAAGTTAGAACCACAAGATATCTATAATATAGATGAGACTGAAGCCACCACTGTATAGAAACCACCTAAAGTGTTGGCTCAAACAGGTTCTAGGTCTGTTGGTCAAGCTACATCTGCAGAGAGAGGTACACTGGTGACCATGGTGGGGATAATTAGTGCTACAGGAAAATCAGTGCCACCATATCTGGTGTTTCCCAGAGTGCACTTTAAAGATCACATGCTGCTAAATGCTCCACCAGGCTCAAGTGGTGGAGCCATGATCTCTGGATGGATGAACAGCAAGCTATTTTTACCTGTTCTGCAACATTTTGTGAAGCATGAAAGGCCTACAAAAGAACACCCAAAACTCTTAATTTTGGATAATCATGAGACACACACAAGTATAGCTGCAATATCATATGCAAAAGATAATGGGATTATTTTGCTTACTCTTCCTCCTCACAGCAGCCATAAGCTGCAACCTCTTGATGTAAGTGTTTTTGCTTATTCAAGAAATTCTACAATTTAGCATGTTATGATCTTATGGCAAGCCCTGGGAAACCAATCACAATGTACGATATTGCTGGATTAGTTGGCAGAGTGTTCCCACTTGCATTCACTGCAGATAATATATGTAGTGGATTTAGAAAAAATGGCATTGAACCACTAAACAAATACATTTTCGGTTCTGATGATTACTTAGCAGCTTATTTCACTGATCCTCCTTTGCCAACTATATCTTACACTGCACCAGAAATAGCTTCGACTTCTGCTAATAGTACCAAACTATTACAAATGGCAAAAGATTTAGATATTATTGTTGATGAGTCTCGCAATGAAAATTCAAAGAATTTAGTTTCACCAGAAGATATATGACCTCATCCCAATTCCAAAGGGAAAACAAACAAAGAAAAGGCAGTCAATGGTCCTGACAGACACCCCAGTAAAAAACCAGCTAAACGAAGAAGCCCATTTAAAAGAAGAAAGAAAAACGAAGAAGTCTAGACCTCCAATGAAACAACCCAAAAATATGAAAGGAAAAGGGCTGAAAAGAAAACCAAATCCTGCTCATCTAAGTTCAGCTCGCTATGCAAATATGATAACATTCAATTTTGACTAGAGTGACTTTACATTGTATTAGATTATTCCTTATTTTTTATTGCATTTATTATAAACCTGACCATTTGAATGAACTAACTATTCAGCATTATAAATTTGAGATACATTAATATGATATTCCAATAAAGTAAGTTTATCTATTACCTTATTTATTAGTGGTGCAGTTAACCCCATTAGTTGGGCCAGTTAACCTTACTTAGGGGGTTAATTGAGCCACTTTCACTTAGGTTATTCTTTGTTTATTATTTCTTTTCTTCTCTTAAAGAGAGGACTGATACTTTTTTTAAATGTTCTCTACTAACCATTGATAATTGTTATATGTTAAAGATTTACCTAACCTAAAAACAATCTGTGCAAAAAATAAAATACAAAAAAGTGGCTCAGTTAACCTAACTCTACCCTACATGTACTACATCCGTTTTTAATATCTGAATACATTAGTCATAAAATAGTGATATCCTTGCGATAAAGCCACCATATCATTTTTCAATGTGGCCGAGAGTAAACCTTAGAATCCATTATGATATGCAGATAAATTAAACCATAAAGTGTGCAGTGTTTTACAGAGAAAACCTGATGTTAAAGATTTGTGTTCTCAGGGTGAAAATATACTTTCTGAAGAAATTTAATCTGAATTAACAAGTCCCTTCAAATTCTACCCAATAATGCTTGCAGATATGAAAAATCCTTGTGACTATATAAAAATTGTGCAAACCAATTAACAGCATAAAATTACAGCTGACCTTAAAATTTTACTGCATGATTAGAGCATATTTTTGAAGTAATTGAGCATATTTTAAATATTTTGACAGCATAAATGTTTGCATTCTAGATATTTTAGTGCATATAAATCTGATGTCTAGTAAAAACATTCATAATCTGCATTATAAAATTTCATAAAAAAAGTCTTCAAGCATTATGGATAGTAGGAAGGAACCATCCTTGTGTGCCTGCCCAACCACTTGGCTCCTTCAATTCCAGACACTAATTTTACCAAATGAAAAGCTCTATACAGTGTAAAATATTTATCTTGAAATGTAATTTTTCAGTAAAATAAAAGTTTTCTGTATTGTGTACTTAACTTTCCTTAACAGAGATTTGATAGTGTAAAATAACTTATCTAATTTCTTTTACAGCTGCACATAAATGTAAATGAACATGGCCTAACTTTGGAAACTGGCATCTACATTTGCAAAATTAACCCAGGATCTGTGGCTGCGAAGGAAGGAAACTTGGCAGTTGGTGATAGAGTTCTCAGTGTAAGTTGGTTTTTTATTAGCAGCATTCATGACACAAACTGCAATTATAATTGCTTGTCTAACCCAAGTTATTCAGTCTTCTGATATAAAACAAAGGTAAATGATAAAAGTCAACTCCCTCTAGTTTGTTCTTGGAGTCTTTGGAATTTTGGATATTCTTGATTGTATATATGCATATGTTCTTTTCTTTCTTTTTTAGATTAACCACAAACCAGTGGATGGGTTAAAAAGTGCAGATGATGCCATGGCAATACTTAAAGAACCAAATGCTATATTAACAATTACCGCTCTTAAAGGTATAGCATCTTCAGCAAATTCTATTGGTGTTATTTCCTCCGAAGATGAAAGAATTTGCTTTGGTAACACCAGTTCTATTTGTAAACATATGAAGAAGGGTGGTAAGAGAATGGTGAATAGTTGGTCACAGACAGAGGAAGAATCAGCATACGACTTAGGTGAGCAGAACCATATGGAGGAATTTATACTGGATAAGAAGTACTTAAACAGTACTTTCAGAGAACGGTCTGTTTATAAAGTAAGCAAAACACAAATTGATAAAACTAGCAACCCGGGTAGATGGGATATAATTAGAGAAAAAATTGATATTGTCAGAGGAAGACGACATAGTAAAGAAAGAAATAGAGAAGGTACAAATGATAAAACACATCAGAGAAATTCATCACCTAACACATTTGAGAGAGAACAGGATGATGCAATTGCAGAATTAGATTCAGTAATTGACAGTTACCATCGTAAAAATGGTGGCAATGGAATAAAACGAAACAGAAGGCGTGGAAAAGAATTAGAAAAGAATGGTGGCACTTGGCCAAAGACACGCAATGGTCCTGTTATTGAACATGGTACTGGTACAATATTACATCCTAGGAAGCATAAAGAAAGATTGCCTCTATCAGACCTTTTAAACAATCCGCCTAAATATTCTCCTGATGCAGTACATTACTACTCCAGCGTAACTTCAGAGCAACCTTCAAGATCTGTCAGTATTTCTCATGATAGAACAGTTTCATGTTTATCTGCATATAAATCTGGTCAAGTATTGTGCACTCAAAAGTCCTTCACTCCAGCTCCTTTCAAAGACATAATGTGTGAAAAGAAGTCAAGCACAGAATTCACTCATGACAGAGATAGAGACAGATTAAGTGTTCTTACTCCAACAGATGCTAGTCTGGATTTTTCAGTAAAATCTGGAAACATAGGAAGAGAGTTACTTGAATATTACGTGAAGAAGAAAGGTAGCAAATATCCAGCCAGTGATAGCGAAAGTAACATTAGTCCAGTAGAGTCCTTAACAACTTCACTTCCTTCACATAACAGAATACATTCCCAGCTTTATGGTCCTGCTTTGGTGAGATCTTTGCCGCATTATCCTTTCACACCATTTCAGTTACCTCATCCACACCCTCATCCACATTCAGAATCTGTGACATCATCGTTACCTGCAAGATATCCTTCTCCAACACACCTTCCTTCATCACAGAGTGGGGAATCAATTGGATTACCTGATTCACGTTCATATTGCTTTGAACCACCATATAGTCCACCACCACAGGTAGGTATCTATATATGATATTAACATCTGAATTACAAAATTGTTAGTATTGTATTCTGTCTTGCACATTAAATTATTATTTTGTTTATATTGCAGAGCTTTCATCACTCTCACTCTCCATCTATAGATTTGCATTATCACAAGCCAAGACCTATGTTACCAGCACACTCGCATCCAGGTTACAGAGGTAATGATGACATCATTTCGGTTGGTTACCATAGCTATGAAGGTGGAACATTTCCCCGCAAAAAGGAGAATCAACGAATTAGGTAAATGAAACAGAAGCTTGCTCTCTATTATTGTGGAATAAATTTAAGGGAGAATGAAGAAAAAGCTTTCAGAGTGGTAGCTACAAATAATTGTTTTTTCCATGTATATAATTGCATCATTTAAGAGGTAGAAATTTTAGTAAACAAGGAAGCAGTGTTCCTATATTCTTCTAAATAATTTCCCTGTCATTGATGCATGTATTTCAATTCTTAACAAGCTTAGTGAGCCCTGTAGGTAAAACTGCATGTGCTGTGAATGGACAAATGTGTATATTGCTGATAAAGGTACACATTGGTGAATCTTGGCTTCATAGTGTGCAGAAGTGTAAATTATGATCAGAACAGTTTATGGGGAGGATGGTTAAGGTGCTCTCAGACAATGTTTATCAGATTGGTGACCATGGGTCTGCCATATTTGTTTTAATTTATTTATTTATGCTAAGCTATATAAGGTGAATATGACCAGTGTTCAGCCCTGGCTCTTTATGGTCATACTCGTATTTTACAATAGTTTATTAATTCTATTTTATTACACCATTTTGTCTATTTACTGTCCCTACCCATTTATTTTTCACTTTGAATAAGGATTGCCCAATCTTCTTACTGTCTTTATGAAACATTTCTATCTATTTCAAACCATTTCTTATTAATATACTATTTTCTCCAAACTTCAGTCCCTTTACATTTAACAAATTGTGTTCCATATCATCATTTCCACCACATATTTGGTTCCACACATATTTGGTTCCACCACATATTCCACACATTGGTTTTGTGGAATACACTACCTTAAACCTTTTAATCTCCATACTGCTGCTTTCAGCCATGTAATACTTTCTCGCTCCTGTTTATTTATCACATCTATATACTTTTCCCTTCCCTATGAGTCTTTCATTGGTATATAGAAAACTAAAGATCTCTTTTCAGTTATCTCACTAAATATTTTTTGTATTTCTATATCCTTAAATCTTTTCCTTGCCAACTTTCAGAAATTATTCACATTATTTTCTCTTCTTTTCGACATTTCCCCTGACCCACTACTTTCCAAGTTATTTCTGAGAGTCTTCCCATCCCTTGTTCCTTAAACTTTTCTCTTGATATACTAAATACTGTTTTAATAAACTCCTTTCTTCCAATTTCAATATTCTATACCAAAATTTCAATGCCATTTCCATAATCTTTCCCTTGCTTGTCACTCTACCCAGCTCTATTTGTGCTACCTGCCTAACGGTTGCATTTGGTAACCCAAGTATTTCTTTGCAAAATTTCCTATCCACCTCATCTATGACTTCCCATCCTCCTTCTAATCCCCATACTTCTATACCATAGAGCATTTTTGCCTCAACCACCATATTGTACACTTTTTCTAACCATCTAATATTTATATTTGGTACTTTGTATTTGCAACTTCTAATAGCTGATAAAGCTCCTTTTCCTTTTGCCAATGCAAATTTATTTTGTTTTTCCCAGTTGCCACCACTGTCTATTTTAACTGCTAGATAAACACATCTTCTCACTACCCTGTACTCTTTTTTATTCTCCTTCTTCCATTTTCTTATTTGCTCAATTATCCCCCTTTTTTGAACACTACAATCTGTGTCTTGTCCTGGTTCACTTTTAAACTGCATTCTTTACAGTAATTATTTAATGCTTGCAAGGATTGTTTAAAGCCATTCACTGTAATTGCACCTGTAACTAGATCATCTGCAAACATTAATCCTGGAATCTGAATATTATTAATTATTGGCATACAGTTATTATTTCTCCCAATTTCCATTAATTCATCATCTATATATACATTAAATGGGTCTGGACTTAACATACATCCTTATCTAAGACCTTTCTCTTGTTGGATATCTCTTGTTACAACCACTTCCTCCTCTCTGATATAAAAAGTATTTTCATTATATTATGCTCTAAGGGTATGCATCATTTCTTTGCTCACTCCTTTAATCAACAACTCATGCCACAACAATTGAAGTTCTCTCCGATCGTATGCTTTCTCTAAATCCACAAAAGCCATGTATAGCTTTCCTCTTTTGACTTTCAAGTATTTATCTACCAGTGTTTTTATAATAAATAAATTATCAACTGTCCTCCTCCCTTTTCTAAAGCCCATCTGAAGTTCCGAGATAATATTATATTATTCAACCCATGTTTATATCCTGTTTGCCATAACACCAGTAAACATTTTTCCTACATTTGATAGTAATGCAATACCTCTATAGTTGTTTGGTTTGTCTATACTACCCTTGCCTTTGTATATTGGATGTATGATTGTTTTCCTCCACTTTTCTAGTATATAACTCTTCACTTTAATTGTGTTAAATATGTCTACTAGAACCTTAACTCTATTTATTTCAGTGCACCATTCCTTAAGGAACTCTGTCAGGATTCCATCTATTCCAGTTGTTTTATTTCTCTTCATTAATTTCACCTGCTGAATTATTTCGTCACTTTTTATTATATCATCTTATTATATATCTACATAGTTTTTTACCTATTTCCCAATTTCCCATCTAATTTTTACTCTTCCCCTCCCCCCATACACTTTTTTAAAATATTCCATACATTCTCCTGGTTGTATACTGGGTTTTGTTACATGTTTATTGTACATTGATTTCATAACCTTCCATACCTCATTTGCATTATTTTCATTTAGGACTCGTAACAAATTACTTTGATATTTTTTCATCCAGCTTATTTTCTTTTGCTCCAGTAATGAATTATATAAATCCCTCCCTTGCATATACTCTTTCTTTAATTCTATGAATCCTAATTCCCTCCACTTTATGAGCAGCTGTTTGACTTTCTTTTAGTTACTCTACATTCTTCATCAAACCATCCCTCATCTCTTTTGTAAACCTTCTTTCTCATTTTCATTTCCTCCCCAGCCCTTAGCATAATGATATTTAAAATATTCATAGCACTTTCAACTTCTTATTCTTTTATCATGAAACTTATTTCACACTGACATATCTGGCCATAATTAGAATTTAGTGTCTGTCTAAATTTATTGCAATACTCTTCCTTCCATTTATATCTACTGTATTAGTCTATGTTACACTTTTCCTCCCTTAAATTATAAACTGTTTGCTCTGTGTGTATTTTTATGTCTACTATCAGTGCAAACTGTCCACTGTTGGAACTTAAGTTGAGTGAGTACCTTAAAATATACCCCATATTAATTGGCCGTAATAAATAATCAATCACACTTTGCCCATTATTACTAACATATGTATATTCTCCATTCACATCTTCTCCATGTTTCTCATTCAAAATATCAAAGGCATTCAATTCACAGAATTCTATAAATTTAATATACCCTTTATCAACTATCTTATCTTTGTTGTATCTAATCTTCTCAGATTTCTCCAAGATATCATTACTCATCCAGCTATTCCCTCCATTAACATCATTTTCGCCAATCGTAATGTTAAAATCTCCCATTAATATAACCTCCGAATTAACATATCTCTCCTTTAAATTTACTATTTCTATCTCTAGGTGTTTTTATGAAAGTGCGAAGGAAGAGGAGAATTGTATACTATACCTATACATATGACATTTTCAACTATTTGTTCCTCCTCTAATACACTCCATAGTATTTATTTTCTCCTTGACCAGGTTTCTTTAACTCCTTTACTTAACAGCTTCATTACAAAAAAACCTATGCCTCCAGATGCCCTCCCCTTTCTTGCTATCCTATCTCCTTTTATCCCTACGAAATCAAAATCCTTTACGTAAACCTGGTCCTCTTTTAGCCATGTTTCAGCTACCGTGAGATAGTCAAGTTTCGTCAATAATTGATTTAAACTCCCCACATGTATTTTGTTTTTAACTCCCTCACAATTCCAGAATCCAAGCCTCCTTATATTCTCCCTTCCCTATTGTGAGCCTGATCTAAATCTAAATGTTTCTAGCATTTTTTTACTCCTTAATTGTATCCCTTCTCTGGAAGAAGCCAAAACTAGAATAAACTCCTGTCTAAAACTAGAATACTGCCATGTTCGAATGATATAATGCTGTCTTCTTCCCCTTCTGTATTCTCCCCGCAACTCTGTTGCCACGCCTTCTTTCCCTTCGACGCCAAATTATGTGCTGCTACTACTTCCCCTCTTCTCGGTGACACTATTTTCTTGGATGATGTCACTCCAATGGCTCCTCCTCCTCCTGTTGATGTCATTCATCAGCTGTTGCTTCTCTCCTAAGGGTGTTGAATGACATCATATCTGCGTATGCCACATATCCATGCTGACAGATGAATTTCAGTTCAAACACACACTTTCTCCATCTTTACCTTTTTGCTTGGACTTAGGTCTTCCTGTCGTGCTTCCTAAAGTTGGCGTTGACATCTGCTGAGTAATTTCCTCTGTGCCTGTTTGGGGATCTCTTAGCTCCTTCTTGTTCTTTCTCCATCAATCCACAACTGAAAATTTCTAATATAAGCTCTTCTTCCCTGGGCTCTTGCTTCTTTCATTTTTTGCACCAAATTTCTTTGCAGAACCCCTTCTTAGGTGATAAAATCTTTATTAATAAAAATGTCTGTTCCTTTTAATTTCTTAGCTCTTTTAAGTACTTCAAATTTCACTTTGATTGCTCTCTTACCAAGTAGCCTTCCAACTTGATAAGCTTCAATAGTTTCCCACCTATACAATTCCAAATCCAGCTTTTCCTTCATTATTTCTAATATTTCTTCTTTCCTTAACTCCTATGAACACTAAATTAAATCTTCTCTCCCTTTCTTCCAAACTTTCCATTCTTTCCTTAACCATTTTAACTTCCCCTCTTGTTTCCTGCACCTCAACTCTAACATCTTCTTTGATATCTATTTCCATCTTTTCCAATTGTATACGTATTCGTTGTTCCATGCCTTCTATTTTTTTCATTTTCTCATTAGGTGATACAGCATTGTTATTCTGTCTGCAGGGCTGGGGTTTACCTCAATTCCTCCAATCACTAACAAGAAAGTTATAACACTTGCTAAAACCAATATGTTTGTCATCTTCTCTCCAAAATTGTTTTTACTGTTCACCAATTTTACTTTTCTAAACCATCCAATTCTTGCTCTGTACACTGTAATGTCCACTTCCATCGTGACTTAGATCCTTTTTCCTTCACCGCAGGAGTACCTGTCAAAACACAAACTTCCTCTATCACTGCTGGCTTAGCACTCTGTCTGCCATATAGGGTCTTGAGTTTTCATTTAAAGATCTTGAAATTCTCTCTTAAAAAAAATTCTTCAGTAATGACGTCTCCCAGAAGTATAAGTCCTAATTTCTCCTTCTGTTCAGAATAGTCCACAATGGCTTAATAAAGTCAAAAGACTGTTGCCTACTGAGGGTGACCTCACAGTTCTGAAACTCATTTCCATCTCATAACCATTGCTTGCTGCAGGTTTCTTCCCATTCTTCACTCAGCAGTGAGGTTTAAAATGTCTTGGATGACTTTTGTAGTCTAATGCATGCCTATTCTTTGATCAGTGTCTTTTAGACATCAGAAAGGACAAAGGTAGGTTGCTCATGCCTAGGTCAACTACATCTGTCACCACTTTGTGATAGGCACTGATGTAGTCATGTGACAACTTTATCTCCAACTTGCACCAAAAGACTGACAAAAATCTAATAAGTGAGCCTAGCAATGTGATTCACAGCCAGGTGCTAATGCCCTTACTTCTTTTGCTTTATACAAGTGTACTTCATGCTGATTTAGAAACTTCTGTCACTGTTTACCTAAAAAAACTCTTCAGAGCTGTACACTTTTACCATCTGGCAAAGAAATAGAGCAGCTGCCTCAATCCATACCAAACCACAGTTTGCAATTGCTCCTGTGACTATAGATTGGACTAGATTAGATTAATATAAAAATAAAGCAGGAATATATGTCTTATCATTGAAACCTAGAGGTCTGTTATATTATTCTCAATCTTTATTGTTTATAGCTAAATAGACCAATTCGTTTAACAAAGGATTGTAGACTTAACTACTCCATCCTGGGAAATACCCTGTTGAGCCAGTTACTCCCAGCTATTCATATCTTCATCTGGCTAGTGCTTTGCACTCAAAGCTATTATGAGAGGCAGTTTGCTCTTCCGCACCACATAACCTGCAAATTGAACATTCCTTAAAGATAGCTATTATATACAGGTTTTTTCTTAGTCTACAGTAGCCTGTAAAGAAGCCTCCTGAGATTTAACCCTTTGTTGACTGGTGTAGCCTTTTTGATACAAAGGTGTTTTGTTAGATTCCTTAATTGTTTTTTTTTTTAAATTTAATATTAATATAACCTTCTACCATAAAATACAAGTACCTATGGCTTTTTTATGGTGTAAAAATATTATATTCTTAAAATAAAACTTCATTACTTTTTCCTTAAAAAAAAGTAAACAGTCAAATGTAACCCTGTCAGAATCCAAGTATGCCATTACACCAGTTACTTTACTTTGTTTTTGGCCCTCCACATCATTTACCACATTTTCCATATTGACTGCACTTGCTGGGATTGGAATTTGTAGCATTTGGCTTTGAATAGCTGTGCAGTCCATTGCTTCTCACCTTAATGCTCATGGCCATTTAAACTGTTTCAGTTATGGTGCCTTAGCAAGGGATGTAAAAACTGGTTTAGGATTATAGGAAGCAAAGCATATGTAGCAAAATAATTCCAGCTATAAGGGGTTAAGATATCTTTCAAATTCTCTTACTGTGTCTGTTTCTCTTATGACCATGATGCCAATAGCCATTTGTTCTCTGTGCTTAACAGCATACACTGGTTTACTTTTACCTTCTGTGCTTGTGCTAATATTATAGATTATGTGCAATAAAACAAAAGTGGGATGATACATACTGGGTGAATCTTCTCAATCTGTGAATTGAGAAGTTCTGCTACCTCTGTGTTTTACAGGCTATACTGTAAACACTGTCTACTGCATCATGTTGCATCAATTTTGGCCGAAATGACTGTTTTGCACCACTGTGCATGAAGTGTCCTGCTCTCGTAGCTCAACAATGTGCATATTGGCATTCAATGGTGAAGGTCCCAGGTTCAAATACTGCTACTTGAAAGCACTTTTTATGTTTAGTAAATTTATCGAGAACTGATAGTTTGTCATGGAAGTGCCATTTCATATAATTATTTAAATTCATTAACACACAAGTTGTCATGTGTTAGAATATGCTGTAATGAGCATCATGAATAGATGCATATAACATTGTAATTGTAACTTACAAACATAATGCATCATTAAATGATATTTTGCTATTTAAAGCTATTCTTTCATACAAAAGAAAACTAATAAATTGTTCTGAGAGTTACACAATGCAGTACTTAAATTCAAACTAGATAACTTTTGCAAGCCCATATTATGATCGTTGTGAACCTCTTTGGTTCCCAAAGTAGTGCATTTAACAGTGACTATGGCATCATACTGGTCATCTCCTTAGCGGGTAGTAGCGTTTCTGCTTGCGAAGCAGGAGACCTGGGTTCGATTCCCAGTACTGGCTTGGGGATTTTTCCCCCCCTGGGAGACCTGGACCCAGGTGCACCCAGCCTCGTGAGGAGCTACTTGAGATGGAGAAGTAGCGGCTCCAGGTCATGAAGACTGCATTAACTGGCTGGGGGGGGGGGATGGAATTGCTGACCACATCTCGCCCCCCAATACTGCACCCCATCCATGACGTTTGTAATGGATCGAGATGGAGGATGCAGTGGCTGGGCGGTAGGCCAAGACTCTTAGTGAGCTGCTGGCCACCCTATTGAGCCTTGTCATCCAGTCCATCCCTCAGGGTAGGTAGCATCGAGACAAGCTTGTTCACCATGTCAAAATGAGCTGATGCCCCACTATGTTGGTACCACATAGTCAGTTCTGCGATATAGTGATTCCCAGTGAGTTAGCTCCTCTAGCACACATTCTCACATCCCTGCAACTGCCGACAAGTCTAGCAGAGGTTTCGGCGGATGATGACAGAGCGGTAAATAGGGTTTTTATCTTTTTAGCAAATGTAACTTTTGCACTGCATGATTAGGTTGTTTTTATACGTTTAGGGGTCACATCACTGTTTTACCTTTTTAAAATGTATTGCTTTTGTCTTTTAGCAGTCTTTTATGCCTATTTTAGCCCCATTTGGTTTTATTGATCATATTTTATTTTTTCTAGATGGCTTTTTACACTCAATTTTATGAATCGTTTTATCTATTATTTTATTCCAACTGGTTTTATGTGGTTTTTAGCTTTTTTGCCACAGGTTTTAGCAGGGCACTAATAACCTTGCAATTGAGCACCCTAAAACCCCATCTATTATCATTACCAGTGAGTTAGCCATCATAGAAATACAAGCCTATTAGATGGTCACCGAATATACCAGCCCAGACGTTGAAATCCCATCGGACTTGTAAGGCATCCAATTAGGTTTACAATGCTCCAGTAATGCATGTTGTGGCAATTTACCTGGCCTGTGTTGGGGAACCCTTTTTCGTCTGTAAATAACACAGATGCCAGAAACTATGGATCTTGTTCAGTTTGTCATATGATCCACCTAGCTAATGCTACTCTCCATCCATGGTCTGGCTCCAGTATTAGGCTAGTGTAGTTGAAGATGATAAGGGTGAAACTTTGCATGATGTAGTATTCTGCATTTGGAAGATTGGCTAATATTGAATTACCGCTGAACGTCTTTCATACTACAGTGCAGATGCTTAATGACATGGTTAGTCACATAATCCATCATTGCTTGGTTATAGAAGAGTGATCTGTTCATGGATGTGGTGTCTTGTGCACAGTTCCTGATTTCAGAAGGTGGTTTGCAACTCGCCAAAACATATGATCTGTGGAAATCTCTATTGGTATAGTCGATGTGCCACCCCTGCATTCTGCTGCTGTGCTTCCCTGTATACTAACAGCATGACCAGATGTTCTCTATTTGAAAACATTGTTCAATTGTGAGCACAAATGCTTGGAACTTTGCATTTATAGGCAAATCCAATTTTTGGTGTATTCGTAGAGAAACCATGATGATAATACAGGCGTATTTCACATTCTTAAAACATAAATAGAAATGAATAAAAAGTTCATTTATTTGCAGGCACCGATTTGAACTTTGGACCTTGTGGTGGTACCAGTTAAAGAAGAATTGTGGCAAATAAACAACAGTTCCTGCTATAATCCCTGGAGGCCTTACATCAGTGCTACAACCTCTAGATGGGTCAATTAATATATCATTTAAAGGGCATTTATGCTGATTGTATGGAGGTCGGATGGCGTCTGGTTCGCTACCTCTCAATAAAAGTTGGCAACATCAAGCAGCCCTCCATCCTTCACTCATACAGTTACCATCCTCTTGTGCAGGGATTGTGTTCACTTCCTTGATTATGCTGACTCCAAAATGTTCTTTGTATGGGTTTCTGGATATATCAGCATGTTAGGTAATGGGGCTGCAGATGCCACTGTTAAGGACTTTGTATTAGGCTGCAGGTGGTTCAGCTCTTGAGATGAATTTAATGGTATTTGACTTATTTCCATTCTATTGTTTTGGAGTGATGAATGGGCTCAAGCAAAAAGTTTCCATCACATGGCACTATATTTACAATTAACATTAGGAATTTACAAATAACAAGGAAAAAACTACAAATGTTCATAAACTTTGTTTCACAATAAAGGATAACTTATAAAATTTGAGGAATGATATAAAGCTATTTCATTTCATTTGAAAATTAAAAGAAATCACATATTGAGAATATATGGATACAAATTTTCTCATTGAGGTGTATTGGCTATACTGATGATCTGTAAATTTATATGTCATTTAAAGAATATTGATTGCTACTTTGCACATTGCAAAGTTAATTGGTCTGAATATGAACACAGGATTTTCTTAGTTGATTAGGACCAGTTGAAAAATTCAACGCCACAGCCGGGAATTGAACATGGCTCTCCTGCTCTCCGTGCAGTTGCTCTAACCATTGAGCTACTGTGACAACCCCTAATCAACTAATTGTATATCATTGTGCCTTTCAATAATATGTAGGAGAGAGTAGTATTACAATTATAACAGGATTTTATCTTTATGTTCAACAGGACAGCATTTAAGACACCAGATGAAAATAAAATTCCTATTTTAGAGAATATTAGAAATAACTAACAACTACATTGCCATATGTCTGCTATTGGCAGTTCCCACTGAGTGCATATAACACTCAGTTGTTTTGAGGTTAAGGCTCCACATATGCCTGTTGTTTGCTAAATGTAATGTCCATTATCTTGCAAATACGATTCCATTGATAAGAATCTTCTCATTGTATTAAAAAAAATGTGAAGTCACTATTAATTCTGAGCCTAAAATGTTTGTCTTTTACATTCCTTTGCATAAAACTGTCATATGAATCACTGGACCTCCTCCTAAATAACATTTTTATGAAGTTTCTTATTCACATTGGTGTGTTCTTATTCAAATTGTATACCTTTTTATCAGTTTTGTTTTGGGTGATATATCCATAAATATTGCTTATTTTATAAATCTTAAGTCATTTATAGATCAACTGCTTACATTATAAATACACTCTAAAAATATTTTAAATTACTATCTGATTGGAAACAAAAAATAGTAAATTCTATAAAATTTCATTTGTAAATACTTAAGTTCATTAGTGAAGTTCAACTTTATAAACTTTCATCACAAAATAGATTAATACAAATAAAGTTTACAATTTATAAGCATTATAAATATTGTGAAAGAGGCCACTGTAGAACTTTTTTCTACCGATTCCTCCCATCATTAGAAGGTGAATTTAGCCAGTGGGAACTTCATGCACTGCCGTTTTATTCAAAGTCACTTACTATCTTCTGACCCTGCACATCTTTATACTTACTTTGAAAGCTATTGACATTGCAACATATTCTTTCTGCATCCATTTTCAGTCAGTAATGTGCCCAAGAATCCAGTCCAAGATGACAAAATTGGAGGGCAACACTGAAAGGTTTTAGAATGCCAGGTTTCTAAAATCAAAAGCAATTTTTTATATGTGACAGGTATTTTCTATGTTTTACAGCTTGATTGTTGTACAGTTTGATTTGGTATAATAGTTTGTTAATTATCACCATTTAAAAATGTTTTGTTCACCCAAAAATTAATTTTATTTTTTACGATCTTAAATCATCATTAAAGCCTAAACAACATGAAGATAGGCTTACAAAAGCATTTAGGGAAAAAGCTCCACCTAAGGCAACAATTAATGAGACATAAATTCAAATGAGATTGGTTTATTCTTAGTGATTAATTTCACGAAGGACACCCAAAAACTACTGTTGCTCATGAAAATATTGCCACTGTTTGAGCAATGCTGAGAAAATATTTTATGAATTTATTTGGGTGACTTTAGTCTTTGGTATGAATCAATTCCAAAACATTTTACATCAGCAGTTAGATGTGAAAAAAATTTGTTGTCAAGGATACAACACAGACTGACACACAAAAGAAAACAATAATACATTGATTGGTACAGAAACACTGGAAAAATTTTAAGGCAGCACTACAAATTTAGTTTGGAGTATAGTTAAGTGATGAATCTTGGATTTATTGCTATGATTCTGAAAAGATGAAAGGAAAAGTCAGTTGGCTCAATGGGGCTTTCAAACAGAACCTATGGCCACGACATGGCTGAGTGGTTAGACCACTCGTCTCTCACCTAGACGGCCCGGGTTCGATCCCAAGCGATCGCTTGCGAGATTTGTGATGGACAAAGCGGTGCTGGGGCGGGTTTTCTCTGGTTTCTCCAGTTTCCCCTGCCATCGCATTCCACTGGTGCTCCATCTTCATGTATCACCAGTGTCACCGCCTGCAGTGTCATAAGTAGTTAAAGCAGGCATTAAACACTACAAAAAAAAAACAAAAAAAAAAACAAAAAAAAACAAAAAAAAACAGGACCTATAACTCTAAAAGTGCAACAAATCGCAGTGCGTTTAAGAACATGGTTGCTAGTTTACTTATCTTTTTTTCTAAAATGAACCATATTGCTGCTATAGCATTACAAGTTAAACGTATCATTACTGCCAATTTGTACAGAAATGTTTTTACCTTAAAGTTTTCAAAAAGGTTGTATAAACCCCATCCCCCCACCCCAATTGTTTACATCATGACTATACTTTATTACATAAAACAAACTAACGACTGAGTATCTAGTTGCCCTAGACGTCAGCACTGTGCACCCTCCACCATTGAGCCTGACTTAGCATCATTTTCAACAAATGCTGCTGTGGAAGATTATTAAAAGCCTGGTTTCTGAAGTGCCTCAGGAAAAGTGGCCTCATTGCTTTAAGGACTGGTTTCATAAAATGCAAAAGAGCATTGCTGTTGTAGGGGATTATTATGAAAAACAATAAAAATCATTGAAATGATTTAAAACTAATCCTGATTAGTTTTCTAAAAACTTTCAGTGTTGTCCTGTACTAAAGCTGTTGAATAAATTTGCAATTCTTTGTAATGAATCTAATAATATTTTACAGCAGGTATTTTAAGGATTTGGTGATGAATTTCATTTAATGACTGGTAAAGCATGAAAAGTATTATAAAATATGTACATAAATAAGTTAACATCTAATGAACTTTTGTTAAGTTTTCAATTTGGGAAGAAATATTTCAACTTTTTTTTTTTTTTTTTTTTTTTTTCCCCCCCACTTCTATGAGTTTTCATTAGGAATAAATGCACATTAAAAATCTGCCATATAATTTTTAAATAGTTTGGCAATTAATACTTGGAGTTGAAAGAGTAATGTGCTATATTAGAATACACATACTTATTTTTCTAAAAGTATTTCAAGCTGAAGAAATTAAGTGTTAAATCATATATAATATATTGATAGAGCTTAATTAGTGCTTGTTACTAGCTCAAATTAGTGCATTGATATTGCAGAATACCCTCCAATCCAAGTGTAACTAGTGCAGGAAAGGTATCAAATGGTAGTATTGAGAGATCTTCAGATCGTGGAAGTCCTATGCCTACATTTCATGTTGAAGTGCTAAGTCCAGGTCACCGAGAAAACAAGCGTAACTCTTTGCCAGATTATTGCTTCTCACAAAAGTAAGTGCATTTTCAGTTATTTTTAGAGTCTATATGAGCATTGAGAAAACTGATTATGTGCATTATATTGTTTGAGAGCTTCTAATGAGCAGAATATGAATTTGCTTTCATTTGTTTGCATTATCTGAAGTTCTAGTAGTTAGCAATTTTTTTTTTTTTTAGTAATGTAATATTAAAGTTACATACTGCTACAGAATAACATGGGGTAGTCATGCTAGATGGAAGCTAAATGTACATTCCAGTATTTTGAGATATTCATAGAAATTATTGTAACCACTGGTATTTTGTATGAGCAGTTCTGTACAAAATGAACAAATTGTCTTCTTGAACTGGTTACTCTAGCTTTCATAGCATTTGTACAGCACTTGTACTTTCTTGTCCAAGTCTTGGAAAGCTGTACTGGTTTCCTTCTTCTGCATATCTTGCTCTTGGTTGAATGCATAATGATTTTGCACTTCAGTTCATACGTGACACTATGCATTCAAAATGTGGTTGACTAGCAATCTTCAGCTTGCAAAACCTGGACTGAACTCCTCAATGCCTGCCCATATTCTACAGATGGCATTCTAATGTAATCATTCGGTACTACCTTCCTGTTTTGGAAACTTCCATAGATGCCATCACACTTTACAGTAAATCACCAGCCTTCTAAAGCTGCTTTGTCACTTACCCTACACCAGTGCAGCAGATCTACCTTCTTCAAATGCTGTCTTAAGTTTTTACAGGAAACCTCGGGTGTTTAATACAGCAAACAGAGGCAAAGCATAACCATACTGCCATCTAGTAGACAGAATTTATGGCTTCCTCTTGATATGTGCTTGCTTTTGGCATGTGTAACACTTGCATGCAGACTGAAATAAATAGGAACAAATAAGAGATAATATTGTACTTTATTTTAACAACATATAAGGCTAATATTAAAGTGTAAACATTAAAACAGGAATGCTGAGTGTATCTATATATAATTCCTGCTCTTTAAACTCAGTTGTTCAGATATTTACTTATGCATGATTTTAGGAGCCTTCATGTCGCATTTATATTGTTTCATTACCATAGGCTTTTCCATAATATTCTTTATACAACACTTTATTAGGATATGGAAATATTTATCAATGACCATTTTGTACAGTCACTGCAATTGAGAATGTTCATGGGACATGCCACCTAGCTTCTTTTTTTTACACTAACTCTGGTGTGAAGCATAAATTAGGTTAAAGAATTTTGGAATTTCCATGATATTTTTTACTGGTTATGTGGGCTTATCTTTAGGGTTTTCTAGTGAAGATAAATTCCTTTGACATGTTTCATACTGTATACCCTTTCTGTAACTGAGCTCTTGCATTTTCATGCAAAAGAGTTTCTTCATTTATGCCCTAAAAGCTTCTGCAGTCATTAAATGTTTCAACCAAAGGAAATGTATCCTCAGTACAACCATTTCACTGCTCTGCTTCTGTATCTTCTTTTTTGAGCAAGAAATAGTCAAAATCAACTAATTACTAGCTTTAGGAGGTGTTAGAAACTGATTAGCCATAGTTGTCCTAATTATAGCTATAAAATTAGAACTATACATTTATTCCCAACTTTGGTTTGAATGATAAGAAACTAAGTGTTCAATATAATCTTGGGGTAATCTTCTGGTTATCAAAAACTTAAATCCATATTTAGAATGTAACTTTTCCAGGGCAATTATTTCAAGGATGCTAAATTTGTAACCAATCACTAAGGTATGGTAAATTCATCTTCTTGTTCACTATTTTAATGTTTCTAAACTTGTCTTTTATCTGTTTAAAAATATCCAATGAGTGGCTTTTTCAATAATTGGCTTACTTAATATCATGTTGGTTTGGAAACTTGAAGAGTTAAGCAGTTAAAGATTTTATCCATGAAGAGGATGAAATCTGCAGTAAGGTAATGGTTTCCTCTGGTAGTTTTTGAATTTTATAAGTGTATTCATAGCTTTCCTATAGAATTGCTTGATAACTGCGTAGCAAGGCATATCCTCATTGGTGTAAATGGGGGCAGATCCAAGCACTTAGGTTGAATTTTTGGGCAAAGTCTAGATGTCAAATCTTTGTCAATGGTAAAGTTTCTCTAGATACTCCCATTTAATGTGATTATCAAATAGCTTTAAGCTGTGATGTTTCAGGTTATATCTTACACTAGTTAGAAAAACTAATTGGAGTTAACACTGTGAAGCACTGTAATAATTTATAACAATACAGATTGAGTCGACTAGACACTCTATGGCTTCACATACCTAAACTTTATTCCCAACACGTTTCACATTCAGTTGAAGGCATCATAAAGGTGTATATTGACTGGAACTCAGGTACTCCTGTGAATCTTGCTTCTCTGGGGTGGTGACATCTGGTGGAGGTTTTATGAGGTTTAGTAGTGAATTAACTTCTGGAGGAATGTCAAAGTTCATATGATAAGCACCATGTCTTTTTATATGAATCTTTTCCCAGATATTGAATTCTGAAGTAAAAAGGACAGATTTTAACAGATGAGTTCTTTCTCTACGTTGCGGTGATCATTCCAGAAGTGTGCTGCCACATCAGATTTGTTTGTTTCTTTATTCTTGATGTTACCTAAATGTATCTTTAATCTATTGCAATGTTTCTTTGGTTTTGCTGATGTATACCTTTTTACAGTCAGAACAGTTGATTTTATAAATGTCGGACTTCTTTTCAGGGTGAATTCTATCAGTTGTTGGTTTCTGCAGATTTCTGACCCTGAATCTATCATTAGGTGCCAAGGAGATGTTAGGTTTCTTGAAGACTTTTAGAAATTTATGGGTTGCCCAGGGATGTTGTGTGAAACTCTTGTATACTTTTTTGTCTTTGGAAGATGTCAGTGTGGTGATTTGCTTTAAATTTTTATGTCTCTTGAACTTTTTTTTTTTTGTTGCTTACTAACTTTTTGTTGAAGCCATTCTTTGTAGCTGTTTCTATTATGATATATTCAGTCAAGTGTTCTTGTTCATCCAACAGCACATTTACCAGTCTATGAATTATGCTGTTTATGATTGCATGTGTGTGCAGTGTGGGATTGAAACTATTTGCCTTGATGTAGTTGTCTGTGTGAGTGTCTTTTCTGAAGATACCAAATTTTAAATGATCATTATGTCTCACTATTTTTAAATCTAGGAAGGGTAGCATGTTGTTTGATTCCATTTCAGCTATGAATTTGAGGTAGGTTCCTGCAGATTGAGCAGTTTAAGGGCTTCCATACTATGTTTTTTGTTGACTATTGCAAATATGTCATCCATATACCTGAACCAGGTTTTGAACATATGCAGGAAAGCTGTAATGATTTGTGTTTCAAAGTGACTCATGAACAGATTGGCAAGGATGGGAGATAATGGGTTTCCCATTGCTAGTTCAGATTACTGTTGGCATAAATTTCCTTGGAATATGAAAAACATTTGCTCAATACAAATTTTGGTAGTTTTAAGTAATCTTGAATGTGAGTGCTGTCCATTTCAATAGAGACTAGCCACTGTTTTAAGATAGAGAGGAGTTTATGTTTTGGGACATTAGGAGAGATTTGATGTCAAATGAACCAGAATGTCATATGCTAATATCCTTAATATTATCTATTAGTTTAAGAGAGTTACATTATGGCTTTCAAATGTAGGTAGTGGCATGAACTGTTTTGATAACATTTTGCTAGTAGCTATGATGGTGTGTTGATGTTGATTATTAATGTTAAGCTGTTACCTGGTTTATGAATCTTGTGTAATCTATAGACACTTACCAGTTTTGGATTGTCTACTTTAACTTTGTAGTGTGCTTCTTTTGTAATCAAGCCGCTCATTGGTCAATCCGGACATATCTTGCAAGAGGTGTATGACAAAGTTACATAACAGATTTGTAATTTAAACTAAAAATGAAATGTACATCAGGTAACTGGAAATGTGCTACTGTATGCCATAGTGACTTATGTGTGACATGGGCTTTTAATTGTACACTATTCTAGACTCTTGAGTAATAAACGTATGCAGATGTATGCAGATGGGTGACACTGACAATGGTAGAGGTGAATCTCTATCGATGTTTGTCATTGACAAATCTGATGCCTCTTCTACGCAAAGCTTGATTTACTTTCTTGGGTATTTTCATAGTTTTTTTTTCTTATATTTTACTCATGTTCTTGGGAGCATGGTTCATAAAGCTAAGGGAAAGACCTTGAATCTATGTTAAAATACAAAGTGGTGCAAATTGGTATAAATAATGATATATTGTAGCACTTTTGAAATTAGAGTATATTAAATTTAACTCATTTTTACTCACCCTTGACTTTTCAAAATGGGATTATTGAAGTCCAATGGCTGAAAATAATCTGATTCTATGCTATGGTATAGGTATTCAGCTCCTTGAGTTTTAAAGATGTGATCTAAATCTGCTTTTTACATTTAGTTACTCATTTGGCACATCCAAAACAGAAAAGCAAAGAGCAAGCAGTATAAAAATTACTTACTATACATATAACCTATAGAGTAAGGTCTGTAACTATTTTAAAACTTGCCATTCACAAACCACATACTTACCACTCAATCTTTGGTTAATCTAAAGAATTGTCTTGCATTCTTTTGTCAAGAGTAATTGATGCAGAAGTATACAGAACAGATAGCCCCACACTTCCCAGACATCTGCTAAAAACAATTAAAAGCAAGCATGATTATAACATGTGTTTGTTGCAGAACATAACTTGCATTGCAAATTATTTCTTTTGTACTCTTGCATGACAGTAATTCTCGCTGATAGATGGCAGTGAGAAATCTTCAAGGCACTAGCTATCCTGTATTAATTTCACAATGTATTGACCTACTTAATGTTATACAGTTGTCTTCTCAAAATGTATGATAATTGGAGAATCCCCAGAGTACTGTTATCCAATAATTCATTCTCCATGTTCTCTTTACTGATATTGGACACTTAGTGACATAAAGCATAATGGATATTTAGATTCTTTCTGTGTGAGACAGCAATTTGATTTCATTCTTCAAGCCAAAGAAAACTTAAGTGCTTTAGACTATAAATATTTTTGATTTTAGCGATGTAAGATTCAACTAGTTAAATGTTTTTGAAAAAAAACATGTCTGTTGAATATTTGAATTTTATAATGCATTTGATTGCAAATTATTTATATGTATGTATGCATTTTTAAAAATATCATTTGTGTTTTGTACAATGCTTTAGTAGTACTACCAGTGGTACTTTATTCACTGTTAGAAACACAGTTTCATGGCTTCATCAAATACCTACAATCTAGTTACAATAAAAATAGCTATACTCACAGTACCTAATAAAAATATTCAAAGGTATTAATATAACACAAAATTAACCTTTTTACAAAGGTTCATACTTAAATTGAAGTCATATTAAAATTGAATAGAATTCAATAAGATTCACTTCGCACAAATCATTTACCTTTCCAACAGTACATTCACCTTCCTGTTAACAATCACAAACTACTTTTATATGTTTTTAAATTTCATGTATATTGTAAGATACCCAGGGTTTGCGGGTTACTTACCCTCTTACCCCAGACGGTAATCCTAGGGGGTTGGGAGATTTTTTGCTTGTGAGAGGTTTGAAGGTGGTTTCCTCTGGGAAGAGGATTGAGAGATGATTTGAGGGTTAAAAACAAAGGAGGCATGATACAGCTAATTTTAATATTGGCAATTTAGAAATATTCAGCTAGGTCAATTACTTAAGAACAGGACATTAATTCTTGGCTTATCTGGGCATATGTCAGCTGATGAACTATTATGAGTGACACTATATATATATTTTGGGCCTACTAATAAAAAACAATAATTTGTCATTGAAATTGATTTACTGCTCCTCAAAATATTCTCCCTTATGATCAATACACTTTTGCATGTGCTAGAACCATTTGTCAAAGCATTTTTTTCCAATTTGCTTAAGATACCTCCAAAACATGCATTCTGAACGCACTCCATGGCTCCTTCTGCTGACAAAAATCATTGTCCACGCGTTTTGTTCCTGATGTTTGCGAAAAAAAAAGAACTCATTGGGTGCCAAATCAGGAGTGTGTGGCAGATGAATCGTCAATTAGGTTTTTTGAAAGTTCAAATGGTCGTTTGTTAGATGAGACGTGTGAGCTCTCACATTGTCTTGATGAACAATCCAGCACCACTTGTTTATTTTACCGAAAACTGCTGGGAAACAAATGGTTGTTCACCAGCTGTTCAATAGCCAGGGTGAACTCTTGCATCATCTCCTCTGGCTGCTGCAGCCTTGACTTAAGCTGACTGTGTTAGGCTGCAGCCAGATGCTCAAGGACCTCCTAGATCTCTCTGGAAATCACAGACATTGGAATTGCTTTCAGTACTTCTGCTGCCTGTCTTGCTATCAGTTATGCATCCTCCTCTTCTGCTGACCACCGGCTATGGGTGGCGAAGGCAGCGAACTATCAGCAGAAGATTTCGAAGGTGGATGTTCTAGTGTTCACTTCTTTTGCTCTTGCCTCCCCGACATTTTCCAGAAGCTTGTCATGGTCTTTTACCATTTCACGAAGCCCTTCCATCTTTTCCCCAAGCTCTTCCACTTCCTTCTTCATGCTGGCCAGTTGTTCATCGATTCTGTTCAATATCTCCATTTTCAGTTTCCCATGCTGGATTCCATTTACTCCTCAATCTTCTCCATTCCTAAGTTCATTTCTGTTTACATCTCATCTGTTCTGGGTTTCCTGTACTTTATTTCTTTGAGTAAAGCTTTTGTCATCTCCTTTGTCATGGCATTAATTCCTGCTCCTGACAGAAGTGTAACAAAAGTTCTCTTTTTCTCCAACAACTGTTTAAACTGATTACACTGCTTACAAATAACCATGTTTCATAACAATTCTACAATAGAATTTCTGTTCAACGTTTGTTGCAGTGACAAAACAGTTCGCTACGAAATTCCCATTGAACTCGCTCACTGTTGCACACGATGCATCTCCACTAAAAACTGCACTCTAGGCATGGCTTCGTTGTAACTATTTATATCTTTTGGTCACATCACTGGAGATTTCTAAAGGTCCTCATATGTGCAGTTCCCATAACTTGCTCAGGCTTTAACAATGTGTGACTTTGACATCAAAGAACCTTCCGAAAGAATGTGTGTCCATTCGCACAGGGGCAACGATCACAGTGGAGATGTCAAAAGAACTTACTGCAGCACAGGTTTTCAAGAATGCATGGTGTAACAATGGATGCCAACAATCAGCTACGACTTACAAAGGAAACCATATATACACATTGGCAGTTGGCTGCAGGATATAGTCATAATATTCCTTTTTGAACCCTTTTTTGCAATGAATTTCCAGGCTGCAATTTGTATGCCCTCCCTATCCTCAACCCATGTCCCTGCCACTGCTATTATGTGTTAGTTTTTTTTTTAAATAAGCAAAATACCAATGAAACAAAAAGACAGACTCTTTTTCAAACTAACACAATTCCGGAAACGCAATCTTAAGAGTCTCTATTTCCTCCATTTCACCTATTCAGACCCCACTTTTGTTCTAAAATCCCTCAATTTCTTCCTACCTCTGAATCCAATAATAATTCCTCTTCTTATAGGCTTTTGCTGCTGCACTTTATTGCCCAGTTCCAAAATATGTTCATTTAGTGTTGACATATTTAACTCAGTAATAGCATCTATCTTTCCACTCCTCCTAACTTTTTTCTCACCTCTTGCCAGCCGTTGGATCTTTTGCATTAACCTCTTTTCTGGAGAAATTATCCTTTTTCTGTGACATCAGCGCCTCTCCACTCATTTGACCTTAGTGTTCCCACATGCTTTGCTGTGACATCATCCATCACCTCGCCACTCATTTGGCCTTGAAATTCCCGTGCACCTAGAAATGATGTATCCTGTCTTCTCGCTGCCTAGAAACATTCTCATGTGTCTAAACCAACCATTGGATTCCGCCTTCCAATACACCATCTTGCTGCTTCATATCTTCCTCGCGAGATTTGCAGATCTGACTTACCTCCTTTTCACCTGCAGTAACCTGGTCATCAATTCAGAGCTGCATATTTTGTGTATATGTGTGCTTTCCAATTGCTCTTGCTTTCTTCATTTCTCATAGAAGCTTCCTCCTAATTTCCCTCTCATTTTTTGACAGATTCTTATTAATGAATATATTTGTCGTGTAAACTTCTTTATTCATCCTAAGATATTGAATACAATAATTATAACTAGAAAATGTATAATATTGTGAAGCTACTTACAGTGAAGTTAAAATGAATTCATTGTAGTGATTAACTTATACACACCCTTCACTTTTATGAAGAAGGTCATTTGTATCCACATGTTTAAATTCTGCTTCTCAACACTTGTTTGAATATTACAAAATATACAAAAATTGTGAAGACATAATCACTTGATTAATGTGGGTAACTTTTACGCAGATGCATTTACTTTTATGAAGAAGGCGGAACATGCAGCTAGAAGCTTGTGAAATAATTGTCCTACTTCATAAAAATAAAGAGAAGTGTGTGTAAAAGTTAACCATGCTAATTAACATTATTCATAGTCATAAACTTTACTATTATCTCTCTCCTGTCTATTTGTTTTGCTTCCTGAAAAGCATCTGCTATATCCCAACCTCCCATTTTCATTTCAAGCTTTTGCTTCAGAGTCTCTACCACATCAAATAGAATGCAAACACTCTATTCTTTCTTTAAACCTCATAAAAACTAAATTAACTTTCTATTTTTATCCACCAGCCCTTGTATCCTTCCTTTAAGGTCCTTCACCTCCTTCTAAGTACTAGAGCTTTTCCTCAAGTCTCTTCTTTAATCTCTTGAGATTGCATTCAATTTATTGCCCCAAAGCTCTTATAAGCAATCCATTCTGCTAAACATTTTTTCTACCACATTGACTTTGTTGGGATGGGATTCATCTCAATGTCTCCAGTAACTTACAGAATTGCTTCCACAATGCTGATAATTTGCATGTTCTTATTTCTTTCATTTCCTCTTCTGGTCTTCTTTAGTTTCATATTTGGTGCAAGCTGCTCAATTCTTTCCCTGTATGTTGTCAAATCCATTTCCATTATGCCTTAGTTCCTTCTTCTGTAGATCAGGAACTCTCATCTAACACATCCTTCCTCCACTGTCGCTACTTCAGTATTCCCAAATGTACTTATAGGTACCATTTATGTGTTCTGGTGGATGTATTTTTGAATTATTTCAAAGTAAGTGTGCTACTAATATCAACTATAGAATACTTAAAATCCACATAATATTACACAAAACACATGTTTTAGGTACACATCGTTTTTGCTTCTCTTGAGGACCATAATAGATGAAAGCTGATATTACCATGTAAGATAGGGTTGAGAGGTTTTGTGGGCCATATAACAACAGAGACAGAGGGCTAAGACCAGGTGCAGCTGCCTTGAAAGACTACAGAGATGTAGCCTGTCAATTAATTTTTTGTATATTGCTTAAAATACTAAATATTGCTAATAATTCCTAATGTATCATTGCTTCCATCAATATGCCCAGTAAACATTGTTGCTGGCAGCTTTAACTATGGCCGTGCCGTGGCCGAGTGGTCAGATTATTCGCCTCTCAACTAGACTGCCCGGGTTCGATCCCAAGCTACCACATGTGAGATTTGTGGTGGACAAAGCGATGCAGGGGCGGGTTTTCCCGTTTCCCCCGCCATCACATTCTACCGGGGCTCCATCTTCATGTATCATCAGTGTCACTGCCTGCGGTGCCATTGCAGTAAAAGCGGGCATTAAACACTACAAAAAAAAAGCTTTACTATGCAACTCAAATTGTTCTTTCGTCTGTGCATGTGCCAGAGCCTTCACTTTCTGTCCATTTTACATAGAGATTTTGTTAGAGAGCTGACAAATATGCAGCCCCAATTTGTGACAACACAGCAAGAACTGATCCAGTGATCTGGTGGTTAGTATACCAACTCCAGTGGTTGCAGGTTTGATTCCTAGCTGGGGGATGAAAATTTATCTTCAGCCAGGAAGCCAATCTTATTCTCCATCCTCCCTAGAGTCGCGAAATATGAGTAGGAGTGTAAATAAGTGTGTGTGAATTTAGTTTATAAAAAATGCAACATTTACAAACTGAGAGGTTAACACAATAATAAACAAGTGAACATCATTGTCAATGAGCCATTGGGAACATACAGGAGTGCTAAAAATATTTGTAATGAAAATTTCATCCTCAATTCAACATAAAATAAAATTGCATTATAAAGCTTCATTCTTTTGAAGGCAAGAAAAAAAAAAAAATTTTTATAGTCATGTTTTGCAAGGCTCCCAAATGCTTCTGAAGTAAGTGGTTGAGACGTGACTTTATCATACAGTATGAACTTAAGTTGCCCTATAAACTTGCATTGATGATGGATGCATATTATTTGTTACAGCTTAATTTTCAAACTATTTTATCAGAATGAAATTTGAGAGTATTAGAAAAGCACTATCAATAATCTGCCATGCATAAGTGCATTAATGTTAGCAAAGGTTTTCAGAAATAATGAATTGTTTGTTCCTGATGAAATTCGTAGTTTAAAAGCTTATATGAAGTAATATAGCCAACTAGAATACTCAGGGGGTAATATGTTGGTAAATTGGAGTAAGCATAATATTTGTATTTGATTAATTTTCAGATGATAATGGTGAAGAATAGTAACTCTATTTCTCATTTCAAAGAATATAGAGCAGTGTTTCCCAACCTTCTGAAGTTCACGGCACCCTTGGGAATAACATTAAACACCAGGGGCACCCTTCCTTGAATTAAAAGAAAATTAAGCTTAATATCTTAATTTATTGAAATATTATATTATAATAATAACATACACCATAACATAATACAGTAAACTTTACTACAATCACTGAGTAAAAATGCATCAATAAATTTTGTTCGATAAATGTGAAACTTGTGATTGATGCTTAGAGCACAGATATTTGATGTCGGGTGTTACAGTTGACAGTGAAACACGCAAATCATCCTCAAGGTTATTCAGTCTATTTCTTGCTTTGCATTTTATTGTCACCATAGCTGAGAAGGCTTGCTCACATAGATAGGATGTTGAAAAGGACAAAAGTGCGTTAATTGCTTTCTTCATTAGGTTAGGGTACTCCTCTCTCCGTTGAAGCCAAAAACTAGCCACCGACGCCTCACTCTTGGTGAACTTACCTTTGAGTGTGGAATCAGCGCAAAGATCAATAAATTCATCTCATTTGCAAGCAGTGAAATCTATTTCCTCTGCACCATCTACGAAATCAAATGGTGAGACAACCCAGTCGAGATTCGTAGTGGAAATAGTTGGAAAGTACGCATCTATTGCATCTTGCAATCTTGATAAGCGATCACAAATGCAGTCTTTCAGTTTACCCAGATCTTTATCTCCTGCCACATTAAGAAGAGATGCAAAGTTCGACAAATCTCCTTTTTGAACTGCAGACTTCCAAGAACTAAGTTTTCTTTTAAAACCTTTCATTTTATTGGTTGAGGAGATTATTGTTTCATGTCGACCCTGCATCGAAACATTCAGTTCATTCAGCTTATGAAAAATATCTGCCAGATACGACAGTTCAAAACACCAAGAATCACTTAGTAAGAGCTCATGAAATGTGTCTTGATTTTCATCCTTAAAAAAAGTTTTTAGCTGTTCTTTAAGTTAGAGAAACCGGTTCAATACACCACCCCGCGACAACCACCTTACTTCTGTGTGAAGTAACAAAGAGGAATGAGCTGCATCCATTGCGCGACATAACTGTTAAAAAATTCTGCACTTTAAAGGTCGAGACTTCATATAGTTCACCATTTTCACAACTTGGTTAAACACTTCAGCAAAATCTTCATTACACGCTTTCATGACTAATGCCTCTCTATGCAGAAAACAGTGAGTTATAATATTGGATGGATTTTCATTGAGAGCTCTGGCAGCAGAACCTTTAATTTTCCCAGACATAGATGGTGCACCATCTGTACATATACCACAACAGTCTTTCCATGAAAGATCATGGTCATTGAGATAGCAATTAATAGAAACGAAAATATCATGGCCTGTGGTTGTAGTCACCAGCGGTCTACAGAACAGAAACTGTTCACTAATATCTTTTTCATCAATATATCTGATAAAACCAAGGAGTTGTGGTTTGTCACCAAAATTGAGACTCTCATCTACTTGCGGAGCAAATTTTCTGTAAGTTTTTATTTTCTCCGTGACTTGTTTGTTGATATTGCATGACATTTCAGATATCCTGCGGCTGATTGTGTTGTTGGACAGAGGAACTTTCGAAATTTGATTAGCTGCTCCTTCGCCAAGTATTGTTGAAACTATAACTTGACATGCAGGGCCAATGATTTCCTCTCTAAGAGTATGAGGTTTCTTTTTTTTTAGCTATCAGTTCTGCTACTGCTTCAAGAGCAGTATCACCTATGGTCATTCTCTTTACCATTCGCACAGCTGTTTTCTTCTCCCCTTCTAATATATGTGAAAAATACATTACACTTTTCTGTGACACACTAAGATGCTTTGTTGTAAGATGCCGCTTCAGTTTGCTAGGTACCATGGCCTTGTTGCTAAGTGTTTTGCCACAAACTAAACACACAGGGATAGGGTTTTCCTCGTTGTTATTCCACTTAAATCCATACACTAAGTAACTGTCCTGGTATGTTCTTTTCTTTCGTTTGTCTTCTTTATGTGGTGAATTAGACGGTCTGGGAGAAACTGTAAGATTTGGCTTCTTAAAGCAAGCAGTAGGAGCAGACTGTTCACTTTCACTGTCCTGGCGTTTACGTTTAACAATGAACTTATCCATAGCTAAACACTGTGAATCAATGCTAGGAAGACAACTGAAAGCGCCAAGCGGCGTACACTTTTATATATTCAACTATTGAAGTCTCGGGAATGTTCGTGAGGAAGCGAGTAGTCTCGGGAATGTTCGGCAGGGTATAGCTGTAATGCCATCTGTGGGATACTAGTATAACTGAATTATTGAAATGAATCGACCTCTATCACCATCTGCCGTGCATGAGAGTAATTGATTTGACTTATTTTATTTCAAGACCTTAATAAACTTTAGGCTTCAGTAGGAGGTATTTTTTTTTTTTTTTTTTTTGTTTATCTAAATATCTCGCGGCACCCCTTAGCCAATCACATGGCACCCTAGGGTGCCGGGACACACCGGTTGGGAACCGTTGATACAGAGTATTAAGTCAAACATCATACTTAAAAATTATTTTTCATTTAACTAGCCGATTCTTTTGCCTATTAATTTGCAGTACATAAAAATAGTATGTATGGTTAATGCGGTAGAATGAAAATAATCACATGTACAATTATTATAAACAGGAATCCACAAATATGTATCACTAAACACAATCTTAAATTTATATAACTGTCTTCACTATTTTGTTGTAGATATATTCAGCATGCCTCAGACTGTTAAACAAATGCCTTGCTGAATAATTATACCTATGAAGATAAATAAAGTTTTTAAATAAGAGCTAATTAAATAATTCATTCATCAATCCACTTTCTCTTGTGTTGTTTCTTTTAATTTTTCCTTCATAGCTTATATTTTATTTATAATTTTTGTTTCATGTCAATAAATTAGATTTAGAAATGATATTGCCATATACCACACAGCGTTTATTACCTTTTAATTTTTATCAATTGATATGTATCTTCCTTTCGTTCTAGTGAATTGTGTATTGAAACGCAGTTTTTGAGTAGCACATGTAGCGAACATTATGATTTCCAGATCTACTTAATTCCCGATCAGATATTGAAACAGAAAGGCTATTAACCTTGTATAGTTCTTTTATACACCAAGATATCACAGACCTACAAAATTGTTAATTCATGTACCAGAAATCCTGAAATCGGGAATAAAACTGTTTTGTCATTTTTAAGAAATCTCAAGGATATATCAGAGAAATCAACCCTGAATTGTTGAGAGGTTCATTGTGCAAGTTAAATGTGTCATAGCATTTTTCTTTTTTTTTATGCTTAATTTATACCTAATGTCAAGTAGTCATCAGTATAATTTTCCGCTTTTAACCTCTTTAAGAACTGTATTTAATGTTTTACTGGTGCTTTCTTACACATTTAATGAAAGGCAAAAAAGAATAGAATATTACCCAAACATAATGTATGTTTTATCATACCATATTAAGATTGGATAAAGAACAAAACTTCCTTTTATACTATGCAGTGATGTTTTTCATTACCCACATTATGAGGATCATCTCTATGTAATACAATAAAACCGTACTGATTTGTTCGCTCTTTATTTAAGATTATCCTGGTGCTTTCAAGTTTCTTAGCATTACATTTGCATCTCATAGATCGACAAATTTCTATCATTTGCATTCTACCTGATTAACCGTATGTTCTATGTTTATGTAATGGAAATCAAGAGGTAAAATATCTGCTTGTTAAGTGCAAAATAGTTTTAATCCAGGTGCATGACTTCATATTTATATTCATTAATATCGGGGTTTTAACTCTTTATAATATTTATTACATTCAACTTACAATTATGAATGATATGTCAAATGAAAAAGCAACTGAAACAGTTTTACCAAGAAGCTTATAAATGTTCAATGTGACTACCCTTTGTCACATATCAAGTCTATAGCCGAGTTCTTTCCAAACGTTGATAAGTGTGTATTCAGTAATTGAAGCAACAGCTGCTTCAATCTGGTTTCTTAATTTAGGGAGGTCAGCTGGTAGCGGAGGCACGTACACATGATCCTTGATGAAGCCCCAAATTTAAAAATTGCATAGTGTTAGGTCAGGAGAACATGGAGGCCATGCATAGCAAGCCCTGTCATTGGGGCCCTTGCGGCCTATCCAGCTCTCGGGTACAGTGACGTTCAACCAAATGCGTACTTCGTTATACCAGTGAGGTGGCGCACCATCCTGCTGGAAAATGAAGTTTTCTGGCTCATTTTCTTCCAACTGAGGGAAAGCCATTGCTCTAGTGTATCAAGGTAAGAAGTGCCAGTTACAGTAGGTTCACCAAAAATGAAAGGCCAATAAACTTTTCGCCGGGATATGGCACAAAAAACATTCACTTTAGAGGAATCTCATTGCATTTGTACCATCTCGTGAGGATTTTCTGAGCCCCAGATGTGCACATTATGAGTGTTAACATGTCCACTAAGGTGAAAGGTCGATTCATCACTGAGGACAACACGATCCACAAAATCGTCATGAAACAACATGTCGTTTGCGAATTTGGCACATTATCCATGGTCTGTCGGCTTTAGAGCCGGTAATATCTGTAAACGGTAAGGACGTAGCTGTAAGAGTTTTCTTACAACTTTCCAAACAGTCAACACAGGAACTTGTAATTCACAACTAGCCTTCCGGACTGATTTCTTTGGGCTACGAGTGAACGACTCTCTCACTCGCTCAACAGTCTCTTCACTTACTGCTGGTCATCCCGTGCTCTTCCCTTTACAGAGGCAGCCGGTATCTTCAAACTGATTGTACCATCTACGAATGTTTTTATTACTAGGAGGATCACAACCGAACTTACTACGGAATGCACGTTTCACAGTAACTACAGATTCGGTCTTTGCAAACGGCAAAACACAAAACGCTTTCTGTTTACTAGTCGCCATCTTTGCTACTACGGCTGTCTAGCGGATTGCGGCAGAAACATTGCATGCACATGCACACTTGTGCCAACAAACAAAACTGTTTGATACTGGCTGGAGTATAGTCCTACAGCCTACAAGCCCGGATTATACTCCAGCCAGTATTGACACTGGCCGTGAAAGCCTAAGAATTTCGATAAAACTGTTTGAGTTGCTTTTTCATTTGAGGTATCATTTATAACTGTAAGTTGAATGTAATAAATATTATAAAGATTTAAAACCCCGATATTCATTTATGTACACTGTACTTTGTTGCAAATGAGAAATACAAGTACTGTTCTTCACCATTATATGAAAACTAATTAATAACATCTTAGTTTTTTAAATATAGCTGTTATATTTATTCCTGGTTAGCTAACTTGAATAATCAGGGATATAAGAGGTGAGTATGTTACTTAATATTATGTTTTTAAATTATGGATTTCATCGGGGACAAAAGATTCATTCTTTCTGAAAATCTGTGCTACCATTAATAAATCTATGCATGACAGATCATTGAATGTGCTATTTTAAAACCTTCATTCATTGTTCTGATAAAAACATTTGAAACTAAACTCTAATAAACAATATATATCTGCCATGAATGCAAGTACTATAGGGCAACTTACCTGCAAATGAGGGCCTCTGCAGTGGCTTAGCAGCATGCAAGCCATTCATGCTGAACCCTGAGTGGGTACCAGACATGGCGGCAGCTGGTGCATAGCTGGGACATAAATTCCAGTGTCAGTTGACTACTGACTCACCGGCTAGGCTTTCTCCGTATAACCAATAGGAGACTGCCAACCAACTCCCCAACACTGAGGTTTTGGGCAACCCATGCTATTGGAGTGCATGTCACATGGTAGTTAAGTATTCATTGTAGTAGAGGATTTCATAGTGATATGGTGTGTGTTTATGAAAAATACCAGTATGCCAAAAATATTGAATGCCAAGTCTTCATTCATTCAACTTTGGATACATGGGTTTTCCAGTTTATGTATAGATGGCATGATTTTGTATTGTGATATATGTAATAAGGGTGTTAGTAAATATAAGAATGGTTCACAAATTTTTACTATTAATCTACTATGACTGTAACACCATAGTAATATAATTTCAGTGCTTGTATATTTGACAGATCTCCATATATAGCCTCCAGTATCCAGCTCATAGTTTGATATTCTCTCCTATTTTAAATTGATATAATAGTAGGATGGTATGATTGTGAATGGGAATTATCTTGCCCCAGTAATTGGGATTAAATTTGTAAAAATTAATAAATATTTTTTATTATAAGTATTTAATAAAATGAATAACAGCCTGATGCTTTAGGTATCCAGTGAGCGAAAGTAACATTTAAGTCAACATGTGACAGAGGTTAAACAAGAGGCAAAGCTACAAAGAAAATTGTGTTCCAAATAGTTACTCTTAATTAACCAGATTCAAAGTGCAATAGAACAAAATGAATTCAGTGCAGATTTGTGCCAAACTCTTGTCACAACAAAGTTGCCATTCAATATGCTACAGAACCATCAATTCAGAAATTTTCTACAGAAATACTACCATTGTAACATTCATTAGTATCTACTCTACAAAAACTACTATGTTCAATATAGGATACATTGAACAGGATAAGGTAGTTTATAGGTGTTTCATATATTTGGATCTGTGTTGATGAGAGCACTGACAAACTTTGTCGTTACATAGTCAATCTGGTTATCAAAAAATTAGATCCTAAAGTGCCATCTACAGCTTGCCTAATCTGCAGTAGAGAATTTATATAAATTATCCATGAGACAATTGCTAGTTTATTAATAATGACTTAAAGGTACAGTAACAAAAACTTTACTTCAATAATAAAATAATTCTTTACTTCTTCCTCTGATTACAAAAATGTCTTTCTTCAATCCTATCACAACAATTCTGCCATATAGCTTCCATTTGGTGCTGGCTGCAGCAGCAGCAGCCAATACTGCACACTCCGAATTTCCCATTGAAACTAACTAGTTTGCTGCACACTGTGCATTTTCAGTTGAAACTGAACCTCTGCAGGGTTCATTCTCTCCATTTTCTACATGGAGAGGATGTGGTAACAAACTTCCAGAAGCAGTCACACATGCAAATCATCACAGGTGTCATAATTACACTGCTGCAACAATCGGAGACTCAATGTTAAATTACTTGCTGACTGCACTTGGGTCCTCTCATGTAGGTGTAACAATTAGAGCTTCAATGTTAAAGTATTCACCAATGGCACAAGTGCCTAACTATGCATTCGTAACAAAACATGGCAACAATTGGCTATGACAAGCTGCTCACACACACATGCAGCCATTACCACTGCAAGGTGCAGTTATACTGCTCCCTCCTCATGGCTGGTCTTCCTGACCAGCTCTATTATAACAAATTGTATGGTCCACAAGTACTATCAGCCTCTTCCCTCAGGGCAACCTCTGGATGCGGTATTTGACATCATTTATCCTCTTCACCACAAGAGACAGCACTTGCAATGGTCATTGAAGCTTGGGGCAGGATCCCTTCATCCAATTAGGATGATTCAGCTGTGATACAGCTACATCATATCACTCTGCTGGAAACCTCAGCCGTTGGCCTGCTGATCAAAATAGGTTTTCATCCAGTCATTTGCTGCTTAGATGACACAAAATTTCATACATGTGATGAAGCCAGTCTACAAGATTCTCCATGTAGTTGACTGCCACCTATTCTGACCCAGGAGAACTCCCAAACATCAGGTTACATGACACATGCAGCTCCCTGCCAAAGACAAAATAGGTCGGCACCTCATATCCCAGTCTCTCTGATGATAGGCCACAAAGTTCCTCAGATGTTCTTCTAGAGTCTTGATGTACCACTTACCCATGCCGTCGGAGTGTGGGTGGGGACATGTTGTGCACTTCAAGTGCTTCTTTCATCAGGTTGCTGCCCTGTTCACTGTGCAGCTCCAATGGTACCCCATAGCGACAAAACAGTTCTTCTACAAGGTAGCTTGCGATGGTCTGGGCCTCCTGGTTAGAATGGTGTACACCTACGGCAACTTGGTGAAGTAATCCATGGTGACCAACAGATATTTCTTGCCCCTGTCTGACACAGGGAATGGCCCACCTACATCAATGGCTATATGTTAGAAAGGTGCTCCCACATTATACTGCTGCATGTGACCACAGCTCCTGGTTGTGGGCCACGACTTTCTGCACTAACATGACCTTGGTAGCACCACCTGTTAGTGTTTGCTCATAGTCTCAGCCAATTTTACTGTTAACACTTGCCGATGGCTTGGTTGGGTACAAAATGACCTCCTGGTCCCCATATGGACTTCCTCCAGGACTTCTGTGACCTTACTCCAAGGGAGGATCAGCTACTCTCTCTGGGTCGTCTCATCAGGTTACTCCATTCTCGGAACAATACTCCTTCCTAGGTCCTCAATGAGTCCCATGGGGCCCAGTAGGACTTGTATACACTACTCCTGGGTATGATGTTCTCCCAACTTGCTAAAGTCCCTGCCTCCACTTCTATCAGGCATGGTCCCACATCAACATCTTCCAGCTGCTCTCTCCTCAGACTTGCACTATCTCATACAGCTGCAAACTTGCCAAAATGGCATGGACAGCTATAGCACCTATTTCTCTTCAACATTGGTGGAATGGCTCCTTCCTCTGCAATGTTCTGGTGTGAAATTGTGCTCTTGGTGCCTCTGGATTCAATGGGTTGTCTGTTCATCTAGGTTCTGGTAGCTCAACAGTCAGGTGATGAGTGGTCAGGTACTTGTGGAAGTACTTCACTACTGCCAGGGAGCTCATTGGGTAACAAAGTAGTTCATTTCTGCCTTGGAGATGATCTTGTTATAGTAGGCTAATACATGTTATTGGCAATCCTGGACCTGAAATAAAATGCCTTCAATGCCAGTGTTGCTGGGATTGTCCACAATAAAGTCACTACCAGGTTGTGGAAATCCTAAAATTGGTGCACTGCAGAGTATTGACCTAAGTGCCTGGAATGTGCTCTCATCCTCTTCTGACCACATGTAAGGCTGGTGCTCTTCCATCAGACAAGTGAGGGGTTTCACTCTGTTGAGAATTGTTTAGTGAACTGGCAGTAAAAGCTTCATGGTACCTAGAAAATTTTGCACATCTTGTTTGTCTTCGGCTAGGCCAATCTCTCAGTGCTTGAGCCTTCTCCATGTCCATGGCATGGCGAGACTATGTGGCCCAAATAGTTTACTGTTGTGCAGAAGAGTTGGCCTTTCTATGCATTCAGCTTCAGGTTAGCTGCCTTTGCAGTATCTTGGTCAGATTCTCGAGATGGTCTCAATGTTGTCTATGACAGTGATGTCATCCAGATAGAGCAGGCAGCTGTCATAAGTCAACCCTCTCACCAGTGATTTCATGAGGCGCTGGAAGATGGCTGGTGCGTTGCAGAGCTCAGAGGGTATAACTGTTAATTACCATAGCCCTTGGCCTGTCGAGAATGGAGTCTTCTCCTTGTCTCTAGGATATAAGTTCACTTGTCAGTATCCCAATTTCAAGTCCAAATTCAAGAACCACTGGGCACCAACAAGTGTGTCCAGGTTATCATTAATCTGTTGTAAGGGAAATAGTCCTTTCTGGTGATGGCATTTAGCTTCCTGTAGTCCATGTTGAAGCATAGCTCACCATTCTTCTTCTTCACAATCCCCTAGATCTCATGTCTTCCAGCATGTCCATATCTTCACCTCCTGTACCAGAGGAACATGTCTGGCCGACATATCTGCCGGAATGTTGGGCATTATTGGTGACGATGTTATGGTGTAATCTGTCAATGCAGCTTACAATTGCCATTCCCTTCACTGAAGACAGATTTATATCTGCTAAGTAGATGTCAGACTCTCTCCAATTTTTAAACAATCAGGTGGTTGGTTCCCTCTTCAGCAAATCTTTAATCTGGGGTCCCAGATCCTACAACCATGCTGGTTGGTTGAATCTTTCACACAATATTACACTTGCTGCTTGCTCGCTCTTACCTATGTTCCTGCCTGGATGTCGTGGCAGGTGTCCAATGGGTTTACCAGCCTCATGAGCCCTTCCTCCCAACAAGGCATTATTGCCCGGGCAATGCATAATGCATTCAGTAGTGTTTTTTTGGTCTAATAAAAGATTCCTTGAATGTTAGAATCACTCTGCCAGTCACTGGATATTTGTGGGGGGCTCTGGAGCAATAAATCATCTCAGTTGAGTTGCAAGACCTTTCAGCCGATGTAGACCATTGTTTCATGGCTTCTGAGGGCATGCATTCCTAGCATCACATCCTCAGCCACCCTCGTGACAGGCTTCTGAGTTTTTTTCTGTACCATAGTAAATACTTCCCTTCTTCAAGGTTAGCACAACTGTTATCTTGGCTGCCTTCATTGTTAGTTCTGCCATTAGTACCTCGAAGATTGTCTTGCAGTCACTGAGCATCAGGCTCTTTCATATATCAACATTTCTCACTCCATCATCGCAGGAGAAAGCAGCCTCCTGGGACATAACTAGGTGGTAGACTTACCAGGGTTTTGTTTACAACCTGTTAAATTGCCAGGGCAAATTCCTGAAACATCTCCCCTGGCTGTTGCAACCTCGATCTAAGCAGACTACAGTAGGCTGCAGCCAGGGCAATGGTTAACTAAAGCGGTTCTTGAAAGCTTCCCAGATCTCTCCAGATATTGCTGATGTAGGAATCACATTTGGTACTTCCACTGCCCATCTCTAGAAGCTTGCTATCAGTTATGCGGCTTCCTCTTCTGCTGACCATTACTTGTGACTGATAATGGTGAGGAATCGTCAGCAGAAGATTACAAGAGTGGGTTTTCTGTCAAACTTGAATGACTGATGCCCTCAGATGTCATTTTGTGTCCTGTTGTCTTAACCTTCTAGTCTTTCAGTCTTCTGTCAACCAACTTTTGCACCATCATGTTCAGTTCTTAAGCACTTCCAGTAGCTCTTTTATCCAGGGCATTAAATCAATCTGACAGGAGCTGGTTATGGTCTTTCACCATTCCACCAATCCTGCCAATCTTTTCCTCAAGCCCTTCCAGGATTCTTTTTTCTTTCACGTCAGCCAGTTGTCAATTTTTTTCAATATCTCAGCCTTCAACTTCTCCATTGCTTATTTCATTTCATTTCATTTCATTTCATCCATTCTTGATTTCATTTTCTCTTCCATTTTGTTCATTATGCAGTTCATGGTTATTATTTGATTTCTCATCTTCTCTATTCCTGTTTTCATGTTTGTGTCTAGCTGCTTAGTTTTAGCTAATAGTGTTAGAATCATTGCCTCCAACTTGGCATTAATTCCCGAATGCTCTTTATTATGCTAACAACTCTTATTTCTTTCACCAATTATAAATAAAGCTCTGTTTTCAAATTATTGTTTTTCTTCAATGCTTTGCAACATTTCTGCAATATATTTTTCCTTTATACACTGGCTGTGGTGATGACAGTGGCAGCTACTACTGCACATTTCAAATTGAAATTGACTCAACTGCTGCATCCTGCACATTGCCAGTTGAAACTGAACCTCGTGGGGCTCATCCTCTCCTTTTTATTCCTGTCAGTCATGTAAAAAGAAAGTTCCAGAGGTAGGCAGACTGCAAACCACTGCAGGTGTCTCTGTGTTGAGTAATCAACATCACATACAGGAGTGATACAGACTATATTTATTCTTTGTAAATTTCAGTTATTTGTTATTGTTTGCATAGGGATATTTTATTATTCAGATGTCAACTATTTAAAAATATTTTCTTTTTATCATTAGATAAACAGTGGATGTAAATTTGTGGTATTATTATTTTAGTATAATTATTGTAACTCACATTGGTGACCCCAAAATTGAAGATTCCATAATAAACGTAAGAAAATGTGAAGATGGCAGAAGAAAGTGACAAAGAAAAGCTTACAACAGAATTAGCACAAATTTCATTGAAAACACCACCCATTAACACAATTAACAACACACACAAAAACAGTTGCCATTAATGCCTGAAGTAATTAATTTTTTTTCACATTATTTTGCAGACCATCACCAGGTGAGCTTCGAAGGGTTCACATAGATAAATCTGTTGAGCCTCTTGGAATTCAAATCTCTTGCCTAGAAAGTGGAGGGGTATTTGTATCAACAGTCAATGAGCATAGCCTTGCATCACAAGTTGGTCTTCAGGTGAGTTAACTGTCTCCTTGGAAAATTTTACAATAAATGTGTGCAGTATTATTAAGAATTTTTTATTTATATAGCAATGTATGTAGATAGAGAAGGCATTATACTAAAAAACTTGATACAGAGATTTCACCAGAAATACATGTTTTGAGGATCCCTGAATCCAGAAAGAGCATTTCTAGAAAAGGTGTGTGTGTTTATTATATTGCTTAATACCCAATTTTACTACTATGACACAACAGGCAATGAAACTGATACATGGAATTACGATAAAGCAATGGTGGAATGCGATGTCAAGAGAGACCGGAGAACCCATGGATAAATCTGTCCCTGAGCTGCTTTGTCCACCACAAATCCCACATGTGGTCATCTGGAATGGAACTTGGGATACACACACACACACATACACACACACACACACACACACACACACACACACACACTCTCTCTCTCTCTCTCTCTCTCTCTCTCTCTCTCTCTCTCTCTCTGTCTCTCTCTCTCTCATTTTAAATTGGAAATAATATGTGTTGAGTTTCTTGTGTCCCTTTGTGAAAGTAGTCACATTTTTTTTTACTTAGGGTGAAAGTACCAGTATCTTCCACTTTGGGGAAATATGATTTAGTTACAGCACCCTATTCCACTTGTTGACACTAATCTGTTTATTTTCGCTCAGCTTTACACTTAGTGGAATATGGCTGTAGCTCACTGGTAGGTCCTTGTTGGTTGGTGCTTGTTTGACCAGTAGGTCTGTTCTCCAAGATCCCGATATGAGCCTTGATCCAGGTAAAGTGGAAGCTCCTGTTTTGAGCTCATGTGGTCTCTTTTCTGATGAATTCAGTTGGGTTTAGTAGAGCTTTTATTGTTGTTCTGCTGTCTGTGTGAATTGTGCCTTCTTCTGGTGGTTCTGAATGTCTGTGAAGGATTGTAATGCCTGTAAGGCTTTTAGAATTGCAAACTGTGCTGCCTGATTATTTGAACATAGGTCATGTAGCCTGCATTGTATCTGACGTGTTAGTTCTTTGTGAGTGTAAATGGATGTTCCAGATACCATCCCTATTGCTCCTTTGCTGCTGTCAGTGAGCATTTCTATATTGTAGTCTGTATTTTCCTCTTTCCGTTTGATGGCCTGCATGTCTGTTGGTATGTCCAGGAAGTAAACTTCCCTGCAGTGCCTACTGTATTGTTCTCATGAATTCCATTTTTATTCTACACAAAGATGCCTGTTTTTGTATCTCTATAGTAATTGGGGAAGTAGTGTTAATAAACACAATGCTTCCTTTGATGTGGTTCTAAAGCTTTTGCTGTTTTCATATTGATGAGTGTTTGTGCCCTTTGGAGTTTTGCGGCATTTGATGTTGTTTAAACGGTAAGACTAAAAAACATCAAAATCATGAAAGCATAGTCAAAATATATAGACACCCGAAAACAGCAGAATTTACCAATTATAAATTGTGAAATAATGCAAAAATTTGGTCTTGATGTAAAATACTGTTCTTTGTACAATGTTCTAATGATATGAGATTTATTCAGGTAAAACAAGAAAAAAGGGTAAAAAAAAATATACAAACATTTTTATGTATAGTTGGTTTACCAACATGAAGGATTTAAGTTTGGTGCTGATATAATAATACAAATACTTTCTGGCAGAATAAGTACAATATTTACCTGAGTAAAAGTCCATGTGTTTTTCCAAAATATGAATGTCCAGAAGTGGGTCCTCTTACATTCGCAATATGTTTTTTGAATAGCATGTGACAAAAGGTAAGTTTCAAACTTTGTGAGTACAGCAGTGGCGAACCCTGAGGGAAGTGGTAATGCTTACTACCAAGGTCATAACCATGTCATTACCAATGCGGCAGATTTTGTGTCTTCATTTTGCACCAAAAGGTTTGCTGTTAATGGGCCTATAAGCATTCTCATTAGGAAAATGATTTGTCTTCAAGACAAATAAAAATAGAGGTCTTTCTTCCACATCATTGACTGCACATAATGTTGATTGGGAGCCAATCGTCAAGCACAAAGAGAGAGGTATAGCTGTGCATTTCCCTCCTCCCGCCACACACACACTGGTACATTTCCTTTGCCGCTCTGTTTCTTTTTGCCACCCACAACATGAATTAGTTAAAACCATAGTAAAACTTATTATAACGATGTGTTATGTTCGGTTATGTTGTCTAAATAGATAATTGTATTCATTGTCATTACACCTATGCTGCCGCTGTCACTGTTGTGCACAGACAGAGCAGTAAATTTACTTTCTTCTCCATCTCTCTCCCACTTACAATGTGTTTCTGCACAAATTCGAATCAGGGTATCATTTACAAAAATGCATTATATTCGGTATGTTGACTAAATAAAAAATCAAATCCACCATCATAACAGATATGCTATCACGATGTTGTCACATTCTCCCACTGCACTGCACTCCATCTCTCTTATGCCCATTACCTGAATTTCCATGCAAATTCAAACTATTAATTTAGGTAAAACTTTTCATAAATATGTGTTTTGTTAGGCCTGTTTCTAAATAGAAAATTTTGTCAATTTTCATTGTTAGCAGTTGCGCTGGTGCTATCATTGCCATCATATACATAGAGGCATATATAGTTACCAGTATAACATTTCTGTTCCCCTCTCCCTCTCTCCTACTCAGCACATGACTTTCCGTACAACTTAAAATTAAGTAAAAAGAGAAAAACTACGTAATCAGATTCATGTCCCTTAGTTTGTTTAAAATATATGGCAACACTTAAAATTTCATTTAAAAATTACTTTATCCTTTTTTTTATACACATTATATGCTTAACTTCAAAACTTAGTTCTGAAAAATAGGAGTCATCTTGTATTTGAGGTGGTCTTGTATTTTGATAATACTGGCTATTTAGCAACATTGACATCCCCATTGCACGTTTGAGTGATTTAGTGATGTGTTGCTAAGGTTTTTTGTACTAGTCCCGATGACAGTTTGTGTAAAATATGATTTGCATTCTTCTACTGAGTTTTAACTTTTTGATGAATTTCTTTTAAGTTTAACGATTTGACTCACTTACATCTGCGCTTTGATTTAAGTCTAATTATTTGACTTTAACATTGTTAAAATTGAAGCAGTGTTGGTTAAGGAAGGAATGTGTTCATGACCTCACAGCACTTGTATTGCATCTTAAGGGATCTAAGTACCCTACTGCTCATGATTTATATTCAAGGTTAAGAAACTTGCAGCACTATTTCAATATTTATCAGTCAGGGTATTTTTGAAGGTGAAATAAGTGAACTTTTAGAAAGTGTTGGCAATCAGCTGCTTCAAATAAAGTTAAGTATTCTCTTAAGTGAGTAGGTTTACACCTTCAAACTAAACTCTCAGAACTTTTGAGTTCTGATCCCTCAAAGCTTGTGTTCACAATGCTGAACAAATCTTATAATCCTAAAAACATTGTGGTAAATGCTGTAAATAAAGGTCTTGTGAAGACTGCTGATTCTAGAATGTAATCATTCAGTGCAGTCATAGTCCTCAAATTATACAGACAGCTGCAAGATGCAGTCAAGTTACAACTTTCAGTTGAGAAGGCGAACATTGCGAAATGTGTACAGGCAATGAAATTTGATAACCCTGAATTTTCAGCTCAGCTCTACAAGCAATATGGATTCCATGTTCTAATGTAGATAGTGAATAACTATTTTCATACTACAGAGAAATTCTGACTGGCCGAAGGCACAGTTTAAGTGAAGAACATTTGGAACTCATGACAATGTTATCATTTGAAGTGTGACTCAGTGATCCACTTGATAAATATGTTGTGAAGAATGCATTTCATAGTGACTGATAGAATTAATGTGCAATTAAAACTGCATCATAATTCTTGATAGTTTATATACATGTAAAAATAACATGCTTGCTTTCAAGACTTGATACATAAAGTGATGTATTTAAAATAACTTATATATTAAGTAATTTTCACTTACAACCAAGCTTTTAAAATGATGAATCACGAAAGAGTCTTTATTACACTAAAACCCACTGAAAACCATGGAAAATAACACGAAAAAGCATAAAAAAATAAAACAACATTTTCCTGTCCCCAGCTATGAGTGGCAGAATGGTTACTTTGTGTGTTGTTCTCATGACATTGTGATTAAGTCACCAGCTTATTTTTGCCAATTTTGCAAGTGCATGTGTCAAAGTAGTGCATTTTTTGGGTCAAATTTTCAATGTGCTGGTGGCAGTTGAATTTGCTGTTGATAACTCCAAGAGACCTCATGGTTGCTGATTGTTCTTGAGGTTTATTGTTTATGTCAAATTTTACACCCCTATCTATTCCTGGTATTTTTCTTGATATGATGAGTACTATCAATTTTCACTCATTAAATGTAATTTTATCGTACTTGGTTCAGCTTTCAATTTTTCACATGGTAATGTTTGCACAATTTTCATGCTCAGGCATACCTCTGCCTTGATTATCAACATTAAATCATCAGTAAATGCAATGCCTTTGAGTGCTGTCCATTCTCCCAGCCCAATAAGAAGTCATACTGGACATTCCAAAAGCCAGGGCCACAGCAGGAGCCTTGTGGACACACCCTTTGTTAACTGTTCTGTGAACTGACACACTGTTAACTATGTAACACTTCTGTCTCTGAAATAGCTTCTAGAGAGTTTGTAAATGTTTCTGGGCCATTGAAATCTTCTTAGTGAAGTCAGGATACTAGGCCATCATGCCATGTCAAACACACCTTTTACGTCTAAACTTATTTGTGCTACAAGTTGCCTTTCGTTGAGGACTTCTTGGAATATTTTTTCTAAGTACATCAGTGCATGTACTGTGCTGGTTTGTGGTGTGAATCCATACTAATTCTTCTTCAAGTCATTTCTGCATAAGTGATGCATTATCCAGTTCATCAATAGTTTCTCTAGAACCTTAGCTGTAACATTTAACAAGATAATTGGTCTAAACCTGGATGTATTGTCAAATTTTCTTTTCCTTGCTTTATAAACAGAATTAGTTTTGCATGTTTCGACTGGCGAGGAAAATGTCCTGTCTTGTGACAGCCGTTGTATATAGCAGTCATTGCTCTGGGTAGTGTGTTGTTGAATACCTGTAGAATTTCTATAGTCGCACCATTTTCACCTGGAGCTTTGGTGGTGTCCATTTTTGTCAGAATCGACATTATTTCTTTGGTTATGAATTCTTTGTCATCTGGCATGTTTAGATGCTCCTCTACTTCAAACCGGAATTCCCTGTGGATAATAATGTCATCACTATTGTCATATTTGTGTCTGAATAGATCCATCATGGCATTCACTGTGTCTTCCAAATCCCTTTTGTATGTACCATCTAATTTGTGAATAGTTTACATCATAATGTTATTCTTTATTTTGCCTAATGCCACTCTATGCTATGTTCCACAGATTGGAGTTGATTTTTTAGTTGCAGTATGTTTTCCACAAATCAAATTTTGATTTCCTGATAGAAGTCCCATAATTCCTCTTCCCTTAAGGTACTGCTGCTTCCTATATTCTGTTAGGTTTTGATCATTCTTGGTCCTTTAAAATCCTCATCTAAGTACATTGATTTTCTTTCCTCATTAAGATTAGCTCTTGTGACTACCATGAAATTGATTTGTGTGCTGCTTGAAAGATTTTTTGCATGCTGTGATTATTGAAGGTTCAAATTTTTCTGATGCTCTTTCCATTTTCATTGACAGCTTTTCTTCCAGAGTTTTGTCTAAATATTCACAGTCACTATTTGTAAAACCGTTGTTTCTATAGATACATATATATATATTATATCAAAACTTCTAATAATCTCCTGCAGTAGTATGTTCTTGAAGTTGTTGTGGCTCTCCGCTTTGGTGATATATCTCATCCCTAAGTAGTTGTATATTGTGTTATCTCACCAAGTTTTATCTTGAATTTTGTTAGTCTGTGATCTGAGCAACTATTATGGTTTGTGCAGTTCCAATCATTTGGCCATTTTATCATATTATTGTTAGTGATTGTTAGATCTACAGTACTGGCTCTGTTTGTGAATTCCAATTTTGTGACCATTGTAGTGTTTTTCATTACATGTAGTGTAATGCTTAGAATGAATTCTTCAAAAATTTCTCCCTCTTTGCATTGATAAATTTTGTCATTCCATAACTTGGACCTTGCGTTACTGTCCATTGCAAATATTAGCTCCTTTCCTGTTGTAAACTATTACACTGCCTCCAGATCAATTGCGTCTGTATTTATGTAACCAGTAATTTAGATAAATGCTTACAGCTATGAATTTTAAGTCTGTGTGGAAGAATTATATTGCTATAGTATCATCATCCAAGCATTGGTTAATTTGTAAAGTGTCTATTTTCTTTTCACTAATGATAATTGCTGCTCTCTTTTTCATGCTGTCAAATGTGTATATTCTTTGTCATTCTGATAACCCAGTTACTTGGTTTTGAATGAAATAGAGCCCCTGTATAGTGTAACAGAGGTGTGTATTAGCCAGGCAAACAAGGCCCTTGTCTCCCTGCGAAACTTCTCAGACATTCTTGATCTCTATCTCCAGTGTTTTCCTGTAATTTTTATAACTGGAACTTTCAGAGCCTGGCTGTGGACTATATAAGGAGCCAAAAAGTGTTGGTATGAAGTGAAGTAAAGTAAGTAAAAAGTCAATCTAGTGAGAGATGCTTACTAAGACAGTGACATGAAAACAGTGACTCAGTCATTTGTGTACTAAAGGTGTAAAGCACTGTATTATGTGGTGTGCCCTGACAAAAAAAGTGAATTTAACAGAAACTAGTGCTTTCATTTGTTGCAACATACACTATGTCTATACCTTCTTGTTTTATTAATTGATCCAGATTACCACTTTTGAATGCTGTAAATTAATCTGTGCACAACTAATTGTAGTTCCATTTTGTTTAGCACTACCATAGTTTCTTTAATGATGTGACACCATTTTAGTAATCAATATTTTGCTTAAACTTCCTAAATGCAGCTTGAAGACAGGAGCAATTTTTATCCATTGCAGTGTGATTCTAATTTACCTGGCCATTTTTATTGTACTTATTCCAGGTGATACAGTTTATACATTTCATTTCTTTTGCTTTGCAGTCCCTCACAGCAATTTGGGAGTGTTTTCGCTCCCTTGCAGTAGCATGCTTTGTGTTTGTATCAACAGCATTTATAGCATAGAAATGAGCCAACCTATTTGAATTTTTACTTCTAAGAATTTCTTTCTCATTTTGAAGCCAACTTCTAGTACCATACTGCGGTAGTTCTTTTTGTTTTTAAACATAAATTTGGGCTTCACGTCTCCTGTTTTCAGCTCCAGCTCAGGGTTTTGTACAATAATTATTTCCTCCAATTTCTCTACCATTACTTCTTTTGGAATGTTATGCAGTATTACGTTATCTAAAGTTTTTAGCTGCACTTATTGTGTATAGCCAAGTTTAGCTTCTCTAGCTCTTCTTTGGTTCCTGCCTCTATTATAACTCTCCCATCTCTCATGGTTTTCATTGCATGTATCCCTATTTTATTGTTTGTGGGATTTATGTTGACTTTGCCTCTATTATAACTCTCCCATCTCTCATGGTTTTCATTGCATGTATCCCTATTTTATTGTTTGTGGGATTTATGTTGACTTTCAGTGTTTGTTTAATTTCATACTTGGATTTATTTGTTCAATTTAACCATTAATTATTAACGTTTTCCATTTCTTCCCTTGCCTGATGCTACTGCCAAATAAATTTTCCATGCTGAATTATTAGATGTCATGTCTTCACTGTGCCCCTTTGCTGGTAGATGGTAGGATTTTTTCCACTGTTGATCATCGACCGAACCTGCGAACATATATCAACTGCAAAAGAACACACTGCTGGTAGATGGATTCCAGGAATGTTTACTTCAACATACACAATCCAAAATTGTAGGTATATTTATTTTGTGGAAAGCCATAGAATTACAATTTTATTTTCTGTTGCACATACATACAATGTACGTACCAAGATTTTATAAAAAAAATATATGTTTTGAGGTTCCCTGAATAAAAAAAATTTAGAGAAAGGTGCATATATGTGCATGGGCATCAAAAGTCAGTTTAATACCAAACTTGGCATTTAATTTCGGCATCTTCCAAGGAAATGACCCAAAGATATTCAGGAAAATCTCCCATTCCCAACTAACCCTTTCATGGAGCCTTATTTGAAAGTTTTGATTTTCTCAAAAATAGCTGTAATGATTTGTATTAAAATATCACACGTTTAAGATATTTTCATAACAAAGGGATAATATATCTGAAGTTTCTGGGAATACCCTCTGAAGACATCTTCATTAGATGACTTAGATATAACTTAGTTAGCCGTAAAACAAAAACCTTCTGAACAAAAAATATACTTCTTGTACAGGAAATCATATTTTGTTTCACACGTGTTTTGTTTTACTCCTGGTCATACAAAGATATCTGAATTTCAATTGTTTTACATAGCGACCAGCTTTTAGAAGATTTGACACCTGCATCCTGCTTATGTTTACCTCAATTAGTATGTTTTAGATAAAAGGATAATCTTTTGCAAGAATAGTTTATTTGCAGAACAGTTAGAAAAAGTCATGTAAATGCAACATCAGATTTTTAAACCATACTGCTTACTGAAACTGCTACAGTATGGGAAGCTCTGCCTCGACATTGGAAGCATTAAAATATTTATACCTATAATTAATAGCTGATGTGCAATTGTTAATCCAGCATGTTAGGAGATGGACAAAATGTCAGTATGTCATATGTTTCCCCTGGTTGTTATAACTATTCTCCATAAAGCTAGTTAATGAGTCAACCTTATAGTATTCTAACCTGATTAGTCATACCAAAATGTGGTTCAGAATAATGGCACCACATTTGACTTCTGGTTTATTTTTTCAAGCATAAATTTTAAAATTCAGTTCATTATTATGTGTCTTAATTAAAGCATGGGTGATGTCCATTACAGGCAAATATAATGAACTCACATTGTAAGAAACTTGCTCTATCTGCCAGGATATCCATTTATCTATTTCAGAATGTTCACTCACATACATTCCTTTTAAATACAAATACCTAAATTTGCTTGTTCATCTATCATTTTCCTGGAAACAAAATGGATTTCAAATTACATGAATTCCATCAAACACCTCTGCTGAAATCAACCACATTCATATAAGTGGAATATAGGAAATAACCTTAGTTAGGTAGTGCATTTTAAGAACAACTTATTACTCTTGTTATTAACTTTCATGTACCAAGAAAGATATAAAGCTAATTTGTAAACTTAATTTCTTATTAATAATGGCAACTGCTAATTTAAAAATTAAACTGCTTGGGAGCTTTGAGACACCAAAGCTATTAAAATGTATTTTACAGTTGAATTTTGGCAACACTTCATTTGCTCTACTCACCTAGTTTAACTGGAATATGTTTCTCAGGCTTTTGTCAGCACTGTCTCTTAAAACTAGGTCAATTAGCAAGTGAAGTGCTCTTGAAACTCTATTGTAAGTTTAGCAGTGACATACACTCAGTAGAAGCAACCAAAGCATTGTTTTGGTAAATATTTATTCCTAAATTATTCAGTAATAACCTGAAAAAGTCTATAGGCATCCACATGTACATTTCTTCTAAACATACAGAAATAAAAATTTCAGTGCATCATGGTTACGCTTTCCAGTAATGTACCACTGCGCTCCTGAGACTCAAATGTATATATGAATACTGGGCTGACTCTTCTGCTGAGGCTCATGTGTATTGGTTAGTATATACCCAAACCGAAGCAAAATATCCGTTGATTCCATACACCAGCGATAGAGGATATACGCGCCTCTGAAGGCTTATATTAGGCTGCTTGCGAAGCAAGCTGTTAAAGATTCAATCAGTTTCTGTTAAGGTGACAAGGTGCTGAAATATTGTATACAAAGTGCACTTGTGTGGCATGTTACTCAGTTTGAAGTTTTGCAGTCTATAGAAAGGAATAGGTAAAGATTGTTTGAACAGTATAATTATTATATGACAATGTCTCAGCCTAAATGAATCATCAAAAAAAAAATCTTGTGTAACCCATTTTCTGCACATTCACTCTTGGAAAAATTACAAATAATTAAAAATGGAACACTAATGCCATTAAAGTTCGAAGGCTTTGCCATTATTACCAAATTTGGTTCAGCATACAAATATATGCACTAGACATTTTCAGTCAAATATATTTGTTAAATGTGAATGATTAGCTGGTAGCGCTAAACTAAATGCATTCTTTTGCTGGTATTGTCTTTTGTTGGGTAGTGATAGAAGTACTAGTTGGGACAAAGACTGGATACACATAACTGAGAAGTTTATAAAGTCTATAGCCGAACAAGGATTGTCTTGTCAATCATATATGATCTTCCACAAAATAGCTTTTTATGGAAAAAGTACACCATACTTGATGACCAGTTAAAAATGAATTTCTCAACACAAACAGAAGATAAAGCAAAACAGGGAAATCCCCAAAAGACTTATTATTAATACGGTGTGTTTTCTAGAAAAGAAACAGCCTTCTGAGGACATGATGAAATAGAATATTCTGTTAATCGAGGCAATTATATTGAATTGGTTAAGTATACTGGAGAATATGATCCTATTTTAACAGAGCATTTAGAAACTTCCAACTGTTTTTAAAGCAACCGTATGCAAAATGATCTAATCAGGCTCTTAGTTCAGCCATTTTATCAGCTAAAAACAAGAAATAGTGAATGTTCCTTTTTTGGCAATTATGGTTGATGAAACAGCTGATGTGGCAAATAAAGCACAGTTTTCTATAGTTCTACGCTATATAATGTGTGGACATGGGTGGACAGATCAAAGAAAGATTTTTGGGATTATGTGATATAAGTAGTGACCGATTTACCCAAGCTATTGCAGAATTTATCTGGCATTTGTCATCAGAATTTGATTGTAATGTGAAATTTATTGCACCGACTTTTGACGGTGCAGTAGTAATGGCTGGAAATTTTAATAGAAAACAAATGCATCCAGAAGCGTTATTTTTCATTGTTATGAGTCAGACATTTTAGCGCTAATTGATGATAGTCTGTCACTTTTGTCAAATTTCAAATTTGTTTTCCATCTTAACATATTCAACAAAATATTTTCCTTCACACATGCACTGCATAACATCCTACAGAGCCAGAAAGTGATATTCTTTTTCGTCAGTGAAAAATTCTAGGATCTTGTCACTCTCTGGCGGCTTTGCATGACGATTTTGAAGAGGTTTTTCAAGAAACACTCAATTAGGAAAACCTTCAAGGAAAAGAAATGTAAACTATAAACCAATTACTGCAAAGTTTTGTTAACATTACCATCTGCTTGTAAATGAGATTTCAAGATTACACCAAACTGAGAGTTTTAAATTTACTGGCACATGTAAACTCTGGGCAGTGTATAAAGAGTTCCCGAAAGCTGCTTTTGAAGTCTCTTACTTATTTTTTTGACACCATTCGGTTGAAAAATGAGCTGATTATACGGTACAGTAGCGAGAGTTTGAAAATAAAACCATAAGTGAACTTGCAAAACGTTCAGCACTAATTCAACTCTAAAAAATAGTTTTTAATAGATGAATTTGTTAGTATCATTACTGTGTACAATTCCAGTTAAGTTTTCGGTTGAGAAATCATCTTCAGCACTGAAGAGAATCAAAAGTTACTCTCGAAATTCTATTGGAAAATAGAGGTTAACACATTTTTAATTATTTCAATTGCAGCATGCTTATTAGAAGACCTCAGAAAAAATCTTCAGTGTTCAATTCACATGACTTACTCTACCTTGCTGTAACAAGTTGTTGTTAAGCAAATTATTCTACTTTAAGATAATCAGGATAAATGTTAACGGAAACTATTTTAATTACTTGCTTCCTTGTAAGTAGAAGGTAAATACGACAATGTACCAGGCTAAAATGATAATCAAATCTTTTAAAGGCTGTTTGCTGTGTCTTTGAAATCTGTTTCTGTAAATGGCCAGGAGTTTACAAATTTCCATGTGAGAAAAGTTTAAGTATTTTAAATCTGAAAAAAATAACAGGGAATATCCCAAAAATGGTCAACTCCATGAAAAAAACATTTATGGCATAAGTTATGTGTTTTAATAGATCTACATCTTTTGTGTAGTAAGTTTTTGTCTATCTTTTAGAGTTTACCAGGTATGTAATATTAAGCAAAATTCACCCACAATAAAGAGGTCTTTAGAGGCAGCTCCCAAAAAATTAAAGATTTACATTTTATTTCCCAAGTAAATATCTTTCATATTCAGCACTTTAATCAAAATTGTCGCAGCCATTTTTGTGAAAAACAAAATTTTCGAAATGTTTTCCATATAGAGGGCAATAATTTGTGGTAGAGGAATTTTTTTTAAAATCTTTGTGAGGGAGGGGGGGGAGAGAGAGAGACAGAGAGAGAGAGAGAGAGAGAGAGAGAGAGAGAGACAGAGACAGAGAGAGACAGAGACAGAGAGAGACACAGAGAGAGAGAGAGACAGAGAGATAGATGGATGGATGGATGGATGGATGGATGGATGGATGGATGGATGGATGGATGGATGGATGGATGGATGGATGGATGGATGGATGGATGGATGGATGGATGGATGGATGGATGGATGGATGGATGGATGGATGGATGGATGGATGGATGGATGGATGGATGGATGGATGGATGGATGGATGGATGGATGGATGGATGGATGGATGGATGGATGGATGGATGGATGGATGGATGGATGGATGGATGGATGGATGGATGGATGGATGGATGGATGGATGGATGGATGGATGGATGGATGGATGGATGGATGGATGGATGGATGGATGGATGGATGGATGGATGGATGGATGGATGGATGGATGGATGGATGGATGGATGGATGGATGGATGGATGGATGGATGGATGGATGGATGGATGGATGGATGGATGGATGGATGGATGGATGGATGGATGGATGGATGGATGGATGGATGGATGGATGGATGGATGGATGGATGGATGGATGGATGGATGGATGGATGGATGGATGGATGGATGGATGGATGGATGGATGGATGGATGGATGGATGGATGGATGGATGGATGGATGGATGGATGGATGGATGGATGGATGGATGGATGGATGGATGGATGGATGGATGGATGGATGGATGGATGGATGGATGGATGGATGGATGGATGGATGGATGGATGGATGGATGGATGGATGGATGGATGGATGGATGGATGGATGGATGGATGGATGGATGGATGGATGGATGGATGGATGGATGGATGGATGGATGGATGGATGGATGGATGGATGGATGGATGGATGGATGGATGGATGGATGGATGGATGGATGGATGGATGGATGGATGGATGGATGGATGGATGGATGGATGGATGGATGGATGGATGGATGGATGGATGGATGGATGGATGGATGGATGGATGGATGGATGGATGGATGGATGGATGGATGGATGGATGGATGGATGGATGGATGGATGGATGGATGGATGGATGGATGGATGGATGGATGGATGGATGGATGGATGGATGGATGGATGGATGGATGGATGGATGGATGGATGGATGGATGGATGGATGGATGGATGGATGGATGGATGGATGGATGGATGGATGGATGGATGGATGGATGGATGGATGGATGGATGGATGGATGGATGGATGGATGGATGGATGGATGGATGGATGGATGGATGGATGGATGGATGGATGGATGGATGGATGGATGGATGGATGGATGGATGGATGGATGGATGGATGGATGGATGGATGGATGGATGGATGGATGGATGGATGGATGGATGGATGGATGGATGGATGGATGGATGGATGGATGGATGGATGGATGGATGGATGGATGGATGGATGGATGGATGGATGGATGGATGGATGGATGGATGGATGGATGGATGGATGGATGGATGGATGGATGGATGGATGGATGGATGGATGGATGGATGGATGGATGGATGGATGGATGGATGGATGGATGGATGGATGGATGGATGGATGGATGGATGGATGGATGGATGGATGGATGGATGGATGGATGGATGGATGGATGGATGGATGGATGGATGGATGGATGGATGGATGGATGGATGGATGGATGGATGGATGGATGGATGGATGGATGGATGGATGGATGGATGGATGGATGGATGGATGGATGGATGGATGGATGGATGGATGGATGGATGGATGGATGGATGGATGGATGGATGGATGGATGGATGGATGGATGGATGGATGGATGGATGGATGGATGGATGGATGGATGGATGGATGGATGGATGGATGGATGGATGGATGGATGGATGGATGGATGGATGGAGGGAGGGAGGGAGGGAGGGAGGGAGGGAGGGAGGGAGGGAGGGAGGGAGGGAGGGAGGGAGGGAGGGAGGGAGGGAGGGAGGGAGGGAGGGAGGGAGGGAGGGACAGATGGGCTGACCGACCGACTTACTTACTTTTGTAAAAATGCTTTTTTGGATACAGAAGACCCTAAAATGTGTATTCCTTGTAAAATCTCAGTATTACATTTTTGGGTTACTACAATACCTTCTCTGTACACTATGTGCATAGTTCATGTCGATAAAGTAAAAAGGAGTAGTTCTTTTAGGAGGTGGTTGCCAAATTTTTATCTCGGGACTGAGGAGTTTCCATTCCACTGATTTTTCTGCAGTTTGTGCCATAGGTGAGTCAAAGTTAAAAGTTTATTTTAAACAATGTTTCGTCTATTTATAAATCATTATGTTTTCTTAACAATAATTAATTTAATTCATTACAAATTCCAATCTCATTTTATGAAGTGGAATAACAACTTTAAGTTACAACATTTACTTAAAAATGGTAACGTGAATTGCTTCGGCTGCCTGCATAATAATCACACACCACAGAAATTCAGATTTCAATTGTTATGTTTACAACCATGACAGTTTGTTTTTATGGTGCCACTTTCCATTGAATAAGATGCTATCAATCAAACCTGGCACAGTCATAGTCTTTAAGCAATTAGTACATCATATTTACTCCATCTTAGTTATTCTTCTTGTTTTGTCAGTGCAGATTTTGATACTTTTAAGTAGCATTTGCAAGTAGCTATGAGGTCTGCTCAAAAAATTCCCAAATTTTGTCCACAAAATTTTTGTGTGCTTACCTTTTACTTATTATGCATAGTCTCCTATGCAGTACTCTCCTCCACAATTGATACATCGCTCCCAATGCCATTTCTAATTCCGGAAGCAGTTTTGGTAAAGTTGTTTCTGGATCATGCAAGGAGCTCTACTGCAAATTTTCTTTTATCTCATCTATTGCTGCAAATCTTCGTCCTTTCAACGGGATTTTCTCTCCAGGCCTGGAGAGTAAGGAGGTTGGCACCACAGTGATATCTTATTTTGTGCATAGTCACACACAAACAGGGATGAATGTGCAGGTGCCTTTTCATGATGTAAGAGCCAGTATTGTCTCACCACATTTCAGGCCGTTTCCTTCTCACATTTTCTTGCAGATCTGATAGTACCATCAATTAACAGTTTGTCCCTGTGGCATGAATTCATGATAAACTTATCCTTCAAAGTCAAAGAAAACTGTCAGCATGGCTTTAGTATTTGACCTGAACTGACAAGCTTTATTGGTCTTGCAGAACCTTTCCCGATCCATTGTGCAGATTAAACCTTGGTCTCAACATCATAACCAAAGACCCATATCTCATCACCATTATGATTCTCTTAAGGAACATCTCATTCTCATTTGTGCGATCCAAAAGCTCTTCACAGATTGCGAGGTGATGGTCTTTCTGGTCTTGACTCATGAGCCATGGGACAAACTTGGCGGCAACACGATGCATTCCAAAATGTTGTGTCAGAATTTCATGACATGATCCAACTGAAATGTTACATTCTTCTGCAATCTCACAGTCAGTCAGTCTTTGATTGGCACACACAATTTCATTGATGTTCCTGACATGAGCGTCGTCAGTAGCCATCGAAGGGCATCCTGAATGAGGGTCATCTTTTATTTCCATCTGGCCATTTTTAAAGCATGTGAACCATTGATAATAGAGTATGGCTTAAGTACTCATCATGGTAGGCTTCCTGCATCATTTAGTGTATGTCTGTAAACATTTTCTTGAGTTTCAGGCAAAATCCAATTCAGATGCATTGCCCCTTCTACTGAACAAAAAACTAACCGACATAGAATAATGAAACTTCCAGAAGTTACACATTAAACACAGGCATGTGCAGGAATGCTAACAGCATTTTGCTCCAAGATTCCATTGGCGCAAAATTACGAATGTTCTGGAATTTTTTGAACAGACCTCATATTTCAAATTGATAACCTATTATTATCATTATTTATTATTATGTTCTATTGTTGTGATTATTAATTATTATTATTATTATTATTATCATTATTACCATTATTATCGTTATTATTATTATTGTTGTTGTTGTTATTATTATTATTATTATTGCTATTCTTATTATTGTTGTTTTTATTGTTATCATCATCATCCTCCTCATCATTATTATTGTGCACCAGCAGAGTAAATCAAAGTATGAATCATTCATCATAATGAAAAATTATGTAAACATGAAACCAGATAAAATTTCACTGTACTGTATGATGTTATCATGTTTTGATACTTTCTGCTAAGCATAATAATATTGATGATGATACAGAAAAATAGTATGTGCTTTCATATTTGTGTACTCTTCATTACAATGATTGATTCTGCTAAGCTTATGCTACATAGTAGTATTAATGATATAATACAGTAAAACACTATGTTATTTCAGTTCTGCATATTTTTGTTACAATATTTTCATATTTTGATTTATTCTGCTAAGTATATACTGAGCAAACCTATCAACGAAAATAAATTTGTGCTTCATTAGCTGCTCTCATGATTGTACATTTGTGTTATGAATTTTCAAATGTTTATTTATTTTGATAAGCGTGCATTAATGAGGTAATAATGATGATGATGCAGTGAAACTCAATGTGTTCTCATGCATACTATTTGTTGCAGCACCTTAATGTTTTGTTTTGGCCTTCTATGATGTAGTCTCTAATGTTAAATAAGAACAGTGTATACCCAATTACAAACTATTGGTGGATACTGACAAAAATTTACTCTCTAGAAAATGAAGGTTCTGTAACTGAAATAGAAAACAGCCATGTTTTGGTCTGTTAACACTTTTATTGTATATCATCATGGACTTGAGTACAAGTCTGGAAACTGCCTCTCGATGAACACAATTCCTTCACCATTTTCACTGAAATCAAAGAAGTGTGCAGCAAGGTCACTCATGATGTTTGCTAACAGTGCCATTAGCTAATGTTTGTTTTGAATTGTCCCCCTGAGTTCTGTGACTGTTTTATCGCATGAAGGGTCATCTCTGCATGTGAACCAACACTGTTGGGCCACCTGGTATACTTTCTCCCTCTCTTCTCTCAAGAAGAAGAAAACACTATTTCAGAAGGAAATAGAATTGCATAGGTTAACCATCAGTCACTGGTAATTATTGAAGGATAGTTCAGGGGCCATACCCCCTGTTAATAAAAATTGAAACATTATTGTTTTGTCTTAATTTATCCAACAATGTATTATATTTTTTACACTAAATGCATTTAAAACTGCTTTGTATGTCTTATATTTCAAATGCCATTATTAGGAGATGATGGCCTACCAAGAGCCACATTTTAATAGCCCAGAGTGCTTTGTTTTTTGTTACCGTGACAGTTTCCTTTCATTCTGTCATTAAGGCTGGTAGAAGGCTCAGAAAACAAGAGGCTAGGTATCGTGGAATGTAAGGAATGGAAATTCCTCTTATTCTTTTGGTATTGTTTTCTTATTATCCCTTATATAGTATTAACAATATAGATATTGATTATTGCAAATTACTTAATGGCATAATTGTTCTAATAATTTTTAAATATGATCATATTTATAGAGCAAAATGTTAACAAGCAGTTACACAGAAGCAGCCCACAGTTAAGATTTCCTGACTTCATACTGAGGATACTGTAGACCTCTGATGAGAAAACTTGTATGAGGTCTTCTGCTCTCTGGGAGAGTGAGGGGTAACAGTACCATATGACAGCTCACGATGATGTCATAACTAAATCTACTAAGAGTTGCTTATGTGAGTGCAAAGAGGATGGACATGTGAGGTGAATGCTCGCTAAACTAGAAACATGGGTATAGTTTTTGAGCTTTATAGAGCTCATATTGGGCTGTTTAATAGGAGGAAAATAAGTAATCCAAATGATAACAGGGAAAATACATTAAGAATGCTAAGCTGTTGGATTGCGCTAGTGCTGGCAGTCCTTCTAGTATTAGGAGGCATAGAACTAAACCCAGAATGGGCACTGCATAAAGTGATGGAAATCTTAAAATGTGTAGCAGACAGCATAAACGACATCAAACTTAGAAGAGTATGGAAGAAAAAATGGAAAGGAACATGAAAGAAATAAAAAAGAACATATGCCCAATGGAATATGAATCAAGAAGAGAATTAGGGGAATGTAAAAATAGAATATCTAAATTGGAGAAATCAGCACATGCCAATAGGAAATTGAATGTAGTGATATTTACAATAGAAAAACAAAGAGGAAAAAAAAGAACATGGGAAAAAGTGGAAGAAATCATGAAAGCCAAACTCAGAATTAAACTTACAGTTTGGGAAATTGTTTACTCCTTTAGATTAGGACAACAGGCATGGAAACCAAGACCAATTCTAGTTAAATTAGCAAACATGAATGTCAAATGGAGGATATTAAGCAACACAAGGAAATTGAAAGACACAAGATTATTTATTGAAAATTACTATGTTAAAGAGGAACAAGAAATAAGACACAAATTATTAAAACAGTTGAAAATAGCAAGAAATGCATGAAGAAGAGCCTATTTACGAAGTTTGCTCTTATACATGGATGGAATTGCCAGTCATCAGCAAAATGCTGTAAGATTCCAGGTCAATGGAGAAGATAGGAGGCAGCAAGCAACTGCTCACCGAAGGTTATGACATCACAACCTAGGAAAGTCAGTCCATCCAAACAGCTGATTAACGAGGTGAGAATTGCTGGTTTAGACATAAGGAAAGACGAAGAAGAAACCAATGTTGTATCAACACCAGGAATTAACCAGGACTGGAGCAAAGCTGCAACAATTCAGGCAAAATAGGATGAATTCGGTATAGGATAGGCCAACCCTGATATTCTTATGTTGGAATGTGGAAGGAGAAGACAAAATCTGCAAGGGTGAATAAACACAAGTGTTGAAGTAAGGTGAAGTGATTACAGTGGTGTAAACTTGGGTGACAATAAAGCAAGTAATATGTACAGAGAGTCAGGTATATTTTGTAAAAAATGGAGTGAAAAAGAAAATGAAAGGTAAGATCTCTGAGGGAATAGGAGTGTTTATCAGAAAGGAAAGAAATTTTGAAGCAAAGGAAATCAGCGTATATATAGGTGCTGGGAAAGTGATATGGTTCATGTTTCAAAGTGTGAAAAGAAAGTGCCAAAACTTAGGTTTGGGTGTGGTATATAACCCACCAGGGACATCAGAATGTTTTTGATGCAAGTTTTTATATTAAGTTAGAGAATGACATGGAAGTTCTTTGTCACAAGTATGATAGTTTAGATTACCTGATATTAGGGGACTTCAATGCAAGGATTGGGGAAGAACAATTACATTAGTTGATTTAGATGATTACCAAATAAAATAAAAAGTTATATAAAGAGGCATAGCTAACACAAAATAAAGAACAAAGAAGGGAAAAAGTTAGTGGAATTTTGTGAAGTTAATCTATTAATGTATAATGAGGCAAAAGGATCAGACAATTCAGGGGAGATTACAATTGTAAGTGAAAGGCTAGAAAGTGTAACAGATTATATTTTATATTCTAGGAATTTAGATAATCTCGTAGATTTTAAGGTTCTACAAATGATATTGAATGCTTGCCATTTCCCATTAAGAGCAACTTTCAAAACAGTGGGGGAACAAGATCAGGAGGAAGATATTGAGGCAGGTGAAACTGTTGTAAATTGCAGATGGCATACAGAGCAGGGAGAATTATTTTTTGGGGATTTAAATTCAAATAGTGGAAAGAAACCTCAGGGTGACATTACACGACTTATTGAGGAGGGAAAAGTTGAGGAAGCAATGTTATACCTAGAATGGGAAGTGAAGCTAGCAGGAATGACAATGAAAATTAGAAATCAAGGGGGGAAAATAAAAAAGGAATAGTATAATGGAGATTGCATTGCAGCAAGGAAAAGAGAGTTTAGGAGATGGAAACAATCAGAAGAACAGGTCATAAAAGATAATTTTCAGCTAACAAGGTGGGGCTATATATGTTCAATTGAAGAGAAAAAGAAAGAATGGTAATATTGGACAAGAGATCTATGAAGCAGCAAAACGATATGGGAGCTAGTTAAAAGAAAAAAAAAAAATAAATAAATAAATAAATAATAATAATAATAATAATAATAATAATAATAATAATAATAATAATAATAATAATAATAAAAAATTGAAGAATAAAATTGGGCCTAAAAAATGGAAGGAGTATTTTGAGAAACAATTAGGTGGATGTAATGTGCTAATACAGGCAAAAGTACTAGGGGAGTTACATAATTGAAACATTAGACCAGGAAATATTGGAAAATGAAATAAGAGAACTTGTTGATAAATGAAAAAGCAAGAAAGCTAATGGAATGGAATTCCCAGGGAATTCTGGAGAATGTGGTATGAAAGTACCGAAAGAAATGTAATGTTAGGAAGGTTAATGAGGGAGGAAGGTTTCCACAAAATTGGAAAAGGGGAGTGATAGTGCCAATTTTTAATAGGAAAGTGGAAGGTAATAATGCAAGTAACTACAGATGCATTAGTCTATTTTCAGTGATAGGTAACGTGTTTACAGGGGTACTAGCAAAGTGACTACAAGAATGGGCAGAGAGAGGAGGTAAATAATCTGATCTACAAGGGGGGTTAACAAAAGGAGAGTCAACATTGGACAATTTTTTTATAATAAGAACAATAATAGATAAATATCTAAAGTAAGAAAAGAGGTAAAATATATTTATTTTTCACTGATCTAAAAAAGGCCTTCAATACCATACAAACGGATGCACTTTGGTATAAGTTGAGAATAAAGGGATGAGCGAGGAATTCATACAACTATTAGAGAGGTTGTACCAAGATAATCAATCCTGCATTAGGCTTGCCAATAACACACATTACAAATGCATCACTAATGCAAGGAATCTTTCCTGATACACTAAAACAAGTAGTTGTCAAGCCAATACTTAAAACCAAAAGGGAATAAGAAAGTTATAGACCAACCGCCTTTTGTTCAGCCTTCTCAAAGTTAGTCTACAATAAATGCCATACAAAAGGCAAACAATGTTATAATAAAAGCAATAAATAAACATGAATCTATGATGGCTATTTTTATATATTTATTGAAAGCCTTCGATTGTATGAACATAAAAACATTGATACTCAAGTTAAATGTGGGATTCGCGGTCTAGCTCTAGAGTGGGTATTAACATATTTAGAAAACAGAACACAGTGTGTGGAAATAGGTAATTTAAATGCAAAAGGTGTGAGAGAAAAGATAAAATCAGACTTTAGAATGGTTCAACAGGGAGTTCCGCAAGGTTCAGAATTAGGACCCTTTTTGTTTTTAATATACATCAATGAAATATATGAATTAATAGAATCAAAGAGAGGAATGGCAATTGGGTATGCAGATGACATGACGGTTATAATTAGGGGTCAGAAAATACAAGATGTAGAAAATAGGGCAAACTCAATTCCAAAATTCATAAAAGAATATATTCCAATCTAGATATGGCAATAAATGTAAAAAAGACAGCATGCATACATTTCGAACTAACAAATTGAAACATCAAAAATATAAATCTAATAATAGACGGTGTAAATATAGAATAAATAAATAGTACAAACTTCCTTGGAATGATAATTGAAAAAAATTTAAACTGGAAACACATGTAACTTACATTACCAAAAAAATAAATAAAGATATATATGTAATGAGACAGATCAGTAAGACAATGGATAGTAAAATGATGATACAGGTTTACTATGCATTAATATATTCGCATATTAGTTATGGTATTATGCTGTGGGGGAATATTACTTATAGAGAAATGGAAAAAGTGCTAAAATTGCAGAAAAAAACTATCAGAATAATAGGTAGGATAAAAAATAAAGAAACATGTAGAAGTTTGTTTAAAAGCTTAAAAATATTAACTGCTCCATGCATTTATATTTATGAAAGCATAAACATTATTGTACATAAAAGACATGACAAAAATTGTAATATATATTTCTATGGATTAACAAATAATATGGATTATTTCAGAATGACTCTAAGGGGAACCTTGAATAATCGATCAACAGAAACCGTAGGAAGTGAAGTGTTCAATAAACTACCAAATGAAATAAAGAATATAAATCAAACAATAAAAATGGTGAAAATCATAAAAACGTACTTATTTGAAAATGCATTTTACAATATAGAAGAGTTTAAATATGGAAAAATAATGAAAACTTTGTATATAATGTAAATAGATTATATTGATGTGTCCTTTAAACATATGTATGAATTGAAAAAAGTAATAGATTGGGCACCAAATACAATTGGTTTAAGACAGATTTGTAAATTAAGTCCCATTTTATTTAATTTGTTAATTGATGACATCAATAAATAGCAACTGAAAATGCACATTGCCCAGCAATCAAAAATAAAGATATTCCGGGTTTGCTCTTTGCGGATCTAGTAGCAGAAATTACAATTGGAGGTTTAAGGAAATAAATGAAGTAAATAAAAAAAATTATGGTTTATAAAAATAGGAATAAGCTCAGCCTACAGGGGAGTGAATTGAAAGCTGTAAACAAGTTTGATTACTTAAAAGTAAGGCTAAATAACAATGGAAAATGGACAGAGCAAAGGAAAGAGGCATTAAGTAAGGGAAAATTAGCTCTAAATAGCTTGAGAACATGATCAAAGAAGATAGCAAATATGAGAGTAAATTGGCTAGAGAGAATATATACAGAGTGGAATCAAGAATGATGCTTGGAATACAGGTTTGGGGGACTGAAAAAGAGTGGGAATTTATAGATCAAATTCATAGGTCCTTTTGCAAAATGATATTGGGATTACCAAGGATAGCTCCAAATGGAGTAGCATTAATAGAAATGGGGAGAGCTGGGAGGAAAGGAGCAGTAGGTAAACGAACAGTGAAATACTGGAACAGGATCCAAGCACTAGAGGAAGGAAATATTCTCAAAAGTCTATTATAGGGCACAAGTATCAGCAAAGTGGGAAAGAAGTTGGTTATGTCAATTAAAGGAAATTGTAAGAGAAGTTGGATCGTGTGAGCTAGACAACCAACATACATCAGAGGGACAAAAATTATGGAATAAAGTGAAAATGAGGATAGATAATATAGGGAAACAAGAAATAATAGGTAGCTTAGGGGATAAGAATACTTTAATATTATATAGGAATGTTAAGAAAGACTGGGGAAGACAAAAATACATTAATGTCTGTGGAAAAATATATAGAGAGGGTCTATTATGTTGTAATACTGGGCGATTGAGATTTTACAAAAATACGGAGAGAGAAAAAATATGGAATAAAAATTGGGAAAATTTACCGAAAGAAATAGTGTACTTAAAACATTTTGGAAACAACAACCAGGTAATTACACAGGGAAGGTAAGAGAGGAATGGGGAAGGAAAATAGCCAAACAAAGAGAGGATCTTAATAATAAAACTGATGAAGTTGTAAGTATAAAAGAAATAAATAGATTAAATTAATAGGGTATAAAAATATATAATTAGGGCAAAGGGTACTTATGCATAATAAGCAGGGCGTTAGCTGTATATGATACGAATTCAGTAACTCCAGGAAAGAAATTTTGTATGCATGAAGTTTGTATCTGAAAAGATGAAATAGATTATTGATCTAACTAGATCAAATATCTACATTAATTACATTACTCAAAGTTAGCATCCCAGCATGTATTCAGCATTGTTAGCACAAGAGCACATGTTTTCTAAGAGCTTAGTAAGCCTTGTTGATATGCTGAAATTAGAGTCATAGTCTTACTCAGAAAATGCTGGAGTTAGTGATATCAACACATACTTTACAGCCACATTCTCCCAAGTGGAACTATGCATGCTGGAAATGACCACTCCCATTTCCTCTTCAGAAAAAATGCCAAATTACCACAATGAGATTCTCTGACATGTCTGGAGCAGGGACATCATTTAAAGGGGTCTGTTGGCAAAGATCCCCCTGTGAGCTGCAAAAAAAAATTGGGTATTGGTTATTGTTGCTCTATGAAAATAAAAATTAGGACAACCATACCTTTAGTATAAGTATCTTATATTTTAAAATAAAAGAAGACTCTCTATTAAGCTAAATGATCCTTAAATTTCATATGAAAATTAGGAAAACTGATTCAGCAATCTTACCCACTCCTGTCCTCCTAGCAGAAAGTGAACTGGTATTCCTGGTCTGGAGGGAGATGTTTCTCTATATGATTATTTCCAAATCTACATTTGTAATCTGATGATGTCATTAATATTCTGTTACAGTGCTTGACAGTTAAGTGGAATAAAAATGGAAGCTTTTGAATCAAAAATAGTTGTTTGGTATGTTAACTTTATTGGAAAGAAATTCAAAATGTGGTTGAACTAAAGTACGAGCTTAACATTTTCCATGTGCTAGCCCATTCCAAGAATAAAGACCCTTTTACTCAAAGTTTTGCAAGTTTGTTCTCTGTGTAGGTGTAAAGAAAAAGAATCTACTTTTTCATTTCTTGGTGTGATGATCCATGGATGAAAGATATGGTGTGTGACTTAAATATTTGGGGATATAGTAAGAAAGCATAATGTTCCTTCAAAGCACAAGGCTAACTTAATTGGTTTTCACTAACTAGGAACATACAATATTAGGTAATTTTTAAGTTGTGCCTTTGTAGAATGCATAAAAAAGCACAGCTAAACAGTAAAGGAAAATAGTGAATTCTGTCAACAATTAATTGATAAAATCACACGCTTACATTTTGCAGTCATGGCAAAATATAGTATCAACAATAATATGTACTTTTAATAATGCAAGGCCTATTGTTAATGGTCATTTTGAAATTGTAGGCAATGGTTAAATTGAGTGCTATATGTTCTTGGGTATTTCATTCTTGATCAAATTAACCTCTTAATATATATATATTCATATACAATATGATGGTTCTTTTTTCGCCTATTTTTTTTATTGTCAAAATGAAATATCCAGTACAGTACAATAATGACAGTAACCTTGAAATTGTTTTTTAAATGCTCAACAATGGAAATTTTCATCGCGGAATATCCCCTATTTTAAAATCACGAGTACTCGTGATATGCTTATCCCCTTTACTTCTTTAAATTACATCAACAAAAGTGTTTTCCGGGCATTGAAGCACTAAAAAATGAACAGCAACACATTTAGAGTAATTATTTATATGTTTGTGGCTGTGTGGAATACCCTAAAGCTAGGATGAATACATAAAGCTACTCCACAACCTTTACACATGTAACTAGATTCCCTCCGTGCCTTATTTCATTTGGCGTCACGCACACTACTGCGCATCCTACACTTTCTTCTTGGATTCTGCTTCTTCTCGGTCAGAGGAATCGCTATGGAAAATGACATCCAACAAGTCGAGTTGGGGTTGCCTTTGCTGATGCTGACGTCTTTTGGTGCCAGTTGCTCCCTCTGATGTTTTTCAATGAGCTGCTCAGCGACAGCCACATGAAAGACAAGGGCACTGTACTTTGCTCCATGTACAGGGTTGAAAATTAATTTCAGGTTTACCTGTTAAAGGAAACCGTGGTGGAGCAGGTGGCAGTGGCCTAGATGAATCCACTTCGCACCACACTCTGGCACTCGCAATATCACACTCAGACGAAGTTGATTCATCACTTTCTTCTTCTGTACTCTCGCTATAGCTATCTTCTGAACTCTCAGACCCACTAAATTCAATATCGAACTCGTCTTCACTCTTCATTTTTAAAAAGCGTGAGGAAATGCCACACAAGGAACTGCAAGAACAGATTGTAACACTGGCTGCTAGTATCACAGAGCTGGAATAACTGCATGATTCAGAGACGTCTCTTGGCAGAAGTATACATTTCAAAGCAACAGACCACAGCGATATCTGTGAAAATATCAAAGAAGTGCCAAAACATGAGATAGAATAAATAACTTAGACCTTTTAAAATGTATGCCGGTCAGAAGTGATAAGCCCAAGTATACTTGGCATTTTATTATGCTGTCAAATTTGAAAAAACAAGTATACTCATGGTTTTATGTTAAGAGGTTAAACAGTTTTCTTACCCCGATGGCCTGATATACAACGGAAATAGTGAATATTGTACAGTATCAGTGTGAACTTCAAGGCTAATTTTTCCAGTACTTCTAGGCATTTGAAATCGCAATAGCCCATAACACAGAAGGTGTAATTTGGAACAAATACATTCTTTGTTTGGAAATACTCCTCAGAAACCTATTGCCTGGATTTAGGATGGAGCTACTGTGTTTGCAGCATAAAGTTATATATGCAGGACAAATATGAAGATTGCAGAAAAATATTCCCTGATGTTACATTCACAAGTTTTATAAAGATTTTCCTTTTGGCAAAGATGCTTTGAACACTACAGATCTGCATTCTGATGAAAACAACCACTATGACTCACCATGTCACCTTCATTATCACGCATGGTCTTGAGAATGGTTAGCTGAGAGCAGGAACTAAAGCAGAGACGCTGAACAGTTACTGTAAAATCTCCATCGCCCAGTTGTAATATAACTGCTAGAAAGTCATAATTTATCAGAAATGGTTACTAATACAATACTACGTTGAAGCAAAGATATGTTAACTAAATAAAAGACATTGGAGCCAGCAATATTTGGTTGTATTCTTGTTTATAGACTGCAATTCACTTATTTATTATGTTAGTATATATACAAATAATTGGTATTAGCTCTTGCCTTATTTATTGTTTGTACATAATTTATCATCAGAATTATTTTGAAATCGTATATTGTAATTGTTTATTTGTTTATTTAATTTATTTGTATTATTGTACATGGATCATATCAGATAATTTACAATTTTGTATACTCTTTTAAAAAATAGCTGTTTCTTTAAAAAAAAAAAACTAAAAAAAAAAAAAATAATATCCGCAATAAAGATATTTATGGGATGCAAAATTTGAAAAATTTTCTGTGATCATTTTAGTGAATTGAAATAAACAAATTATGAAGTGTTTCATTCACATGACTTTCTCTACCTATTTGGCAACAAATTATTAAAGTGTACTCTTCTAACTACTACATGCTAATCTATCTAAACATTAGCAAGAAGTGGTCTTATTACTTATTTCCTAGTGGTGCAAAAGGAATAAGTTAATACACTAGACTAAAGCAATAGTCAAATCTTTTAAATAGTTGATTGCTATGTGAATGACAGTGTCCATTCTTTTGTATGGTCTGGATTAGAAGAACAAAATAACACAAATCACAGCTTCACAACTTTCCATTTGAGAAAAGTGTAAGTATTGGAAAATTGAAATAAGTAACTGAGTATCTCAGAAATGGTGAACTTCAAAGAAGAAAGTAAATAAATAAATATATATTAGGTATATATATTTGACATACAGTAATCAGAATGTCTGAAAAATGTTTCAAATAAATGTTAATTTGGGGTATGGATCTTTCTTGAAAATGTTTGTGTTGCATCCCTGGAAGGTGCAAAACATATATCCAGTTGTTATTTAATAGACATTAGGTTTTGAGTTACGCTGTTCGGGCGCATGCAATACCCCTCCCCCTTTTCCCCCTGTCTCTCTCTCTTTCTCAGACAGTGAGCATAAGAGAGAGAGTTTATAGGGCCTTAAAAGATTGTTTACAATGGTGAGATTTGGTTGAATACAATATTTTATCTATTATAAGCCAGCTGCAGAGAAAGTAATAGCAAAATGTAAATTGTGCAGTCCAAAAGGCACTGTTTGAAGTGATGGAGAAAAGCTAATCAAGGCTGTGCATTTTTGCTGAGTATAGAGATAACCATTCCATCATGCTTCATTCACCTGCATAGTCCAAAACACTGCTGTTACTCCACCTAGGTGTCTCCCGGTTTACCAAGATGCATGGTTAACCACAGGATTGAAGTGTACTGTTAGCTCTTGGTTAAGAGAAGTGCTTCAGACAGAGAAACAAGGAACTACAGAAATTGAGCTGATAGGTGTGCAGCCATCTACATTTTCATTCTGTGGCCAACTATAAAATGCAAAATGAGTCACAGTTAGTTGTTTTCAGTGAAACACTGACCTCTATTGAATGCTAAACTTAACATTTCCATTCTTAACCAGAATTTAGTGAAAGTGATATATGTGTAAAGTTCAGTTCCTTTGGTTTGCGTACCACTTTCTTTGACCACCTCCAAACTGAAAAGTTTTTCTCAAAATAGAAACTAATAAATTCCTTCCCTAGGATTACCATGAATGAGAACATATTGATTTTATTAGGCACGTTATTGATAGGGGAGGTGCAGGTGTCTGAAATTCCTGACTTCAATAAATATGTGATCGAGAAATTCTTCAAGAAGTATCATTGCATGGAGTTCCAGTTTAAATGAAAGTAAATGACTTTTCTCCTTTTCTTTAGCATGTTTTCACTTTCTTAGCATTGAATATCTTAGTTCTTAAGTAGACTTGCTAAGCCCAAAGTTCATATGAACTGCTAATTCAACACACTCCAGAGAATATGTAGTTCACTGCCATTATTTTTGCTGTGTTCCAGCTTTTGAGTTACAAGCCTGTGCTGATAAACAGCTCCTCAGACCTTCATTTTCCCTGTGAAATTGCACTGTGATGTGCAGTTAAGATTTATTAAATTGATAATTCATAAAAGGAAATGCTGCTTTCAATTTAAAACTGAGTTTTACCAATACTTAAGTGTTTCACTGCTCCACTTATGTAACATTAATTAATCCATCGTCAGCTACTCTTGACTGCTGGATCCAAAACGCTATTTTGATGACATAGGAGTGGTGTTTGCTTTATAAACTTTGTCTGCCTTTCTTGCTAACTTTTTCATGAGCTGTATTTAAGTGCACATTATAAAACTATTTCTGCAGTTTTTTCTTTCTTCAAATTTTGATATCTTTATGTGGATGATGTGTTTGTCATATTTAATAGATGCATTAAATGTGTTAAACATTCAGGCTCATATCATGAAATTCACACTGGAAAAGACAACCAACTATATGCTGCCCTCTATAAGTTTAAAATATGCAAATAAAGGAAAACTTTTAGAAATTGGCAAGTATTAAAAATACTCTCCCAGTGATGATTAGCTTAAAGCGAACAGTTTAAATCCTAGGAGACATTAGCAGTAACAATTAACAGTTTGGTACATAGACTGGAAAACCAGCCATTAGTTGATAAATGAAATGAAGAAGAATCTGCAGAATCAGTAAAATCCTGTGTTTTACATTCACATGCCTTTATATATTCTTCAACAAACTATTTGTACATTTGCTTAATTTTCTATCTACTTTATGTGCATCAAGATAAACATTTGTAGAAATGGTTTTATTGCACATTTCCTTTTAGGTATAAAGGGAATAGGGGAATACAGTAGGCTTAAGCAATTGTCAAATCTTCAAGAGCTGGTATACATGTTATATTTGATATTATTCCATTCTCTTTGAATGATCAGGAAAAAAAAAATCAAAATGATTTCCCATTTGAGAAAGGGTAATGCAGTAGCCTTAAGGAATACTCAAATCTTCTAAAAGCTAGGAGCTCAGTGATGGATTTGAAATTTTTTCTCTTTGCATGGCTAGGAGAAAAATATGAATATTAATTTTCTATTTGAGAAAAGTATATGTACTTCAAAATTCAAACCAATAAGAAGGAATATCTAAGAAAATGTTAGCTCTACAAATTAGCTTATTTGACGTAAATTGTGTGCTTTAAAGAGATGTATATTTTTTGTGTAGTAAGTTTTCTTCTATCACTTACAGTTTACTAGCTATGCTAAAGTCATTCAGTCATACATCACTTCATTGGACATTTTCTTCCTGAAGGAGTAATAATGCTTCAGTGATTAAACATCATTCTGACTTGTGCTACCTGTACTGGTTGATTCATGGTAAGAAGAGCTGAATTGAATGAAATCATTATGGGGTAATGCACAGAAAAAAACAATGCAAAGAATATTAAGACTACAGAAGCATGCCATTCGAATAATATGTAAACTAAAGAAGACGGATACTTGTAAAAATTGTTATAAAAAACTAAATATATTAACATTTCTGGCACTGTATATATATATATATATGAACGCATTAAATACTCAATAAAAAATCATAGTAATCAAAGTAGAAGCATGCACATACACGAACATGACACAAGAACGAAACAAAATTATTTCATTAACAGACTAAGAGGAACATTAAGTAACAAAAGTATAGAAAGTAAAACCAAAGATTTGTACAATCATTTGCCTAAACAAATAAAACAGATAACTGAAGAAAACTGTAAACTTAAAGCAATTAAAAAGTATCTCTCAGAAAATGTATTTTACTCTATAGAGGAGTATAAAATGTTAAATTAAGTAAGTTATGCTGTATGATGGTACCCCCTGTATATTTTTTTTATAAAGTGTATATACTCATGTTATTATTTATACTATATGTTTAGTTTTGTAACCAATCTGACGATCCTTGTAAATTATGTATTACAAATGGAGATAATAAAGAAAAAGAAATAAGAAGTGCAAGGAAAAACCATCCTCCTTTACTGTTATTGAGGTCCAACAAGATTTTGTATATAATTGGACATCATACTTGGCAATGATTTCAAGAAAAAGTGTCAATTTTAGACTCGCCGTGTGACTGAACTGAAGCTCTCTCAAAAACACCCAAGAAAGTGACTTTGAGAACTACATATAAGGGAACATGGGAAAGTTATGTTATTGACAAAAATTTGTGTAAATTTTCCAGAAATGAGACAAACATCAATTATTGTGCTACAGTTCACTTTCAGTTCCTAAGGCAAAATTTCAAGATCTACAGGTGCTTAAGAGGTCCTGTAGTGAATATGCCCAGGAGCTCTTCAATGCCTTGCCACAGAGTTCTGTAATTCATGATCAAGATCAATGTAAGCTTTCCCACTACCATGCCGAATTACGAGGTGTACTCCAAAATTGATATTATATAATGCCATTCAAAGGTAATCCAGTACGTCAGAAAAATGAACTTAGTGGTGTGTACTCTTCTGAAGATAAAGATTTTGAAGAAAAGTCATTTGGTGAAATAGTGAAAATTATGAACGAAAGAGATCTGGTGTGGGCTATGCCTGAAGTTTACAAATTAGCTTGTCTAATTCTAACTGTACCAGCAACTAGAGCTTCTGTTGAACAGTCATTTTCCACTTTAAATTGAGTAAAATCTCACTGTAGGTCTACAATGGGCCAAGAAAGATTATCCTCTTTTCAAAAATGCCCATACTTTGTACGCTTTGGAAGGATATATATGAAAATTTCACGTAAGCTGTTATGAACTATTTCCAAAAAAATCTCGTTGATTGGAGCTTACATTCCAGTAAACTGGTTAGTACTACTACTAAAATTAACAATAATTTACGTGTACAGGTGTCCCTCATATTACGCAAGTAATTGGTTCTCATGAATTATCACGTAACACAAGAAACGTGTAAAGGGAATGTGATAGTGATATGGGCTATTTTAAGGTAAACATAAAAAAATGAGTTTTAAACAGACACATCTATTTATGTCATTTATATGGCATTAAAATCAGCATTTTTTTTTAAATCGCTTTAAACGAAAATGTGTAAAGTGAGATTGCATATAACGAGGGATGACTAAATTTTATAGACTAAGAAAAACAATGACAAAGGGAGTGGTGCACCTAAATTTCTGACCACAAATGGCCACTGGTAAGTGTACCAATGGGATCAGATGTGCTTTTGTTACTGGGACTGAACCCTATACTTATGGGTTACCTGAAAGACACATCCTTTTACTCTTCGGAGCTCTATGCTATATACTCAGCCGTTCTTTATGTTTGCCGTCAAAATCTGTGATTGTCTTACAATGAGTAGTTCCCTTAGTGCACTTCAGAGCCTTCGTGAGATGTACAACTACCTTCCTATCGTACAGCATATTCAGGATATGCTCCACGTTAGCATGCATCTGGTATGAAAGTGGATTGTGCTTGGATTCCTGGTCACATTGGCTTGCCAGGGAATGAACTGGCGGATTTGGCGGTAAAGACTGCAGCAGAACCCTGTACTGTGATTCATTTTTTGTCATCTGCAGACTTCAGTCTTGTTGTGTGGAGAGCAGTACTTTCGTACTGGCATGCTGAGTGGTCGGCTCTCCATGGCAACAAGTCACAAGAAGTGAAGGTCCTTCCTGTAAATTGGGTAACCTCCTCTCGTTTATCTTGCTGAGAAGAGGTGCTATTGGCTCGTTTACGAATTGGCCACTGTAATTTTACGCACAGCTACCTTTTTACGAGAGACCCGCTTCCTATGTATCCTTTTTATACCACATTATCGGTCCGGCATGTGTTGATGGAGTGCACTGATCTTGCATCGCTACAGGCCACTCTACAACTGACAGGTAACCTCCCCAACATTTTAGCGGATGATCCTGGTGCTTTGTCTAAAGTTTTTACATTTTTATCCTTCATTTTCCACTCAGGGTGTAGTTTTATATTTCGTTTAATTATCCTAAGTTATATTACTGGAATGGTAAGTAATGTTTTTTATACCTTTTAATCACAGATGGCTTTAGCTCTCCAATAGCATTCCATTGATAGTTTTAGTGTTTGTTTTTGGTTTCATCTCTTGTTTTAGATATTTTAATTGCACTTATTTTTAGCATGATTTTATCTGTTGTCTTTTAACTCAACAGTTTTATGTTAAGGGCACTGAGAACCTTGCAGTTGAGCACCCTTAAACCTCAATCATCATCATCACAGTTCATTCACATTATGTCATGCAGGAAAACCAACCCAGAGCTCAACATGTCATAGTATTTGACTCTAATGACCTTTCTCACGTTTCATTTTGTTTTACAGTAACTTATAGTGTTACTTGTGGCATTTCTCTCCAAGAACTCCACTAGCAAAATTCCTTTACACTTCCAGAAAACAGTGCCATGCGTTTCCTATTGGTAAGTGTTTGATGACACTTTGTGTGCTTTTTCAATGGCTCCACTGGATTTATTGATATTTTGTTTCTGCTTTTACATATTGCACCCAAGTCTCATGTCCTGCCATAATCTGATGGAGAAGTGCATCACTTTCTTTTTTGTGATGCTCAAAGGAAAATGTTGCTGCCATCTGCTGAGGTTTTTTACTCTTGAGAAAGGAGTTAGACACCCATCTGGCATAAAATTTGCAGTAGCCCAAATCTTCGGTAATCACTGTATACAAAAGAGGAGGAAAAATCTGTAGCAAATGATCAGAAAGCTACAACAGGGTGAATCTGCAGTTTTCTTTAAACCTTTTGTGAACTATGCAAATCAAATTTCTATTCACGAAAATTGGTCTATCACTTCTCTCTTTATCATGGACATTGGTTCATTTATTTTTAACATATGGCACCATTTTCTTACACCACATTAACTCATTAGCCTTGTCCCATAAACTTAACTAAGTTGATGATGGATTTCACATGCTTTAAAGTTTTTTACCTCGAAAATTATTACAAAGCGTATCTTACAATTGGTTGGACAAGCAATTGCAGCACTTTTGAATGCAATTAGCTCAGAGAGGAACAAATGCATAACTATGCCCTTTGAATAGTTGTTCTAGATATATTCCACTGCAAGGGCAGCACCACTGTCTGTATTCTTGCGCACGTTATATGAAAACGGAAGTAACTCTATCAATGATCCTTGTATATTTGGTTTCATTTGTTATGAATGGACAATTCAAATGTAACCAGCAGGTGGTGTGAACTCATATAAGGAAGTATTAGCTACTAATAGTTTTAGTTATAATTATTCTAAAGAAACTTGCAATATTCTCTAAAGAATACATATTGGTGCATATACTACCTATGTGCAGTATCTCTTCAAGCTGGTATGTGGTAAACCATTTTTAAACTTACAAGCAAAACTGCTATTAATATTAGTCTTGTTTAGCCTTGGATGGAAGGTATCAATTTTTTAAGGTCTTCCCTTATACTGTAAAGTTAAATGTGGTGTAATATTAAAGTACAGGGACTTTGGACTAATTACATTTATTTCATTTATGTATGTTTACCTGACAGACTAGATTGGATACTATAGAAATACCCTCTTTACATCCGTTTATATGTACTGTTTTCATAGGTTGGGGATCAGCTACTAGAGGTTTGTGGAATTAATATGAGGAGTGCTACGTATCAATTGGCAGCTAACGTTCTAAGGCAGTGCGGCAATTCCATCACCATGTTGGTCCAGTATAGTCCTGATAGTAAGTATCTGGCACCTTCTTATTATAAATGAATAAAACTGTAGATATTTCCCGATGTTCTGTTTTTAAGGTCATTTATATGTATAGTAACTGTAATGCAGTTCTATTTTAACATGCTGTAATAGGATAAATCGTTAAAAAGACAAAATATTGAATAATAACTACATTAAAAATGTAAAAACAGAAGAAACACAATGTCAGATTAAACTAAGTGTCCAATAGAAAGGGAAATACACATGATTTATCATTAATAGACAAGGATGAAGGGAAAAAAGGCTAATTTTCAATAATTATTTTTTGAGGAAATTAATGCATTCAGTTCCTCATACAGTAGTTGATACAATTCTTCCCCAGAAGAATAACAACCATGGATCTGTTGACTTATTTACTTATATCCCACATCTGAAGGGGAAATTCAGCAAGCAATCAACAAATACTGCAGTGGTTATGACATCCCTGATATAATTGTAAAACAATATGGAAAATACTTTTTAAAACCTTGCATATGGGCATGGTAGTAGGACCCTGTAATGCAATCTTTAAAGATCTGTCGCACAACCCCACTCTTATTATCAATCTCTAAGACTGATGCTCATAATTAACTGAGTCAGACTCTGGACTGTGATGTTTGAAAGCTCCTGCAATTTTGAAAATTGATTCCCAAAAATTAGGGCTCTTTGATGAGCATGCACTAGGCACTCATCTAATAGATGGATGCCAGTCTCATCTAGCTGTTGACACTATCCACAGGGAGGATTAATTAGCTGCCCCATTCTGTGCAGGTGCCCTCCAAGGGACAGTGTTCTGTAAAGAGACCCATTGCTCATGAGAGCTTTTCCCTGCTTAATTTTAGCAGTTCACTTGACCTGCCTCTATCCATTATCCATAGAAGAGTTTTATAGAACCTGCAAATGAGTTCCAGTATTTCTAGTGTTCTCTGAGCAATCGGTCCCTGATAGCTAACTTAGCCAGACTAATGACTGCCCCAGTACTGATTTGAGTCCAATAAAAGGTTGCACAGTTTTCCTCTTACTAGCCCTTTCATTGCCCATAATCCCAGTATCCATTGCAGCTGGACTCTTGGCATTCAGGACCACTTGTACTTGTACTTAATCAAGTGGCTACAGAGGCCTTCAGAATATCTGAGAGTATAAAAATCCATTACAATAGCATCTTCTTACACTCTCCCAAGAACTAGCTAAAATAGTATGTATATTTCTGCTTGAAGGACTGAGGCATATTTGCCCAAGCTAAATGATAGTTTGGTACCATTGTCATAAAGTCTAGTCCCTATCCTAAATTCTGTTTTAGAGCCATCTTATACCAAAGTGGGTCTTCATTTTTGTCAGGTTTAACCGTCCTCATTCACTACACTTAGGATAAGAAGCAGGGAAAGCTTAGTCAAACAAAACCTTTGGTTTCATGATATTGATCCTCATACTGAGTGTCTTAATTCTTGTTCCAAGATAGCTTGAGATGATTTAAGTGCTAATCAAGGGGAACTTCAATTTGATGTGTTAACTTATGAAATATCCCAAAGGCCTCTGGCTTCACCCAGATATACAAGGGGGCGAGTTTTAATATAATTTCGATAGGTGCAGTGCAAGTTGTACTCAATACCCTGCAATGGCTGTGGAAAACACCCATTGCCACTTTTTAAGTTCATTTTTGCATTGCCTTAATTAACTCTTGACACCAGTACAATAGAGCATAAGAGGTAAGGCACATAGTCATTGGCTAAATATCTAATAGGTACATCATTGTATTGTATTGCATTTTATTTCATCCTCAGAAACATACAATGCTACAGAACCTGTCAGTTACAATAATTACACAAAAATAACATGATACGAGTAACAAAAATAACTTATGATTGTGTATGTACAATCTGAAAAGTAACTTAACAGCTACATGCATAATCCAATTATACTAACCCAGTGCTGCATATGTATAGCATACATAAAACTTCAGAGTTACAACAACATCTACTTATACTTATTTTATTGTATTCAAATGTGTTATATTAATGCCCTACCAAAGGTATGTGTTTTACTGTTAGAACCTACTTAAACATTTAAATCTTATTTTACAATGCTAGTTTTCTAAACTCTCAAATACAAAATAGAAGCAGTGCTCATGCAAATATTTTTTTTTAACTTGTTGTTAAACTGTTTTGGTGATTTGATGAGTTTAATTAATTTTGGTTAGTAATTCTATAGCATGAGCTTTTTGTATTTAAAACCCCCTCTTTAAGGAGCTGTCTGATGTGATTGAATTACCAGTATGTCTCTATTCCGAGTGTAGTGAGGATGTATGTCTGCATTTACTTGAAGCCATACAATGTTGAATTGAACTAATGATAATACTTTGTATGCGTATATGTTGTAGGATACCCAGTGTGGGATAGGTTTAACCCTTGCACTGGGCATACTGAGGAGTGGTAGATTCAGGGGTAGAGCAGTTTGTGCATGCAGAAGGGAAGCAGGTGGCCTCAGAGTTTAAGCTGCAAAATGGTGTACTTTGGTTAGAATGATCAAGATCCATAAATAAGAATGAAAGATGCGAGGAGGCACAGGGCTTGTATTTTCAAGAAGATAATGCATGATTAAGGGAGGAGGAAACCCAAGGGTTACTCAAAACTCCATTTTGCACTCACCTATATATTATAGATCTTGCAGTTTCACTTTAAAATAAAACTATGCTGTCAGTCAATTTGTAGGATTGTATGACTCAGGTCAGCAGCTCAGATAAACAAGGCTGAACAAGGCTCTTCTTACCTAGTTACTGAAGCTTTAATAATAAAAATCCATGCTTATGCCTGCATTGCTTTAGGAGGGCACACCTATATAAGCATTTCAAAATTTGGCACTAATATCAATTGCTGGCACACCTATATAAGCATTTCAAAATTTGGCACTAATATCAATTGCTGAAACTGGTGCAACAGTACTTCTTATAACCATATCAGTTACCTTATATTACCCCTGTTGGTCAAAAGAGAATGCCCCTCCTGAAAAATGTAGGTTTGGATGTATAAAAGAAAGAGAGAGAGAAATTAAACATCCTGTATAGTTTTGGAAGAATGGCGGTATAACACTTGTCACACTGAATGGAGCAAGTCTGGATGTAGAACTGAGGGATGTGGGAAAGAACAAGTTCTACAGTGGGATATAGGGTAATTGTAAATGGTGTTGGACTCTTTTTGGATGTGGCTTCTTAGGAGGTGGGTCTTATGATATAACATCCTGATAATTGTAATTCAAAATGTTGTTCTCATTTTCTGCCTGTGCTTCATTGCTTACTACATGGCTTTTCTTCCTTCCTTGCATCTCCTTTAGATTTATTTTTCTTTGAGTAAAATGTGTTTATTCCACTATTCCTTCTTTGTAATTTTTTTTTTTTTATTTATTTATGCCTTCCTTTTTCTTGGTATTGTTTTTGTTTTGCTTTCTTCTTATTCACATTATGCTTTTTTTCCCTTGATTCATTCTTTCAAGTACAGGTGCTTGTCTAACTTTTTAGTATCTTCTGCTGCTGTCTTGATGATTCTTTTGATTCCAAGGAGTGGTTGAAATGGGTGAGAGGGATGTCTGATGGGGTTGCAAAGCATATTCAGGGAAAGGACAATCCCTGGAATTACAATAGAAATGTGGTGTTATGTTATTCCCAGGGCCAGATTTAGGCATTTTGCTACCCCTAAGCAGTGCTAAAATTTTCCACCCCAAATTTTCCCAGAACAATATAAGCAGCTATTTAACAGGCAATGTTCAATGAAATGGCATTAAATGAAAGTTACAATTCAGAAAAAAAATTAATTATTTGGAATGAAAATGCATGCATCTTGTAAATTATAATGATTTCCCTTGCACTTTCTTCATAGAGAAAGAAAATACTGATGATGTCATTGAAGTTGATCTGACTTAATGCAAAGAATTGACTTAGCGTTCAGTTTCTCTGGACAATTGTTGAACAAAAACAGTTTTTAACTCTCTTGAGCACTGAAAATGGTCTCTCTGCTGAACAATTTGCTATAGGTGTACACAGAAAAATATATATCTATCATTACAGCAATGATAGGATAAACTTCCAAGAGGCCATTCTTATGGAATGTTTTGTGTAGACACAGTAATGCATTTCTTTATCTAAATTGTCCTCGCTCATGTAGCATTGAAGGTGTATGCATTCATTGTCAAATTGATCCTCTATGTTGTCCGAGTAAATTTCTCCTAAAGTTTGAGCCCGTTCGAAAATTTAATTTGTGTCTGTCAGAGCTCAATAAGAAAATCAAAACTAGCAAACAATCCTTCATACACATATCAATGTTTCAGTTCTTGACACAACCTGTAAATGACATTGAAAACACTTATTTTGTAATTGTCTGTGCCAGAAAATGCAAAACTTTCTCTTTGCTCACCATGTTGTAACTTACTTCTATGTTTCCTGGTTCTGCCATAATTGTGTGTATCTTCACAACACAGGTTTCTAGCTTTTTCCTCGTAAAGATCAAATATATCTCTTTTGCATTCAAGATATGTTACTAATGAATTGTAAAGATTGATGACCACTTCTAATTGAGCCTCAACAGATTGTAACATTTTGCTTACGGTATCTTTCAGAACATGATGGCCCTGCCCCACTCTTCTACCAAAGTCAGTTTTAAAGTTGGCTTTAAAGTTTGCAGTTAGGAGGTTTGCGGTTGGAAACCAACCCTTTGCTGTTGCCAAGTCTTTCACTTACTGGTCCCTTAACTGTGACGAGATTCTCGGTTTGCAAGCAATGTCTCCAAAAAACAGATTTTCTATGTTGCCTCTCACTCCTAGCACAGGTTCGTCTTTTGTATGCTGGTAGGGGGGAGCTGTCCAATTTGAGGGCCATCATGTTTTGGAAAAAACTATACACTGTTAAACCTTTCTAAAATATCATTCAACAATAATGCAGTAAAGCATGTCTCCAAATTTTACAGTGAATCATGAAGTCCTGCAGTTTCAGCACGAGTAAATGGTGTCTCTCTGTTGTTGCCAGATATTGCAGTTAGAGCTGATTGGATCTATAACCACAAAGAACACAAACTGTGACAAGCATCGTACCTGGCTGACTATCTTATTTGTGAAAGACTTTTCAATAGCATGGAGTTTGGTTTCAGATGAGATAACAAAAGTTTCCATCTATTTATAGTCACTGAGAAAAAGTTATGCAGCTCCTGAATAACATCAAAGAAGTTTACTGCAGGCATAGAACATCCCACAACAGAAGAACCAACAAGATTGAGAGAATGAGCCGAGCATGAAACATACACAGCAAGGGGATTTAAATCTTTAATTCATGCTTGAAGACCTGAGTATGTGCCTGACTTATTACTACAATTTTTTAATAGTAAGACCAAGCTCATTCAAAGTTTCCATCAAACTGTGATTAGGCTTTCAGACTTGTGATCACAGGCAGAAATTTCACAAAACTTTCTTCTGGTGAGCCACATACAATTACATATCAAATGATGAATGCTAATTGATCTGAATGTGCAATGTCAGGAGTACAATCTAAAATTATAGAAAAGTACTTGCGCCTTTTATTTCATTTATTATAAAATTTGCCACCTCCAGGGACATTATTTTATTATCACCTCCAGGTGATATTTTAGTGAACCCATCACAAATTTGTGATGACAAATACGATGTTGTGTCACTTCCTTTATTTCCATATATCTTTATTAGCTCAGCAAGAAATGGGTCAAACTGTGCAATCAGTTCTAATGACATGATATAATTTCCACTATTGTTAGAACCAAACTTTACAGCTGTGGCTCTAAATGGCAAACCACGCACAGTAACGAATACTACTGTTGCTACTATATGCTTAAGAACTTCCCTCCAATACTTAATTTCCTCTTCTGTTTTAAGTAGCAAAACCTGTGAATTCTTTCAGCCGTATTTTTTCTTGTTAACATTGTTGTAATTGCAAATGTATGTTCATAGGAATTTTCATGTTCTTTCATATGTTGAATTGTGTTTTACCAGTTGTTGTAACTAAGATATATGTCTTTCCTAAGAGCCTACAGGGAGCACAATAAACTGCACATACTTTAAGAAAACACTGACTACGAGATCTAGACGACGTTTCATCATTAATTAAAGTTTGACTGAATAGTGATTGCAAAAAGTATCTGGCAGTGTCTGAATGCTGTCGCCTTGTGCACTCAAAATTTTCATTGATATTTTGTGTTATGCCATGTCTTAGCATGTGTCATGCATTTGCATTGTTTATAACTAGGGCTTGGATAGATGTGCATTAAAAAACATAAAATATGTATGTAATTATGCAGTTTAAAACAGCAATATATGCATTAACAACCTAGAAAATATGTGCTATCTAAAATCTCACAAAAATGGAGAAATAATAATTTTTAAAAATTGACATTGTGAGTTCATTTAATATTCGTCATATTAGAGAATACAAGTTAACATTATAATCCACCAAAACAATAAATTAATGTAAAACTCACCAAATTTGTGGACTGGAACAGCTGCTGCTGAAGTGAACTAATTCTTCCCATTGCATTTTATAACAGTAACCATTTTAAGGTTTGAAAACAGAAACGATTCTCTGTTGCTTCTGAGAATTGATTTGTTCTGAGAAAAACAACATTCGGCAAAAACAAACATTATAGATACATATTTAAACTTTATAATTTCTTCTAGTGATAATGTTTCTTCAATGTCCAACATTTTGTTCTCCATTTTACTAGAAATGATATTTGCAATATGTTGTAATGTATGCTACCCTGGATTTTTAGTAGTATGTATTCAAAATTTTCAACTATATTTTTTGCAACTTGCCCTGGCACAGATTTTAGCTTTAGTGAAAGACTTTCTATTAAATTTAAGTTTGTAACAAGTGGTACATCATTTCATTCAAGCACCGTGATGATTGTAGAAATGCAGTTGGAATGTGACTTAATGTAAATTAATTCCTCCTTTATCCCATCCCTACATATAGCAAACACCCTTTGCTTCAACAATGATTTCTGCTTTGTTTTCATTTGGTTCTTGATGTATGTTCTCCGTACTGTCAAAATGTTACAATAATATATGCCAGCCTGTAACCAGGTCCCCCGTCTCGTAATTATCGGTTCAGGAAGAAGTGAAATTCCTGGAGCCAGCTGTTTAAACAATCTGCTTCTACTCGGAGATTTAAGGAAAACCTTTTTTTATGCTTGATATTAAACTATTAACAGCAGGAAAACTTAAGTACACAGGCAATGCATTGCATGTGCTAAGCATGTTAATATCAGTCTACTATAAAGCAGTTTTAACTCCCCTCCTGCCTTAACCATATATGGGGCTGCATCAGATAAAAACAAAGGTACATTTTCATACCTAATTCCTTCTGGCCATAATAGCAACATTGCATTATTGAATACTTTTGCAAGTGTTGAATGATTTGTCATTGCTATTTCTTCCCCTGTTAGAAGATAAGCCTTTGACAGTCCATTTTTACAGAACGTACCAACAATTACATTATATATAGATCATTTACCATATCTGGAGTTTCATTTATGCAAACCCAGATCAGATTATCCTTAATAGAATCACGAATTTCTTGTATTGTTTATTCATAAAGTAATGGAGCTTAATGTTTCCGAAGAATAAATTCATGTGGTATAGCCTGTTTTATATACATTTCTAAGGATGCACATAATTTAGGATGTTTTAACTTATAGAGCGGAATGTCAGCATAAGTGAAAGCTTCACTAGATCCTTATTAAAGGTTGACAACTGGGGGCCTGAAGTTGAAAAAGTTGCTTCATTTGGGATACCGGTATTGACATTTAGCATTGACTGTTAGCAGTTTCTTTTAGTGAAACATTTTTAAAATGTTTTGCTGTTTTTCAATGTTGCATCACTTGGAAACGAGTGTCTGCACTTATACGCCTTTCACATGCAACACAAAATAAAACTAGTCCATTTGTATTAAGCACATCTAAATATATATAGTTGAGTAGATAAATTCGATTTCACTGGTGCCATTTTATCTGCTATAACTAGAGAATGCTGGAGGTTAATGCCCAAACTGCATCTGTATTATCATCCCACTGAATAAGTTTACATCGGCAGTTCTTTGATATAATACTTGGCGCATAACATTCGGAAACTCTTTGATAATGCAATACCTACTGCTCACCTTTTATTGTCTCAGGCTTTATTATTTTTTATTTTATTAATTTGTTCTGAAATACATGATCAGTTACATGTTTTAAACATTTTTCTGAAAATCGAAAATATATATAATTGTGATGGTATTCTCTAAATATTATGCAATTACAAAAAATAAAAATACATGCAACAACAAGTACAATAAAATTTACATTTCGGATTCAGGAAAGATTGTTTCGTGCACATTTAAATTACTTATATGTTTTAACCAAATAAAAAAAAAAGTTGTTATTATATAATTATCCTAGCCCTGTAATCACTTACACTTTTTAAACATTTTCCTGTGAAAAATTGAAAATATGTATAATTGTAATGCCAATCTCTAAATATTATACAACTATGAACTAAATTGAAAATATGCAAATACTTGTACAATAAAATTTAAATTTTCGGACTGAGGAACCATTGTTTCATGCACATTTAACATTATTCATATGTTTTAACCAAATAAAAAAAAAATTGTTCTGACATAGCTATCATAGCCGCATTTGTAACCCATTAGTGGGTTCATTACATGATTTAATAAATTCTCTATCTTCACATCCACTTGAATCACATTCACTGAAATTATTGTTATCGTCACCCCTACTTGCACTTTCACCCATATCACTACACTGTCCAAATGTACTTGTTTCCATCAATTCTTTATTAGTAGAATCTGTATTAACAGCAGCACCATATCCCTTTTTTTTTTTTTTTTAAGCAATATGGTAGAAAGATACCATCTTAAGTGTACAATTTCCAATTAACACCCTTTTTTTCTTGTTTCACTTTAGAGTTTTTTCTGTATTGTGAGCCACTTAACTTTTTATGCAATTCAGGTTCACACATTTGTAAGTTGTGATTTACAAAACAGGTGCTTACATGTTTTTTATATCCTCTGTGCATACAACTGTTCACTATCTAATTCCATTGAATACTAAAAATAATTTGAAACATATTCATTCGTTGTTGAAATAAAACTTATTTCTGAAAGGCTGGCTGTGATTTATTTTTAAGCTATTGATGACAATATATAGGCCCATATTGAAAATGTAATTGTGTTGTATTAATAGTGATAAACAATAAACATGCATCCTATTTGATTTTCAACAACACATTGTTGTTTATACAGCAATTAAATGTAATAATTTCTTCCTTGCCACTTCTACACATTTTGCAATAAAAGTATGTAGCTGCAATCTTTCTTTTTACTCTCGCCACGAGTCAGCGATAATATGACAAAATAACAATATTCAACTTCAAGTTGTACAAGATCAAACTACAGAAAAGATTTACCAACAGTTTTTAAAAATAAATGAGAGAGAGAGAGAGAGAGAGAGAGAGAGAGAGAGAGAGAGAGCCAGCAGAAAGATAGAGAAAATGCTGCTCCTCTTAAAATTGCCACCCTAGGCGACTGCCTAGGTTGCCTAGGCCTAAGTCTACTACTGGACATTCCACAAATTTTGAAAAGAATTACTAATAAAAAGCACTATAGTTTTATCTGGCTAAGCATAGTGGTGGGTTATTGAATTTGGGTGTACAATAATTAGGTATGTAACCACACATATTACAATATTATTTTTCTTTGTTTTACAATTCAACCCCCCCCCCCTTCAAATGTTCAGTGTTCCTGAACCATCTTGCCAACTACAACTTCGTTCCACTCGTCCCCTGGCCTGCCATAAAGTAATGCACTTTATACACAATTAGAAAAAAAACAATTTACACAATTTATGCTCTGGATAGACAGGTGTATGGCACTTACTATAGTCTGTCTTAGATTTTCTGGTTTTTGCTCTCAAACAAAATGCCTGTCTAGTTGACTTTCCTCTGGAAACTTATGGCTTAGTTTAAGAATCATTGATACCTACAGTAACCTGATCTCTTCTTTCAGATTCCTACTTATTGACATTTCATAATATTTAATGCCTGTGCTCACTACACCTTTGGCTTTCTTTGTACAATATGAAATGAGTGTCTTCACTGCATCAAACACAAATTCAGAACTTCCTACAAACTTCTTTCTCTTAGGAATAAATGAGGCAGGAATCTTCTCCTTGTTTCGCTGCATTCTTCCCACAACCATAAGGCTAGTTTTTTCATCATTGTTTCTACTAAAGTGAAAGACATAAAAATCATCGATGCTTACAATGGTGAAAAAAGATCATACATAAATACATACTGAGGTACTGCGATATCCCACACTTCATAGTCACCAATAATATTAGCCTGTGAAGATTTTCGAGCAAAAGTAATTGTATGGGATATACGTTACATTTAGTGTCCTTATGTAAAATATTATACCAGTTGTTTCATATCATATACAGATTTGTCACAAGTCTGTCTCATGTTTATGCTAATGGAGGTTGTTGTAAATTATGTGTGTCACGTCATTGTGTCTAAGCTACAATTGGCATTTGAAGTCAATTGAGTGAATAAGTGAGCTATTTGTGTTAAAATGGCAAGTGGCAGTGATGTTCCAAGGCGAAAATGTGTGAATAATCCCAACTGTTTCTGTTTTATATGTGGCCAGTATACAATTGCAGGCCAGAAGTGAAAAATTATGCCACTTATAAAAGACTTGTACTTGGCATATTTTAACATGAAGTTATGAGATCAGGACAAGAATTTTGCACCTCATATAGTGTGGAAAACATGTGTGGAAAACCTGCGGCAATGGCATAAAGGGTTGTTGCCATCAATGCCATTTGGAATCCCAATGGTTTCGTGGGTACAAAGGAATAATTTTGACGACTGTTATTTTGTGTATGTAAAGTGTCCGAGTTCAATACAAAAAACAAAGGGAACATTATGTGTCCTGGCCTACCATCTGCCATAAACCCTATACCACATGGACCCAATGTCCCTGTCCCAAACCACCAGTACAGTTACCAGAGAGAGTCTTCGTCACCTTCAAGTGCTGAGGATGGCGATGATATCTTTATACCAGATGTTGAGGATAAAACTCTACATCTTTATAATCAGTGTGACTCAAATGATGTGGTGTGTGATCTAGGCCTTGCTAAAGAAAAGAGTGAACTTTTAGAATCAAGACTAAAAGAGAGAAATCTTGTACTTCCTGGGGCAAATTCATATTGTTACAGAAATTGGGAGGAAGGATTTTGGCAGTGTTTTGTTCACGAAGACGAACTTGTGATATCTTGTGATATCTCTGGCTTGATTCTTGGAAATATTTACCGAGCAAAGGACTGGTGTCTATTGATTGATTCCAGTAAAAGAAGCTCAAAGATGTTTTTCTGCACAATGGAAATAAACTTGTTTCAGTGCCCATCGCCCACTCAACATCTCTTGGTGAAAACTATTACAATTTATCTATGGTGTTGCAGAAACTGAATTACATAAATACAGATGGTTACTGTGATGTGATTTAAATGTGTATGATATCATACACATATGGTTACTGTGCTGTGATTTGAACATTTATGATATATTAGTGCAGCAAGGAGGATATGCAAAGTTCCCGTGTTTTCTGTGTGAGTGGGACCTATGGGACAGGGATCATCACTGGTTAGTGTCTGAATGGCCCAAGAGGAAACAGTTTGTGTCTGGAGGAAAAAAACGTTATAAATTGGGAATTATGAAGAAGTAAGTGAAGAGTTTAGATAGAAGTAGTCGTCCCTGCTTTCAGTACCTCTGTCAGAAATTTTCAGGATTGTCGGGTGCCAAAATTAAGGAAGGTGTTTTTGATGGCCCCAAAATTTGGAAGCTTATGAAAGATTCGATATTCAGTACGACAATAAACATAACACAGTTTCAGACGTGGGAATCATTCAAGGATGTTTGTAGCAAATTCCTGGGCAATGTTGAACATGTCAACTACCAACATATTGTTGAAACCATGATGTACAACTTCCAGAAATTGGGTTGCCACATGAGCTTAAAATTATTTTTCCTGCACAGACATCTAAATATTTGCCTGTAAATTTAGGAGCATTCAGTGAAGAACATGGCGAGCGGTTCCATCAGGATATAAAAGAAATGGAACAAAGATATCAGGGGTGATGGGATGTCTCCATGATGTCAGATTACTGTTGGAGTCTAGTGAGAGATTACACTACTGAGGAACATAAATGCAATTCCACATAGCATTCATTCACATCAAAGTGCAGCAAACAATGGTTTTCTTGTAGTGACATTAATACATTCTAGCAATGAACATGTTACTTTTTTGTACATGCATTGCATTTTGATCATGTCGCATTAAAATTATGTATATTTTCTATTATGGTGATTTCTATCAAAATTACAACAGTGTAAGATTTGGATTTCTAATAGCAAAAAAACTGTTTGTGATAGGTAAAAACGGTTTACATATTTGAAATTGGCGCACCGAAATTAGGGTGCATCGCCTCTTCAACCTTAAGCCGGAGTTTTTTTATCCCCCTCACAGGCCAGTGTAATTTAAAATTTATAAAATTCTTGCTTACCCAGAACAACAAAACAGCTGTCACGCTAAACAACCAAGTCTTAAATGAAGAAACCTGGAACCCAAGCACAATAATTGGAGTTTATCGCCGTCTAATGATAGTTATTTAACACACTGGAATACTGAAACACCCTGGTAAGTGTTCCAGTGTTAAATTAAAATTTTTACTTTGTTTTTTTTTTTTTTTTTTTTTTCTTCTTCACCCTATGTGCCATTAATAAGTTTAGGTCAATATTCTTCATTGCAAGTGAAGATGAGTTTACATTTGCAAATTTCAGGTTTCACTTCCTCCTGTCTGACCTACTAGACTAGAATGCCACAGTGTAATTCTCCAACTCGCTAAGTGCGAACTGCTTATATAAACATTGTTAAATATAATTCTTTCTTTCTGCTAATATACATTTCACAATTATTAACCCAAATATCAGTGAAATTTGTATTTTGTCTTCGTATTTTATTAAGTATGTATTTTTTTTTTTTTAATAATGAAATATTCTAACAAACAACAGATACAAACATGAGTGGAATTAATTTTGTTCCTTCAGATTAAAAATTGTATATTTTTGAATAATAAAAAAAACAAAAAAACTGTGATATGGGGTGGGGAAAGCAAAAAGGTAGTGAGGGTGACACAGAGGTAACTACACATATTAGCGCTGACAGAAGTCCAGCCCACCGCCAACCCGAACCAATCACCACACGCCTCCCCACTGGCCGCTGATATAAATACAGCAGTCCACAGTGCAACCAGCACAGTCGTAGTTGAAACGTCCACAAGAGCACTTCGACCTCGCCGCTGCCACCGAAGATATCTGCCGTAGCCGCAGACAAAACGTCTGAAAAGAAGAAGGAGAGTCCAGTAGACCACGGCCCACAAGCCCAGATTATACTCCAGCCAATATTGACACCGGCCGTGAAAACCTAAGAATTTCAATGTTAACAAATTGCATAAAATTATGAGATTTTGCATACTTTGGATGCAAATGCAAAATCCTTTTGGTGGTTTAATGAAATGGGGGGGGGGGGAATGGAAGAAATTAAATTAAATTTGAATGTCATAAATAAACCTTTAAATCCACCAACTTTTGACAGTAATATGATAATACAAAAAAATTGTAATTGAAAAGTTGGCCAGGATTTTACATAAAGTGACCATTGATTCATTTACTTTGACTATAATTTGGACTTATATGAAATATTTGAAACAAAAGTATCAAATAACAGTAGAAATTTTTCACAGACAAATTGGGAAAAATTAAAATACACTGTGATAATGCAGTAAGATACACAGGTACTTCGGTTGATGTAGAAGCAGAAAATTTAACCAAAAAATTAAATATGCTATAAATTTATCAATTCCGAGATCTAGAAATAAATAATATACAGACTATATTTGGTCTGATGCATTAGAAACCTCAAGGAGAAAAATGAGGAAAATAGGAAAAATATACAAAAGATCCAAGGTAGAATAAGGAAAACAAAATATTCTAAACAGATGTAGGCAAATAAAGCATAAATTTAAAAAACTGTTAAATGAAACCAGACACAAATCGTGACAACATTTTGTTAAAACAAACTTGGAAAATAATATGTGGGGAATTCCATACAAAATTGTTATAGAAAAATTAAGAGGCCTGAAGTGATAAATACACTTACAAATGAAGACAGGATAATAACAACAAACTGGGAAAGAACTATTGAACACACTGATTTGAGAGAATATTCAGTAAGTGTTTTTTCGGTGATGTAGTGTTGCCATTTGACTACTCAGTTAACTATTGAACTATTACTAGCTAAACTACTACTGGAAGACAACCGTGAACCTGACAAGCTTCAAAAATGTAATTAAAAGCATTGAATAAAATTGAACACTGGTTACAACAATAATAACATCATTATACCATTTGACAAATCTGAGGTTAAGTTAGCGATTCAAAAATTAAAGAAGAAGGCTTGTGGACCAGATGGAATCCCAAAGGAAGTCTTCCACTGCATAGAGGAGAAATTAACCCCATTTGTGTGGATGTTATTTAATGACTGTTTGCGGAGAGGCCACTTTCCAAACTGCTGGAAAGAGGCCAAAGTTGTAATTATAAAAAAGGAAACGATAAAGACCCTAGTAAATCAAAATTCTATAGACCAATCTGTCTTCTAAACAATTGGGAAAATTTTTGAACAATTAATAAATAAAAAATTAATGGAATTTAAACCCATGATTGGTCTCAATGAAAAGAAACATGGATTTAAGAAAGGTAGATCTATGGAAGATGCAATTAATGCAGTGATCGAAAGTTTGAATATAATGACCAAAAGAATACTTAATCAGCATTTTTATCGATATTTCTGGCTCTTTCGATAACTTATGGTGGCCAGTTTTCTTTGAAAGGTTAAGAAAACTACCCCAAAACATTATATATCATACTTCAGGATTAATGTACCAATAGAAGGGTTTACATACTAAGCCTCGGAAAGACTATCAATAAGAATATAACTAAGGGATATCCCCAGGATTCGGTTTTCAAGCCGGCACTCTGGGACATAGTTATGGAAATATTACTAAAAGATCTACAAAATAACAATCCAGCAATAAAAAACCTTATGCCGTTATCTCTTACGAAAAGGCACACTAAAAAAATGGCCCACTCTTAAGTTCAATAATCAGAACAATAAATGCTATAAAGAAGCTAAATATTTGGGAGTAATGTTAGACAAAAAATTAACATTAGAACACATTAGAAATTAGAAAACATATTGGACAAGTGAAAATAAAATCTGAAAAAATGATCTTTTAATTAACAAAATTAATGCAATGTAAATTCAAAATCTCATTACATACAATCATAACCTACCACTATACCGCATTTGCATTTATAATAACATTTGGGGTGAGAGTATGGGCTGCAAGAATGAATAATATAAAATTGAGAAACCAAATTAGGGACTCGCAAAGGAAAATGGAATACAGGAGCAGTTTGTACCACACCAACAATGGCATTAATAATATCTGTTGGAATTTGGCCAATAGACATATTAATAAAATTAAGAGGCACAAAGACAAAATTGTGATAAAGTACAGTAAAGTACAGTGGTAGGAATATATACTACAAGAAAAGAAGTAAAAGCTAAATTAAAAAGAGACTGGCAAACTGAATGGGATTCAATTGATAAAGGGAGAAGAGCTTATCAACTATTTCCAGATATAAATGTAAGATTAAAATTGAAACATATTCAACCAACAGAAGGAACCATTCATTATATAACTGGACATGGCCCATATGGGACTTATTGGAAAAAATAACAAACAACAAAGTGACACCTGTCAATTTTGCAACACCGTAGAAACACCTGGACATATATTGAATGTATTAAATATGAAAGGCAGTTAAAAGAAGATTTAGACAAATTAAGAGGACATCAGATTGTGCAAATTTTGAGAGATAAAGACTTGTACTATCATTTAAATAACATGCCCTTGAAAACTAGTGAAATAGCCTGGAAGGAAAGGATAGTTGAAGAAGCAGTAAGAAATTGTGAAATGGCAGAAGTAGTTAGAAGTCCAATTAGAACAAGAAATGTGGGAATATAAGGTAATGATGTTAATATTAATAATAGAATCCTTGGCACTGACTGAACTCAAAATGAGCACGAGGAAAATGTTTATGATGAAATTAATTATGAACAAATTTTAATATAGAATATCATTAATACAGATGACAAGAAAGAAGAGGATTTACAAATTTAATAGCACGCAACCTGAAAAAGAAGAAGAGTTTATAAAATTAGTATAGATGACCTGAAAGATGATGATCTATAAGTTCAATACTACACAACACGAAGAAGAAGAAAATAGGAGAGGAGTTTATTAAATTAATATAGAAAACCCAAAGAAGAAAAGAAGAGTTAAGAAATTCAATATTACACAACCAGAAGAAGAAGAATATATTTCATTATAATTAAAAAAAAAAAAAAATAGAAATATAAAAAAACAGACAAAATACCAGGGTAAATGCGGCAAAACAGCTGGGATAGAGATGGAGACTACAAGGGGAGAGCAGCAGCAGAAGGAGAGCACAGCAAGGAGGAAGCGGCAGAAGATTAGGGGATGGCGGCCTACTTTGGATCCTTATTGGGTGAGACAGTGAAAAGATGCAAGTGAAGTGTTTTTGTGCAATGGTTCACATAGTCTTCAATGGGATTGTTTATGTCTTGGAACCATTGCCAAAACTTAAATTCCAATTTGTCCTCTTCCTCTGCTGCATAGGAGAAGGCATTTATCATTGCTAGTGTTAAGTATGAGCCTGCTATATTTGGTTCCCTAGTCTTATATATTTGATGTCAATTTGCTGCAGTTTAGTTTGAATAGCACAGCAATTACTGTAATTTATGCTGGGACCAATTATTTGCACTGGCGGTGATTTGAAATCTGTGCCAGAAAATGTTCCTGGGAGAAGATGCTAGCTATAATGGCAGGAATTCTTTATTTCCTTCTGGTGATTTGGAAGTTAATGTTGTTGGGGAAGTCATTTTGGCACCTATGAATTCCTGTAAACTTGAAGGGGTTATTACTATTAGTATTTTCCCTAACCTTAATACAACTTATTTTGCCAGATTTAATTGCTCCTCTAGGTCATTCGAGACTGCTATGAGTTTTGTTTTACATAGCATTCCCATGCACTTTAATTATATATTGATTATACCTTTGGGGGGTTTTCCCTAGCTAAAATTCCCTGGTTAGAAATTAATGACTGCTTGAGTTCATGTACTTTGTTTTTATGTCAAGTTGCCCTTCATCTAGCTAGTGCTTTTTATGTCAAGTTGCCCTTCATCTAGCTAGTGCTGAGCTATTTGCTGATGTGTTTCCTTTGCATTTCCCTACCTGCCTTATTTATAATGTAGTGTTATAGCTGGATTAGCATTTCCCTAACACATGCTGCTTATTCTAAATTTGTTTGCCAAAAATACTGAAAATAACTGCCCACTTAACCTATCACTTATAATTATCATGCTCATAAGGATGGTGGTGGGGATGTGGTTGTTATCTTGGACTAAAAGTAGAGGGAACAAAAAGTTGGCAAGCTGTGGGGCATATTTAACCCTCATCTATATTACTATGGGAACACTAACATAACACGACTGCCAGATTGTAGGGGGTTTTCCAGCCTCCTTATGCCTATGGAAATAGTACCTGGCACCCAAACACCAAATATAGGGTACTCTGTGTGGGGTAGGTTTTACCCATACACTGCGCATACTAGGAATTTGGTAGTTTCAGAGGTAGAGCTGTTCATGCATGCGAGAGGGAAGTGGATGGCCTCAGGGATTAAGGTTCAGGAGGGTGTACTTCTGGTTAGAAATATCAAGAGCCAAAAAATACGAAGGGTGCGAGGAGACACAGGGCTTTTACTTTTAAGAAGATAATGTATGATTAGGGGATGAGGAAACCCAAGGATTACTCAAACTCCATTCTGCACTCACCTGTATATTATAGATCTTGCAGTTTCACTTTAAAATAAAGCTATGCCATTGGCCAATACGTCAGACTGTACGTCTCATGTCAGCAGCTCAGTTGAACAAGGCTCTTTTGACGTAGTTAATGAAGCTTTAATAATAAAATCCATGCTTATGCCTGCATTGCTTTAGGAGGGCATAGCTATATCAGCATTTTGAAATTTTGCCACCTGTACTGTAGTAATCCCAGGCAAAACTAATGTACAAAAACCCCAGAGGGAATCTTAACATAAACAGGTTTTTTAAAAGGCCTAGGGATAGTTTCTAGGAAACTGCAAAACCATTGGCAGAGGTTCACCATATGTATTTTAAATAAACTTGTTTTTTTTTTTATCAGTCATTATGAATATATCTGAAATGTAAATGGTGTGTTATTTATGGACGCTCTTTCACTGCTGTGGTCCTCAGCATCCCATTCTAAATTGGGCATGAAAGGCCGCTTAATTTTGCTCAAAGGCCTCTCTATCAGGCTTGAGATTCTTTTACGTGCCGTAAATCTATGACACAGGACCAACAGCTTTACTTCCCTTGCGAAGGAAGCCATGCTAAGGATTTCTACACCCGAAAAAATCCATTGTTCTCCGCCGAGTTTGAACCTGCGACCTTGGATATATGAAGTTAGCATGGTAACCACTACACCATGGAGGGCGACGAATGTATCTGATTTTAATATTCATTACCACCTTTACAGTTTTTACATTTTGAGTTACAGTTTGTGAATCTGGCTCATAAATTACACATAAGTTACAGACAATGAAACAGAATCTGGGCAAAATTTAGTTATGAAGTAAATGCCTGATTATCCTGAGCAAGAAGTCAGAGTGAGAGTGCCATTTTAGGTGCTCATCTAAATGAATTCTTAGAAATGTTGTTGAATATGAGTAGATGAAAGATTTATTCCCAAGGTGTACTGTCTGTTTATCTAAATTTGTACTTTTTGAATGATGAAACATCATTGCCACTGTTTCGCCTTCATTTAATATAAGTCTGTTATTATTTTCAAACCACTCTAAGAGTTGATTATATTGTTATATAGGCTATTTGCATTTTTATCTTTATAAACATACTTGTATCATCAGTATACAGTGTTGTACTGGCATTATTTAATTTATCTGCTACAGCTTGGATATATACTGAAAACAGAATTGGCCCCAAGAAGAACCTTGCAGTCCCCCCAATTTTATGTTCTTTTCCTAGGAATAGTAGCAATTTATTGGCCTAGTTTCATAATCCTTATGTAATATTAGCATTGTCTGTTTCCAGTTACTTAAATATAATATAATCCAATTTAGTGCTATCTACCTTATTCTCATTGTTTGTAATTTATGCAGCAGGACATTGTGATCCACCAAATCATACATTTTAGACAGATCCATAAAAGCTCCTTAGCCATTTCCTTAATATCAGCTGCTTCATAGACCCACTTGAGAAAATCTATGATTGTTGTTATTGATTGCTCTTGTTAAAATCCATGTTATTTGGCTGACATAAGGTCATATTTTCTTAAAGAAACTGTACTATATTTGATGCATAATTTTTCCTGAGATTTTTTGGTGGGAGGGGGGGGGGGACAAAAAAAAAAAAAGGAAAGCAGTGACACACGTCTGTAATGTTTTAACTCTTGTTCTGACCCTTTTTCAAATATTGGTTTGACTATTGCCAATTTCAGCTGAATGGGGTATTCTCTTGTAATAAAGGATAGTTTAATTATATGGCATAAAAGCTGAAACAGAATTAAATAGGAGTAAAAACATAGATTATACTTAAACTTCACTCTTGAAGTAAAGTAACTTACTTTGCACATGTTTTGGTGGCTTTTGCCACCATTTTCAATGGAGATTCACTGATGAACTCGTGGTATTGGCCTGTAGAGGTCTCTCTTCCGGACAGATGAATTTTGAGATGAGTCCATTTGTTTGTGGAATGTCAAAATTTATGACCTTGTTTTTTCTTTTTTAAAATTAATAGATTTTCCCAAACCGTTAATCGAATTGGATTCTGTACTAATTTTAATAGCTTGGGCTCCCTGTGAAAATTATGATTTTGAGTCCAAAAATGATGTGCAGCAGCTGAATTATCTGTCTGTTTGTATTTTAAATATCTCATGTGCTCTTTAAAACGTTGTCCAATGTTTAATTTTGTTTTTCCTATGTATACTTTTCACATTCCTTGCAGCTGATTTCATATATCCTGGATTGTTTCAATGTGAGGACTTTATCTTTTGTGTTTGTATGGAGGAGATCTTTTAAACTATGCTTATTAACTGGGGCTAGGTTAATGTTCCATTCTTTGAAAATCTTTTGAACTTTTTGGTGTGCCAAAGGGTGGTAAGTGAATTTTTTGTAGCTAGCTTCTGCTTTTATTCCTTTTAGAGTGCTAATTTCTTTTACTTTCCTCTGTTTCATGAATTTATTAATTTTCTTCTTTACCAACTGTTCTGTGTAGCCATTCTTTTGTGCAATTTCTATGATCCTATTAAGTTTTAATTTGTATTCCATCTGGCTTAATGGTAGGTTTACCAGTCTGAATAAAAGACTACGCAGAAAGCAACAAACACCGAACGATAATGCAAACTATCATTGCCAAACCATAAATAATAAAGACAATTTTATAATTTATCCAAGGAATCCTTCACACAGAAAAAAAAAGAAGTGTTGAACAAAGGCCTAAATACATGCATTAGTTTCTCCTGCGATGTTGACGAATACGTTGCAGATATCGAAATGGCAATCTTTGACGAACCAGAAAGCCATAAGCTCTTAATCAGAGCAGAATGCGAAAAAACTTTAAAACAATTAAAAAAATCCCAGAGCCAACACAATCCTCATCAGTGTGCTAAAATCGCTAAACAAAAAGGAAGTTTTCTACACAAAAGCTGACAAAGGAAATAAAATAGTAGTGATGGACAAATCAGATTATGAAAGCAGCATGGAAAAACTTTTACAGTCACAAGAATATGTGGTAATTCCAAAAGATCCCACCCCAAAATATACAAAACTTTACATGAAACCTTAGACAGTGTAAAATTAATCAATGATGCCAACAAAAAGAAACTAATTCCAAGCAACCCCTGCACACCAAGAATATATTGACTACCTAAAATATGTAAACCAGGAAATAAAATGCCACCTATTGTAAACACCATCAATTCCCCCACATACCAACTAACAAACTGGCTCACAAAACAGTTCCAAACCCTACCACAGTACAACAGTTTAAGTATAAAACATTCCTTTCAATTAATAGAACAAATGAAACAAAAAGATCTAAGTAAAGATGACATATTGGTTTCATTTGATGTTGTATCACTTTCCCCCAGCATTCCAAGAGAAAAATTACTTTCGGTACTGAAAAAATGGCTGACTACAACAGACATTTCTAATGAAATAGCAGAAGACTTTCTTAAGCTAACACAGTTATGTATTGAACAAACCTATTTTACATTCAGAAGAAAATTTTATACACAAAAGTATGGTTTAGCCATGGGAAATCCATTATCCCCAATACTTGCAGACATATACATGAGTAATAATTTAGAAATCCACATAACCACAGCCTTCCTACAAATATACAAAACTTGGTATAGATATGTAGACGACATAGCAGCAATAGTAAACAAAAAGGTAGTTGAGGAGAGCCTTAAATTACTAAATCTTCAGGACAGCTCCAAAGTGGCCATCAGTTACCCTCTAAAAGAGGGTAGTACACTTTCTGATTATTCTTTTTTAAGAGATAATTTAAATAATATAATTTTTCAGTGCAAAAGTCCCTTCCCATTTTGGGCCATGTACACTCTTCCTGTCTTGAAGGTGAAAGACAGAACATCTGTAAAATTTATGCAACATAGTCATAAAATCCCATGTTATAGTCACCCTTTTTAAACCTCAATGCACACTATTCAGAACAACCTGATCAAGAACAGACTTGCATACATTTTTTTTATCCAGGTGTGCTCTTTCGCTATTGGGGATAGACTATATGAGTTCATCATTTTGTACAATATTTTACAATGTTCGGCATTTATATCTAGATTTGGATTTCCTAATATTATGACGCATCATTTTTTGAAGCTTATGTGCAACTAATCTAGCTTATCTAATTAATACATCTATATCATTAGAAGGATTTATATATATGCATTTTACAATGACTTTTGTTGCTTATCTCCATCATACTAATTCCAAACTTTTTGTTTGTGCCTATCTCTTCAAACTGCACTATTGTTTTTGCATAATTTGATTTTACAAACATTCATTACTCTTCCCCCTTTTAATTTGACTTACAGTAGCTGGAAATTAATAAATAGTGTTACTGCACCTTGCTGGCCATAATCACTGCTCACTGCTTGCTTTGAAAGTCATAACTGATTTTAGCCATTCACCTGTTGACTTTCTTTAATTAGCTAATGCATTGTTGCACCTGTGTATATGAACATGTGCAGTCAGCTAGTACTTTAAATTGGAGCTCTGATTGTCACACCTGTATGTAACTTTGTGACACCTGGAGTGGTTTGCAGGTGTAACAATCAATGCTACTTCTGGAAGTTTCTTACCATGTGAATAGCAGATAAAGAAAGGGGGCAACTTGGCTCAGACAGTTCAGTTTTCGATGGGAAGCTTGTAGCAAGCAGTAACAGCCACACACCACTGAAAGAAAAAATGTACAGCAGAATTGTTGCAAAAGCATAGAATAAAGATGACTCTTTGTAGCAGAATTTTCATTGTAATCAGTTGAAAGAAATAGAGTTGTTTGTTTGAGTAATAAAGAGTAGTTTTTGTTATACTGGTGTCAGAGTGGATTTAATGCCAAAATGGAGATGATGAAGCATTTACTTGTGGAAATCAAGGAAATGAACTTCAGGATGGAGAAAATAGACAGGAAAATGGAATCCAATATTGAAAAATGAAATTCAGCCTGGAAAACATAGTAGAGAAGATGGAGGAGAAAATGGAATCCAGCAAGGACAAGATGGAAGAGAAAATGAAATTGGGAATGAGGAAGATGCAGGTGGAAATGAAGACAGAAATGAAATGCAGAATGGAGAACCTGAAGGAGATATCGAACAAAATTGACAAATGACTGGCTGGTGTGAAAAAGAAAGTCAGATATTAGGGAAAAGGTGGAAGAGCTTGATAGAACAACGAAAGATCATGGCCAACACCTTAATACTCTGGAGGAAAGAGTTGATGGTACTGCGAAAGAACTAAGTGCCATGCTGCAAAAAAATGCTCGACAGAAGGCTTAAGAAATTGAAGTTTGAGATGCTAGGATGTGAAACAATGTGTGCACGTGTCAAGCCACCCAAGTACAAGGGAACATCAGCTTTCAAAGTCTTCCACCAAATGGTTTGCCATTATTTCTTCCCACAACAGATTACCAACATAGGAAGAAGCCATACAACTAATAGCAAGCTCCAGCTATGGGAGGCAGAAGTACAGAATACAATCCAGATTTTGGTGATTTCCAAAGGCATATGGAAGGCCTTTGAAAACCAGTTCGGGAACCATTATCTGGCTGCAGCTTACCAAAGTCAACTCAAGTCAAGGCTGTGACAGCCAGGGGAGATGATCCAGGAGTTTGCCCTGGCAATTGAACAGCTGTTCAATGGGGAATGTGAAGCCATGATATGACAGTTCCTGATGCTCAGCAGCCCTCAGAAAGTACAAGACAATCCATAAGGCATTCATGGTTGCACTAAGAATGGAGGGGTCAAGAAAACAGCTGCATTGACCTTGAGACAGAGACAATGACCTTCTAGTGGTGTTTGTTGTGGGGTGTGGCGAACCAGTGAAGAAGACGTGTCCATGACAAAGCCAACCTGCAGGATGAAGACAATGGAGGTGCACGTCGATGACATCATTGCCAACACCTCGAGTTACACTCCGTGATCTAGGTAGAAGAATGGAAAACGGCCTCATCACAGACAGCTGGGTAAAAGGGTTTGCCAGATACTAATAGACACAGCTGCAGCCATGACTGTAATTAGACATGAGGTCGTGAAGAGGAAACACCCAGTTGGCCCTTCCAACTAGTGACCTCATTGGACAACTTCTTACCTGTGGAGAAGGAGGCCCTGCTGAAGTTTACATAGGGATAGAGCACTGTGTGCCTGTGGGTATTTATTGTGAAGTTGCCAAGGATGAGATACTGGGACTTGATGCCCTCAGGAGCTACCAGGCAATGCGCGACATCAGCTGGAAGATCTTGTAACTAGCCTGAGACAAAATGTTACTCTGGAGCTCCCAAAACCTACAATGATCTGCAGAGTGGTCCTGAAAGACAATATAGTTATGCAAGATATGCAGGAAGCAAGATAATCTAGGCCAAGTTTGAGTTGGGGAAGTGCAAGCCAGCAGCAAGTGGCCATGGAACAGCTGCAATGGATCCAGCCAGTCAGCATCTTCACAGTATCTATGGCCCTAGCTGAAAGTGTTGCTGAACAGTTCAGCCGACCATCTAACCACTTCACAACTGGAGAGGGTCTGACAGCTACTTAACTGATACCAGTCCATCTTCAGCAAAGAGAACAGTGATTACGGTTGTACTGACTCAGTACTCCATAACATCAACACTGGAGATGCCAGACATATCCAACAACCATTAAGATGCATTTCTCAGGTAAAACAGAAGGATGTAGTAGAGGACATGCTGTAGAACATGAGATCTAGGGAATCACTGAAAAGTCCAACAGTCCTTGGTGCTCCTCTGTTGTCTTGATGAAGAAGAAGAGGGATTAGCTTCTGTGTGGACTGCAGGAAGGTGAATGCCATCACCAGAAAGGATTGAATCATAACACCCTGGACATCTTGCTGGTGCCCAGTGGTTCTCGACTTTGGCAAGTGACCCTAAATCTCAGAGATAAGGAGAAGACTGCATTCTCGTCATGTCCATGGCTTTGGGAATTTACAATTATGCCTTTTGGCCTCTGAAATCCACCAGCTTCCTTCCAGCACCTCATAGAATCAGTGATGAGTGGGTTGACTTATGACACCTGCCTAATCTTGTACAGATGACATCATCATCATCATCATCATCATCATGTCCGACAACTTCAAAACCATCTTGGCAACTTGACTAAGATACTACAAAGACTGCAAGCAGCTAAGCTGATGCTAAATGCCAAGAAGTACCATCTCTTCTTCAAGGAGGTGAATTACTTGGGCCACATATTCTCAGTATCTGGAGTGGCCACTGACCTAGAGAAGTTTCAGGCAATAGGAAATAGGCCCTGCCTGAAATACAAACAAGAGCTGCAAAAGTTTTTCGGCTTATGCAGCTATTACTGCCAGTTTGTCAGAGGTTTCTCCAACATCTCGACACCTCTCACTCATCTAACAGAAGAGCACTGATCTTATATGTGGTCAAAAGATGCCAAGAGTGTGTTCCAGGTGCCTAGTCAGCACAGCACTGCATATATTTTAGGATTTCCACAACCTGGAGGAGTCTTTACTGTGAACATTGATGCCAGCAACACTGGCATTGGAAGCATTCTATCCCAAGTCCAAGATAGCCAGGAGTGGTTAATAGCGTACTATAGCGAGATGATCTCCGAGGCAGAAAAGCGCTATTGTGTTAACTGGGAGAGCTCCTGCAGTAGCAAAGATACTGGAGCACTTCCACAAGCACCTGTACTGCAGCCATTCCACCTAAGATCTGACCACTCCACCTCACCTGGCTGTTCAGCTTCAAGATCTTCCAGGGCCAGGCAGTCTGTTGGATTCAGAGGCTCCAAGAGTAAAGCTTCATATTACAGCATCACAGAGAAAGAGGTCTCCTCATTGTAGATGCCATGTCATGATGACCTTATCCAGAGGATTGCAGCTATTGAATCAGGGTTTGGAGAAACAGTGTGATGCATCTGTTCCTGTCATTTCAATGGTGCTTATAGCTTGATGGTGTTATGCAAGTCTGAGGAGGAAGCAGCTGGTGGATGCTGATCTGGGCCCACTACTGAGAGAAGTGGAGGCAGGGACTAGTCTGAGCTGGGACATTGAGCAGAGAAATAGTATCTTTAATCCCAGTGGTATTCAATGAAGACCAAGGATGGTGTACTGTTCAGAGTGTAGCAGTTACCTGATGTAAAAACCCAGAGAGAGCAGCTGATCTTTCCTCAGAGTAAGGTCAAAGAAGTCCTGGAGGGAGTGCATGCTGGGACTTCTAGAGGACATTTGGGACCCAACCAAACCAACCTCTAACATTGGTACTACTGGCAGAAGCTAAGAGTTGGTGCTGCCAATGTCATGCATGTACGGCAAGTCCCAGTCCACAGACTAGGAGGTCAGATTGCATGCAGCAGTATAACAAGGCAGCACTTTTCGAACACATAGCCATTGTTGTAGCTGGGCCATTCCCTTGTCAGACAGCGGCAAAAAGTATTTGTTGGTCATCATGCATTACTTTGCCAAGTGGCCAAAGGTGTATGCCATTCCTAAACAGAATGCCAATACCATCGCAAACTGTTTTGTCGCTATGGAGTACCATTGGAGCTACACAGCAATCAGCAGCTTTGTGTCCAATCTGTTGAGAGAGACACTCGGCCAACATGTACTCCACAAGACATGCACAACACCTTTCCATCCACAGTCAGAGTGCATGGTTGTGCGATTTGTCGAGACTCCAAAAGAACATTTGAGGAAGGCGTTGGCCAATCACCAGAGAGGTGATTAGGGTGCACTTTTCCTGCTGGCTTACCATTCTTCAACCCATGACACCAGGTTGACACCAGTCAGTTAATTCATTGACAGGAAGCTGAGTCTACCATGCAACCTGATGTTTGGGAGTGTCTTGCGGCAGAATAGCCAGCAGTTGACTATGTGGAACATTGTGTAGATCGACTTCACAATATGCACAAGATGGCCCGTCAGTATATCCAAGTAGTGATCAACTTGTTGAAGACCCACTATGTCCGACAATACAACAGCTGAGGTTTCCAGCAGGGTATCTGTGAACATGTTGACCTACATGGATCAAGGGATGCCACCCCAAATTTCAACATCCTGGGCAAGGGCTGTACATTGTGTTGAGAATACTACATGTGTGATCATGCCTTACCAGGCCATAATTGTAGGCTTTGAAAATCAGAGCTGAGTGTTGCTGTTTACCTGTTACTTTCCTCATTAGCTAATACATTTTTACACCCATGTAAGTGAACACTTAACTTCCAAGCTCTGATTGTCGCACCTGTGTGCTAGTTAATAATTCCTGTGAGGGTTTGCATGCATAACAATAAGTACTACTGCTGGAGGTTACTTTCTGCATGATCAACAGATGTCAAAAGGGGACAGACTTGGCCCAGATAATTGAGTTTTTGACATGAAGTTCAGAGTATGCAGTCATAGCCACAGCAGGCATTGAAACAAAACTGTAAGCACAATTGTTGCAAAAGCATCAAATAACAGAGATTATTTGTAACAATTTTTTTATTGAAATGCATTTGATTAAATAAAGAGATATTTGTTTGAGTAATAAAGAACATTGTTTGTTATAGTAATTAGACATATTTACACAATTTGTATCTTTATCTTAACCTGTTCTCTGTGAGACACAACACATCAACATCTTTAAAGTTCATCAAATAGCAACGGCTATAAAGGCACTGGTTTATTGATATGCTTTGTATATTATGCTGTATTTTTAGGGGTTTTTGTTGAATGGTAAAGTTTTTATCATCATCGTCGTCGTCATCATCATCATCATCATCATCATATCTTAATACTCCAGACCTATTTGGTTTTTGCGCCAAATGCATCCACTTCAACTTTTGCTAATTTTTCTGAAATACAGAGCTTATAGTATTATTTAGCTATTCCCCAGATTTGTTTGACTCATGCCTATTCAAGTATATCCCATCTCTCCCAAAGTCATGGACTTTCCAAATAGGATACTATAGATCCAAAACATCCTGTAAGCTTTGACAGCTAAACGACCTAAAAGATCTTTCCAGTCAATTTCTAGTCTAAAAGAAGAATAAACTTTGGATTAAATTATTATTATTATTATTATTATTATTATTATTATTATTATTATTATTATTATTAATTATTATTAATTCTGTGCCACTATAACTCTTACAAGCCTAAAGCTATGAACATGACTGCTGGCCTCAAGCCCGCTTATGGATGGTAGAGGCCACTGATGTGGAAATGTGATATGAGTAGCTTCACACACTCACGATGAATTTGGTGTAGTTATACCAAATAGAGTAGGTCTGTTTAGGTTCCTGGTGTTCCTCATTCTGGTGAAGGCTGTTATCACTGTTTTACTTGGATTGACAGAAAGTTTGTTTCTATTGCACCACATCTCAACTTTCCTGAATGCAGATTGAAGCGACTCAGCAACAACATTAGGAAATTTCACTCTGATGATAATGGCTTTATTGTCTGGAAATCCAATGGTAAGAAACCGGGTATCATTGATTTGTTGCAATTGTCTGTCCACTCCCAGGTCACAAAGCATTAGAGAAAGGACTCCTCCCTGTGGGTAGCCCATGGTGACAGATAGATCATGCATCTTCCCAAAGATGCTCAGGGTCGACTCCCTGTTGGTTAGTATGGAATAATTCACCTATAAATAATAGGTGATAATAATCATGCTTTTGAAGGCTTTTAATTATTACTTCACTGGAAGTTTTATCAAAGCTATATTGAGAAGTCCACCAATTGCAATCGCTTTGGATGCCAGCAACTTCTCTGCAGCAGATACTACATGATGAAAGCTGATTCCATTGATTTTGTGGTCTAATAGGCAAATTGGTTTCTGTGTAGTGGGACTTCTCCCAGTGTATTGTCTATTGTGTCTTATTAATTAATCTCTTTAACCCCTTAAGAAAAAACGAAGAGGTTTATTGGACAGTCATCTTGGTGTAGCTGGGACAGCTAGGTTTGGGTTTAAACATCATTTGATATGCCTCCATTCCAGAAGGCTATGCAACTTCTGTAAATCCTACATAGCAGAGGCTGAATTGAATCTGTTGCCAGATTAAATCAGCTCCTGCTGATTTAAATGGTTCACATGAATTGATAGACCATCTACTTTGGTTATGGTGATAATCACTTTGATCAGGTTCCAGTCCTCTCTGTTACAACAAGCACAGTGCAAATTGATTTGCCCCAATTTGATGGTTGATCATTGATTACATTTGAATTTGGAAAATGGATGCCAGATAAATGCAATAGCATTTCCAGCCCAGAGTGTTGCTGACACCAGGCAGTTTAATGGTCTTAATCATCTTATTAGCATGTTTAGCAATCGATTTCATGACTGAGCCACTGGGAGTATCTTCCACCTCAGGCAAATCAGCTTCTCTGAATCTTTTTTTGACTTTATAAATGTCTTTGTTGTACCTGGTTGGTACTTTCTGGTAAGGGGCCCGCATGCCAGTTCTTACAAGTTTGAAATACATCCTAAGTTCCCTAAGCTCTCTAGACCACCAAGGAGTTAGCCTTGGTGAACTAACAAATTTGGCCTGACAATTTTGGTGGTAGAATTGGAGAATGGATTGCTGCGCTGGTCAGCAGCCAACTCTATATACAGTACCAAATTAATAATCTTTGATATTCCTGATACTAATGCAGAAATTTACTTTTTATACACATCCGAATCAGTAGTCCTCAGGTTCCTACCTGTCACATGTTTAATCACCAGAGATCTAATCTTGAAGCAAATGTGTCTGTGACTGGATGCCAAAACATCCAAAGACACATTCCAATTAGAAACTAGATCATCAGTAAGTGCAGTCCCTAGTGTAATGTCAGTGACTTCCCATGCTTGGGAGGTAACAAAGTTAGGTTCATTGCTTTTATTCAGAATATTTAGATCAGCACTGACCAAATATTCTGTCAGTTGCTCTCCTCTTGGTCTGATGTTAGTGCTGCCCCATGAAACATGGTGAGCATAGGCGTCAATTCCTATGATGAGTTCCTTGTCCATCTGAGATTGCAGTGGGTCACCATGATCCTCACCACCTCTGATGGTAAATTAGGTGCTCATAAGGTAGATAAACTGATGAGAACACTACAGCTCTCTTTGTGCATCCAACCAACAAGGATATTTGAACAAGAGTTGCACACTTTGAAAAGTACTGTGCATGCAACAATGTGTTTAAATAATTTCTTGCTTTGATACAGTTCTTGGATTATCAGTTTATTCTTAATACACCCTCCTCCCCGTGCAGCAGCCTTGTACAGCCAAAGTTCCTGTATGCATGCAAATTAATGTTTTTCTTGCCAACTTATTACTTAAGATAGCAAGGCTGCTTTGCACTTTTGCAAATTAATCTAAACCATTTTCATAGTAAGCTTAAAGGTGCTTGCCTATTACCAGTATAAGTAGAGACCCTTATTGTTGAACACCCCTCAGTTCTCTTGATTCCTCTGTCATTCCTTGGTATCCTTCTTTCTACACCAGATGAATTTTCCAAGTGTCGTCTGCTCAAAGAGTTGCTGTTTCTGAGAGGGTTTCCATTGCAAATATGTTTTACAGAATTGAGCAAACTGAGCAATTTCATGATCAGTGGTTCCACACAAAAAACTGGCAAACCTTCATTTTAGTATTATACATGCCCTAGTCGTCTTCGAACAAAGAAGTATGGAACTACTGTGAAATAACAGATAACATAAAATGAGGCACAAGTATCCTATCAACATTGACAGCAGAAGACTGGCATGAAAAATCATCATTAAATGCATATCCCAATGAAACATCTTCCAGTTTTCAGTTACAGAAAATACGGCCTAACTGCAGGTCTTCTTGATGACTAGTAATAGAAGTAAAATCAGAAGAAAAGTCCCATGAGAATGTGAAAACCATAAAACTTGAATCAGTATCTCCAGAACTTCAAACAAGAGTTAGTTAAACATATGTGATAGTGTGTCAGCCACAACACTTTCTGAGCTGCAAATACATTCAACAGTCAACTGAAATGCACTAAATTTGATGGCCAAATATGCAATTTTACCAGTCTTAGGTACGTGAGATAAAACCCAAGTACCTAATTTTCTCATTCCAAATTAAATTCATAATGTTCCAAAAACTGACAAAACCTGTTGCACCCATAAGTACTGTTGAAACCTCAAGTTCATATACTGAGTAGTTATGTTTGGCTTTAGAAAGACAATGTAAGATATATATGGTCATTCAAAAAGTGTACTGGTCTTGTTATATCAAATTATGAACTTTATTTTTTCAAAACACAGTAACAAAATTCATAAACATGTTCATCACACCTTCCAATTTAAGGTATGGTGATGATGTCAGGCATATGACATCTTCTACTGTGATGACATGCAAGAGCTCTGTCCATGAAATTTGTTATGACTTCCACACAAGTTTTTATTTGGATTTTGCTGACGACTTGTCTAATTTCCTCCTTTAAGTTACATATGTTACAGGGTTTATTGACATACACCAATGATTTAAAGCCCCCCAAAAAAAGCCATAAGGATTTAAGTCACATAACCTTGGGGGCCATTGATGGTCAGTATTACACAAAATGAGGTGATTTGGGTCCTGCTCATGGAACAACTGGATTGTTTTGTGGTCAGCATGGCAAGTGGCACCATCCTGCTGAAACCACAACTCCTGAATATCCATTCCATTTAAATAAGGCCATAAAAACGCTTATCATCGCACGGTATCAGTTTGTCTGGCCTCATCTTCAAAAACATAAGGGCCAATAATGCTGCCTGCCCAAAAGCTGCACCAAACTGCACTCATTGTGGATGCATTTACCTTTCTTGAATTATGCAAGCATTTTCTGACCCCCTTAATGTGGCAATTTTGCTTATTCACAAATCCATTTAAGTAGAAATTTACTACATCACTGAATATGAGTTTGTTAACAGAGCCATCATCCTATCGTCTTCTTAGAAACTAGTCAAAAAAATGTTGGCTCTATTCATGATCAGCCACTTTCAGCTGTTGCGTTAACTTAATTTTGTAATTTTGGTAATGGAGATCATGCTGGAGAATTCTCTGCACTGCAGAACATCCTATGCCTAATTCTTGGGAACATGAAGAACTGATATCATTGGACTAACGGCCACACTGTTATAAACCACTACAGTGTTTTGCTCAGATCAAGCACTACGATGTTGCCCAGGATGAACCGGTTTCATTTAACTTTTTCGTAAGTCTGCAAACTGTTGATTCATTCAGTGCTTCATTTCACCCTAGAATTGCACGAAGTCACCTGACGGTTGCTGCGTCACTTTTTCCATTCTTGTAAAAAGTTTTAACAGTTAGCAACATTGTGCAATACTAAGCTGCTCCATGGCTAGACAACAGAGTCAAGAAATGTGAGAAATTCAGATTAAAGTGACAATTTTAATGTTTGTGGATATAGCAACAATACAAAACAATGTTGACAATTTTTAGACAAAAATTAGCCAATCAATTAAAAACCAGCACACTTTTTGAATGATCCTATACATAATATAAATAGAGTGGCAACTGTCCTCTGGATCCTGTTGCAAAACCATCAAGATGGCAAAATGGGATGCATCAGTATGTACAGCAAATTGCTCTTGAAATTAGGTGTAGCCAGGACCGGTATGTTCATATTAATAGTTTCAGCACTTCAAATGTGTGCAGATGAATCAGTGTTCAATAAAGTTTATTACCCTTCCATTGGAGGGCATTCAATGGTTATGAAATTAAGGCAGTAGGTGGCACACATTTTGAAAAATGTAGCCACACTTAGAAATATAGCTGTTTGAATGAAGTAGCAGGCAGAAAACAACAAATGGTTTAGGTAAGATGAGCATATTCCCTTGAGGGGGAAATAATATGCCCCAAAATGGGAATTTGAATTGTAAATTTCACCTTTGATGGACTAATGTAAAGCCAAGACCATCAGGAAACAAGGCCTCAGCACTAATTTGAAGCTTATGGGGTGTGTCAAAAATACATGCCCATTGCTTCTACTTGGTGTTGGAACTGGCATTGTGTGCTTGGGTATATATGGTTGAGAATACTGAGTTTATGTCATTATTTTTTGTCATATTATTTAAATTGTGGTATCACGTAAGTGCTGCATTTCATCATATTGTGGAAATTATGCCAGGATTATGCATTTTTTTTCCTTTCTGAAGAATGAATAGCTCAAGCAAAAGTGGCCATAATCATTACACAGGAATTGTTTTACATCAACTAAGCAGAGTGTTGTAAGTATGGATAAACATTCTGTATAATAGTTTATTTTATATGCTTCATATGTATCAGGAAACAACTGGGTAATATTTGCGAAAATCAACTTGGTAAACACCATGAAATCTAATTAAAGTTATAATAATTGGTTTAGTAGTGGTAAACAATAGCATTTTGGGGAAGGTATCAAGTTGTATCAATTAAAAGTAAGAACATAGATTACACTCAAACTTACTCCTGAAATAAAGTAATTTACTTTGCACATGTTTCAGCTGCTGTTGCCACCATTTTCAACAGAGATTTACTAATAAACTCATGGTAGCAGCCTGTAGAGGTCTCTCTTCTGGATAGATGAATATTGAAATGAGTTTGTTTGTTTCTGGTATGTCAAAATTTATGACGTCGTTTTTGTTTTTTAAAATTAATAGACTTTCCAAAACTGTTGATCCAATTGGTTTCTGCACTAATTTTAATAACTTGGGTTCACTGTAAAAATTATGATTTTAAATGTCTGATATGTTCTTTAAAACGTTGTCTGATGTTTCTTTTTGTTTTCCCTTTATACACCTTTTCACATTCCTTGCAGCTGATTTCACATATCCCTGATTGTTTCAATGGGGGGACTTTATCTTTTGTGTTTGTATAAAGGAGGTTTTTTAAACTGTGCTTATTAACTGGGGCTAAGTTGATATTCCATTGTTTGAAAATCTGTTGAAATTTTGGTGTGCCAAAGGGTGGTAAGTGATTTTGAAGCTGATTTCTGATTTTTAGAGTGCCAATTTCTTTTACTTTCTTCTGTCTCATAAATTTATTAATCTTTTTCTTTACCAAATGTTCTGTGTAGCCATTCTTTTATGCAATTACTATGATCCTTTTAAGTTCTAATTTGTTTTCCATCTGGCTTAATAATAGGTTTACCAGTCTGAATGCAACACTGTTGATCATAGTATGTTTGTGTGAAATTGGGTTGTAGGTGTTGTTGATTATGTAGCTTTCCGTCTGTGTTTCTTTCCTATAGATTTCAAATTCTAGTTTGTTGTGGTTCCTGATTAATTTTAGGTCCAAGAAGGGAAGCATGCCATTCAATTCTTTTTCTATTGTGAATTTTATGGAACTGTCCTGAAGATTTAGCAATTTAGGGCTGTCCTCTACTACTTTTTTATTTACTACAGCTACCATGTCGTCTACATATCTATACCGTGTTTTGTGTATTTGTTGTAAGGCTGTTATTATGTGGCTTTCTAAATTAATCATATAGAGTCTGCTAATATTGGAGATAATGGATTTCCCATGACTAAACCATACTTTTGTGAATAAAATTTGTCTCTGAATGTAAATGTTAATACACAATGGGTGAGCTTAGTAAATCTTCTGCTACTTCACTAGAAATGTCTGTGATAGTTAGCTATTTTTTCAGTACCGAAAGTAGTTTTTCTCTTAGAATACTGCGGAAGAGCAATACTACATCAAATAAAAACAACATGTCATCATCACTTAGGTTTCTTTGTTCTATTAATTGAAAGGAATGTTTTATACTTAAACTGTTGTGCTGTGATAGGGCATGGAACTGTTTTGTGAGCCAATTTGCTTAATTGGTATGTAGCAGAGTTTATGGTGTTTGCAATAGGTCACATTTTGTTTCCTTTATCTGGAACGTTTTTATTCAACTTTTTGTAACCATTTAAAATTAGGCACCATAAATGGTGGTTACATCACCTAAGAAAAGAAAGGTATGGACAGGAAAGAAAAGGAAATGATCCCCTAGGCCTCAAACACTGTAATACCACCGGGGTCGAAGAAAACAGGAGTTGAGTCAAACAAGACTGGATAGGAAAGGTAAAGTAGGTGATCTAATATGTGGAAAGAAGAAATATCAGTCCTGGTCAGTAACTCACCAAGCTGACCAGTGCTTATTGGTAAGAAGCCCTTCTCTTTGTTTAGATCAGTTCCTTTAAGTCTTCAAATTATAGAAGCAATTAAGGGGTCTCCTTTCTATTATAACAAAATTGATATGTGATTACTAACAGCTTTACTGTGTGAAGGTGAGGGATCGGACATTAGGCTTTTGTCCAGGTCGTTTCCTTTAAGCCTTCAATTAATTATTAAAGGAATTAAAGGGTCTCCTCCCTGTTAGTAACAAAAGTCTTTCCCCCTGATAATATGACATCAAAGCACTGGAATGCAAGAGAGTGAATGGCTTCACTGCCAACTACTCAACATTAGATACCAACCAACCAACCAACATTTTCTTTCCTGGTTTATGTATTTTTGGTAGTCCATATATTCCTGGTATGCAAGGGTTACTTGGAATTAGTTTCTTTTTGTTTGCATCACTGATTAATTTTACACTGTTTAACGTTTCATGTAGGGATTTTATAATGTTGGAATGGGAAATTTTGGAATTTCTACATATTCTTCTGACTGCAAAAGTTTTTCCATGCTGTTTTCATAATCTGATGTGTTCATAACTACTATCCTATTTCCTTTATCAACTTTTGTATGGAAAATCTCCTTTTTGTTTAACTATTTTATCACTCTCTGGTATGAATTGTGGTGGCTCTGGGATTACTTGAATTGTTGTAAAAAAATTTTCATTCTGCTCTGATGAAGAGCTTATGATTTTCTGGCAGATCAAAGATTGCCATTATTATGTCTGTAACATATTCATCAAAATCATGGGGAAAAACTGATGCAATTAGTTAGAACCTTGTTTAACACTTCTTTTTCTTTCTGTGTGAAGGATTCTTGGATAAATTAACAAAATTTTCTTCACTATTTTCAGTTTGGCAGCAATAACTTGTATTATCTTTTGGTGTTTGTTGCTTTCGGCATATTTATTTAGGGTATTCCATTTTTGCTTTACACATTTGTTTATAACCTCAAATAACGTTGTTCTAAATTTTGGTAGAGTACATCGCCCAAAATTGTTATGAATTTTAGATGCAAGCTATAACTTATCAAATCTAAATCATTTAAAATTTTGTAATGTTTTTCTATTTCTAGTTCTATAACTCTCTTTTCAACTTCCCTCTGTACCTTGCTATTCCTACGTTTATTTAGCAACTTCCATATCCAGAAGAGAGACCTCCACAGGCCATTACCACATGTTCATCAGTGAATCTCCATTGAAAATGATGGCAACAGTTACCAAAACATGTCTGAAGTAAGTTATTTTATTTCAAGAGTGAAGTTTGAGTGTAATCTATGTTTTTACTCTTAATTGATTAGTTACTTCACTGTGCATTCCCTTTAATATTTTAATCAAGTTCTATGTTGTTGTTATGAAACCAATATCATAGTTTGAATAACTACATACAGAGAGAGAACATGGTCACAAAATCGTCTCAATTATAATGTGTTCTAGACTCTCAAAAGTTGAGTCATGTCTGAATATGAAAGTATAAGTAATAAAACAGTGTGTTTAATAATTAATTTATTTTTAGTTTTAGCTATAGTTTATAAAGAACAAAGTATCTTGGAATGAAATATTTTATTTGGGAATTAACATTATAGCTTCCAGCATACAAATGGTAATAAGGGTAAACATTTAATAAAGGAGCTATTCTGCAGAGATTTAAATTATAGTTATACTCTACATGTGTACTGCACTAAGAAAAGCTATAAACAGTTACAAACACTTTAGCATTGGTGATTGTGGTGGAAAATCTTTTGAGTTATGTTTGTGTTTCAATTGCATGATGTGTAATAATAAACTTTTTAACTTGTTTACGTTTATAGGTATGTGAGATTCATTTTCAGGATGATATATCAAATGTGTGATCTGCAAAATGGCAGATTACTTCCTGCCACTTTTGATTGACCATGGCTTAAAAAGGTAAGAAAAACATTATTCCACGTAACAACTAAAGGTATAAGAAGGAATTTTAATTTATATGGTATAAAGAAAATATGTATGCCTGCAGTTATTTATCTGGTTACCAGCAAAGGATGACCTGTATAATGTGTAGTCAAGACTTTATCCTAGTATCTATTGCTCCACTTTGGCTGTCTTGGAGAGTAAAACCCTTCTATATTCCATTTAAACCCTAGTATATCATACTTTAGTTTTAAAGTGCAGTTGTCATCTGTACAATAAAATGCATTATTAAAGTAATTTATTACACGTAATTTTGTACTTCGCTTTGTTCTTGCAGCTGCAGTAACATTGGCAAATCTATAAAGGCATTTTTAGGAAGTTTAGTTAATGTGTGGATTTTAACACTGTAAACAAATAAAGTATTTGCTAATTGTTAAGACAATACTCTGATGAGTACATATTCTAATGCACTTGCATTTGTGCACCAGATGTCTCTGCCAGATGACAATAATACAAGTAGTTTATTTATTAGTCATTAAATAATTACAACTATTACAGTAGACTAGTTATATACAGTAATTCTACATAAAAATATAACTCCCAGGATCACAACCTTGAATTTAACCATTTAATAAGCATACAACATGAATGATACAATAATCTTCTATATGTTACTCTGTTTAAATCTTCAAATTTTTGCATACTTTGTACAGGATTCTCCAGTATTCGTTAATATAGTCTATCCTTGAATGCCTGGAGATTTAGGTTACATACTTCATTACGGAGTGCACTAAAAGCACTCATTCCAATTACGTTATAATATTTACTAGTGTTATTTGTCTATAGTAAGGCATATACAATTTATTTACATTTCCAGGTTGTGTTTATGCCTTTATTTTCTGGTGTTATAAGTCTGCATGTTTTCTTTTACATGTATTAGAATATTATAGAAATATAAGCTGACCCTTGTAGGAATTTGTTATATTACAGTGGTTTACAATCATGTATTTGTTTTGCATTAGATAAAATTTCCAAAACCCATTTTGATTTTTTGGTGCCTAACATATTGGTAAACTACTGCTCCATAAAATTAGCCCATGTCTAAATATACTTTGAAAACAGGAAAATGGTCTGCTCAAATAAAATCTTTTGAAAGGGCTTTTTGTAGTTTAACTTTCTCAGTTGTTTCCTCACTTGCTACCTCCACCTTATTTAGTACGAAGAGTATATTTTATGTTTTTGTTTCATTTATATAAAGACTTTTTTTTTTTTTCTCGACCAAAATTTGACAGCGATGTGCATCAACTGGCTAAATGCCGCCGCTTAAGTTTAGAGCTATGAGCATTTACAATTTTAGGAATGTTTTTGATTCTTGCGAGGAAGTGATGGGTTCAATGAACTTGGTATTAAGCATGCAACACTGTTTTATGCTATGCTTCACGAGGAACATCAAAGAAGTTAGGTTGCCAAGTTATTATGGAAAATATTTCAGAATAACACTTAGCCAAAACACGAATAATGCAGTATCAGTTACACTTCAATCTGTTAAGCACCAAATGAAGGCATTTACATGCATTTTGCATATTATATTTGCATATATTGATATGCTAGGTGCTATCTATGCATCTAAGTCTGTATTTTTCTGTCACATACATTTTCATTAATCATGAATCCGATATTGTAAGATATTATGTATTGTTAGATTAGATTGTTACATATAGGTTCATTGATGTCAAGGGAAGCATTTTAAAATCAACCAGATTGTTCATAAAGTAAACTAATTGATTTAATATATGATTAAATGCAATACAAACTAACGACTAATGTAAGTTTGTTACAACATTGGTCTTATTATAAAACTTTATTTTCTAATCATTAATATTACTACCCTGATATTTGTGTTAACTGAGTGTTTACATTAGTAAACAAACTGGATAAATGGAATGTGGCATAAATCAATGGTAATCATTTAGGACTGAGTTCATATTATACAAGGGGTATTTTTTAAGTAAGATCCGCTGCCCCGTATCGTCGGAAGAATCAGGCGACTGTACTTTTGCACTTGTGCACTCAATCCCGGCATCTCTTGCACACAATGACACAGCAGTTGGAGTCAGGTTGGCAGTGGATAGTGTGGACCATACTGTGTGATGGAAAAGTTTACGATGATTGTGCGGCCCACCAGGTGTGAAATCAGATTGGTCATTCGATTTTTGACAGCAAGGAATACGACAGCGGCAGAAATTCATCGCCAGATTAGTGAAGTTTATGGCCCCAAAGCCATGAGTGATACCAAAGTCCATAAGTGGGTGAGGTTATTCAAGGCAGGCAGAGAGAATGTGCATGACTAACCGCGCTCGGGCCAGCCATCTGTCATTAGTGAGGATCTTGTGCATGCCATAAACACCGAAATTCGTGCCAACCGATGGTTCACTGTCATTGCATTTTCCACAGGTTTCAAGGTCTGTTCTGTACAGATTTCTGTCAGAAATCCTGGGCTACAGAAAATTGTGCAATAGATGGGTTCCAAAGATGCTGACAGAGGAACACAAAGAAAAGAGCTGTGCCAGTGCTCTGAAGTTCTTGACCCGATACCACGAGGAAGATGATGCATTGTTGGACCATATCATCGTGGGGGTTCAGACATGGGTGCCCCACGTGACCATTGAATCCAAGCAACAGTCGATGGAGTGGCGACACACGACCTATCCGATGAAAGTGAAATTCAAGCAGTCATACTCAACTCGCAAGGTTATGCCAACAGTCTTTTGGGACTGACGTGGTATTCTGCTTGTGGAGTTCATGGATCCGGGGACAACAATCAATACAGCTGTGTATTGTCAAACCTTGAGGAAACTCACCGTGCAATTCAGAATAAACGTTGCTGTCTGCCGAGGTGATTCTCTTGCTCTCATTGGATCCTTTGGTTAGCGGCAGATTGATCATCCTCCCTACAGCCTGATCTTGCTCCTAGTGACTACCACCTTTTCCTGCATCTGAAGAGGTTTCGTGGCAGCAAGCGTTTCCAGATGAACAATGAAGTGAAAACAGCTGTTACAAATTGGCTTCCCTCACATGTGGCTGACTTCTATGACGAGGAACTACAAAAACTTGTCCCTCGTTACGACAAATGTCTCAACAACAACGGCAATTATGTGGAGAAATAGCTACATGTAGAAGAGTTGAATAAAAAATACTTGACAGAAGTATGTCTCGTAGTTCTTTATGATAAACCGGACCGTACTTAAAAAATACCCCTCGTATGTATGCATATATATTATATATTAAGCCTGATAAGCGTGAAAACTTAAGTCAAAATTTGCACCAATACCCTCTATGCTATCAAATGTGTTTCCATCTGTGTGCAGGTTGTCATAAAATTTCTTTGTGTCTGAGGAAATAAGGTGCATAATACTTTTTAAGTCATTCAGCTGTGGCTGTGATATGCCTTTATCATTTGGCTACATTTCCAGAGTAGTAAACAAATCATCATTAGAGCTATAACTTCTCTTTCTTAGTGAACTTTCCTGCCCATCATTGCTGTTGAAGGATGTTTTCAAAGTAACATCCTAAGCACTAATCTTATAAAGCATAATTTCCCTGGTTTTAACTTATAGATTTTACCTTGATATCTCTCTGTCGTTCTGTTTACAATTTTCTTTTTCAAACTAGCTGTGCCAACAAATTCTTGTTTTTCCATCATGTTTACAACCAGCTTTTTTTTTTTTTTTTTTTTCCTGTGACAGTTTTTCATTATCTCTGTGAGGTCAGTCACAGTATACAGTCTTGACTCTAGTTTTAAGGCACATTCAATATCCCTGAAATCATCATCATCATCATCATCATCATCATCATCATCATCATTATCATTAGCTAGGAAAATATGACCAGGTACAAGAAACTTAATATTTATTGTTTCCAAGCTTGGATGTGAACTTAATATGGCCTTCAACATTAGGACAATCTTAATGTTTCCATTTTGACCTATGCAAGAATCTGACCATAAAATTAAGTGCTTTATTTCCTTTCCAATGTTTTCATTTATGTGCTTTCGAAGACATGAATCTATTTCCTGTGCACCACATCCTGCTTGGCCTTCTACCCACAAGTAGCAGAATCCTTAATTTTAGGTACCATCATAATGAACAGTGCTTTAGCTTCATATGATGATAAGCTCCAAAAGCTTTCAAATTCCTTTTTTCCCTTTTTTCTGTTTTGTAGGTTTACTTTCTCGAAACATTTAGCCTTACAATGGAATATCTGTGAGTTCCCTCGGCTCTACTAATTTATCTCATTGATTGACACAAGTGTAATTTTGTTGAAATTTTCTTTTTCTCTGCTCCCTATTCTGATCTGGAATTTTTCTTTTTCGCCCCTTTTTAGGCCTCCCCAATCACTCAGTGCTTAGATAAGTCATTTCTACATCATTATCTGTATGTCGTGTAGGCGATACAGATACTAATGTTAACGAAACTGTAGGTCTTTCATTTATCTCTGAGGTTGCTTCATTGGCGAAGGTCAAGGTCAAGTCTTGGTGTGCAACCTTTGCTTCCTGGTGCGTCAGCATTTATCACACTGTTTTGCTCAGCTGAACAATAAGGGTTCATTGAGCTAGCGCTCAGAGAGTCACTATCACCATACACCTGTATACTGAATATTACATTATGGTCACTGTCAAATAATACTGTTTGTAAAGTTGTGAGGTGAATAAAGTCATTGTTGAATAATTTGTGGACAACTGTTGAACTTGAGTTTGCATGAGATGATAATGCTGCATTGTGCATAAATAATGTTGATGATCCCCCCTATAAGAAGAAGATATAGGGAAATCAAGATTTGGAAACATGAATATGTTCCCCAAATGTTTCTGATAGAGAACTTAATATTTTAAATCAATGACAAGAGATTAAAGCTCATCACTCATTATAAATTCAACCCTGGTGGCTTTTGTTAAAAAATGGACCCTGAACCAACACCAACCACACTGTCCCCTCACAATTTTCATATAATAAAGTAAATCTTTTAATTTTTTTTATTTTTAAATACCCAGCAATTTGTACTCTGAAAATTTGTTAACTGATATCTTTAGATGAATGGTCTTGAAATAATTATATTTTGATTTGTAACTTATGAGTATGTGATTACATCCCTGAGGTTGCAAAAATCAAATGAGTCTTCATAAACATAAATTAAAGGATTACTTACCTGAAATGAATGGGAAATTGAAGTCTCAGTTTTTACAGGCTGCTTAATCATGATGTTCTTTGGACTCTGCTTGCCATAATGTAAAACCTCTGATACTCCTAAGTGCACACTATAATGTTTTCAAATCAATGTATGCACTGTAAGGATCACAATAAGCTGTCAAGGCAACGATATGCTGATTATTGAAATCTTTTTGGCACCTTCTCAGTTACACATGAGCATCTTAAGAGTGGAAGCACAGTGTTCAGCTGATTGATGCTTAACTGGAAATTGTGGTTACAGCAATTTAGCCACTTGTTGCAAAATGAGAATGCTGCATTTATACAATGGCGCTTACATTTTTCTTATTTATTATGACCATTATTAATATAGTATTGTGCCACTTAGTGCAAACACATAGATTATCATCACATTGAATACATGACATCAAAATATCAATATTTACAAAATTGGCCTTTAGTTGATACACAACGCTGTCCAATTGTGCTTGCTTTGTTGCATTGTGTGCCCCTTACAATACCTACACTGGTTATAAAAAATAAATTATTTACCTCCAGATAGTTTTGAACTTGGTGTTTAATTAGGGATTCCACTATCTTGGCTCTTGTTGGCTTTATTGAGATAGGTGTATAACTGTATTCTTTTAACTTGTCTTCTTTTATTTTGTAAATTGGTGTTATATTTGAGAATTATACATATTTTGGGGAAAGTTCTTTGATAGTGCTTCTATTAATACAAAACATCAAAGGGACTAAAATGTAATTAATGATTCCTTTAATGGGATTATTGGACATGAATAAATAACTCCCAATTTTTAATTTTTTTTAACTACTTTTTAAACTTCTATAAATGGTGACTTCTCAGATTATAAATCTGTGGTTTACTATTATATTGTTCATAATGTTCACTTGAGTATTACCATGTGCATTTAAGTATTACCATGTGCATTTATTTGTGAGACAAATCCTTTACCTATTGTACACAACAACAACAACAACAACAACAACAAAACTTAAAATGGCCAGGAGAAATGTTTTCATCAATATGATTTGTATTTATTTTATTTCTTTCTAATAAGGAATTTATAATTCCCCATGCTGCTTTAAAATTATTTTCTGACTTCTCTATTAATGTATGATTTTCTTCATATTTTTTTGCTGTTATTAAACACCACTTTTTATAATACTTTCTATATTCCCTAATGGTATTTAAGAGCAGTTCCATTAGTTTTATTTTATATACATTTTTGCAGAACATAAGGCTAACTTATGGTTTTCAGGTTTGAATTATACCAAAGGTAAACACAGAAATAAAAATCAAATCCCCAATTGATAATAGAAAAATATCTAGTAAAGAATATCTTCCAATCAAAAAAAATTAAAGATAGTAAAATAAGTGCCAATCTTACCTCATAAGAAATACTTTGTGCTGCTGCACATAATCCTCCTAACAATGCATAATTAGAATTTGAAGATTAACCAGCTAATTTGTTTCAATTATTTGCCTTTAGGTTTTTATGTTCAATTTTTGGTCCTATCATAGTACTATCATTGAACAAATTTTTAAAAAGTTATAAAGAATGGCTAAAACTTTTCTTCCACTATTTTTGTATTTTTACTTAATATTCCTTCCCAGTTAATCAAAGTTAAGCTCTCTTTAAACTTATTTATGTTATCCATATTCAGGTCCCTGATCTCTCTTACCCCTCTTTCAGAAATGTAGTTCTAGGTAGTTCATTTACAAGACATAGGCCACTGTGATTAGCCATAGGTAGATCATTTTTAAAATATAGGCCACTGTGATCTGGTAATTCATAGTTGACAACCTGTTTTAATTTGGCTATTGAGTTATTTAATGCTGCAGTACCTCTTATGTGAAGCCTGTTTACATTACGGTAACCCATCTGTTGCAGCACATTTTGAAACAAGTCACCTGTGTGACACTTTTTGTAACATCAGTTTTAGCATTAATATCCTCACAAATAATTACCTTCAATTTAAAATGTATCAGTTATATGTTTTCAAAACCTTTCAGAAATATATTTATATCTCCATCAGGATATCCATATATTACAACTGTAATGAGTTTATACTCATTAAGTATCACTTCAGTACCCTTTTTAATAAAGCCATTTTTAACTCTAGTTTTTCTTACCTCTAATGCATTGTGGGTATAATCTGCAACACTCCCATTGTTATGTAATCTGCAGCAGAAATAATTTTGTAATGTGAGTGCTTCAAGTTGAATATATCTTGTCTGATTTTCCCCTAACCAATGTTCACATAGATATACTTTTTGGCTGCTTACCTCCTTAAGATACGCACCCAATTCATCTACTTTAGTTCTAATGCACTGAATGTTGGTATAGAAAATGTTTATAAAGTTTGGCTTTATTCCCTGAATCTTAATATGCCTACTTTCGGACTAAAAATATATTTTCATTAGAACAATTTGTATGTTTCTTATACCCCTTATGTGACAGTTTTATTTATGCTTTTAACAGTATTCTGTAAGTATAATTGTAAGTTTTATTTGAAAATTAGCAGTAGGGCATATGGCCATATCCATGTAACCATTGACACCTGAGATTTATAGTAGGTACACCACCCCAGCTTTGCACGGGCGGTGTACCTAATGAAAAAACTGAGACAAAATCTTCCATTTGCAATAGAACCATGCAATGAAATAAAATAACAATTGAATAATTTGACAATACTTTATTGTAATGCCTTGTATTTCCTTCCGGAGAGAAAACAAATAGTGTTGATGATTTGCTGACTCTCAAGCGCGCAACGTACAACTGCCCATGCAAAAAACAGGGCATTTCAAGGTGTATTTCACACATTTTTAACAATTGACCTTGGGATTTACTGTCATTACGAATCCAAGGCACACGGGAAACTGAACTCCCTTAAATTCAAAAGGAAAGTCAGTTGGCATTAGTGGTATTCTTGGAATATGCACATCCTCGTTTTGAGCTTCATTATGATTTAGTAGCTTAAATGAAATTTTACATAATTTTTTTAACAGCGAGTCTTGTTCCATTGCACAATTTCGGCTGATTGAGATTGCTTAGCATAATTATTACTGAGTCAACCTTGAGCTGTAAATTGTGTGGCGGTAATCCTGGCAAATCCAGTGAATTTAGGAATTCAAATAGATAATTGATGGCTTAATTTGGATTGGTAATGAAATCGATCGATTTCAATGAATGCATATGTCCATAAATTTTACACAGAATTTTTATATTCAAATCTTCTACATTCTTATTAGTTGCTGCTAAAATGGCTCATTCGCTCAACCAAACATAGTTTTTGTAATTTACACCAATATTTGGGAACAATTTTGATATTAATTCTTCCTTTGACGTTGTGAAGGGACAAAAATTTGGTGGAAATGAAATGAGGCCAGTAGAAGTATCAATAGGAATTTTCCCATTGCCAATGTCTAATGTCTTTGCATCTGCAAAGCACAATGAAGTGAATGATCTGCGCAATGTAGCATATATAGTTGGTATTGTGAAAAGGACAAAGTCAGCCTACCCATAAGGTAGTATGTAAAGGATGATATATGCAGTTAACTGTGTGGGTAAGCAAGGATGCCATCGGCATAGTAACAGTAATGGCAGTGCTTCCATAGTGTGGCAGGTAAACGCTGAAATAGGTAATGTATTACATTACGGAGAAAGTCACAAAGTAACATTCATGCATCTTCAGAATCTCTTTCTTTCCTTTATTCCTAATGTTTTCCACCTCTTTGTTTATTTGCTGCCATGTCAAAACAGCCACTTTAAGGCTAACAATGACATAACTAAAGAGCAAGAAGATCTGTTTGGGCAAATGATAAGTTTTTATTTGGTGATAGCTTTGTGTATTAAATTTAACCATTTAACCCAAAATATTATTTGATCAAATGTATTAAAAGCACCACAATTACAGTGTGATTGTGATGGGGGTATCTTCATGTTCTGATGAAATCACCTTTAGCTAGCTCTTGCACCACATAACCTCAAATAACCAACTTTTGCAATAGGAAGTTAACCTAAAACAGTTTACTATCCGGGTGCTGTCATTTCTCTGCCATTTTCAGAATCCAAGAAGGATCATTGGTTATTAGCTCTTGCACCACATAACCTCAAATAACCAACTTTTGCAATAGGAAGTTAACCTAAAACAGTTTACTATCCGGGTGCTGTCATTTCTCTGCCATTTTCAGAATCCAAGAAGGATCATTGGTTATGTATGTAGTTTATAACTGTTAATTTTAAAAAATTATAACAAAATATACTTATTTCTTTATTTAAATGATGTGACCAAGAGAAAGGTAGTTAGTGCATAAGAAATATATTTGTTTTTCTCTGTTACCTTGCGCCATTGTCTCAATAACCAGGTGCATTTCCTTAGCATTGAATGGGGAGGAAAAATTGAGCATACCACGGTCTTCTAGTGGCAAATGAATAAGTACTTACTCTACATGTTTGTCGCCAGGAAAGCTTCTTTGCTTATTTATTAGGAGTAAAGAAAGGACAGTTAATACATAAAAATGTATTTGAAATTCACTGCTACATTGGATCGTTGTCTCAATAAACTGTTGTGTTACTATAATATTGAATGGGGAGGAAAAATGTAGCAGTACTACGGCCATCTAGCGGCAAAGAAATACTTACTCTAGGTGTTTTTCACCAGGAAAGCTTCTTTGCTTCTTTATTTTAAACGATAGGAGTAAGGAAGGGACAGTTAATCCATAAAAATTTATTTGAATTTCACTGCTGTATTGTGTCATTGTCTCAATAAACTGGTGTGTTACCCTAACATTGAATGGGAAGGAAAAATATAGCAGTACTATGGCCACTTAGCAACAAACAATCATGGCATTACTGCCATCTGGCAGCTATTAACTGAAATGTGTTCCCTTGGCAGTGTATGCTGATTCATATTATGAGACTTTAAAAAGTTTCCCGTAGTATTTTTAAACCTTTTCTTTTCTACGAACCTTGTCATGACAATAACAAACACAACAAAAAAGAATTTTCAATTTGGTGCAGTCGTTTGGAAGAGATGCACGTACATACATTTCCGCAATTCATTTATACAGCTAGTCTGGGAGGGAGGGGGGACTAGCTGTTTTGAAGATTGCCATTTGTTCTCTGCTGTGCTTCTAATTTTAACATTTTGATTAGTATTATTAATATGTATTCAATATTCTGTAAACAGATAGATGCTATATTTAAATTATCAGTTATCAGTAATTTGTGGATTTCAAAATTGAAACATGAACTAAGCGGACCATGTCTTTAGTTTTCCCTTTTAGAAATTCTATGTAGTCAATGTAATCAATCCCTAGATTCAAGAATGAAGCTGTCAGTGCCTTTGTTGTACCTTTTTCGTAATACATTTGCATTTTCCCTACATGACACAATTATCCTTCTGAAGGTCACCAAAGCAGCAGAAAATGTATGTATAACTAGTCAGGTTATCCAATGTTACACTCAGCATTTTAAATTTAACCATTAGTTAATTTCATTGACTTTCCGCCATTCTTTATGAAATTATTGCATATATAATAAGGTAGAGGACTTTCAATGTGACTTCTCCCCTTTAGTCATTATAGTAGTAATTTTATACAGCTGGACTGTTCTAGTGAAGAATAAGAAATCCACTGAATTTACAAAAACATAAAACATTGACGATCATCTGAATTCCTTGATTTTTCCCCTGATAGTTAGTTCTGGAAGTGCTACTCATTCAATAAGTACCCTTTGGCAGAGGAGGAATCCTCAGATGGAATGATGGTCATTTTATAAACAATTAAAGTAAGAGAAAATGCTTTGTACCTTCTTTTTGTCCCCATAGTTATTAAATAACACAAAGGCTACATAGCTATCACATGATGCAGAAACTCTTAACATAACGAAATAGAGCTGAAGCTGGCAGATATTAATTCCAAGCACTCCCAGTCCAACTCTTTGGAAAAACAGATAGTTTGTGACCAACAAAAAATAATCTCAGTTGTTAATTAAGAAATATGAATTTATTGGTTTTTATAATGTAGGCAATTTTCCCTGTTTATATAGTTAACCTTCCCCGCTTATGAAGTTGATTACAAAAAAAGTAAAGAAATTAAACAAATATTTCCTGCATGAGGATTATCAGAAGGGTTTGACATCCAGTAGCATTAGGGAAATTCCATGAGTAGTGGAATTACAATAGATTTTTTTTTTTTTTTTTATTTTTTTTTTTACATTTGAAATACAAATATTATCTACTATAAACTATAAAATAAAAATTAGGAAAAATTTTACTGCATTTCCAACAGTCAAACAAACATAATTTTAATAACCTTTAAAAATGTATTTTCATAAATATAACTAGAGCCATATTAAAAAATATCACAAGTTCGGAATGAAACAATTTGTACAAGCATTTTGTCTTCATATACATAATAGACAATTCAGCCCACTTAGATGACATAGCAAATTACAAAAATTATGTAATAAATAGGAGCAATTGAGAAACATCATGTTACATGAAAGAAATGTTTTACACTGTTATTTATACACTAAAAATATATATGTATGATAGTAACAGAATGGCACTGCAGTGGTAATGGAATGACATATTCATTCTGTTTTGGTGACAGGATCCAAAAAATGGTATTTGTTTCTTTGGTCAATATTAGGTGCAGGAAGTTTCCTTATTATTTAGTCTTCTTCAACCCAGCATTTATCTTCTTTTTGGGAAATACAAAAACTTTTCCACTTTCATCACTTTTTCTAAGAAATGACATTTCATAGGTTTCTTTTCTAAGTCAGTCTCTTGACCTACAAACAATTGGATACTTCTTTTCCCAGCATAGGACACCAAAGCAAAATCCCTTGGAGTAAAGCAGAATGGTCTTCAAGTTCAGACTGAGAAGAATAGTATTGATACATGTAATGTAAGGTTGAATTGGTATTGCAGCATGAATGGTTTTTGTCTGCTCAACTGGAATTACTGCAGGGCACATGTGATCCAAATAGTCCTTAAATTCTGTTATTTTAAGGTCAGAGATATAAACGATTCTTATTATGTCATAGCATTAGTAAAATTATGATGACCTACTTTACAGACTGTCCATATTGCACACTAAATAGTTCCACCAATCCCATCAACAACTCCTTTGTCATGTGAAGTGGTAAAGAAGTGCCATGAAGCTTTCACTCCATAGCGTTTCTTGAAAAATGTTACAAGGGCAGTCCAGAAAGTAACCTCCTTTTCGAAATAAAAATTAAACCAGTTGAGATATAAAAATGTTATTATTATATATGAAAAATGCAACATTTCTTCTATTTTTCTACATATTCTCCAAACAAATTCAAGCACTTGTCATACCTTTTAACATTCTTTGAAATACCCTCTGCATAAAATTCTGCCACCTGTGAACGTAGCCAACCCGTCACGGCATGATGAAGCTCTTCGTCATTGCCGAAATGCTGAGATGCAAGCCACTGTTTCATGTATGGGAACAGATGAAAATCACTGGGAGCTAAGTCTGGGCTGTAGGGGGGATGGTCAAAAACGTCCCATTTGATACTGGCCAAAAGTTCATTTGTTCTTCGAGCTGTGTGCGGGCGAGCGTTGTCATGCAGAAACATAACACCAGATGACAGAAGACCACGACACTTGTTTTGGATTGCCCTTCTTAGTCTTTTCAATGTTTCACAGTAGGCTTCAGAATTGACAGTTGTGCCATGTACCATAAATTCAACAAGTAAGATGCCCTTAGCATCCCAAAAAACCAAAGCCATGACTTTCCTCCAGACAAAGTTTGACAGGCTTTCTTTGGCTTGCTTGGAGAAGCGGTATGTCCCCATTGCATTGACTGCCGGTTTGCCTCAACATTCACGTAGGCCACCCCAGTTTCCTCGCCAGTAACAATTCTGTTCAAAAATGCTTCTCCTTCAGTGGCACACTGAGAAAGAAAGTCGATGGCAGAACTCATTCTTTTGGTTTTGTGGTCATCAGTCAGCAGTTTTGGTACCCAACGAGCGCAAAACTTGCAATAGCTTAGGTATTTGGTCACTATCTCATGCAAAAGACTCCGAGAAATGTTGTGAGAATGATCGGAAAGTTCCGTTATCGTGATCCGACGGTTCTCATGAACTTTTCCATCCACTTTGACCACCAGGTCATCATTGACAAGAGTAGGCCTATCACTCCTGTATTCTTCATGAATGTTAGTTCTTCCATTTTTAAAAAATCGTACCCATTGATGGACAACACCTTCAGTCATAATGTTAGGACCATATACTGCACACAATTCACAATGAATTTCGGCTGCTGAGTGATGTTTTGCCAAAAGAAATCTTATAACACTGTGCACCTCACACTTGGCTGGATTTTCTATTGCTGCGCTCATGTTTTGAGGTTATATCTCTCAAACGCACGACAGTACAATGCTCTTCCTTAGACAGCTAGAAGCATACTGACCTCTGTGCACACTGATGTATAGCAAACAGCACTACCCCCACTACTTTCTGCACTATGCACAAACAGCGGTTTCTTTTTGGATCACCCTCGTAAATTGGCAGATAAGAAACTGTTTGAATTGGCTGGCAGTACACCACTCACAAAAGTGACTGTCTCTATGCATGGATTCACAAATACATTGTGTGGAGTTTCCTCTATGGTACACATCAACTTAAGGTTGCAAAGCACAAAGCTTGGCCAATTTTAGTGACATGTCTGCAAACTGCTGTTCATATATGGCATGAACTTCTTTTAATGTCATAATCAAGTATATTTTCTGTACTTTACTTTTCTTGCCTGTGTTATCTCTAATAGTTATATAATCTTTCATACCAGCAGCTTGCCATGAAATGTCACCTTGGGCATAGAATGCAGCCACAGCTTGCTCTTTGCCTGGGTTTAATTGATGGATTTGTGTTTTCTCAGATCTGTTAAATGCAATTCCATGAGCAAGTGCAAGTTATGTGGCAACTTTCATGCATTTCTTTTGACTTCTACGTAAGTGAGCTGTCACACGTTTAACTGCTTTATTTAATGTACAGGGCAATTTATAGGGATTGTGATCATCAGTATTATCTTCAGCTATGTGCTCCAGTTTTATTTCTGCATTTTTGTTGACTAATTTTCTCCTTTTCCCTTTGCATCTTTAATTGAGCCGGAGTCAAACTTTGGCATTTTACTTTCTTCTTTTCATCAACTAAACCTTTCTGTTTGAGTTGCTGTTAATATTGTCTCATCTTCTCAGCTGCTGTGAGAGGCATGTTATTCCCTGTACAAGTAGATATAAATCGAGTTACTAATCATGAAAAGTTAAGAATGAGGTTATGAGAAAAATCAATAAAAATAATTACTCTTGTAATATATCTCTGTTCACTCTTATTTATTAAACATAAAATGCCTCCTGACATACCTTCCAGTTAATTCTCCTCAGATAGGATCCCTAATTAGTTAATTAGCTCTTGTGTGAAACTTGCAGACACATTCTGATGTTTCCATCCATTTCTTTGTTACACTTTCTCTCCAAAACAATGCTATCAACATAGCTAACATAAAATAAGCTAAAAATGTAAAAAACATGTAGTATGGGTAATATTTAATAATACTGTGCATAATAAAGAGGTTTTGCAATAATGTGATTCTGTTACCAGCTTTCTGTCATTCCATGACTGCATTCAAGTCATTCCGTTACCAATATAAAAGACTGGTTCAAAATTGATGTAAAATCTTTCACCATTTGTATGTTATTCCATGCATTAAACTGTATTTGCCTACCTGTATTTGCTTTTCCATAAAAATATATTATAGTCACAAAAAAAAAAAAAAAGTTGGGTAACAGAATGACATAATGAAGTCACAAAATGAATAATTACCTATTTACAACAACAACAACAACAACAACAACAACAACAAACAAACAAAAAACCTGTATTGATTTAGGTTGTATGTATATTTTCTGATTGGTATTTAGATATTCAATGCCCTTATACTTATTAAACTTGAGATTTAAAATAATGCATGTTTAATGGGCTTGAAAATCTTTAGCTGAAGATTGATTATACATTGACATTAGTAGTTACAAAATGGTTTTAAAATAAAACTGAAGCTCAAATGCACAACTACAGGATGTTTGCAATAATAATAATTGGTCATTTCTTTGTTAATTAGTATAGTTTCAATTTTTGTAACACATGTCCAAACTCTCATAGAACTGCCCTTTAGTTAATACCTCTATAGAATTCAGAGGTTTTAACATTTTTCCGTTAAACATTAAATATGCATCTGCAGTGCTTACTAAATTGCAATTCAATAAATATACAATTCTTACCATTATAAACAGGATCAACTGTCACTTTTTAAATTGTTCTCTTTTTGCTTAAATGTTACATCAGATATATATGGCTTGGAGTAAAGTGTAACAGGTTATTGCTTTTACAAGCATTCTTTGTGAAGTGTAGCAACTAACAGGCCCTTGTTTTCACATGCACACTGAGGAGTACAGCATCTGTTATCTAATTCATGGCATTTTTAACAAAGGCTTAACTTTTAAAGTTAAGTAATTTATGAATATAAGTCAGAAGGTGTTTTATGGCCCATACCCTGTCAGAATAAAAAAAGGGGGAGAAGCTTTTGTATGGTGAAAAAATAATTACACTTAGTGGAGTGGTTTTTCTGATTACATTACCATAGAGGTGCTATATACATTTTATATTTTTTTATAGTATTAGTATAGAGAAACTGTACTGTATTATGCTCAATAGAGTAGCAAGTAATTCTAGTTCTCATTGCAGATGCTGTCCCTCAAACCTTGAAGGATACCCATCATATGTAACAAGTCATCAATCGGAAGAGAGAGTTCAGAGAAACATAGGGAGTGCTTAGAAAATGCTACGTCTCTGCTGCAGTTGAAATCAGTTTTAATTTAAAAAAGAAATCAAAAGATCTAATTCAGTTGTTTATTCAAGCTGAAAAGTAAGGTTCACAAATGTGACTGACTTTGAATAATGATGATCATTTGTGTTTCATTTTAATTAGTGATGATTCCTAGCTAACCATGCTTTAAGCAACTGTAAATGTAGATTTGATGGTAACTAAGATGTAAAGGGTGTGGAACTAAAGGGCATTGAAAATATTTCTCTTCCAAGAAAGTTTAGTGATGTGAATGAACTAGGCGAACCTTTTCAGTAAGACATAAATGAAATTCAGCATTAATACAAAAATGTTCATGAAAATGTTAGATTAATGCAGAATATTTAGATAGGTTAACTATCAAGCTGCCTGAGAAAGAGAGACAAATTGGTTTTGTGAAAAAATAAGCATTGCTATAGCCATATAGTAGCAACATTTTAAGGTTTGGTTAGAACATCATTTCTCTTGGTCAGGCCATATACATACAGTTTTTGAGATAAACTAAGACACTTTTAATACCCAATTCAAACACTTTATCCGGAGGGGTGATAAAACGTCAAATTACTGCGGGCAGGGAGCAAGATTAATAGAATTTCTCAAATTATCTGACTAGAAAGTGGAGATGGTAATGAAATTCACTTTAGACCGCAAATGGGTTTTTAAGAATGGAAATACTGTGAACAAGGCTAATAATAATTCACCATTTTCTGCAAACAGTGCACATACCTTTATGATAGTCTGCAAACTCGCTATAAAGATGTGGCTTTCATTCTTCCATTGAAAAGCTCCAAGTTATAATATATAAGGAAAGTCATAGTAGAGCTAAAGGGTATTGGTTTTGAAATAATGGGTTTAATCAGACAACAAAGCTTTCAACGGAAAAACTGTTTCTTTTCAGCACCCCTCCAGAATTGAAAAAGAAATATGACCATCCACTGCAAAAGTATGATAAAAGACCATAGCATTTACTTTGTTGTTTCATAAACTTTTTGAAGTGCAAAATCAACAACTAGTTATTCAGAAGGATCAGATATTACTATTTCCAACTTTCAATGAAGAATATAAGAGGGTAGGAGTGATGCATCTGTTGCTTCACGAAAAGTATTGCACATCTTGGAGATGGAAGGGCTGGTAAAATATGGCTATTCACTAACTCTAAAATGTTTTATCATACCTCTTTAGAAAGGGAGAATATTAAATTAGCTTTGCAGATCTTTAGTGATCACATAGCAGCATTAGCAGCTTTAAAACAGCTGAGAAAAGAGGAGTACAAAATTGGATGAATACCGCCATATTTATACAGTTAATTTGGCAATGGTGCTGAGTGGTTAGTGTCAAAATGTTGCTGAAAATACACAGGCTACTAAATGTTCTTCAGGAGCCAGTAGCTCCAAATTTGCAACACCATTTTATTAAAATTTTAGATTCTCTCCTCTCCTGGGTGACTGCCTGGGGTGACACTAAGTGTAAGGCCATATTGACCAAAGAAACATGTTTTGCAATCAAGCACACCACCAATGCTTTGATTCATTTTTGTAAATTTTGGGTCATGACATGAAAAAACCTATCTTTTTCTTGGCAAAATACAAGCAGATGGTCGTGAAGATATCCTTGGTAAACACGATATAAGGAGTGGTGGTAATTACCACATTTATCTTTGGCAGACGTATAAGGCAGAAATTAACCTTAGAGTCCAGAGTATTTTTTTTCTTTGTCTTGCTGTTAACCAAAATGGGTGAAGTGCTTACAACATAGCATGACAATATCAGTGACACTAATAAAGTACAACATTCTCGTTAGGATGTAAATACAGATTTGATAAATGCACTTATCAAAAGCAGTGATAGAAATTACATAAAAGAATATCTGGCATATCTCCCTTTACGCTACAGGCTATTGTTCACATCAAGTAATGAAAGTTACCAATGTAAATATTGTAAGTTGTGCTCGGGATGGTTCAAATGATGAGGATTTTCTAATAGTGATTACAGATTCTGGAGGCTCGATGTACCCAGAAAAAAATGTAGTGATTTGTGTTTCATATATATATGTTGCACTCTAGAAACTGCTTCTCAATTGGGAAGGTTTTTGAAACATGAAAATCTGAGAAGTTTGTTACTAAATTTAGCTTTTAAAAACTTGCCATAGAATTTTTTTGATTGGAACAACTGTATGAAGAAACACAATATGAATACAATTAAGAGGCATATTTTGAACTGCTATTCAAATATATTTACAAATAATTACTGTAAAAATGATGTTCACAGAAATACAAAAGAGAATGCATTTTTAAACTGTACCTGGTGTAAACAAAAATAAAATCAGCTTTAAGTTACTTTTTTCAAGGCTTTTGCTTTTTTCCCCACCCTATTAAATTATCACATTCAACGGTATTGCAATGTAAGTAATGGTTATGACTTCTCAGGAAGGAAAACTGGAAACATACATGTTTCTTAATTTTCTAGAGAAATATGTGCATGCATGTATAATTTTTTTTTATATTGTTATATCTTTTAAATTAACATACTTTCCCTAAAGTTTACTTATTGGAAACAAATTTCTACTTCTAAATATCAAACACTGTAGATTGTAAATAGTTGGTGTACAATTTTCAGTACACATGATTAGACAGCTGCAATCTTAAACTAAAGAGATAAAGCTGAAATATCTCCATGTTTTTTTTTTGTTTTTTTATTTTCTTTTTTTACATGAGCATATGTATATATTCAAAAAGTTCTTAGGCAAAAAATAGTATTTGTCAGATATAATAAACAACAAATTCCACTTAGAATTATGCCTATATGCCCTTCTTGCTGAAATCTTGAGGAAGCATAGAAGATTTCAGCACTTTATCTGCAGAACTATGGACAGTATGAACTTCACCTCAGTTTCCCTTTAAACTCAACCATGGTGGTCAAATCTTTCCATCATGCACAGTATGTGAGGCCATGTTTCTAGGTGGTGTTGGTTAAGCCAACCTTCTACAAACAATGAAACACTATGCAAAGGTGACACACAGAGAAGAAACTGTGTTGAATAAATAATTAAATCATCAAGGTAATAATACAAAAGTTTAAATTTATATAACATTTTATCCAGGAGCCATAAAAGCACTTAAGCTCCATAAGAGAGAAAATAAGAAGCAAATCTAGTGAGTAAATAATTAAATCAGATTGTCTACTGGTATAAAAAGGTAATTAATGTGGGCCTGTTAGCCATAATATTAATGAAAATTTCCCGCTCTGTCATTCTGTATGTTACAAAGCATAGCGCAACGAGATTACATGTAGCCTTATTCAATCAACTTTTCTAGTTCCATTTGCTGTTGAGTTATTATCATTCCTGTTATGTTCGCACATTTATGTTGGGTTCACGATGGAGTTACACTGGCGATACCACATGAGTGACAAAATGAATGATGAATAGGAATTCAGCACAAATGCAAAAAATTGTGCAGTTTAAGTTGAACTGTTGCTAAGTTTTACCATGTGACTTGGTGGCATCCACAGAATAAGGTTGTGCATTCGTTTAATAAGACATCAACCTCTTTTCCAAAGAAATACACAAGTTCTTTGAAATGAATTATGAAAAAGCATGCATCTTTGTTCAAACTCTGTGCAGCAATGTCATATTGTGTACCCTCATTGTAAACATAAGAGTGTCAGGAGCAATATCAGGCACTCCATCATGAATTGGATACAATATGCATCACATCATAATGTCAACATAAAGATTCTGTCAATCACCATTTTATAGATACAGATTTGTTACAATAAAATTCCAAAATTGATCAGATTATGCATACATAAAGAATCACACAGAATCACTTTGAAAATGTTATTCAGTCAGAAAGAATGCTCACCTCTGGATGTGGGGGTAGCATGTCTGCCTCACATTCAAAATGTTCCGAGTTTATATTGGCTAGGGTGTTTTTTTGTGTGTGTGGTGTTTAACGCCCGCTTTTACTGCTTTGGCACCGCAGGCAATGACACTGATGATACATGAAGATGGAGCCCCGGTGGAATGAGATGGCGGGGGAAACTGGAGAAAACCCACCCCTGTGCCGCTTTGTCTACCACAAATCTCACATGTGGTCGCTTGGGATCAAACCCGGGCCATCTAGGTGCTTAGGGTGTTGTAGCCATATTTTCTCTTATCCTGAGATGAACGTCAGTTAACTCAAAAACTCTTTGGACTCTGTAGCTATTTGACCATAAATTTCCTTGTGTGACTCATCGTCTAATAAGATATACCAGGTTCACTTAACTTAAAAAAAAAAAAAATACTATATATCACTATATAGTGCATAAAGGTAGGACAGTGCTACTAAATTAACTTCATAACAACAAAAATAGTGCATTTGTATATCTTAAATTCTCTTTTGAATGCAATTTGAGTTTTATCGTGGCTGAAACTTTGTTATACATAAAGATAGCTTCAACAGTGAATGCGTATCTAGGCTTCAAGTAATAAAAAGAATGAGAAACAAACAAAACAAAACTGAACACATGCTTGTAATCTATAAGTAATGAAAAATAACCGTGGCAAAAGAGATTAGGTATATGTTGAATAAAATTGAATAATAACTAGCCATCATCAGTTTGGTATTTTGCAACTGAAGTGTATGTGATTGCAGTAAATATTTAATCAGAGCTATTTTCATTTGGGTATTTTAATGATTATCTGTGTTCATCTTATATCCATTAAAAACAGCATATCCATTAAAAACAGCTTTAAGACTGTTGGTTGAACAGGATGAATTTGAATTATGACTCAGGCCTGTAGAAGACAGAATCAGAATGCTTAGTATAACACCTCATTTATGCAAGCAATTTCAAACTATGCTACAAGGAATGATGCAATGTGGCAGGCCTTTCAGTGGTCTATTTATACATGCAATGTTATTATCTTAGTCGTGCTGTGGACTGTTGAGAATATCACTTCTACCAGCTCATTTCCACATTGTATTCAAGAGCTAGTTAAGATCCATGTTTGTTGTACTATTGCTACTTAATCAACTTTAGAAAATATAAGTTATTTATGGAATATAAATAGCATAAACAAGGGAAAATTTGTGGACAGTGCATTTAGGATTTTATGAGAAGTTTCTTCTTATCATAATCCATGTAATTCTCTGAGGCATCATCTCAAATTGAACTGCTAGTATGAATTTCTTCTGTAAGATGTTCTATATCCATACTTAATAAAGTTAGGAATGACAAAAGATCTGTCAATTCTCTCAACATGTAAAAACATAAAACATAAAAATGTGAAAACTGGGTTCCCCAAAGGGGTAGCACTGTCTTCACATTTTGATCACAATATGAAAATGTGACATACACAACTTAGAACCTTATACACCTATGTGCAGTGTAATGAACTTAAGTGACAACATTGTTAGCAGCAGCTGGGTTGTAGGTACATGTAACTCATCTATCGATACTTCATCACTGCACAGACTGTCTTATGCAATGAAACAAATAGGATAAATTAACAAGGCCAGCTAGAGCATTATTATTTCACAAATTACAATATTAAATGTCCCTTATACTGCTTAACATTTTCTAAGATGATTGAGATGTTCTTTTTGTGCTTGGTGATAAGCATTGCAGCACCTAAACAGTGTATCATTAACATGTTGCAACTCTTCTTGGGAAAGCTGGCTATTTTTTACCATGTGTTATTTTGCAGTCATAATGAGATATTTGATTTGTATACTTATCTTTTAAATTGACCCACAAAAAAATTGCAGGACATGAGCTCTGGGAATCAACTAGGACCCACAATACCCCACTGATCTCACTTGAGCAACAGTATCAACAGTAATCTCAGCTGTAGCCCCATCTTGTTAAAATTAGTCATGCATTCACTCTTCATGTGTCAGTTCAGGGTAAAGTGCTTCAAAATAAAGAATTGGTACTGTACAGCATTGTTTCATGAAGGAAAACGGGGCCAGTTGCACTCTCAGCACACAAAACACTGACTGTAGGATCACATAGTGGACATAGATATATGAGTTATGGATTTTGAGTTCCCCAGTAGTGGTTTATCTGATGGTGCCATATAATTTAGGTTGTGCAAAATGAAAGACCATGTGATGTGTATTTGCATTTGTATGACATTCGCGTAGCATGATATAAATGCTTTCATTTAATTCACTGTGCATTCAGATGTGTCTATCTTGTCATGCAATATAAAAATAATTGGAGCATTGCATAATTGGAGCCCAAATTGTGCAAGAAACAAATTTATATCAGAAAGTCAGAAATATATGTACATCTATTTGCATGCAACAGAAAAAAGCATTTTGCATTACCCCACACTATCACTAAGAATGCTGGTGCTATTGTAAAGGGTGCAACTTGTATTCAGGATGTCATGGGTTTGATTCCTGTGGCTGACCTTTCTGGTCCATGGGTTTTTTGGGGTTTCCCAGGTTAGTAGCTAAATGCTGAAAAGGTTCACTACATCTCCCGAATTACCTGTCCATCACTTATCATCTGTTTCAGGACTGAAGGACAAGGCAATGGTGTTTGGCAGATTGCGGCTGGGGGTGTCTTGTGCACTGTAGAGGTTTGTTACTCGCATCATCATGGAACCATTCCATTGTGACCCACCTTTGGTTCCTTTCAGGCTAGAGGCCCTTGGGGGACCCCCAGAGGCTCTGGGCTTCTGGTTTGAGGCCAAGAAGTATCAGCAATGTTCAGTCCTTCAATCCTAGGAGGGACACTATCCATACTTGTGACATTTGTTTTCCAGATCTGGTCGCTCTTTGGGACACTCTACTCATCCCTTCCTCCCAGGGTTAAAAAAAGTCAGAAATTATTTAATCAGCTCAGACCATCAAGTGTCATTTATGTGTTGCTTGTGCCTCAGTTGACTTATTTCCAGACTGACTAAAACCATAAAAGCTGAAACACTTACAGGAAAGTTGGCATATAGTGTTAGATAATGTAATGATGGTCTTCATTTGTATCATTTAGTGTTAAAAAGTTTAGGAAAAAGTCCTCTTCCTTTACTGTTTCAAATCTTTGTTGCCAATATATACTAAATTCTTTTTACTCATATATAACAATTTTGTTTTTAAAATCCTTCTAAAAGTGTTTTAACTTTTTTGTTTCATTTGCATTGAGTATAACGGTTATAATGTATCTAAGTATTGCTTTTGAAATTTTCGTTTTGCATAACTGTTTAAATAAGAGTGAATTATATGCATTGCAAACTAATACAAAAGTTTGTAGAAACACTTTCTTGACCAACGACACATTTAGAATACTCCACTTGGAGGAATAAAGTAGCCTAAAAGTAAGTAGTTTTTGTTTCTGATTTCAGTAGACACTGTGTAAATCATTAAATACACTATTCAGTTTATATTTATATGAAAACTGGTCCAAAAACTGTTAAAACACTTGAGCTCTGGTAGACAAGCCAAAAGGAGCATGTAAATTGGAACAAAATCATGGTATAGAAAACCTGTTAAAGACCACAGAGTTAGAACAAGCAGACTTTAGTAATAGGCTTCATTGAGATCAAGAGTTGTAAAGACGTGAGCCCCACGAAAATGATGTGCTGAAGTCTGCAATTCTGGCAATGGCATAGAGTTAAATTGATTGTTGTTATTAAGTTTATGGTATCAATAACTATTTGTGCATAGCCATTTGGTTTGATATAAAAAGACAAGGGCTAGAATATAGGCTATTAAATGGTTCTATAACTCTCTGTAATAATATTAATGTGTTTTAGAACCCACATTTCTACTTCTGGAGTTATAAGTCAGTGTAAGTGTGTAAGATAGATAGGTAGATTTATTATCAGCCTGAAGAAATACAGATTCAAAAGGTATCGTCAAAATACAATTAAATTTTGTTACATTTGAGTTTAAATATATACAGAAATTGTAAAAATAATAATTCAAAATGAAAAAGAATAATCCAAAATTGTTTTCTGCCAGCACCAGGCTCCTTCCTACGGCTGCAGAATGGGAGAAAAACAGCAGTATCTGCACAAGAGAAATATGGTTGCAAAGATAATATAATAAATAACAATGATTTATAGTTATTTAAATTTCATTCTGTGGAACAAGTTAGAGGTTCTGATTGAAGTATTCATTAATAGTGAGTGGTAAATGACTTTTGAGATGGTTCTTAACAGCTGTTCTAAATTTTTTGTGATTAAGCCCTTTAACACTATTTGGAAGATGGTTGTATAAATTTATATCCTGACGTGATATAGACTTAAGACACCTGGTGAGCCTATGTGTGTTGAGATGTATATTACCGCAGGCTCTTGTATTGTGGTCATGCAGGGCTGAGTTTCTTTTGAAGAGATCCAAATTTTGATGTATAAAAGAGACTGACTATAAGACGTATATACAAGATAAGGGTAATATAGATAATTCTTTGAATACTGTCTTACTATCTGATCGTATTGGTACCTGTTTTATGATTTTTACTAATCTTTTCTGAAGCTTAAGTATCTGAACATTTTTTGAGGATGCCCCCCATGCTATTATTCTATATGTGAGCAGTGAATGGACATATCCATAGTTTGCTAACTTTAAGCCCTCCAAGGGCAATACTTTTGAGAGGACTCTAAATGCATAGCATAGACAGCTGAGTTTCCTGCTTAGATGAGGTATGTGTGTTTCCCATGTTAGGTTTGCTTCTACCCATATGCCCAAGAATTTGGATTCTACTTCGGTAATTTGTACATCATTGAAAGAAACTTGCATTGGGTCTTGTTCATAATTATGGAACTGTATATATACAGTTTTTTTCGATGTTAACTTGAGCTTATTGGTCAATAGCCAGTTTTCTATTTGTTTTAACACCTTGCTGGTTTTATCCTGCAACTTATTTTTGGCAGGGTCACTAATTGTAATACTTGTGCCATCTGCAAATAACACACTTTTTGCTTGAGTAATATTGGGAGGGAGATTGTTTATGTATATAAGAAAGAGCAGTGGACCTAATACTGAGCCTTGTGGGACTCCATGCTTTATAATAATGTCATTTTATACAGTTGAAAGTACTTCAACAGACTGACATCTGTTACTTAAATATGAACTAAACCATCCTTCAGTTAATCACCTCACTCCACATTTGTTAAGTTTGTGAATCAATATTTTATGTTTAACCATGTCAAAAGCTTTGCTAAGGTTAGAAAGAGCCCAACAGTCTTTTCTTTGTCATCCCGAGCTTTGAATGAAAATATAGCATTGCTAATGTTTTTACCTTTACGAAATCCAAACTGAAACTTACTTAAAATGCTGCATGCCTCTAAGAAAGGCATTAACATGTTGTACATTACTCTTTCAAGTATTTTTGCAAATACTGATAAGAGAGCTATTGAGCGATAATTTTTACACAGTGTTTTTCACCCTTTTTAAAAATTGGGCGAACCTTTGCCGTTTTTAGAGGTTCTGGAAATATCCCCATAGCCAATGATGAATTTGCAATATCCACCAAGGGAGTTAGTAGGTGGAATGCTGCTTGTTTTACAATTTTATCTGGGATGTCATGATTTCCATTTTCGAGTGCTTGTTTTCATTTCTTCTGGTGTTACTGGAGTTAGAAATATAGTTTGGCTGTTTTATCATTTGTGGAAGTAATGAAGGATGAGTATTTGGTGCTGTTTGAAAGCCCTCAGCAACCTGACTAAAGTATTCATTAAATATCTGTGCTATATCTTTGGGATTTTCAATGTTTTTCCCATTTTTGTTTAGCATGATTTTTTCTTAGCATTTGTCTTATTTTTTCCAGCTTCATCTTTTACTATCTTCCATATTGCTTTGTTTTTAGTATTTGCAATGATTGAACTGATATATCACTGTTTAACTGAATTATATATTAAAATGCCTTAACCATGCCAAGTGCATCTGTAAAATCATTCAGAAAATTTACTAACAAACTGAGTAATGTGACATTGAGAAGTAACCAGTTAATGTAAAAATTCCAAATCCAGAATAAAACTTTAAAAAAGTGGTAAAACTGATAAGAATCCAAGAAAAAGGGAATAGTACTCATAATCCAAGAAAAAGGGAATAGTACTCATAATACTCATTTGAGTATGGGCAAGAAAGCATGATTCAAATATCTCTGTAAATGGTAAATTTTCCACCACATGAAAAACAATATTCTACTAATAATGCCCAGATTTATGACAAAATGTATAAAATAGAACCTAGTGCACAGTATCAATGCATGGATTGCAGAAACTTCTAAGGCTTGTCTTTGAGCTGTACATAATAGGATGAACTTTTTACCTTCAACTACAGTAAATAATAGTGTATACAAATCCAAAGATATAAACAGAGAATGTGTGCATAAGTCTGGTAACTGTATAACAAATTACAAAACTTTTAAAGCTAAATCAGGACCATTATCAGAAAATGTGATCCATATAACAAATTTTATATAGCTTGTTTAACCTGTAAAAATTTATATTAATAAATTAATTTCCACGGGAAATAAACTAAACAGTACTGCCATAGATTCTAACTAAAATAAATGTGATGTTTTGTGGAATACATGCTATTATGCTGTAGTAAAACCAGAATTTACTGATTGTGAAGGAAACAAATCTAAGTACTGCAAAAAAAAAGACCCAGAGCATGTGCTTTATCATCAGTGAGATGTTTTGTCTAAGCAAAATTGTAATCCTATTATAGTCATAAACAAGTTATTGTTTTAAACAAAGTAAACCTACAACTGAAAGAAGCCTTGTTTGTTCAGCTAGAAAATCCTGATATTCTTTTAATTGGAAAAAGCAATCCTGGAGAGCTAAGGTAGATTTATTAGTATGTAAAATAACCCCTGCAGGATGAGATTCTGGCACACTGTTACCACAGATACAATCCTGGCATCTTAACAAACAAAACATGATTGTTTTAAAAGTCCATTTGGCTATTAGTTTTGTTGCAGTATAATATACAGTTAAGGATTTCTGTATCTTCTCTTTATTTATAATAGTAATTTGAGTAAGTTGTCTTACATTAATGAAAAAAACATAAGTTGTGTTAAGCATTCACAATTTGAGGTGCTTTACAGCTATATGATGCTTTACAGCCATATACAGCTTTACAGCCAATGAACTATGATTTAAAGTTTGTTGAGAATCACTGTTAGGTATGCCTGAAAATCTTAATTTTAAACTTACATGAAATTTCTCTTTAAAAATTTCATGTTAAAAATGAGTATAAACAGTTATTTCAATCTCATACATATTAAAATGCATAATTGCTTTTTCATAATATTCTATAATAGAAGGATCATATTTAAGGTTTCACATTGTGAATGCAGGATAGCTATGCCTTTGATATACATAAGAGCACAGATTTTTTTTCATTCTCTGACAAATGGGTTAGAAACTCCTCCATTTTTAAAGGGACTTACATTCTCCTTTGTCAGTATATGTATGCATTGTGACTTTGTCCTCCTTTTTTTTTTTCTTGTCACTGCATTTATCCAAATGCAGCTTTCACTGGGAATTTTCTCAGTTACACTATCACTTTACACACTATAAACAAGTTCAATTTCTCCCTGTCACTTGTCACTTCACTTTCTTACAAGGCATTGCCATGTGATGAAGTATACATAAGGTAGCCTCTACTTTTGGATGCTTCATATACTGGCGAGACAAATGTAGGAGCTTGTTTAATCCCTCGCACTAGCAACACTCAATGTACTTTGCAGCAATCATCACTCACTTAAACAATGTGCTTTAATTTGCACCAAAAATAAACTCAATAACTCACTCACTGCTCAGTGAGTGACTGACTACTGACTCAATTATGTAAAAGCTCTTGTTTATATAACAGATGTTATCTCCAAAGAAACTTCCAGAAGATTCCAGTAAGCTCTCTGTAGTGCAGAGTTTATGCTGGTTAGAGTGTTGCTTATCTTTGTTTATTTCTCCAACTGCCTAATGCTGAAGCTCAGGCCATGACTTCTGCATCACAGTATTGCAAGAATCACTGCCACTTATGTTATCCTTGTTTAAAAAAAAAAAAACCAATAAAAATGACAAAACAAAAAAAGTGAGTTTACCTACACTAAACCAAAAATTCTTCCTTACAAATATATGTTGAGCATCATTAAAAGGTTAAACACAAGGCTGGGAGGGGGTGAAATGCAGATGCCATAGCCAGTGCCTTCTGTATTACATTTAAATGGCAATTTTTAACCTCCATTTATTGATTTTATTACAATAGAGGCCTTGGTTTTGGAAATCAGTTTAGCCAAATTTGGAACTTTGTCAATAAATCTGAACTTTACAGAGACAAAGCAAAGTTGCAGTATTAAATCTGTAATATCTAATTCATTAAAATTAAATTTCCAGCCTAAATACTTTATCAAAAGCTGCCACTGAAGGCACTGTTTATGAATAAAAGCTTAATTAACTTCAGCTATTAAAACACTAGACTAAAGAAGCTAAGAAAAACTAGTTTGTTACTACAACAAAGTGACTGTGATCTGTGTATAATTTATGGTGACTTATAGGTTCATTTTTCTCTTCGTATGTGATGTAAGATTTTAATTCTGTGAAAATAAGAGAAGAAGCACTACTGAATATATTAGTATTTAATTTATTTTTAATTAAATAAGAAGTTAAATAATTAGATTATTTGTCTTAAGTACCACTAATTTCTGTATTCCTTAATATATTATTAATATTTGTTTTTCATGGATTATTACATTAATGCACGTTTGCTAACTTATAACTTTTTAAAACTCCTATTTAAGAGCACATTTTATGCATATTTGGCACTTCCTAATATGTACTTTCAAAGGTTAGTTCATTTAATTACAAATACTGGTCATGATTAATACTTATGAACATTTCTAACAGTTAAGGGTTAACCTCTCTTTTTATATTAATTTATTTTAAGTAAAATTATAAATAATTCATTATGTTACATAATTGAAAACTTGTTTTAATACCAAAACGATAACTGATATAGACTTAGGTGTTTATTCAAGTTTTCTGTCTTTTATTTATGTGTTAATTTGCGCACAACTTCACTTTTGTGCTAAGCTATTCTATGGCAGTACAAATTTAATATATAAATTGTATTATTATGTTATTGTTACAAAAATTGCTCCATGTATATTAACCTCTTAAATATTAACAATCCTTATTTAATTCAAAATGGATCATTGGACATAATATTAAATATTACAGCATTGTCTAGTAGGAAATAGGAAATCAAGAAAGAAAAACCATAAATGTTATCAACATATTGTTGCAGAATATCATGAACTAGAAGGCTCAGCCAGTTCCAGCAGTGATGAAAGCCCTTCTCGGTCTGGCTCCCCTACTCCCTGCAATTCACCCAAAACACCTCGGAAACCTGCACCATTGCAGCTTGATGATCTCCCACCCTCAGTAGTATCCAGTCTATGTGGTATGCCACAGTCTTCTCATGGTACTCTCACACGAAACCAGATTTCACATGCAGTGTCTACATTAACTCGTCAGAATGCAATCATAAGGTCAGTAACTAAAACTTGGGCATATAAAGGACTCCAATTACTAAATTTATTTCTGTATATAGTATTGTTCCCAGATTGTATACATATCATTTTAGTTAAAGAGACAGTAAACCATATCCTAATTTCTAAGAAGATGATGGGCGGGTTAACCCCTGAGGAACTTGACTACTACCATTCTGGGTTTCATAAAAAACAGAAAAATACTAAAGTATTTTGAGACAGTAACAGTTTTTGCTATGCTGTTGATTGGGATCTTAGGAATGTTAGCATAATAGTACCATATTATGTATTAAAATATCGGTTCCCTTTTGCAATTTCACTTAAAAAGGAAGGTAGTTGAACTCTTAAAACGAGGTGTGTCCAAAAGGTTTCCAGAATGAGACCTTAAACACAACATAATACTTTTGATTTGTCTATTCTACACTGTCACACTCTAAATAGTCTCCTTTGGAATTGATACACTTATCCCAGCACTTTTGCCACTGCTGGAAGCAACTCTGGAAGTCATCTTTAAACAGGTTCAGAGCCTTCAGTGATTTTCGATGGATGACATCCATGTCCTCAAAATGCTGTCCTTGGAGCTGCATTTTAAGCCACAGGAAAAGAATAAAGTATGCTGGAGCCAAAAGTGGAGAATAGGCTGGATGGGTAACAGTATTCATCCTATTTTTATCAAAAAATTGGTTGTGATGCAGGAACCAATCACCAATCCTACATTTACCCAACTGTGTGCATCGCACACTCTCCCTTAATCTTTGCAATACTTGTTTGTAGTACTTTTGATTTACTGTTTCACCCTACAGTACAAATTCCTTATGTGCAATTCCTTTAATGTCGAACAAAACAATCATCATTGACTTCACTTTGGATCAAACTTATGTGATCTTTTTGGGGCGTAGAGATGAAGGACTTTTCCATTGTGAGGATTGTTGGTTCATTTCTGAATCGCATCCATAAATCCAAGTTTCATAGTCAATAATAACTTTCTTCATAAACTGTGGGTCATTTTGAAGCTGTTTTTTGAGATGTGTGCAGGCAATCACACAGCTTTCCTCTTGTTCATTTGAAAGGAGGCAGGGCGCAAACTTAAGAGCAGTTTTTCTCATTTTAAAATGCTTTGAGCACATCCAAAGGAGAGTCTTAATGATTCAGAAAGTCCCTTATTGTAATGGATCTATTATTTAATTGATTTCCCTCACCTGATTTGACATTTTCACCAGTTTTGTTAGAACAGGGTCACCCTGAACAGTCTGCAACTTTAACTGATGTCATGCCTCTTTTAAATTTTGAAAACCACTAAAATGCTTGCATTTTGGCCATTACTTCCTCCCCATAAACTGATCCTAACTTTCCAAATGTTTCTTTTGCAGTTTTACCAAGTTTAAAGCAAAATTTGATGTTTGTTCTTTGTTCTTCGTAAGCATGCATTTTCACTAAACAGAAAAATCACAACAGGTGCAAGACATGTGTTTACTTCAGAGCTTCTAACTTTGCATTGCAAGGTTAGAGAAAGTCACATCAACTAAGGAATCTGGCAGCTATAGTTCAGAAGAATTACAGGAAAGCAATACTGATTCAGATACAGGTAATTCTGTGGATCTAAGCACTGCAAGATAATGGGTGCAACTGCATGCAGGTGACAATGTAACTCCAACTCCACCAAGATTGCCTCTGCTTCTAGCCGAATTTTGCAGTGGATGCTGACAATGACATTGCTCAGTTTTTAAGCCTTTGTTTTTGATGATGAGCTAATTGATATAATATCAAAAGAGAGAAATTGTTTTGCACAGCAGTGTAATAGGGAAACCACTGCATGTGATAAAATACACTTTTTCTGGCAGTAACTATTTTGCAGAGTATAAATGGGAAACCAGAAGAGAAGCAGTGTTAGTCAAAAGATTCTATGATTGAAACTCCGTTTTTTCCTGCAACAATCTCCTACAAAAGATTTGCTACATAGTATCTACATTTCTGCAACAATGAGGATTACAACCCTGAAATGCATCCTAGTCCAAAACTGAATAAAATTTGGAAGTGTTTAGAGCAAAAGTTTGACAGTTGTATACACTAGAGAGAGATGTTACAATAAATGAAAGCTTGATGATGATTGGGGTGGGTGCAAAATTTGCCATTGAAGCATGTCAGGTTTGGTGAAAAGACATAAAATCTTTGTGAATCAGAGTGGATAAGCATGGTCCAGTATTACTTATACTAGAAAGGGAACAGTTTTAGACCAGGAATACAAGGACTTGCCGATGTCATCCCAAGTTATTTTGACTTTGATGTAACTATTGCTGGGGGAAGGTTATTGTCTAACAACTCTCCCCCCAGCAGGCAGAATTCTCATAAACAACAGAACTGTTACCTATGGGAAGGTGCGATTGCCAAGGAAGGAAAAAACCTCAGCTTCTGAAAACCAAAAAGCTAAAGAAAGGGGAATTAGTCGCCTGTAAGAGAGCAAAGTATTGGCTCTAACATGGGAAAACCAAGAATGATGTAGTACTTCTCAGTACCATCCATAATCCACAGATGGTGAAGAAAAATAATGATAAAAAACCTCGGGTTGTTAAAGACTACAACTACACAATGGGGACGACTGAGTGGATCAGCATCTGGCAGTATATTTTATACCAAGAAAAAGTGGAAAGAAATATTACAAAAAAAATTGTTTTCCACTTGAATTGGCATTATGAACTTTATGCATCATATATATATATAAAATCAGGGGATAAAACACTCCTCTTCAGTATAGGATGTCAGTCATTCAGAAGACATTGGAAAAGCATTGTCCGAGGTAACGTCTCCTGAAGCAGGTCGACCGGGAAAAACACCACATCTATTGTACCTAATACAGTAGAACTTTCCTGAAGTCATTCCTGCAACAGAGAACAACACAGCTCCAACCAGACAGTATGCTATGTGTAGGTGTGTGAAGGATGCAAGAGGAAAGAAAATTAGAAGAGAGAGCCGCTATTATTTTCCAGACTGTAACGTTCCACTTTGTTTGACACCTTGCATTCATGTCTATCACACTGTAGCAGACATATAAGTGATTTTTTTTTTATGAAACACTTTTCCAGAAGTGCCATAAGGCATTTTTTTTTTTAATATGCTAACACAACGAAGTAAAACGTAATGTTTTTGACTATGATTCCTGTACATAATGCCGAAGAATAATCAATGATTACAAAATGCAAGAAAAAAAATATGAAGTACCTATATTTTCACTATTTCTCTGAAAATAACAAGAGCGTTAAGTGGTTGAAGGGGAACTGAACTAAAAATTAATATTTTTATATTTGTTAATTCAGACTTGCCTCACTACAACATTAGTAATCACTTTTTCTAAGGGAAGCCATTTTTAGGAAGAGCTATGGGAAATATTTGTGCTTGGTACATCTACATATGATGCTTCCTCTCTTGAAGGCAGTTTTTGTATTTCATTGAGTATGTATTTTTGTAGATTGAACTTATACTTAAGGAATGGTTTTAAAAGTGTGTTAAATGTGGTAAATTTTTTCCAACTCATACTTTTATAAGATAGTGAAAACATACCTTTACACTATAGTGTATCATCCTTGGCTTGCACAGAAGGACATTAAATTATGAATGAAGATAATTAATGTGTAGCAGCAGATGGACAGTATCATTCATGTAGTTTCTGAGTAAAATATGTAACTTATTTATTATGAATTTGAAGACATTTTGGATTTTATTTCTCTGTAAAGAGATGTCAGAAAGTTGAAATTGGCTTGTGAAAAGTTTTTAAATCAATGGCTGAAAAATAACCCATAAAATTATTTTTTTCAAATTGGCATTTAGGAATCAGATTTCTCATGAAAACAAAGTTCACAAACATAATTCATGAACTTGATTTATGACATATAGTGAAATCTTACATGAAGAAGATCAATATTAATTGTGGTAATCCTTTGATAATTCAAGAATGGAAACAATCATTATACAAATGTTTATGGTATTTCTCTGCTACTTGTCAGCGTAGTAATGAACTCTTAAATATGAAATTTATTTCAATTCATCATATAAATAATGCCCACCCCTAAGAAAGGGGTGAACATATTCATTCTTGTAAGCATGCTAAACTGAGTAATGAAAAGATTGACAGTATGGCATTGATAAACAAGAAATCCACGAAATATACAGTGTACTTTCCTGCATTATTATGAGTCAGTGATTCTGGAACGATTTGAAACATGGCAATCATTTTTATCACAGAAGCAGCTTCGAATCTTATCATGATGAACATTTAAAATATATTTCTAAACAAATTAATTTCTCTTTTAATGGAATATGCATAAGATCAATGTTAATTGTACTTGATCATAATGATCATTATAGGAGGTACTATACAATTTTCAAAGGCATTTAGTAACTTGGTTAACATGAAAAGTTATACAAGAATGTCCATGTTCTGGTGGCAAGAATTATTTGGATAAAAATTATGTCTGACATACCTTAAATAAGTTCACAGAATTTGTGGTTGCAGATAGACAGAAGTAACATTCTAAGAAACATGGCATGGCTGACAGAAAAATAAAACTGAGTTCAAGTGAAGCTAAATGAAATCACTACTCTAAATTTAGAGTGAAAGGCTGGAAGAATTAGGGATAAACTTGAAAGAAAATTGTGGCTCTTTTTAATAAAGTGCTACTATTATGTTGGCTGTATTCTGCCCTGTATTTAGGTAATGTTGCACCCAACTATTTTTGCCCCCCCCCCAACAACAAACTTAACAAATTCTGAAGAAAAAAAATTAGCAGCAAAATTACAAACAGGCTATTTAAAGTAGGTGTATATTATTAAAAAAAGAAATCTTTGAGAAAAGAAAATACTGTATAGACTTATGGTAACTAGCCTTGAGTTCAGAGTAGAAGGATTCATTGCAGCATGTCTAAAATTTAGGATTTATTAACCACACACATACATACAAACACACACCAAATGTTAACTCATTAGAAACCAAAAAATTATTAATATTTCAACAAAGAATATCAGTAGTTCAATACTTCAATAGCTTTCTTCTTGCCTTGTTATCAGCAAACACATTTATCACATTCTCAAAGTCCAGTTTCACAGTCAGATCATTTTCTATTGCTAGTATAGCCAGGTGATTCAAATGCTCTTGAGTCTGAGAAGCATACAAGTAGTTCTTAACCCTTCCAAGAACTGAAAAGGATCGTTCAGTAGTACAGTTCGTTCAAAGAGATATTTCTCTCTTAGCATTTTATTTAAGACACGAAAAGAAGGACCATTGTCATATTCAGAACTCAAAAGGAAGCTTTCAAGATGAGGACATTCTGTCCCAAAATACTCCTCTATATTCTGTGGGTAAACCAGCTGCAGCTTGTTGACATCAAGACACTTCTTGAGCTGTATGGATAATCTGTCCAATATAATTAAAAATTTGGTTTTAAATATGGCGTCATCAGATTTGCAAACCACAGTTTTATTTTCTGACTCAGTCTGAATCATCTCAAAAAATTTCCTTCGTTTCATCACACTTTTTTCTTTAGTTTCACTGACTTATACAAATTTTTGTCTCAAGCTTTGTCTCCCCCAACTTTTTGTACACTTCAAAAGACTGTTATCTCATCTATGAAAGTTAGAAGTGAAGTATTAAAGTTTCACTACTGCAGATATGTCAACTTCTTCCGACTGTAGTGTTGTAATAACTGCATTGAAACATTTCAAAAGTACTCCCCCACACTGTAGCCATAAATGCAATTTCTTTAAAAGTTAAGCTTTTGCAATATCCCAATTGTTTCTGATTTAATCACAGCTTTCTCACTTTCTTCTTCAGAAATGTACTTATAACTTTATTGACTACATCCCAATTATCATTTGTGCTTTTTCAGGCATCTTCTCAAGCTAACCATCTTGTAATGCAAAGACTTTAAACTCAAGTTTCCATCTTCAAAATTTGACTAGAATTTTTCGGCGTTCTGTAGATGCCAAAAAAATTGTAAATTTTTTGTAGCATGTCAAAAAATGTTCTAGCCATTTTACAGCATGTGGCTGCACTTGGTCCTACCAGATTCAGGGAATGAGCAAGGCAAGGGATGAAAAATGCCAAGGGATTGAAGGATTTGTTTCAGGCTTATAGGCCAGAGTAAGTTCTCACCATATTTGCAGCATTATCATAACTTTGGCCATGGCAGGCCTTTATATCTAATCCGTGGGAGTTGAGGAACTTAAGTGCTGCATCTTTCAATTCTTTCCTGGAATGCCCAGCATTTCTCATAAACTCTTTAAACCACTCTTGGAGTACACCATCTTTATTCACATACCTTATAATGAAACTTAACTGATCACAGTGTGAAACATCTGGGGTAGGAATCCACAATAATGGAGAAATACTTTGCATCGACTATCTGCTTTATGATCTCTTCTGTGACAATCTTCCCCATAATATTTATAATTTCTTCATAAGTGCTAAATGATAAATGTGAGGTGTTTCCTTTACCCGGGTTTCCATATTTAATTATATGACCTGCTAAGAATGGGTCAAATTCAGCTATCAGCTCTAAACACATCATAAAATTACTATTCCTTAAGGAACCAAACAGTTCTTCATCTCCATGAAAAGGCAATCCCCTTGAAGAAAGTTTTTTTCATTACAGCCAATCACGAAAGCCATTTGTGATGAACTGAGAACAACAGCTATACATATAAATGATTAGGAATATTTATATGTAGTGGAGCACCATTACTGGAATCATTTAATAATGAGTCAAAATTATAAACACTTTAAATTTCTCCACTTACATGTTTTTCTTTATTTAAAACTAGTTTCAGTGAGCGTCTTCCCTATCCTCAGTTAATTTGTCGACTAATGCTCCCCTGTTGTGTCTGGTTCCACGAAGAGTTGTGCTGCCATCTCTTTTCTTTGTTAACTCGATGACATCATCTGTGGCGGGAATCTCAAAATTCATGAGATTTTCATGCTTATGAATAAAGATGTTTTCACATGTGTTCAGTTCCCAAGGTTGTTTTAAGTGTTTGATCAATTCTATTTCTGGTTCTACATTATGATTGTCTGTCCAATTGATGGGCAATAGCAGACTTGTCTATGTATTTGAATCTGATGTTTCCCATGTGTTCCTTTTTTCTAACATCCAAATTTCTCTTCGTTTATCCAATGTATATTTTGCTGCAATCTTGGCATTTCATTTAGTAAATGCCAGATAATTTTGTTTCTGGTATGCTGTGTTTCAAAGGGAGGCTTATTTAGATTTCTGATGATGTATTTATTTTGTGGTATCAAGTTTATGTTGTGATCTCTAAATAATGTCCTAAATTTCCAGAAGTATCCTTGAAGGAAAGTTAATTTACAGTAATTGTGTGTGAATTTTTTCAGCTTTTCCAGAGTGTCAGTTTCATTTAGCATTTTCTGCATCTTATGTTTATGAATTATCCTATCAATGGAGTTTGAACTGAAATTATTTAGGTTGGATAGGTAGAGTGAGACTAAAAGATTCAATGCCATAGCCAGGATTTGAACCACAGGTCTCCCTATCTCTAGCCGGTTGTTCTGCCACTGAGCTACCATGGCAACATGCTGGCATAGCATAGAATTTCTCAACCCACTCGCATGTTTCCCGATAAACCACAATGTGTTCTCAAATTATTTTCAGATGACAACCCCACTGGTGACTTACAATGTTGTAAGTACTCAAGTCCCAGATTCATAGTATAGCCAACTATTATGGTCAATTGGTATTGGATTAATTGTTTTTTCACACAAGCCATGTGTAGGACAGGAGTTGGATAGGTAGAGTCAGACTGAAATTATTTAATTTTGCTACATCATATATGTGTGTGTATTCCCATTTCTATTCGGTATCTTTTAGTGGAATGTTGATTAGTGTGTGACTCAAGCTGTAGAAGATGGCATATTGATGTGGTTTTGGGTTGAATTGATTGCATTTGATTTCGTTGTCTGCATGTGTTAGTTTCCTATAGATTCCACATTCTAATCTTGATTTTTAAGTCTGGAAATGGCAGGCAATTACTTGTTTCTATTTCAGCTGTGAACTTTATTGATCTCTGCTGTGAATTCAATAGTTTAACTGCATCTTTAACTAGTTTCCCTAGTACAATAGCAAAGATGTCATCCACATATCTGTGCAGCTACAGAATCTAGTCTTTTGTTGATGAAAAACGTGTGTAACTTTGGCATTTGATATAACACTTCCTTTTCCCTCCTCTTTTGTTCAACTAATTTTCTGTAGCCTGTGCCACTCAGACCCACTGTCCATATGATGTTTACTCTATATCATAACTTCACCATATTGACAAAACAGGGGAAATTCACACAAACAATGAGATAAGCACCAACACCATGCTACTCAAAACTTCTGTTTCTACATTGGATGCATCCATGGCCAGCCACACAAAAACATTGCAGAGACAGTGTTGCGAGTTGCATGATGTTCACATCTCTAGTCATCCATCTATTATTTACCTCGTACTAATAACAATGTTTGCAATCATTGCTGCTGTTTTTTTCTTTTTTTGTCACAATTTTTTTTTTCTAAAACTTAGCCACCCCTGAGAATTTGCCACTCTGTGCCTGGACCTCGGCCCACTAGCCCTTGCATAAATATGGGACAGGTTGTATTGTTAACTTTAAGAAATACAAACCACTATACTTGAAGCAGACAATATACAGGGTAAGTGACTTTGCAGTGCATGACTGTCTTGCATTTACAGAACAGCTGTATTGTTGTGTTCCAGTTATCCTAGTGATTTAGCATCATGAAGTATGCAATTTAAAATGTTTTTATTCTTGCCCTATCTATTTATCATAAATGTGTCTGTTTTTCACATTTTACCTTCTAATTTTCTCTCCTATGTATTGTATGTTTTATTTTAATACTGTCATATTTTTAGATCAGCTTTTCTTTAATTATTGGCCAACCGTTTCAATTTTTAGAAAGATATATGCTACCCTTTCCACACTGTCATTAACATTAAAATAACCCTCTCCCTCCCTCCCTCCCTCCCTCCCTCCCTCCCTCCCTCCCTCCCTCCCTCTCTCTTTCTTTCTCTCTCTCTCTCTCAACTGGATATGGTCTGGCATCTATTTACATGATATAAGTCTCTCTTCAGCTAAGGGAAGGATGATTATGGTTGTTGCACTGACTAAGTACTCCATATGATCGACACCCAAGATATCCAACCTGTTTGGCAACCACTAAGATATATTCCTCTGGTGAAGTAAGTGAAGGTACAGGATATGCTGGAGTACATGAGATCCAGGGAATACTAAGAGTCTGACAGCCCTTGATGTTACCTATAGTCTTGATGAAGAAAATAGTGAGCTGCACTTTTGTTTGTATTATAGATTGCTGAATGCTGTCACCTGAAAGACTGTTTTACCATAGACCTCTAAACTAATTACCTAGATAAGTAGGTGGCGCTAGTGTTACTGTCACAAATTGTAACTTCTCGTGCATATGCATCTGGAGGGCAGAACATGCTTTTTGCTATATGTTCAGATGCTTAAAAGGCTTTAAAAGTAAGATGGTTTAAAGGTATTAGGATTTAATAATTAGCATGGTGCATTCCTGTGCTGCATATGACTGTACCAACCCCCAGAAAAATGATTTCAAGATCACTTTCCATTGGTAAGTGATATCGCATTCATATTTCCTGGCTCTTGAGGGTGCAGAATAATGATATTTAAATAAGCATTCCTTCATCAGCCTAAAATCGAACCCAGCATATTTTGCATTTTAATTCAGCATTTTTATGGCTTAACTGCAGAGACTCCTGCTATAATTCTTTCTGACAACTTTGTGCATTAAAGTAAAAATCTGATGTGTTTCCTTTACGTGACTTTTTCTACTTCATGCTAATTGATTTGCATACATGGTCCTATTACTTGCTTTGATATAAGTAAAAGGTAAATAAGGCATTACCCTATGCTAAAACGATAGTCAAATCTTTTAAAAGCCATACATATGAAATTCATTTCTTTGCAGGACCAAGAGTTGAATAATTCCTGTATGAATAAGTATTTTAAAACTGAAACCTGTAACAAGGAATATCTCAAAAATGGTCGACTCCATGAAAAAAGAATATGTATATGAAATAAATTATGTGTTCTATCAAGATCTACATTTTTACTTTCTGTAGCCTCCATGTACAATGTATATAGTGGATAGAGAAGGTATTGTATTCCACCCAAAATTTGGATGCCAAGATTTCACTGGAAATATATGTTTTGGGGTCCCCTGAGTTCAAAAAAAGAACTTTTTAGACGGAAGGTCTCTGTGTGTGGGTGTAGGTGGGTGCGAATGCATGCATGGGTGTGTGGGTGCATGCGTGTGCAGCATAGCTCAAAAATAAAATGACTGTTAAATACCAAACTTGGTATTTAGGTTTAGTATCTTCCAAGGATGCGACACTAAGATTTTCAATAAAATCTCCCAAACGTGAACTAACCTTTACATGGAAAAATGTTTGAAAATGTTGATTTTCTCAAAAATGGCTTTAACAATTTTGATGAACATCCTGTATATTTAAGATATTTACATCTCAAATAAAATGTATATCTTGAATTTTCTGGGAATAGCCTCTGAAGACCTCTTTATTCCAGATGAATTTTGCTGAATTTTGCTTAACTGTTAAACCATAAGAGCTAGACTAAGCTTACTGCACAAAAAATGTAGATCTCATCAAAACACACAATTTATGTCATTTACATTTTTGTTGTGGAGGTAACCATTTCCAAGATATTCCTTGTTATTTGTTTCAATTGTTAAGCACTTACACTTTTCTCAGACAGTTTTGTTCTACTCCTGACCAAGCAAAGAAACGATCTGCAATGACAATCACGTAACGACAGCTTTTAAATTATTCGACTATCACTTTAGCATAGTGCATTCCCTTAGTTCCCTTCTACTTATAAGCAACTAAGTAATAAGAACATTCTGCTAATGTTTATCTTGATTAACATTGTGTAGAAAGAATAGTAATCTTTTGTAGTTTGTTTGTAGAGTAGCTAGAGAAAGCCATGTGAGTGTAACATGTCAGATTTTTTGTGTTGTAAGCTTTTTCTATCTTTTACGGTTTGCTAGTTATACAAAATTCAGTGAAATTCATTCTGAATAAACTGGTCTTCAGAAGCTATTCCCAGGAAATTCAAAATATACATTTTATATGTTATGTAAAGATCTTAAATAAATGGTATTTTAATCAAAATCGTTAGAGCTATTTTGTGAAAATCTAAATTTTCAAAATTTTTTCCATGTAAAGGGTAGTTTGGTGTGAGGTGATTTTCTGAAAGTCTTTGTGTTGCATCCTTGGAAGATAGTGTAATTGTAACTCCATGGTACGACAGTTTACAAGGGACCTTTGCCTACCGCCCAGCCACTGCATCCCCCCATCTCAGCCCAAAGGCGTCATGAATGTGTTGCAGTGCTGATCAGCACCTCAAGTCTCTCCCAGCTGGTTAATGCAGTCTTCTTGACCTGGAGCTGCTACTTCTCAATCAAGTAGCTCCTATATTGTCCCTCCAGGGACCTCATGAGGCTGAGCGCAACCTGGACCAGAGCACAGAGTGAGGGAAAATTCCCCATGCCGGTACGAGGAATTGAACCCGCCTTAATTGTTTCTCATTTGATGTTTTTTATCTTCATTTCTCTATTATGTTATTATGGAGTAACTAAATGTATATCTTTACAGTTTTACAAAGAATCTTCCCATGGAGAATGGAAGAAGGGACAAGGTACAAGCTGTTGACGATGTGGCTATTCTTAATTGTCTGACTACTGAATATATCATATGTAAATCTAAGTTTATGGTTGAACTTCATTTTAATTCTTTTTAGTGTGTGTGTGGGTGGGTGGGTTGGTGGATGAGTGCATGCATGTGTTTGTTTGTTTTTTTTTTTCTTTCTTTTTCCACTGACTTGTCTGTTATTTTACAATAACAAACTGTATATACAGTTGAATTAATTCAAAAATTTTTAATTCAAAATTGTGAATAATTTGAGCTTTTAGCATGGTCCTCTGAAATTCCTATACAAAGCAATGTTAAAAAGGCTTCTGTAAATTTATTTTTTGATAATTCGATATAATAGATTGAGTGAAAAAATTATAGGTTAGTCAAACTTGCTGGATAAATTCCAGGAATTGTATCATACTGGCGTCTTATTCCTTTCCCTTGCTAAATTCCAGGAAGTGCATCATATTGTGGTTCTAATTCCCTCTCCTTCTGATAAGGAATGTGGGTTACTAAAGCTTCTTTGTGCAATTCTAGGAACCTGTTGCCAGCCAAGGCATTAGTTGTCATTGCGAATACTGCACCCTTTCCATTCTGTTTACTTGTGGTCAAATGTTGGCATACATTTGCAGAAAATAACATCCTGAGCAGTAAAGTGAGCATTTTTAAACAGTGTACATAGTTACATCAAAATCATCAGAATGTTTTTAGTAGTGAACTGAGCTAACGATGGCTTTCTCCAAACCTAAACATATAAATTACAAAACTCTTATTTTAGCTGTAAAGGCAGCACCCATTTGCGAAGTGGTAGAAAGTTTAAAAAAAGTGTGGCATTGCAAGAGGCTTTGGAGTCCCTCATAATATGTTGTCTACATACCTTAAAAAATAAGGATAACATTTTGAACAGTGTAGTTACAAACAGTGACAAAAGTAAAAAAAGAGCAAAAGAGCCTGAAAATCCTGACGTCGATAAGTGCATTAGAAAGTAGTTCAAACAGGCATAGGATAAAAAAATTCCAGTAAGTGGACCGCTTATCACAGGGAAAGCAGTGGAATTTGCACAGCAACTCTGAAAAACTAATTTTAAGGCAAGCTGTGGATGGCTGGATGGTTGTCAAAAGCAAAATGGAATTTCCTTTAAAGCTGAAGGGGAGAAAGTGGAGGTGTTGACCAGCAAGCAGCCAGTGATTGGAAAACAAATTTGGTAGAGTGGATTCAAGACAAAAATGCAAAAGGTATGTTCAATCTTGACGACACAGGGCTGTTTTATAAATGTACACCACATAAAACACTATCATTTAAAGGAGAATGATGTAGTGAGGGAAAAGTTGGCAAAGAACGCATCACACTCCTGATTGCTGCCAATATGGATGGCAATGAAAAGCTTCCATTACTAATGATTGGAAAGTCAGCCAATCCCTGGTGCTTTAAACATTTTAAATCTAAGCCACTGGAATGTGAAGATAATAAAAAGGCTTGGATAACATGTGAAATTGTTGGAAGATGGCTCTTGAAGCTAGACAAAAAGTTTTGCAAACAAAATTGCACAGTTTTACTGTTAATCGACAATTGTACAGTCCATAACATATTTCATTATTAGGGAATACCAAAATTTTGTTTTCTCCCCTAATATTACATCAGAAGTGCAACCAATGGACCAGGGAGTAATAAAACATTTCAGGCATTTCTGCAGCTGTCTGGTGGTCCAGAATCTTCTGTTAGAAGTGAATTTGGACAAAAGTGACAAACTCAAAATAAATGTGCTTGAAGCAGCTCATATGTGTAGTAGTGCACAAAATGATTGCACCTACACTTGAATACTGGGAAGATCTAAATTCTGAAACATTTTGTGGGGAGCTATCCGATGTGGACATTTTGAATGATGTCATGAATACACAAACTCAGATTCAGATGAAGGACAACCAGAACAACCTGTGAAAACAATTCCTTCAATTGTTGAAGCCATGAATCACTAACAGCAATTAGGGTGTTATGTTGAGGGATAACAAAATGTGAGTGAAACTATTTTCCAATCACTCTATAAACTAAAAGTGTTTTATGTGAATCACAGGTTAAATGCTAAAAAACAAAAAAAGATCAAGTTATTTAAAAAACTTTGAATCTGAACTGAGCCTGAGTTTTAACATTACAAAACTGTAAGCACATTCTAATTTTGTCCTTCCTATAATTTTATTTAATTTAGACCTATTTTAATTATAAACAGTTTTAAAAAAATCAACTTTTGTAACTCGAAATGGTGAATAATTCAATTTTTTTTCTTGGTAACTTCAACTTTGCATTAGCCAAGTTTGACTGTATTTAATACTTAACAAAAATCTTACTGGAAATATCCCAGAACAGGAAAAGTACATACAACCATGAGGTCCATGTGATTGTTGCATATTTCCGAGGGTATACTGAAAATGTTTGGCAATAAAAGTCTTACTATATATTTAGCTATAGAATTAGATGACAGAAGTATTTTTAAATGCTCTACAATTGTTTCACTGTTTAGTTATAAATTAATTCAGTTGTAGACTGTCTGAACACAACCCATTTGATTGGTTTTGAAAAGAATTCTTTGACTACCAGTGTGCAACAAGCTCCCTGGATTTACTGCATCCTGGTGTTTCTTTTAGTTTTTGAACATCACTTTATCACCACTGTTTACCAGAGGGGAACTTCAGTTTGCTCCATGGCTCTGTGCTAAAACGTGCTTCGCTCCAGGGTTGACATCTAAGTCAAGGTCTACGACTCCCAGTTTGTTATTAATTCTGCATACTTGGAATTGAAAGTCTACTGATTCCTTGAGTACATCTCACAGCCTTTATTTATTGTATGGCTACCATCCCCTTGTATAACACAGGAGTGCTTTCACTTGCTCACCAGTGCTGTCATCAGCATTTCATTTGTGTGGGTACCTGGTCACATGGGCCTGTAAGGGAATGATGCTATAGATGCCATTCCTAAGGTTGCTGTTTTATCTCTCGAGTGTTTTAGCTTTAGTGTTCCTTCTGATGATTTGAGCACTGTTTCACATCTATCATATCTATTGTATCCCAAACTTATCCTTTTGATGCCCCTCTTTTGAGATGTTGCAAATCACCCACTTCTATTTTTCAATATCTAGAAGGAAAGAATGTGAACTAAGACAACATAACAAGTACAACATGTTTAAATAAATATCAATTTTACAAACCTAATATTAAATCAACTAATAAAAGTAATCATTAAAAAAGTCACAATGTTTATGAACCAATTGACTAATTAAGATACTATTATGATGTCACTGAGATGGTTTACACTGTTTTGTCTTGATTAGAGCTAGTATGTTTAGCTTCAAATTGGCAGTTCTTAATGGAGAGCATTCATGACATCTGGCTGAAAATGCTGTTTTGTTTTAATTACAGTAATTCGAAAATCCTGATTCTCACACGCACACGCACACAGACACACAGATGTATGAATGAAAATGGCACAATAACAGAATTGCAGCTCTGGTTATTTGAAGATAATTACAAGATTATTTGTGCCAAACTTCTCCAGACCTGAAATTTTAATTTTATTTTTTGTCTTTGAATCAGACTTCAGTTCAATGGCTTCTTGTGAACTTTCTGGCAGTACAAAGCAAAGGGATTTCTGATGGTTGAGTTATCTTGCACACATTGACATAACCACCTGGGCAGAAATTTGCAATAAGAAAAGAAACAAGGCAGTCAATGAGCAACCATTTTTTATTACATGATGACATTATTCTTCTTAGATTTCCAAAATATGTACAATTTGTTTGTTTTTCCAGCTTGGATGAAAAATTTTTACTAATTCCAATTTAATTGTTGCCTACCCTAAGAGCGTTATACACCCCCTCCCCAGGTTAGCAACCCCTGCATTAGAATTTTAAATAGGCAAATTTTGGAGGGAATAAACTTATGGATCTTTAGCCTCTCCTTACAATTGAAGCAACTTCTTGCTTTCCTTCCTTTCTTCCTTCCTTCCTTCCTTCCTTCCTTCCTTCCTTCCTTCCTTCCTTCCTGGGTAAGTGCTTTTAGCCAGACTGAATTTCAGGCATTGCAGTTACAATCATAGTCAACCCTGCAACTGATTGCTCTGAGCCATTGACAGTGCAACTATGGTCAGGTAGATCAATTATGAACATCCTTAAAATTATCAGCCATCATATCACAGGTGCTGGATGAAATTGTGTGTTTTAGGGCATGTACCATGTTCTATTTGTTGCAACGAAATGAGCTGCAGAATGCTGGTTTTAGCTGTTTAGATTTTGTCACCATAGTATCCCTTTTTGCTGCCTGTTCTCTGTGTCTCAAAGTATCTGGTATTGTACTCACATTCTGCAATTGCTGATGCCATTTTTAATTTTCATTCATTGGAGTACTGTGTTATTTGAAAGATAGTATGTGTTACCATATTATCCTTTGCATACCACAGGTATAAATAGTAGGTTGCTAATAACTTAGTTATTGTATGTCCTATAACCCTATTATAACACCATCCCCGCCATATCGCCCTGTTGCTACCATCAATGCTGCTGCCACTACTTGGGAAACTTGTGTTTTACCCTAATTAAGGTAGCTAAGTTCAATATTTTTGGCTAATATGTAACTTTTAGCAGATATAGAGTGTTCCAAAAATAATATTCATAGACATACTTTAAATTCAAATATTAATAAAATGCCCTACTTATAGAATAAAAAACATGGATTAATGCATAAGTTCATAATATATGACATAAATATGCTTGCAAAGAGCATTGTTGTTTTTATAAATTAACTGAAAAGTGTAATTTTGTTTGCTTTTCAGAAGTCCAGAAGCCATTCACAGTGTGTCTTATAAATATGATTATAATGAACATTGTTTTTGTTAAAATTGACCACTGAAATTGTTGTTTTTTTTTTTTGTTTTTTTTTTTCAGAAGTCCGGAAGAAATAAGTAAGTCTCCAACTCATGAAGAACGCCTTTTGTTTATAGAAACAAGGAAATGCAGCAACCTTGGCATAAGTCTAGTAGGTGGAAATGCAGTAGGAATATTTGTCCATAGTGTTCAACCAGATACTGTAGCCTACAATTCTGGTTTAAGGTGATACATTTTTTTCATCTCCATTTAATCGTGTACTATCTAAATAACAAAGTTAGGCTAGATAAGTTTAGATTTAGGAGTTAAAGTTCTGTATAGGTAAAGGCTTCATCAGTTTGATTGTGGAATGACAAATGAAATCAGAGAAAACTAGTTCAAATAAGTAGATATACAGGAGTCATTTGAAATATAGGTAAAAAAATGTGGATCTGACTATACCTAGTATAAGCCTAAGTGACATTATGCTTAAGTACCAAAGTCATGCTTCAGGGAGATGATAAGTGTGTATAAAAATGAATTAAAAGCTGAATAGTGATACAGTTTACAAGGGATGATATGTTGGTGTTTGTCTTAGGATTACTTATAATCCACTATTCTCCCTAGAATTTCTCATAATTTCTTTGAGAATTTACATTTTTATATTCAGAACTGTATTCAGGATTCAAAAATTAAGAAATTATGTTGATGGGTAATTTTAATATTATGGAAGGAGATACAAATATATTTGACTGTTGTGACCACACACACACACACACACGCACGCACCCACACACACGCGCACGCGCACACGCACACAGTTTCTGTAGTATTTCCCCAAAGAGTAATTCCAAACTTTATATGTGAATAAATGAATGCATAGTAGATTTGCTTAAGAGTTTCTCTATCCATAATAGTCCTAGCTTGTTTTATAATATATATGCCTTTATTTATTTTTTAGGGGTAAGTGTTATGTATGGTTTCCAATTTAGTTTTTTGTCAATTATTACTGTTAAAAAGTTGCTATAATTTGTTTCTATTTTGTTGCTAAATGTTGCTGTCTTCTTCAATTCAAAATTAATCCAAGCTTTCTTTTTAATATTTAGTATCATGTCTAAACTTGCATAATACTCTAGTACTATTTTTAGTATTGACTTTGCTTTTGCCTCAACCTCTGTTTTTGTTTTGCTTTAATTATTATTGTCATGTCATCTGCGTACCCAACAGCTATGTCTCCATTTCTTTGTACCAAATCAAAAATGTAATTTACATATACTAAGAATAAATATGGACCTAGCTTAGAACCCTGTGGAACCCGCTGCTTAATAGTTTCATTGTGAGCTTATATTTTCCAATGTTCTGTCTTTATTTCGGTGTTTCATTTCGACACATTGAGTTCTGTTTTTCATACATGAGCTGATTCAATTCTTTGCTAATTCCCAAACTCCATAGTTTTCTAGTTTATCTATTAATATATCTATATTTACACAATCAAAAGCTTATGACAAATCTAAGAAGATGACATTTAGTTTTTCATGATTATTTAACACCTTTATTATAATAACATTTACTTCATTTATTGCATTTACTGTTGATTTTTGTTCTTGAAAACCAAATTGCCACTCTGATATAATGTTCAGTTTCTTAAAATAGGCTTGGAGTTGCCTTAAAAACATGCCCTCTATTATTTAAGAAAATGTAGAACATAGTATATGGCCTATAACTTTCTGTACTCGTCTTATTTCCTTTTTGTTTATATAAAGGTCTAACAATTACTTGCTTTAACATTTCTGGGAATTTACCTTCATTTAGTGATGTGTTGACTATATGTGTTAGGACTGTCACTATCTCATACTTAAGATGTCTAACTATTTCATTGGATATCTCATCCAATCTACTAGATTTTTTTGCCTTTAGCTTGTTTATTTCCTGCATTATATTTTCCTCTGTTGCTTCAAACATTCCCATTCTGTGTCCCAATGTTTTTATGTTTGGAGAATTGATTAATGTTGTCGTTTGTGCATCTATGTGACTTGCTACATTAATACATGAGGGTTGAATGAAAAGTAATGCCTCCACCTTTGCTAATTGTGTTTGGATGGGAATATTTTAATAAAGCAAACGCAGAAATAATCCTTAGAATGTGATCTTTAGTTACCAATATTCGCTTTCCACATAATCCCCAGCCAATTGGATACATTTCTGCCAATGTTGAACAAGTTTTCTGAAGCCGTCACGGAAGAAGTCAACACTCTGTTTCTCCAACCACAGTTCTCTCAACATCTTCATCAGAAGCACAATGATGTCTCCGCAGATCCTCTTTCATTATTGGGAACAGATGGAAGTCAGACGGTGCTAAATCTGGACTGTAGGGTGGATGCTGTATGGTGGTGAGATTCAGTCTGTGAACTTCTGCTGTGGTGGCATGTGATGTGTGTGATTTCGCAATTGTCATGCTGCAGGAAAACATTTTCCTTAACCTTTCGACCCTTGTTAGCCGTCGTTTCAGTGTTCGCAGCATTTTGATGTAACGCTTTAAATTTATTGTTTTTCCATGATCAAGGAAATAACATGAATAACACCATCTGCATCCCAGAACACTATGGCCATGATTTTTCAAGCTGAGGACTGCATCTTGAATTTCTTTTTCTGGGGCGAGTCTTTGTGTCAATATTCCATAGACTGACGTTTCGTCTCCTGTCACAATTGAATGGAGAAAGGTATCGCCTTCATTCTTGTAATGTGAGAGGAGTTCCTGGCAAATATCAAGTCTGTTCGCTTTCATTTCAGGAGTCAGCATCTGGGGCACCCATCATGCACCGAACTTCCAATAGCCAAGCCAAGCAATAATGTGACCCACATGTTCTTGTGAAACGCCAATTGTGATTGCAATTTCTTTCTGAGTTATACAACGACTGTCCTCAATCAATCTGTCAACATTTTGCTTGTGAAACTCCGTGGTTGCCGTCACAGGACGTCCAACTCTTTAAAATAAGAACTGAAGCTTTCCTGGTGACGTATTAATTCAAAATCTTCTCGGGCTTCTAACCAGGTAAAAACTTGGCTTGATACCAACGTTTCGAACAAGTGCATCTTTCTCGTCTTCAGTGAACTGATGGATTGAGCTTGCGGAGACTGATATTTATAAGAGCTGGAATGAAGCTAACATCTGATTGGTTCGCGTGATATTATGTCTTTTTTTTTACCGTGGAGGGGAAAAATGCATTACGCATACAACCCCCAGCCGAAGTGCAATAGCTGGGAGGATATGTGGGACTCTCTGCTTCCTCATGCAGCATACCCACTAAAAAAAAACCCTCCACATTATAACAGTAGTTTGTTGATAATTTCATGGCTTAGTGCAGTCCCGCTAATGCACCCGTGTTAGTAGAAGAAAGATAGGAAGCTGCCACACGTTGTGCGTTAGCAGGTGAAAGGTTATTTTTAGGCTGACAGCCATGGAACCTGACTGCAGCCTAGGGAATGGAGGTGATATTAGAAAGGAAATAAAAGGTGGAAATTGAGGAGAAAATAGGACGTAGAACTTACGGATTCCTTCTGCTTCTGTAGTGCTCAGCATAACTCCCAGTCATCTGCAGTTGGTTGACGATCAGATATCTGCTGGCCGTGGCTGACCTTCAGCCTGCACAGGAGGAAGAGTGGTGTTGGGCTGCTGACGTATTGAATTGAACAGCTTAGCAGAGTAAGCAGCTTGCTGCAGGAGAACCTGCCTCAGCAGTTGCATGAGGGCGTCTATCCTGGTGGACAGGTCGGCAGCTGTAGTCTGCTGGCTGGTGACTGCTGCGGCGTTAGAAGCTTGCAATTCCTGCAGCTTCTGTGTAAGGATGCTGCATGTCTCTTCCAGGGCAGCTAGTCCAGAGACGACGTTCAGGATCTCCGCATGGAGGTCCTGAATGGCTTCTCACGTCGCTGCGTCTGTTGAGGGTGCAGGTGGTGAGGCCTCTGGTAATGTTTGCAGTGGTGTGGTGCGGCGGGCAGGAGGTGGTGAAGAAGTGCTGCTCCTTGGGTAGAGAGGGCACTGGGCTTGCCCGGTGATGCGTCCTGTGTCACGCTGTATTAGCTTTTTAATGAATTGTTCGATTGTATGTATTTTGAGTTCTTCGTGAAGTATGTCAGCTGGAGCTGTGTATGGTACCTTAGATACTAAGCGTAGAATTTTATTTTGAAATCTTTGTAAGTTTTGGATGTGGTTTATGGCAGCATACCCCATACTTGGGATGCGTAAGTAATTATAGGTCAGATTAATGTTTTGTAAAGTGTGAGTCCCATGTTAAGGCTTAGCTGTGAGCCCATGTTGATGAGCGGGTATAGCCTGCCCAGTTGAGCATTGGCTTTTCCACGAGTCTGGGTAATATGCTTTTTCCATGTTAGACCCTGATCCATTTTAAGTCCTTGCCAAGTTACCGTATCTGTCCATCCAATATCTTCACCAAATATGGTAAGTGGAGGCAGGCGGTGTCTGGGAAATCTATGATTGATGCGCTTTGTGAATATGATTGCTTGAGTTTTTGGTGCATTTACTTTGATTTGCCACTTTGCAAGCCAGTCGTCTAGGTTATTGAGGGCCCTCTGAAGTCTGCTGTGTATGATTTCCGTTTTACCTGATTGGGACATTATGGCGGTGTCGTCCGCATAAATGTATAATTTTGTGTTTTCGGTTTCTGGGATGTCATTTATATAGTTATTAAATAGAGTTTGCCCGAGTATGCTACCTTGTGGTACTCCGACTTTGATGGGGCTTAGGTAGTTTGCTATGAGTTTAATGAGTGAGTCGTGTAAATTTATTGTTTTGAGCTTCTTTAGTAGGCCAGCATGCCATACTCTGTCAAAGGCTCGTTCAACATCTAATAATAAAGCCCCTGTTGATTTGTTGAAGTTGAAGCCGTGCGTTATAGTTTTGGTTGCCCTGATTAGTTGAAGAGTTGTTGAGTGTTTGGCTCGGAATCAAAATTGTTCTGGAATTAATATGTTTTGTTTGTTTGGTTGGGAGTTGAGACATTTGAGTATTACTTTTCCGAGAAGTTTTCCGAGTGTGCTTAGTAGACTAATTGGCCTGTAGTTGTGCGGTTTGGACAAATTTTTCCCCTTTTTGGGGAAGTGTACCACGGTGGTCAGTTTCTACCTTTTAGGGTAATGTCCACTAATAAGCACATAGTTGAGTATGTCAGACAGTAGCTTAATTGGCCTTTCAGGCAAATGCATTAGGGCCACTGTTGGGATGTTATCTGACCCAGGGGCTTTTCTCTTTGGGAGATGCCTGATTGGCCAGTTTATTTCACTCAGGCAGGTTTTTCTCAATAAGCTGTGGGTTATCTGTTCTTTGAAAGCTTCCGTTTCCTCTTCCATTTCCTCCGTAAATTGAGGGCAGCAGGGAGTAGGATTAGGCGTGCAGGTTTCTTGCAGTGTGTCTGCGAGTATATCTGCTTTTTTGTTGGTCTGTGGATGCAATTGTTTGATTGTGGTGTAATGGTGGTATTTGTGTTTTATCTCGTGTTAGACAGCTGCAATTCTCTACACCGAGTCTCGTTCGTAGTCAAGGTTCTCGAGTGTATGGTGCCGTTGTTGAGAGAGATGGTTTGTTGTTCTCTCTCTGACAAGAGTATTTAAATGTCTAACGTATTCCTGGTCTACAATGTGTCTTGTTTTTTGCCATCGCTGTCTGGCTCGGTTTCTTTCCGCTGCTAGCATCTGGATGTCAGGTGGTAGTTGTGATTGGTATTGCTTAGCTTTGTTTATTGGAGCTGCTTCTTTGGTTACAGTTTTGATGGCATTTTCTAGTTGGGCTACTGCCTCATTCTTATTTTCGGCAGTATTTAGCTGTGTAGTAGGTAAATGCTTGTTAATAGTGTTTGCAAACCTATCCCAGTCTGCTTTATTTTAGTTTAGATGCTCGACTGGTGGATTGGGGGCTGCAGTGCCCTCTAATGTTATGATCACTGGCAAGTGATCAGAAGAGAGTTCGTTCTTAACTTGTAGGTTAATTCTACGAGTTAGATTGCGCGTCACTGCAATATCTAAATTATCTGGCCTTGGGTTTTGGCTGAACGGGATATATGTATGTTCCGTAGGAGTGTGAATTATTATATCAGTGTTATTTTCAAGGTTTAGTAGGGCCGTTCCTTCGGGGTTAGTCTCATTGTAGTTCCAAATGAGGTGTTTTGCGTTGAGATCTCCGGGCTATTAGTACCCTATTGTTTACCTGCGAGATTGCGGTAATATCCGCTATGTTTAGTACGCCTGGGGGGGGGCATATGCCCCCATGATTAGAACCTTGCTGTTATCAATGGTGATGTAAATACTAGTAGCTTCTAGAGTTGAAAATTGAGGCTGCGGAGCGACATCATGGGCAATGCTATGTTTTATTATTGCGGCAGTCTCGCCTCCGCGTCTGTTTCGATTGTTGTGATGGATAGTGTAACCTGGAATGTTAAATCTGTCTTTGTCGTTTAAATGAGTTTCTGTAATTAAAGCTATGTGTATGTTGTTGCGTGTTAAGAAGTCTCTAAGTTCCGTCTTTCGTCTTTTTAGGCCATGGGCGTTCCATGTCATACAATTAAGTTTGGGTGTGTGATTCATAGGAAGCCAGGAGAGGTGAGGAGTTGAAAGAAGTCTCTGTAGCAGGCCAGGATAATCCGGGTCTCCGACTCCCGCGAAGTGGCCAGTAGTTCCAGGATGTTTTTATTTTACCGTGGAGGGGAAAAATGCATTATGCATTCAACCCCCAGCCGAGGTGCAATGGCTGGGAGGATATGTGGGACTCTCCACGCTGCTGAGGCATACCCACTAAAAAAACCCTCCACGTTATAACACGTAGTTTGCTGAGTTAATTCATGCATGAAGCTTTGCGCGGTCCCGCTGTTGCACCCGCTTTAGTAAGTGGATTCTGGAATGCTGCCGCACATTGTGCAGGAGCGGGTGATAGGTAGTTTCTAGGCTACAGCCATGAAACTTGGCTGCAGCCTAGGGGAGTCACTGCTGGTAGTAGAGAGGAATAAAGGTGTAGGTGGTGCAGGAAAGGTTAGCTTAATTCAGCGTCGAATCAGCAGCTCTTGGACGTAGGCTGACATGCTTACTCCGGCTGTAGGTCGTCGTTGGACCCGAGGGTCCCGTGGATCCGTTGAGAATGCGTGCCCCTCTGCTTGTGTTGGAGGAGGAGCGGCATTGGGTTGGCTCTTAACACGGAAGAGCTCTGTGGAGAATGCAGCCTGCTGCAGGATGACCTTCTTCAGCTGCTGTGAGATGACGTCTACTTTTGCTGACAAGTCAGCAGCTGTAGATTGGAGAGTGGTAGATGCTTGAAGCTCTTGTAGCTTCTCGGTGATGGCGTTGCTGTATGCCTCTTCCAGTACAGCTAAGCGGGCGCCGATGTTCAGGATCTCCGCGTGGAGGTCCTGGATGGCGTCCCGCGTTGCTGAGTCCGTTGAGGGCACAGGCGGTGCGGCGTCGGTGAAGGAAGGCTGCCGGGTGAGTTCCGGGCTGGTTGTACCAGCGGTAGTCAGCTCCTTGGGCAGAGTGGGCACTGGGCTTGCCCGGTGAAGTGTCCTGTGCCACAACAGGTGGCACAGAACCGGCGGCGACGGCGGAGATCGTGCCTAGTGCACTCAGCGGTGGTGGAGTTGGTACCACAATAGTGGCACCGCGGCGGGGAGGAACAGGCGTCAGCTGAATATCCGTAGGCACAGCATCGTCGGCAGGACCGGTGGCGTTCTTGCCTGCTAGCCTCGACGACCAGAAGTCGCCCTAATAAGGGCAACCCTGATGCCAAGGCGGCTTCCAAGTCAGCCTGGTCCTGCAACTCCAGGCGAACTAGTGGCGTTGGCCCCCGGTCGCAGTATATGCGGGTGCTTTTCTTATTTTTTTAATTGATGGGGGAAAAGGCAACTAATGCCCTAACTCCAGGCAAGCCTAGGAGTGTGAGACTGCCCAACCTGGACTCGAACCAGGGTGGCACTACTCACAAAAAACCCCCACCGGAAGTAGGAGGCCCATGCCTCTCTGTTGCAGTACCGCATTAAACACCTGCGCATTTGTGTTGATAATGAATGCTGCTTGCCAGTGGCAGTAACAGCGAGTGATGGTGAAATTAGCCAGTGGACACACATGACTTGCGCCCTGAGTGACTCTCTGGAGAAGTGGTTGGTGAAAATGAGTGGTTATTTCCGGTGAACTTTTCTTATTGATCTGAGTGGATCTTGTGGAGTCGTCGGCATTCTAGCTGCTGGCTGGATCCAGGATTTAGCGTCGCTTACAATAGGAGTTGTGTATAATGGGGTGTTATATGGAAACCTGTCGGCGGAAAGGTGCTGCTGATCTTGGTGGTCCTGCTGTAGCTGTGTTTGGACGCTGGCTATCCGGTTGGACAGCTCAGCGGTGGAGGACTATAGAGTGGAGATGGCGGCGGTGGTGGCAGCTTGTAGGTACAGCAGCTTCCTGGAGATGATATTCAAGATCTCCGCATGAAGGTCCTGTATAGCATCCCGCGTCGCTGCGTCTGTAGAAGCTGGAGGTGGTGTGGCGTCTGGGTGGTGGATCTGCGGTGATCATTCTTGCGGCAGAGAGGTGCGCCCGTCCCTCGGGTAGAGGGGACACTGGGCCTGGACAGTGAAGATTCCTGTGCCACGGCAGGTGGCACAGAACTGGCGGCGGTGGCGGCAGAGATCATGCCCAGTGCACTGTGTCGTCAAGACGCTGGTCCCACAGTAATGGCACCGTGGCGCTGATGTGCAGACATCTTGCTGTGCCCGAAGACGCAGCAGCGGCAGCAGCGTTCCTGTCGACTTGCCTCGACTGTCAGAAGTCGCCGTAATAAGGGCAACCCTGACGTCAAAGCAGCTTCAAGGTCAGCCGGGTCCTGAAGCTCCACTCTTACCAACGGAGTTGGCCCCCGGTCGCAGTAAATGTGGTTCCTTAAGCATGAAGGCCACCGTGACTGCGCGGTGGTGAGCAGATGCCGGGTGGAAAGGTCCCGAGGGACCCCCCGTACCACGGCACTGAACCGGGGCGGCGGTGTGAAGCTCGGCAGAGACGGAGATGTTGAGATCGGCAACTGCGGAAGCAGCTGCGGTGAAGCTGCGCTGGCGGCTGGCGGTGAAAAGAAGTTTGCCTCAGCTGTCGGAGATGGAGGTACTGCATCCTCGGCGACTGCCAGGGGAGTAGCGGCGGTTGGGCGCTGTCTCTTCTTCACCATGATGTGTCGTGAGAAGTGTTTCTTTTTTTGTCTTTTTTTTTTTACCGTGGAGGGGAATATACATTACGCATTCAACCCCCAGCCGAAGTGCAATGGCTGGGAGGATATATGGGACTCTCCGCCCTGCTGCGGCATACCCACTAAAAAACCCCTCCACGTTATTCACGTAGTTTGCTGTATTTCACCGTGCTTGAAGCTTTGCGCGGTCCCACAATTGCACCCGCTGTAGTACGTGGAATCTAGGATGCTGCCGCACTATTAGCGGGAACGGGTAAAGTAGTTTCTAGGCTACAGCCATGGAGCCTGACTGCAGCCTAGGGAATTAAAGGTGATATTGGGAAGGAATGTTGGTGAAGGTTGTGCAGGAGTTTAGGTGGTGGACTTACATGTGAATCTGACGATTCATGTAGTCATCTGAGAACTTTGACCCCGCTGCCCTGGTGTTCGAACGGAGCTGGACAGGAGCGTTCCGGAGTTCAGTGTTGTGACTGGGGCCCTCAGCTTGTGCAGGAAGAGAAGCGCTGTTGTGCTGGCGATTTGATCGGAATAACTCTGCGGAGTAGGCAGCCTGCTTGAGCTGCGTTGAGATGCCTTCCACACGTGCTGACAAGTCAGGTGCTCTGGTCTGCAATGTTGTGATCGCTGTTGTGTTGGAAGCTTGTAACTCCTGAAGCTTCTCGTCCATGACGCTGGAGAATGCCTCTTCTAGCGCAGCTAAGCGGGCGCTGACGTTCAGGATCTCCGCGTCACTGCTTCAGTTGAGGGTTCTGGTGGTGTGGCATTGGCGTTATAGTTTTGCGGTGGTGTCGTCCTGGTCCTCTGGTATTGAAGACACCGGGATTGTCCCGTGAAGTGACCTGTGCCACGACAGGTGGCACAGAACCGGCGTCGGTGACGAAGATCATGTCCTGTACAGTCTGCGGTGGTGGAGTTGGCACCACAATAGTGGCACTGCGGCGGAGAGGTACACGCGTCGGCCGTGTGTCCGAAGGCACAGCAGCGTCTGCAGGGCCTGTGTCATTCACTTTGGCTGGCCTCAACAACTAGAAGTTGCCCTAACAAGGGCAACCCAGTCGCTAATGCAGCCTCCAGATCCGCACGACCCCGAAGCTCGACTCTCATCAGTGGTGTTGGTCCCCGGCCGTTGACGATGCGAGTAGCCCTCAAGCATGAGGGCCACTGTGACTTCGCTGCGGCGGTGAAGAGCCGGGTGGAAAGGTCCCGAGGGACACCCGAACCTCGGCGCTGAACCGGTGAGTGGAGCTCTGCGCAGTCGGGGACTGCAGCTGCAATCCCCGAGGTGAAGCGCTGCTAGCGGTAGGTGAAGTAGCGGCGGCTGGCGGAAGCGATTCAATCAAGGCGGGAGTTGCCTCGGGTATCGCCGTCGATGTTGAAGCAATACTCGCGGCAGAGGTGGCCTTCCTAGAGGCTGCGGCTCGGCATTGTTTGTTCTTCCCCATCGAAGCAGAAGACGATGTGATGTTGCTGCGGCGAGAGTCGAAGTGTGAAGTGTTTTTCTGATGATGGGGGGAAAAGGCAAGTAACGCCCTAACCCCAGGCAAGCCTGGGAGTGTGAGACTCCCCACCCTGGAGTCGAACCAGGGTGGCACTACTGACAAAAAAAAACTACTGGAAGTAGGAGGCCCATGCCTCTCTTGTGCAGTACCGCATAAAGCACCAGTAACAGTGAGCTGAAAGTATGATGAGCCAGTGGACTCACATGACTTGCGCTCTGAGTGCCCCGCTGGAGAAGTAATTGGTGAAAATGAATGGTAGTTAATGGTGATGTTTGTTTGTGAAAGTTGCTTGTGATGCTTCCTGAAGTTCATTTGTTCTGAGCGGAGTGCTCTGAACAATTGCTGTGCTGTCTTAGGCGGATGTTGGAGTGGTCCTTCAGCTACCTGCACCAGAGGCTCCGGGTCGCTGTGGTGGATTGGTGGCCATCCTGTCGTTGTCTTCAGGGCCTTCACCTCCTCCCTGAGGATGAGCTGAATGTCGGTCTGTTGTTCCTGCAGGCGGTCCTCCAGGTGTGTCAGTTTGGCTGTCAGTGGTAGAACCTCCACGTGGAGGTCCTGAATGGCCTCACTTAGGCCCTGGAGTTTCTGCAGTATTTTGCCAGTATGTAGTGTTGAAGGTATAGGTGTAGGTGTCTGCGCTGTCTGTGTGGTTGAAGTAGCTGGTTCTTCCCGGGCCTGCTGTGGAGGCGGTTGCCTGTCCCTTGGATAGGCTGGACACATGGCTTGCCCGGTGTAGTGTCCTGTGCCACGGCAGGTGGCACAGAACTGGCGACTGCCGCGTAGGTCGTGCTGTGTGCACTCGGCAGTATAGGCAGCGGCTCCACAATTGTGGCACCGCGGCGGCGAGGAACGTGCTTCTAAGCTGTGCCCGTAAGCTCAGCAGCGTCGGCAAGGGCGGTGGCACTCTGTTCTGCTAACTTCAACGTTCAGGAGTTGCCTTTTTGTAAGCTCTTGCTACCTCATGGCGTATTTCTTCTGCACTAGCTGATGGAAATTGACAAATGGCGACTTCAATAGAACTGATGGTGTCTGCCACTGATATTTGCCTAGGCGTGGGAGCGAAGTTGAGCCCTTTAGCTAGAATGGAGGTGGTAGGTTCATCTAGCTGGAGATCGGTAAGGTTGTAGATGATACCGTTGGTGTCCAATGGTGGTACAGGTTCATTTTGCTTAGATAGACTTACAAATTTCTTGGTTTGCCACTTAGCGCAACACAGTAGAGTAGCATTGCCTTGTGCAAAAGAGGAGTGGTCAGCTCTGTTCCAATCTAGAGGTGAAAGCTTGCTAGAAAGAATCCAAAAGGATTCCAGTAGCTTCTGATCAACAATAGACAGTTCATGACGGGTATGCTTGATTTGTTCCCTTACCAGGGCTAAGCTGGCGCGTCTAAGTATTTTAGATGTTGAGGCATTTTTCACTGGGTAACGAAGTCTCACAAACTTGGGTGTAATTTCTTTGTCATGGCACCTGGATAAGAACACCAAGGAGCTGAGTAATTTACCTTTCTTTTCACGTAGGTCTTGATGTTTCCTAATTGCCTGGTAAATTTCTTTCCCGTAAAGGAATTTAAAGTAAGAACTGAAGCTTTCCTGGCAATGTATTAATTCAAAATCTTCTCGGGCTTCTAACCAGGTAAAAACTTGGCTTGATACCAACATTTCGAAGAAGTGCATCTTCCTCGTCTTCAGGGTGAACTGATGGATTGAGCTTGTGGAGACTGATATTTATAAGAGCTGGAATGAAGCTAACATCTGATTGGTTCGCGTGATATTATGGCCTTCCAGCTCTTATAAACATCAGTCTCTGCTAGCTCAATCCATCAGTTCACCCTGAAGACGAGGAAGATGCACTTCTTCGAAACATTGGGATCAAGCCAAGTTTTTACCTGGTTAGAAGCCCGAGAAGATTTTGAAGTCCAACTCTTTGTTTGTCACACAAGTCAGATGTTCCCACCTCAACATCTTTAAACTTACTCGCCCAATGACACACAGTACTCACATCAACACAATCACCATAAACTGCTTCATTCTGTGTGAATCTCCTTTGGGTTGACACCTTCTGCTGTAAAGAATTCAATGACTGCACGTTGCTTAAATCGCATTGACCGACCGTTTGCACAGGGTTCCATACTTTACACTGTAACACCACAACCGTTCAATGCTAAGGCTTTCCGCCAACTGTAGAGAAGAGGCCACAGAACAAGTCAGTGCCTGCCACATACCAATGCTGCCATCTGTTGAAGAGTTACAAAGGTGGAGACATTACTTTTCATTCAACTCTTGTAATAGCTGCTAAAAAGATATTATATATTTCATTCAGATTCTTACTATCCTTTTCCCCAATTTTAATAACCACATTATCATCCTGATTGCTTTTCCCCTGCTTATGCATCTTGTATACTATGCTCTATGTTGCTTTTGACTTATTATCTGATTTTAACACTAATTCCATGTTTTGTAACCGTTTAGTCATTTCTATTACATTTCTAAATGTTTCATTATATTTTGCTATATATTTTAATGATTCCTCTCCCATACGTGGACTTTTTATTGAGTTTAGAAATTTCATTCCTTCACATAGCTTTTTTATGCCTTTCATCATCCATTTCTCATCTTTAATAAGTTTTATGTCTGGCTTAAATTTTATCTTTTTTAAAGGTACATTAACATTTAATCTCTGTTGAATTATATTATTAGAAACTGTATATTTATTATTAATGTTCTCAGCTCTATATACATCATCCCAGCTTATCTGTGAAAAGAATTCCTTAAGCTTACCTAAATTTTGTGTATTTATTATACTTTTGTATTCAAAAATATTTTGCACTTCTCGTTTTACCTGTACTTTCAAAAATTTACCATAATGGTCCCCTAACTTAGCTTTAATTGTGTTTAATTCCCACCCATCTTTGGGTAGATTTATGAGTATATTATCAATATAAGTTTTTGCTTGCTTAGTCACCCTAGTGGGCTCATTTATATCAATTTTCAAGTTTTACCTATCCACAGTTTTTCCATTAACTTATGTTCTCCCGAGTTATTTCTTAGGAAATCAATATGAAAATCCCCCATAACTATTTTAATTTTGTCCACCTGCACTGTGTCTAGAAGGTTCTCCAAACTATTTAAAAAGTAATTTTTATTAGCTGCTGGGGATCTATAAACTCTAATTACTATAATATTTCTTTCCTTTAGAATGATTTCAATTGCTGCTAATTTATATACCATTTCATCTGCAAAAAAAGGCTACAGTTTATTTCTTTAAATTTAATTGTATTGGCTATGTAGATTTCTACTCCCCCACTATTATAATCTTGCTTGCAATAATATGCCCCCAAACTATAACCAACTTAATTATTTGCCTTGATTTCATCAAGTTACAGTTCATGTTCTATGAAAACCATGACATTAGGATATTTATATTTAATTCTATTGCTGCTCTTTTATTACTTATATATTGCACATTTTGATGAAACAATGTTATGCCTGCTTTAATTTTTTCCCCCATTATTGTCTTTCTAGCTTTTATGGAATTTTTGTTCGTTTTTACCTCCAAATTTGTTTGCATATTTGTTTTAATTTCACTATTTTTTCTGATTTTATGCTTTGAAATGAGTTTTTTGTGATTTATTTTTTGTTCATCATCTGAAACGGCTATAAGTTTCCCTGTTCCCTGCGTATATTTACAATATTACATATCAGTTTCCGCAGCAAATATGACCCATCCCATGCCAAACAACTACCATCTATGTATTTATGTCTACGAATACTGTATTCAAAGTTTTACATGCCCATCATATTCCCTCATTGATGTCTTATAATCTTATAGTTTACATCCCTTCTTCTTCTTATTCCATTTACTACAATAGTAGCACGAAGAAAACAGTTTTTAGTGCATCTTATGACATTGTATATTTTACTAGATATTTCACATGGTCCTTTTGGCATTTTTATGTCATTTGTTCCCACATGTAGCAGTACTACTTTAGCTTCAGTCTTACCTTTTTCCTGATTGAGAAGGATAGGCATACATTCAGCCTTTACCCCTCTGAACACTTTCACTTTCACATTTTCTTGTTTAAATCTATATGCTTGATCATCAAATCACCATACATTATAACACTTTCACGATTTTCCTTGTTTTCTTTCTTCAAGTTTTCCTCTTCTTTTTTCTTGGTTTTCTTATTGGCCATTTCCTCATTGTATATGGTTTTTAGATGTCTGCAATCTCACCTCTAACTCAATATGACTAGTTTCTTCAATTACTTCATTTGTAAGTACCTCATATCTGTTAGAGATAGATATGCCATTTAAATTTGAACTTGCACCACTTGGTTCTCTGTTAACAAGCGTCATGTTTGCTGGATTTGCTTCTTTCTTAAGTTCTCTTATCTGTGTCATTAGCTCTTCTTTCTCTGACTTGATTATTTTTATCTCTTCTTGTATAGTTTTTAGGTCCTCATTTAATAACTGTATAATTATCTGTAGAGATGCTATTGTTTTGGCTTCTCTTGAAACATACTCCTTTGCCTCCTGCTGCTCCATCCTGGCTTCTGTATGTGCTTGTTTGAAATACACACCACTGTATCTTTTCTTTTTGGTGGTATTTAGCTTTTCCATGTTAATTTGTCCTTTCCTATTGTTCTCACTTATTTTATTTATCAAGTTTTGCATCATATTTACGCGACATTTTAAGGATGATATCCCCCGTCTTCACAGGAACCATGTGCTTCTTTATTTAGCTGCTGTTTCTCAGTTTCCGATGACCCATTAATGCGGTCTTCATTCTCCTAAATGCAACTATCACTATTTTTTGTAATCTTGACTCTCCTTTTACTTTTTATTCACCTTTTTACCCTATTTTTCATTTCATTTCATTTCATTTTTGATGTACACTACTACTACTACTACTACAGGTCATTCTTGCACAATCTGCCATCTAGAGATATGGTTAATAATACTGATGGAAAAAATTGAGTGTTGCATTCACGTTGTTTTCTCTCCTGACTTTCTATAGACTTATTTTATGCAAAAGCTTATGCTTGTATCATTCTTATTAATATAAACTTTCATTGCAGATTTACCTATTTCATTTTAGGCATAACAGTGCAGTAGACTAAAGATCTAATCATGACAAATTTTTAGCAAACATGTTATTGAAATTTCATGGTCTTTATTTGCATAATCATTAGGGGGGGATAGTGATGTACCACTTCAAAAAGTATACATGAAAATTGACATTCTGTCAAATAACAAAGAGTATTCTGGAAATGGTTAATATAAAATGTTTAAAAATCCTGTAATAAGCTTTGTATTCATGAATTGTGCAATTTTCTTCTTCTTTTTTTTTTTTTGTGTGTGTGCGTGCGTGTGTGTGTGTGTGGGGGGGGGGTGGATATGGGCATGCGGGTGCGCGAGGGGTTTTATTATCTCTCACAGTTTACATAAAAGTAATTTGGAATAAAGAGGTCTTCATAGGCTATTCATAGAAAATTCAAGATACACATGTTATTTGTCATGCTAATATTTTAAATTTTAAACATAAGAAATTTTAATAAACATTCATAGCTATTTTTGAGAAAATAAAAAAATAAGGAAACATTTTTCATGTAAAAGATAATAAGGAGTGGGGGACTTCTTTGAACATTTTCATATTGCCACCTTGGGAAATACTGAACCAAATACCAAGTTAGATAATTAACTGACTTTTCATTCTTGAGTGATGGTCTCACATACTCACACAAGTGGTTTTATGTACAAATGTACATGCACTTTGTTAAAAAAAATTGTGTATATTACATTCACACGACTTTCTCAATCATTTACTTTTATATGGTATAAACTGTTCATGTAATAGGTTGTTCTAGCATCCTCATGTTGATTGAGATAAACATAGTTTCATTACAAATTTGTTGTAGATAAAAGGAAATGGTATTTGCCAAATATTTTAAACCTTAGATATGCTGGCCTTGAAATTGCATAATTCTTCCATGGCATCCTGAGTAATGGCAGAAATGATATAATCGTAAAGCGATGAAAAATACAAACCAGCAGCAACATATTTTGGAAACGGCTGATGCAAGGAAAAAAGTTGTTTGAAATAATTTTTGCACTTTAAGGATGTCTATATTTTTTGTGCTGCTTTATTAGATCCAGTTTTTAGGAGATAAAAATATTCATAGCTTTTCCTTGTAAATGGGGTTTCGTTTGGGTTGTGGGGCATTTTCTTTAAATATTTTGTGTTTCATTTTTGGAAGCTATTGAACTTAAACAGCACATTTTGTAGCTATACAACATGGAGAGTGCTAAGTAGAGGAAAAATAATATTGTGTTTGAAGGAATATTTGGTAGTGAGGAAAATACTGAAACCAATAGCACTGGTGGTGGAATTTGCAAGATAGTAAAAACCTGTCTTCAATGAAATTGAACAAGACTCTCAAACATTTCTGTTATAGATAGGCTTCCTTTTATCCAAGGGAGGTCTGTATATAAAATTAAACCATAAACAAATTTGAGTAGATATGCTGAAATAAAAAAGAATGCACACGCCGTTTTCAGTTGTGTATTTACATATTTCTGTTACAACGTAATACCAACAAAACTTATGAGTGATGCAAAAAACTGAATTTTTGATTCTTGAATTTTTTTTTTTATCAATAGTCAAGGAGAGTTTTCTGTACACAAGCTTAGCTGCTTCACCTTCCACAAATACTTTAGCCTAAGAAATCAAACCAAACATACCCGAGTCATTATGCCATACAAATAGCTGCAGTTCCTTCAAAAGTTTAACAGCAACTTCTTGGGTCTTTAGCCTACACTCTTATTCCAATTCAGAGCCATATACTTCATTTTCCTCTGCCTCCCCTTCTTCTTTCTGACTTTCTGTATAGTTCTCAATTAAGACATTTATATTGATATGTATCTTTCAGTTTACATATCACTAGTTATGTTAATGTCTTCTTTGGCATTGCAGTTAAAAGCAGCTTCAATTGATGTACTTTTGTAATTCCTGTTGCTCATTTCCATTTTCTTCATTATCAATAACAAGATCTATTAGAAACCCTGCTTTTCTGAAATGCTTTATGTATGTTTTTGGTAGCATTTCTTTACAGCTTAACTTATTCAAACTATTCCATCTGTTTTTTGTTTATTCTTACCTTACCCTGCATGTCAAGTGTATGATATGCTTATGGCATTCTCTTATTGGCTGGTGGACTTATAAGTTGGCAGTGGCGTATCTAGAATTTGGCTCTTGGGGGGGGGGGTCAAGAATATGTTTTATAGTTGAAGTTTCCTGGAGTTTGGAATAACCCTCCCTCCTCATCACGCCAACATTTAAAAAAACTGCAATATCAATAGTCCTCTGTGTTTTAGGGATAACATGCTAGCCTCAAGTTCCCAAGATCATGGGTTCAATTCTGGCAGAGGCGTTGGATTTTTTTTGGGCATAAAAATCTATAGTGAAGTAATGACGTAAGTCCCTTGTTGTAGATTTATGGCATATAAAACCTCAAAACTGATAAAGCCGCCTATGAGGAAAACTAAGTGGTCTTTCACGCCTAATTGGGATGCTGAGAAATCTAACATTAAAAGAGCTCCATAAATAAAACTTACTTTCTTTTTTACATAATCAATACAAGCTTATTTTTGGGCTTTAATTCTAGACGATATTGCAGATTACCAAGAACAAATTAACAGAATGAAAGAGTTTCAGTAGTAGATTCATTTGTGATCTAGTCAAGTATATTCCTGTATTATACCACTTAATATGTACTTTTGTTTAAAATTTGATTAACTATTCAAAATTCATGTTTTATGTTTGCTTATATTTTTAGTTTCTCTATCACGTACAATGCACATAATAGGTGGGAAAGGTATTGCATTCTATCCAGAAATTCAATGGTGATATTTTATCGAAAATACATGTTTTGAAGACAGGTGAATCTCAGAAAAAAGCATTTCTAGAATAAGTTCTGTGGTGTGTGTCTGTCAACAGCATAACTATAAACCAAAGTAGGTTAAGTAACAATGTTGGTATTTGAGTTTAGTATCTTTCAAATATGCGACGCAAAGGTTTTTAGGAACATTTTCCATCCATCCCAAACTATCGTTTATATTGAATATTTTTGGAACTTATTTTCTCAAAAATGTCTGTAACAGTTTCAATTCAATGCCACCATGTATTAAAAGAAATTTAGTGGCAAATAAAATATATATCTTGAGTTTTCTGGGAATAGCCTCAGAAGCCTTCTTCATTCTGGAGGACTTTAGCAAAAGCGATAAACCATAAGATATAGATAAAAAAAACTCATACTACACAAAAATATAGATCTCATTAAAAACAGAATTTATGACAAGTACATTGTTTGTAGAGTTAACCATTTTGGAGTATTTACTGGTTATTGGTATAAATTTTCCAATAATGTTTTTCTCAAATGGGAAGTCGTCATTCGTTAATGTTTTACTCCTCTTTACTTGGCAACCAGCTTTTAATAGATTTTACTATTGCATTAGCCTAATAGACTCCTTTATTTCTCTTGCACTTACAAGGAAATAACTAGTCATTATTATCCGTAAAATTTTGTGATTATAATGCACTTGTTATAAATCAGCTTTCCTAGTTCCTCGGCAGATACAGCACCAACCATGGAAAGACGATCATATTTTGGGCAATTCTAAAAATTGTTTCTAGACACATGTACCAACTATTTCAGATATACCGCAAAGTCTACACTTTTCTTTATTAGTTTAAATTTAATCAATTGTTTACCATGTTTTTAACTTATAACATGGTTCTTAAGGGTTTTATTGTTTGACACAATGACACTTCATTTCTAATTTTCTTACTTAAATCTTCCAGTGTCTGTAGCTCAAGTAACAATGTGATTTGGTTTATCAGCTTTGTAGACTTATTCTGTTGTATGATTAATGTACGGTGCTTGGATTTTAATTTGCCTAAATAAGTTGCACTGTGTGTAATTTTAACGAACAATGGTCAGTTGATTAAAAAATTGAATAAACACGAGTAAATACGGTTCTACAGAATGGCGCTCAAAACCTGTGAAGTTCTTGATTGCTCACGGACGCCTGTCAATTGTTGTCTGTTGTTGCGAAGATGTTTGGACTACGTTTTGTAAATATAGACCTTTGCATTAGCTTATTTGTTATTTCTTTATTATCTAATTATTACATGTTTACCTATTTGTTGTTGTATCTATTGTGGTGGGAAACAATTCACGTAGTTGCCAGTTGGCTGGCAAGCAGTCTGTACGCGGGGCCGGTTTTCATGTGTTACCCTTGCAGAAAAACAATAAAATTCTTTTTCAATAAAATAATTTAAGAAAACAAAGCAGCTATGTAAATCTTAAAGTAACTAATGAACTACCCTACTTATACAGGTAAACAGTCCAAAGTCGTTAGGATTGATGAAATGAGATGTGTGTTTTGGATGGGAATGAACTTTAGATGCCGAAGCTTTACTACCCAAAAACTCAGCAGTGCATTGTTTGTCTGGTACTGGTTTGGTCAGTTTTAATGTCCTTTATCATTTTCTGAAGTTGATCCAGTTGTTTTCCTTTTAAAAAACAAAATAAACAGTGCTGATGCCTACCATTTTTCCCCATTAAAATATGAGAAGCCTGAAAAGGTTGTGATTAACTGATCAAACTTTCTAAATATGGCATTAACATAAAATTAGAGTGAAGAAAACATGATATTGAATAAATACACTTTTCAATATCAGAATTCTCACCATGTGCAACCGAAAATGTGGATTGTAAATTTTACAGTGAACTCTATAATTAAGCTTTGTCTCTTCAAAGAAAGGATATCTATACTGTAAATTGGATAGGAAGGTGTATTTTTGTTAGGCATAATAGCGTAAGTTCTCGCAAATGTAACAGCACATCAACTGCCAACACTACACTGGGCAAACATCATCTTTATCGTTTATAGAAAGCACTAAACAATGACCACATACGTGAGACAAGCACTGACTAAGCATTTCTCACAACAAAAAATGGCAACAACTTTAGTTAGGTTTTTACTTTAGGAAGGCAGTGTCAAGAAAATAGGTATCCCAACAAAAATTCTCGGGATGCAGGACATACAAGTAAAAAAAGAGGGACTGTCCCAATTTTACGGGGAGAGTGGCAGGCTTATACCGACATCGGTAGGTTTAGGTTTTTTTTCTATGTCAATTAAATTGAAAAATGAACAAACTAAAGGTAAATTAACTAACATAAATGATCAGTGAACCAGAGGAAAAGAGCACAAGTAGCCATTCGCTAACATATACCATGATACACATTACACTAACGCTATGCTTAAGTAGCGCTGAGCCAACAGGAAGAGAGGTTGTAGGAATGCATGCCATGTCGGCAGTCCCTGGTTGCAAAGTCTTGCTGGTTGGAAAGCGACTAATTTTCACAATGGCCACATATAATCTTCTCTCATAATCTTATTTATATTAAGTTAAATATATTCCTTTATTTCTGTGCTATAGCAGAAAGCTGTTTATGATGGAGAATTTCAATGACTTTTAAGTTTAAAAAAATAGAAGAACTTGTACACAGGTTTTTTTGGGGGAAGGGCTTCTGGGGGGTGGGGTGCGGTCCAGTCCCGTTCGCCCCCCCCCATAATACACCCCTGTTAGTGGGTACCTTAACTAATAAGCTGCATGGACCACTGTCAAAATAGTTCTATACTTAAAATAATGATATGTTCTTTACATTCTAAGTACCTGTGTAAAATTAGTTTTCTTTTAAGCACTATACATGAAATTTGTGCATGGAAGCAATGACACATCTGTAGATTATTGTTCTAAGATATGAGGGCGGGCTGTCTTCCTTGTTTATACTGGGGTATTTGTAACAGCAGCACGTGCATCTTTATCCCATGTATTCACTGAACAAATTGTGGAGCTTCAGCTTAATAAATCATGTTATTCACAGGAAGTGAACAGTGCAAGTTTTTTTATTGTGAAAGTAAATCATGCATTATGACAGAACCCGCGAGATCTTCTGAAAACAAACATCATAAGGGGAAACCCTTATATAGCGATGAAAAAAAAAATAATATATGCTTTTAATGTACCCTCAGAAAGAAATCCTGCTCTTTCTGTAAGACAAATAGAGGAGCTAACATAGTAGCTTACAGGTGTTAGCATTAGCAATGTCAGAAAATCTTTAAGAGAAATAAAATAACGGGCAAGCCAAGAACTCCAGCCAAGAAAAGGAAACCTATGCTTGGCAAGTGTGATGACTGATGACTTTGTGAAAGGTGCTGTGCATGTGTTATGTATTTCAACAGTAGTTTTACGATTGACAATGGTCTATGCCACAGTGTTCGTGTAGAAAGGAAACCAAATAATTATTGAAAAAAATTGATGATCATTAATTGGCTAAACATAAAAAATGAAATTGTCAACAGGTCACTTGTAAATTAGAATTCCAAATAGTGCAAAAATACACAAGTGACTGTAATAAGTATATCGGTAATAAATCAGTAAAAGCTGCTGTCATGAAGTACTTAGACTTCCTTCATATCAATGGTTTTTAAATCCTATTGAACTCTTTTGTTGTCAAATTAAGGGCTCAGTGGCAAGAAATAACATCACATACAAACTTCCAGAGGTTAGGGTTCTGCTTATTATAGGATTGTCTCAGATTAACGATAACAATTGGAAAGAAACAAATATGCATACAGTCAAGGAGGAAAACAAAAGGTGCGAGCTGGATGGCAATATAGATAATATTATTAAGAGTGTATTCATTAACCTTGCTGAAAGTTTATCTGGCAGCGAAATTGACTTTGTAGAATCAGATTCTGATATGGAAGGGGTACTTACTCTATTATCAGATACTCCGTAATTGTGAATTATATATTTGCTACATGTTTACAACACTTTATTTGCAGGAGACATGTTTGGCTTTTTCTGTTTTCATTTGTTATGTCGTCTGTTCTCTCCACATACTACATAAGCCACAGTTTTGGCTGGAGGAATCTCAGTCAGTCAGCAAGAAAAAACACAAATGGGTATATTTAGGTGGTTTACATGCTGGGTAAGCTTATAAAAGCAAGGTTTAGAATGGAGATGATAGCTTAGGGTGTATGATGTGGAATTCATATAAGCAAGCAGATATATTAAATGTTTAAGAAAATGTACTTTAACGTTTTGAATAGTATTTTGGTCTAATGGTTGAGTGACACTCGTGGTGTTTGGAGCAAACCATTGGATAGTTTTTCATTCTTTCAATCAATGCTCTTAACCATTCATTCATGATGTGTGGCACAATCTTGTGGCAAGTCTTTTTATTGAATCTCCAATCAATGGGCAGTTCGAAGGCGAAGCTTTTGAAGCATTTTAGCTTAGTAGCCTTACTGATCACTAGGGGTTTCTCCATTTCATCTGACATAAAACCATATAAAAAGCAGTCAATCTTGGTTACAGAATTTTCCTCCCAGATATTTTTCAGCTTAAAATGCAATTATTTCTTCAGTGATGCATGGACAAATAGTCCCATCTTGATGCTGTTTCTATGTTTTCAAGGTTGTATCCTTTGATTATGTAAGGTAGTTTAGTAATCCAATCAGTGATGGCTTTGATATTACTGTCACTCAAATCACCACAAAGTTTGTTAAAAACTATGTAATGAATTTTGCAGAAATTCTCCAACTATCCATCAGATGCATTGAATTCAGTTTGTTTACTGACTTTTTAGCATATTCTTGTAACGTAAGTCCCAGTAATTAGTGGAATTTTGCCCAGACACTAACAAAAAACTCGCACACTATTTCATTAATGTCCTTGTTTTCGGTTTTATTAAGTTGTCTTACTTTTTCCATTAACCCAGTTTTCCTACCACTTCAGAATTTTTGTTCTCTGTTTAGAGTATCATAAACTTGAGTTTTTCCTATGTTGAACACCTCCATGATCTGCTTTACACTCAATTTATCATGTTCATCACCAGTGTACTGTTAACCTTTTCGCGGATATGGACATCATAGTACGTCAATTTTAAAATGCAGGAGAACCATTAAGCATTTAATGCTTATGCCTAATTGTTTTAATTTTTGTCTTTTATAATAAATTTAAATAAATTCTAGAATACATAAAGTCTTACATTTAAAGGTTCCTTTTCGAATGGTGCATCTCAAAACATGGATAGACACATAAGGGCACATCTCCACATTCACGGCATATCATGTTAGTCTCTTAACAAACTCATTTTTTGCAGCGCACCAAACACCTTCGAAATGGATGCGACTTTTTTGCTGTCAGTGGTATAATTTTAGGAAAGTGTTTTCGTTCAAGTCTGAGGGGCGCAGGGCTTGTAGATTTCTTATTCCCTGTATGAAAAGGCCTCTGAATGTTATAGTGCTCAATTAGGCTACAAGCTATTGATATGCGGATGTCCAGGTAGGTCATCGTCTTGCGTGGGTTTAGAGTTTTATGGTGATATCCAGCTGGTGCAAAAATACTTTTTTATACAATTTAACTGTTTTTCATAAAGAAGGATATGATTGCAATACCTGATCTACTAGATCCACAACACCCATATGCATATTGTATTCCTGGATAACATTAGGCTTGAAAATTGACATCTTGGTGTGGGCATCTATTTCTCCATTGTCAATCATCAAAATCTTAGGGCTGCAATAAAACAGTAAAATGGCTAAAGAATCCATGAGCGTAATTAGACCAATTAGCCTGTAAATCTCATTCAGTGTTACTTCTGTCCACTTCTGAATCCTACTCTTAGCCCTAAATTGCTGTTAGAAGTCAGGTCTTCCTTCACCTTACTCGCATATGCATTTGTTTCTGTAACAACGAGAGACACTAAGTCGGCAGTAAAAAATTTTGTGAAAATGTCAAATGGTTGGCTGTCAGTTGGTTTGTACACCAGAGGCTGTGCTCGTGAAGATATGCCTAGTTGTTTTGGAGTAATTTTGACTAACCCACAATGTTGCTTCTTCTTGAACACCTGAAGGAAGAGAGTCACTTTCTTCGTCACTGCTACCTATATTCTCGATGCCTCCCTCAAAACCTTAAAACTCACTGCCAATATCAAAGTCTCTGTCATTTAGCAAAAAGTCCTCCACATTATCTGAAGTAATTTCTGAAGCTCATACACTGCCTACACAAGCTAATTTATTAGCTACATTGCTAGTCAAAGCCATGGTTAGAACTGAAATATAGCATTTTAAATGTGCTTTTCTGATAGATAAAACAAAAAACTGTGAACCCCGTAGCTACATGGCTCTACCCTAAATCTCCACTGTGTATTTATTCTAAGGCATAAATAGAAACGCTGACAGAGAGGTTTGATTTCTTTGCAGCTTTTGTGTTCCTCACAAATACACACACACGTAATTGTGTCGTAGCATAAACAGAATGATAAAACCTTGAAGCCTAGAACATTGTGCTTAGCTAGCTATACATATATACATTTGTATACACATAACACAAGCCTGATTCACAAGTTAGGTGAGTTCGACGTACAGAATGACTTTTGCTACAGAGCAGAAAAAAATCTAGAAGGCTGTGGAATAGTTTTCTTCTGTCTGTGTAGTTGGCATTTCTGTAGGAAGACCATATTGTTTGATGTGTTCAATGCAGTTACTATAACATTGTCCAGTTGTTGGATAATTTCTCTTACCAGTTACATAGTACTGTGTATTATAGAAGTATTTACAGTTAGATGTAAGTCAGATGTTAATATGCAGGAAGGAAAGAAAGTGCCAAAAAGGAGTAGTTGGAAGAAGGAAGTAAAGAAACAGAAACATCTATTCGAACAAGGTTATGTAACCCATTACAGTTCAAAGTTTGTTGGACTAAAAGTTGTTGTTCTTATCTGTGCTATGAAAATGTGGAGATTGATAGGCAGTATGATTCTTAAGATTATTTTGTAAAAGTGAAGCAAAAACTGCCCAAGACTTAATGTTAGCTGACTTAGTAATCTCCAAACACTAAAAATGATTTACTTTTCCTATGTTCAAACTGCACTTGCATTTAGTATATTTATTTGGGGGTCCAGTAATGAAATAAGCTATTTATAATGCAAAAGAAAATACTTAGGTTAATGTTAAATCTGCATAGAACAACATCATGTAAACCACACTTTCAAAAAAATAATATTCTTACACTACCAAGTCTCTATATTTTTGAAACTGTCTGCTTTATAAGGAACAGTACGTAATTATTTAGTTCAAACAAAGTTGTTCATAAATATAGTACCAGAAACAGTAATAAAATACACATACAGTCTGCCACAACAACCAAAAAGGTAAATTCTATACTACACAAAAGACATACATATGTACAACCAAATCACAAATAAAATTAATAATGGTAACTATACAAAGTTTAGGAAAGAAGTAAAACAAATGTTTAATTGAGCAGAGCTTCTACAGCTTGGAGGAGTTTTTTGATTATTTTAGAAACTAAGCTAATTTATTTGTAATCTGTATATATAGAATGTGAACATTTCTTATGTTCCTAATAATGTTTAAAACTGAGTATATATATATATATATATATATATATATTTTTTTTTTTTTTTTTTTTTTTTTTTTTGCTATTGTACAAAGTTTTAAGTATTTATTGACTTATATGTGTTATTACTTATGTTAATTTACTTAATGGTTCTTATAATATATATTTCCTGATGAAATCATCAAATTGTAAAATTTCCAACGGTGAATAAAGAGTGAGAGAGAGAGAGAGAGAGAGAGAGAGAGAGAGAGAGAGAGAGAGAGAGACAGACACACATACACCCACACCCACACACACCCACACACTCTCTCTCACTCTCACTCTCTCACACACAGAGAAAACCAGATTCAGTCAGATGGGAGAACACATGGATGTTCTGCATACAGAATCAAGGAACTTCTATTTCATTTTGAGACAATTTCTTATAACATTGCTCCAAGTGCCAGTGAAACGCATAAAGATCATTCAGAACAAAATAGTATTGGGTGACACATTGGAAGAGAGAAGAGGATCGCATGGAAACAGGCCTCGCAGACTTGAAAATCAAGCACTGGAACTTATATCTTCTCATCTCTACTCATTGCCACATAAAATCTCCCACTACTGCGAACATAAAACACAGAGGAAGTATTTTGATACTCCAAGTTTGAACATTAAGAAGTTGCATAGACTCTTTCAAACATACTTTCAAGAAGAATCTGATAAGACTTATCTCAAGTACAAAACCTATTTTAGATTATTTAGAGAGAAATTCAACTTTAGCTTTTGACAGCCAAAGACGGATATTTGTGATTTATTGTACAAAAAGCTAAATTAAACTAAAAACAAATCCCTCAATTCCATGTAAGTTAGGTTATTTACTTCACAAGAAACATGCTGAAAGCTACAAAGTTATGAATGCAAGCTAAATTTCAGAGGTAAAATATAATCCCACGTTATTTGTGGTAAAATATGACTATGCTCAGAATCTTCCAGTTCAATGCGACTGTTCAGTTTTACAAGTGGTTGCTGTGGTGGTCATCTTTAATGTCCTTATTCACAGTGATGACTCATCTTAGGATTTCAGCTTCATGGAAAATCAATCTAAGAACAACCCAGATACTGTTGCATCCTTTTTGATGGAGTGTATCAAAAAACTAAATGACTATGATTATTTCAGGGATATTATACTGCTATTTGATGTCACCAGTGGTCAAAATAAAAATATAACAATGGTGTCATTTTGTTTGTGGCTGTCAAAGGTATTTCATGTTAATGTCAAGCGTTTATTTCCTGTACAGGAGTATTCCTTTTGCCAATGTGACAGCAATTTTGGACTCATAAAGGCTGCCATCAAGAAGGAAGAAATTATACCAACTGCTAAAGAGGATCTAGAAGCTATGGTAGGATCTAGAAGCTATGGTGTTATGTAGAAGAAACCCTTCTCCATTTATTGTGACAATGGACAACACGCTTATCAAAGTATAGTCACTTCAGGTAGAAACCTTGCTCCAATGGATTGAGTTTTACATTACAGAAATATGTCCAACTGAAGTACAAACCAAATGGAACCCTCCTAGCTTCACAGACATACACTGAAAATGTTGTACCATTCACTTTCTGGAACAGGAGATATGATGTGAGTGAAATAAAAAATATCACACTAAGACAAGTAGTAGGTATCGCTAAACAAAAGGAAAAGGATGTAAGGGATCTACTTCAATATTTGCCAAGGAAGAGTTAAGATTGATTGGAAAACATACTAGAAGAAGGAAATAACACCAATAATGGGAATGGTTGAGGAGAGCCAGTATTGTCCTCAGAGGGTGAGGAACATGATTGAAAATGATAATTATACTATGCATTCTCAGAATTCTTAAAAGTGAATACAAAATAAAGTAGGTAATAAATATTGTAGGGAATATGTTCCTTAACAGCAGCATTAAAATAGGTTCTTTTTATACATTTCACATTGTTTTCAGCCTGAAACAAAAATGAAATGTTATTTTGACAAAAAAAATATTTTTAGTAAATTTGTTTTCTGGAAGAAGGGCCTACAGGCCTGAATGCACATTTTGAAATACTATTCCTTGAGACTATGGTTTATAAAAATTAGCATTAAAATCAGGAAAAGAAATAAATTTTACAAAATTTATATACACTACTCTATTTACATTGATATAATTGTTCTTAGATTACTGAATAAAATATTTATTTTGTGTTATTCTCAAAAAGCCATATTGGTGTATGGGCCCTTCTTCCACCTAATGCCTCAATTGTATTCATTCACGTATATACAGGTGTCAACTATTGACTCAAAAAAAATTGAGCCTATAGCTCTTTCTCCACTAATGGTGCATCATACACCAATTTTTTCGTCATGGAGGGGTATTTCATGAACAATATTAGCTTTATCAGAGCTCCAATAATAATTATTTTGTGTACACAGATATCCATGAAGGTGGAACCCAACCTCGTCCAAGAAAAATATTAAATGTGGGTCAATTTCACCATTGTATACACTAGTGAGAGTCCACTCACAAAATGTGTGCTGAATTATAGGATCACCTGGTTGAATAGCATGTGCTCCAGTTATTTTATATGGTTTTAACTTTAGCAATTTACTAGCTGTTTGTACAGAGCCATAAGAAATGCCTCCCTGTTGTGACAGGCGCCTAAGCGATTTTTGGGGGGAATTCTCCAAATGATAACCAATGCTGTCTAATGTTTCTTTGGTAAGAACTGTATGCCGTGTTTTAGATTTCATAGCCTGAAATTTATTGTAAAGTTCATGGATTGTTGTACAGTCTGGAACTTTTACACCTGAAAATATTTCTGCAAATCTTACTTCCCTTGGCGAGCTGACCGAGTTAACACATACAAATCATAAATAAATACATGCTGTGCAGTAGAAGGCAAATGCTGAGCCATAATACACTTTGTGACTAAGTGCAGGACAAAATAATAAAGAACACTGTTAATAACTCAACCATACGATATCACAGTCAGTTCAATACTGCACTTTCAGAGCAGAGTAAAACAAGCCAGCACTGTGATCTTGTGTATAGCAGCTCTGTGTTATCATGTTTCCATGTGTGCAGTGGAAAAACACACGCAGCGGTTCGGATGTTTTTTGGGTTTCATGGTAGATTAACCAATATTCCTTTGCCAAATGAATATAAAAAGAATTAAGACATATTATTAAGGTAGCCACCAGCCAGGGGTGGCTCAAGCTCAAAATCTAGTTTGTGCTGTACAACAAAGTGCAATGATGGGAGCTAAATTTAAAAGATCACAATAATTACATTACTTGTTCGTTATTGACAAAAAGTTAAGTTCATGCAATGATTTCTTCTGCAGAACCTAGGAATCACACTGGTATTAAACCCCTCAATGTTGGAAAGGTAGGTCTCAATTGAAAGTATGGCAAAGGCAGTAAGCCTTTCTTGTAGCATCCTGTTCTTTAAGAAAGTTTTAATTCTTTTAACGGACGAGAAGCATCTTTCCAAAGTAGTCATGGGTATGGTGATGAGGATTTTCAAAAGCTTGATTACTTCAGGAAATGTTTGCTGAAGATTGCTTTTGATGATGAACTGCTTTAAAGAAACCACTCCCTCAACGTTTCTGAAATCCTGTCTTTTATACAAAACAGAGAGTTCTGTGTGAAGTGTTTTTTGTTCTAGCATACTGAATGCATGACCAATATGCAAAGTTCTGCATCAGGAAAATTTCTTGAATACTCCTGGAAATTCAAGGAGTTAAGCAATTTAACTGCTTGCAGGTGATACAGATTTTGGTAATGACCATGTGCCTCTAACGTAATTCTGTCGCATACTTCCTTGGCATCAGCATGACAGCATGCTGTTTATCTGCGCTTGCTTTCTGACATGTACATATGAGAAATTGCAGGGTCAGTATTGTCCACTGAATCTCTAATGCAACTAATAGATTGCACAAAATGTGTCAAAATAATTTTTTTTCTTTTACACTGTTCACTGATCTTGCCTGTAATTGACCATATAATATGTCAACGCTCAGCATTAGCTGGTGAAAAAAGACAGCTATAGTAAAAAGTCTTTGCCTTCTAAATTTCAGCAGAGTCCATAAGCTTCTTGGCTAGTGATGTCAGAATTTAATTTTTCTGAATTTAACATGCACTTGAGCAATTGTCCTTTTGTTCATGTACTGAATTAATGGTTCTCGATTTGAAATTCCACCTTGTTTGTGGCCCACAATAGTTGTTACGAGCTGCCACCACTTGTAATGCTGACACTTTGCAATGACTTTGCAAATAAAGGAGGGAGTGCTGACAAGTTCAGAAAAAGCATGTGTGCTGAGTGATTCTGTGATGCAGCCTCTTACATTATTAGATTTAGCTGATGCACACAACAGTGAACATAATGTGCATTGGGATAGTGCACTAAAATTTCTGCTTGTACCTCAACTGCTTCACCGCTCATTACATTCGTGTCATCACATAAGTTTGAACTATGATTTTGCATGGTGAATCCTTTAATATGGTATCTACATCCTTTAAGATGCATTCAGTCACTGCATCTGCATTTTGTTTACTCCAGTCTAAAGAAACCCCAGAATGTTTCTTACGGAGCATCCTTTATCTCATGGCAAAATACCAACACTAATTTTGTCTGCTCAGAAATATCTGTGGTTTCATCTGCCATTATTACTACAAAATTGCTTCATTTTTTGCACTATCTGTTCATGACAGGTTTCCAGCAAGCACTCCAACAATTCATTGAATAGCTTTTGATGTTCCTTTAAAAACATCAGCCATATCAGATTCCAGGTGTTGTTTCACTGCATTGTCATGTACTGGAAATTAAATTTACTAATCCCAAGAAAACACCTAAATTTTCAGACAAGTCACTATCATCATGTCCCCTTAGGCCAAGTTCAAATGCACCACAAAAATTTATGTAATCAGTTATCCTAGAAAGCACATACCTGTTTCTCTCCACTTGTTGCGTTGCTCTATCTGTTCATGATAAGCACAACTTAGTTGTCTAGCAATATTGACCCTACCCAAAGCACTGAAATCTAAAACTTTATTCATATGTTTCACATTTTCACTGTAGTTTTTAATTAACTTATTTACATATCCAAACTCCATTACATCACCTATGTATCATGCATCATTATGCATCATTATTGCCTTCCTTATTTTGCGTTCACACACCCAATCATGATCATACACCTTTTTGTTAAACTAGCAAGTGTGTGTTGATTTACTTGTCACAGTTGTTTGTTTTATATCAAGATCTGGTGTAGGACTACCTAGCTGCACAATTAGTATATTTTCTGTGAGCGAGAAAAGTACTTTTAACAAACTGTCTACAGAATTTTCCATTATAATATATAAAATTATCAACGTTATTACTTCACTCAAACTAACCTTTCATTTGCATTGTCCTTTGATTAATGGCTTTGAAAAACTCCAAGGTGTGCTAAAAATTGCATGTGCATTTGCCGATACACTGGTGTTAAGAAGAGAAAGAACTACACATTAACAATAAAGCCTAATAGCTTTCCCACCAACAATAGTTACAGTAGTGCATTGTTATGGTTTTACATTTGTCAGGTTGAATCAAGAAGGAGAGGACAAATGACTAAACCACCATGTATTGTTCCTGGAAAGCTATTTCCTTGAATTCATAGCATTGTAATGGTTTTACATTTGTCAGGTTGAATCAAGAAGAGGACAAATGACTAAACCACCATGTATTGTTCCTGGAAAGCTATTTCCTTGTATTCATAGTGGCTGCTATGTTGGCAGCTTGGTTCTAGGTGCTGGGACATTCACAGCCATAGATGAGGTGAAGGGAGGGGATAGGATAGGCAAGTTGTGTTCAAGCGCAATGACATAATATAGTTCATGCCGAGAAAACAGCATAGGCTTCTCGTAGGCTTTAGAAGCAGATGAAATGAATTTGTGCTTTTGTTTTTCTTTTGCAAAATTAATGCTGTTCTGCAGCACATGGAGCGGCTGCCACTGCTACCAGCAACAGCTTTGACAGTCATCTGGTTTACAGCACACTTAAAAAAAATAAAAACAGCTACTACACTATCATTTTCAACTGCCAAAGGTAACATAGCATATATGGAATTTACATATCAACCAGGACTGTTTCCACATTTTAAAAAATTGTTCAAAAAATAATATTAGTGCCTCAAAATAATTTCAGATCATGAGTTTATTATAAACCTTTGAATAAACTCACAGATGTATTAAATAAATCTGGAATTTACCAAACGGATTGCAATAATCGTGGTGGGGTTTATATCGGTAAAATTAAAAGAAACCTAAGGACTGGTTTAAAATAACATAAAAGTAACATTAAACTTAAACAAATGGAAATGTCAGCTGCTGCTAATGGGATACAAATCATGAAATAGGACAAGACATTAAATTATTTATTTTATTTATTTACTGAAGTGCTAAGTACATACATAATTTGGACTGACCTTAATCCTAGTTAGTTGGCCATGCCATAACTATTTCACTATATAAAATGTTACAATATTATACAGCTATCCTTTGTCATCTTAAATCTATGTACTATGTTTTTCAACTGACCATTTCCATTTCTTCTTTACCTTCCCCATAAACTCCCCTCATTTCGATATCTGCTTCTGATCTTCAAAAGTCTTCCTAAGTACAATTTCTTTGTTCCTCAATAACTGCTTCTTATTTATTGGACTTTTTCTCCAATCCTTTGTGGCCTTGCATTGAAGTAAAATGTGAATTTCTTCTTCCTTGTCCCCACAAATGGGTCACATTCCTGGGGTGACCTCTCTCCTCATTCTCCTTAGTTTTCACCCAATCCAAAACAAGCTAGTCCTTCTTTTTCATTTTTTTACAAATTAAAACATACTTCTTCTCGGGGTCATCTTTTAGTTCCTTCTAAAATGGCAGTGAACTTTTCTTCCTGACCTCGGAAAATAAGATCTGCCTATTTAGATCCTCCATTCTTCCCCCAAGCCACACTTGACACAAAATCTGTTCTGATAGTATAACTGCTGCAGAATGCCGACCATATTAGCATTTAAACTCTTCTCCTTTATTTTTGCCATAGCACTTCTCTATTCATACGATCATAAGCTTTTTCTAGGTCTATAAATATATACTTTTCTTTCCTAGACATTTATCTATCATTGTTTTAATTATGAATATATTATCCGCTGTGCTTTTCCCTTTCCTAGATCCTGCTTGGTACTGAGATATCTTATAGATTCAGGCATTAAAGGCTATCTCTCTACCATCACAGTTGGATATCTGGGAAAAAATTCCATATTCATAGTAATAGTTATAAAGTTCTATATTTTGATATACCTCCATCTGATGTCATCCTACAATTCATCCAATCAAAAGATCCAGCTAAAGACTTTAAATTAGCTAGCAGTTCCAAGATGGCAGTCCAGATGTCACCCCAGTCTCACCTGAAAAAAGCTGATGCCTAAGATTCCCACTACATTCACCAAAGAGTAGGAGGGTCACAGACTTACCTATGTGTAGATGTGAAAGGAGACAGATGACCAATCAACAAGCTGAAGATGGCATCATAGTAAAATATGTTGAAATGCCTCCAAAGTCGATATAACTAACTCAACTAGTGAAGAGGTATAAATATGGCTGTTTCATACCGTTTGAAACTACTCACTATTTTACTGACTGACTCACTTGCAAGCACATTCCCTCAAATTACAAGTGCGAGAGTTTCTGAAGTATTTACGTTGGAGAGGAAAGAGACTTCTGGAATTCACGTTTTTATTGCTCCATGTCCTTATCTCTATTTATTTCTCCAACCGGCCAGTCAATTGGTGGACATCTACGACCAAAAAAGAGAGGCCCATAGCTGTGTTACATACCTTCCTCCTCAGATCTGGTCATCCTGAGTAGCTCCCCGATACAGAGCAAGCAATCATGGTGGACTGTTATTTGATTCCTTAGGGTTGACACCAAATGTAGTATATCTCATTGTTGATAGTGGTGATTACTTTATACAGGCTGTGCCAGGAATATTATAACTTCACTATCTTCCCTTTACTCTCCATGAGATAGGAGAACTGTATGAAGTCATACTCATGCAATCTGGCTCTGTTTGCCAGATGGTCATAGCATGCCTTCATCAGATGCCACTTGGTGAGATGGTGCATGTCTTCTAAACTATCCCTTAGCACACTGACATAATCTGTTGCCAGCTGGTCAGCATCAAGAGACATGCTAAACAATACATCACATGGTAGCCATAGCTCCTAACTAATACCATATTCTTTGGTGTTTCATGCCAGTAGATTAGTGCACCAATGCTTGATAGGCTAGAAAGTATAATATGCACATGCCAATCCTGCTGATGGCTGGATAGAGCTTTCTGGAAGTACTCCTTGAACACCTTAAAGTAATGCTCCTCCATTCCATCCCTTCTAGTGAATGAGTGGAGTAGTACAGTGTTAATCAGCCCTCATATAAGGTTGCATTTGAAGATCATCCCATGGATCGTCTGGAGCTCTAGCAGTATCCCAAACCAGAGAAAGAAATTCTTTCCAGATCATTAGCCACAGTCCAAGCCTATTGATTAGGATTCATTTTACCCTCCAGCCACTTGGTGAAATAGTCTATAGATAGGGACAGGAAAATTTTGTTTTATCTTTTAGAACCTTTTGGTGTTATATTTTATGGTTTTTAATGTTATTGTTCATGGTTTTCGATGTTATTTTTCACTGGTTTTGGTGTAATATAGTTGAATTTAGAGATGCCTTTACAGTGCATCATTTCAAAGTTTGATTTTAAGTGAAAATTACTTAATACATAAGTTATTTTAAACACAAACACTTTATGTATCAAGTAATGAAAGCAAGTACATTGCTTTTACATAAGTATACAAACTATCAAGAATTACGATGCAGTTTTACTTGCATATTAATTGTACTTCTCTCAGTTACTATGAAATCCATTCTTCACAAAATATTTACCAACTTTCATGTTATTTGATGCCACCTTACAGTGGAAAACCTACTTTCTGATAAACAAATGCATGTCGGGGCCTTATGCATGCACCATGAATCATCTTTGCAGATTCTTGTAATCTATTCAAGCCCACATCTGTGCTATTGGAATAGTTTCACCATGTGGTTAGCAAACTGGCACAGTCTACAGTAGTGAGCCTTAATAAAAATATACAGGTTGTTCAGTAACTTTTAGTAACATTATCTAATATGTGTTTCTATTAGTTTCTTTTTTTTCTTCTCCCATGCTGTTGCCAAGTTGTTAATAACATGGTGTAAAATTTCAGTTGTTAATATTTTCAGCTTTGAAAACCTCCAATGCAAAATATTTTCCTCTATCAGATTACACCATTTTTAGATTGTATTAGATTTTTTCTATGAGCCCAACTTTCTAAAGAAAACATGTTTCAGTAAAGATGATATTTACTGCTTCTGGGCTTATCATCAAAGCTTGGATTTTTATGTGCTAAAAAACTTTAAAATAACTATTTATTTTTAACTATTTTCTATTTATTTTTTATGTGACAAAAATTGAAAAAATATTTGGTAAAAATTTAAAATAAAAATCTTTTTAATTTCCAGAAACACCTAACATGACATAAAAAAGTTAACTCGCCAAATGCTCCTAATCATTAGATGTGGAACACTGATTGGAATTGCAGTGAATGACAGAAATCCATGCCTGTTGTCATGAAATAATGCCTTATAGTCAGTAAACAAGCATTCTACATCTCACGATGTTAACCTTGCATATTTGAAATAGGGCATATCACTAACATCCCCATCATCAACTTCACTTGTTCCTTGGCCTTTCAGAACTAGAGCTACTTTGGTAAGGGCTTTGTAGCCTGTATTTCTGTCAAACAAATCCTTGATTTTTTTTCCTTAAGACTTTGGCTTTCAAATTGGAAAGAGCATCCAGTTGTCTTTCTTTAATTACATTACTCAATAAATCCCCTGAAGTACTAGTTTCGTTATAGAATGAGTCAAGAATTCAAAATTGGCGGATGAAAACCAGATCACATTTTAAATTCCTATCTTTACTAAATTTTGAACATCATTGAAGAAGCATCATCTAGGTACAGTTCACTTACTACAGATACAAATGCTTCAAAATTGTGTGGGTAATATATAACTGCACTTAGCAAGTGCCTCAATATATGGTTATGGGTTTAGGAGGCAGTGGGAGATCAGGATTTCTTTCTTTGAAAATATTGACTCTAGTTGCTGATTTTACAAAAAAAATGTTTTCCCATTTGACATTAACTTGTCCACTTCTGGATAAAGTGTTCAGATTCTGTCTCACAGTCTGTGTAGGGCATATATGATACATATCACATGAATCATTTTAGGATAACATACACAAAGAGATTCACCAGCCTTCATATATGGCACACCATCGGTAATGAAAAGCAAAACTTTGTCGTACGTCACACCATTTGGCCATAAGCTCTGCAAAGCTTCACTGAACAGCCTAGTAAAGACACGTGATTTGTAACTAACAGTTGTTTGGAAACTTTTCCCCATTTTCCAACACACCTACTAAAATATTTTCCACTTTTTTAATGCCAGCAGAATTGCTAGTTTTGCCAATGCTCACCCAGATCTTCTTATTTTCATATGCTGACCTAATTTTATTTTAATGTTTCATCATAGCGCTTCAGGAGATAATTTTTCTGAAGAGATGATTCATCAGGAGTGCTTATATCCATAGATTTGGTAAGAAACTTTTTGAATTCGGGATTGTTTACCTTTTAAGGGGTATATCGGTCAAAACAAATGCTGCACATAAAAATGAATAATACTGTGAATTTATTTTAACATTAAATGAGGATGGAGTAGATTCTTCTATAAGAACTTGCCATGATGAAACACATGAGGAAGCTGTGATATGTTTATTTGCAAACAAATGTTGTATTATCTATGATAATTGATCTGCACTTAGACATTTTGCATAAGGTTAACAAAATAATACCTTACCATCAGTGGTAAAAATTTTTATAAACTCCAATACGTATTTCTGTAAATGTTTATGCACACTTGATTTTACTTTTGGCATGTTTAAAATAATTCATAGATCTAAGTTCACAAAAGTTTACTACTTAAGTTGATCCCGGCTGAAACAAAAATAGATATGTAGTTACAAACTTACGATTGCACATTGGGGATTCACAGAGTTTATCACGGTCATTCCCTGCTCCTTTTATCCTGTGGAAGATAAGATAACTTATGGCGGGCAAGTGGGAAGTTTTTTGAGACGATGTTGCATTGTGTCTGAAGTATTGTTGCAACAACTATGTGCTAATGCACTTTTTGCATAATTTCTTTCTTGATTGCAGAAGAATATTGGCATATGCATTTATTTAAAAAATTATTTAATTAAAATTATGGAAAAGTATACAAAATATGGATTTATTACAATAATTTCAGAAATATTTATTTACATACATTTTTTTGTAAAATAAGATTTTAAATTTATACTTGTGGGCTCTCATTCGGGATAGTAAACTTTGTTTTAGGAATGTACTTCTTGGGTAAAATAACATGTTTTTACATACAAATCTGGGCACTGCTTATCATGCAATAACTCAGACTGCAACAATATTTTTTTCTCACCTAGAGTAACTTTAGTGCTAATACCTGCCTAGTTTGAACCCTCTATCCTTAATAAGATGAGCATCAGGATTTTTTAAATCAAATTCTATTCATATGGAGTAGAAACGTCAAGCAGCAGGAAACTTTTATGTTGTTGGTTTTATAAAGGGGACCAAGTGAGGGAAAATGTTGAAAAAGGTTTGAAATAAAAAATTTAAAAGAACCAGAATCCTGTGACTTTTTGCATTCATTATCTATGTCAAACAATCAAACAATAGTCATCCATCTAATCAACTTGGTTAACACAAGTGTGTAAGTAAGTATAGCATGTGGAACACCGTGAAGTGTTAATGTAGGTTATTTTGGTTTTGCTAAATATTTATATTTATGGAGGTATAGACGCTTGGAGGAGGTGAAATGTTGGTAAACTAAGAAGAAATGCAAAAGAATAAATGTGTTAGATTATTCAAATAAAATGAGTGTTAGGGAATAAATGAAACAGATAAGGCTACCAGGTGTTCAGAAACGGTAGTGTATAGGATATAAATGAAGCAAATGAAAGGACATGTAAAGATGCCATTAAAATAGCAAAAAGGGTGAGGGAAACATAACATTAGGGTAGTGCTACACAGCAGAATAGCAAATAATGAACAATGCTTCACACTGTTTTTGCGCTAACATTCCACCCATCTGAATGTAATTGTGTCAAGAGAAAACAATGATATTGCCCTACAAAATTAGAAATGTTATTTTATATCTCCATATTTTATACCTTTTTAGGCCTATACAATTGTATTATGAAGTAATAAAAAGTATAAACAGGTGAGAGAAAGTATATGTGATTGTTGCACAAACAGAGTCATCCTCTTTTACATACTTACCTGACTCTTGTTGCAGGTGCATGTAAATTTAACATGTGAGTAAACAGGCCCATCAATGACGTGTAATGCCATACCTACCTGTAACTTTGTGGCACATGCACATAATATACACATATAATAATGACCTCTGCTATTGGAAATTTCTCTACATAATCAGTAGATATAAAACAGGAGTCACCAGGACCGCAAAGTTGATTTTAGACAGCAACTTTGTCAAGTACGGTTGAACTAGAGAGAGCAGTCACCAACGTAAACAACGTGCTACAGCATTGAAGTAAGGGCATTTATTTTAATCAACAAAAACTGCAATAAAGGGATGCTATTACTCTGGTGTCAGGAGCTGAATCAGTGGCACCTTGTGGCCAATTTATATGGTGGGGCACAATTTAAATATTTGCTAAAATAAGTGGATACTAAAAACTATCATTGAAAATGTAATCCTAAATTATGAGTAAATATGCTAGCCTTTCTATTGTAGAGAAAGTTCATCCTTCGACCCTTTGCTTAAGGAAATGATTTGATAACTCACTGGTTGAAGTCAGGAATTGAATGCACCATATTTCCAGGAATTTGACCCTGAACATTTACCGTCATATGTTTATCATTCATCAACAATGTTATCAGCAGGATGGTCCTGTTGCCACAAATGCACACGGTTGTCATAACAGCTGATGTACTTACTTCAGTTTGAAAGATTCTATACTTTGATACTACTCTACACAATCTTAGTAGCTTATGTTCATCACTTAAATGTTCAGTGTTCCATTTCACAAGCAAAACTCCCTTTCTCTCAGCAAATTATGGAAACAATCTTGAAGTAAGGTAAATCATTATTACTATTAACTGTCTTAAGCATTTTCTTAATAGCCAATTGTACACTCTACAAACCATTGTCTACCTTTCCAAACACTGTTTACCATTTTTCCTCTGAAGGCAAGTTTTAACACTACTGTTTCTTTGAACGCTAACAGTTGATATATCAGTATATTGAACAGTTAATTTCACCAAGTTATTTACCAGCACATTCAAATTATATTTAAATAACTCATAAAATACATTCAAGGCACTTTTTTTCACCACTTCTTATCAGTTTCCTTTTAGGGCAGTTTTTGTAACTCTCAGTACTCATTTTCACAATATGCCACTTATCACTTCTCACAAGTGACAAGCTATTTTACTGCTTGTTCACATCCATAATTTCAATACCTACACAATTATTGGTAAGTTGGCCTTTTCCTGTTTTTAAATGAAGCTTAAAATGCCGAGCATTAGGAAGGAAACATTAGTCACAAATATTACTGACAGATTTTAAATAATAGGATCATAAAATAGTTGTGAATCTATTTCGTTTCTAAATTTATGGTATTTACAAAACACATGAGTTTGTCATGCTGGAAACATTGCGCATTGGTAGTGGTATGTAGGCTGATATATTTGTCTTCTGTTAGGTTTACCTAGTACCATCATAAATTTTGACAACATAAGGTTCTTTCATATATTTAGTTTTTGAGGTTAAGATATCAAATTTGTTTTCAAGTAAAAAAGACATTGGAACTTTAGGTTAGTTTCTTATTATTTAATCTCATATGTGAAGAGACTCTTCACTAATTATTTTTGTCAGGAATTTTACTCAAACTTAATTTTATTTTTGCTCGTTCATGATTCTTATTTTTCTTTGGGCATGCACAGTAAAGAATCATATAGGCCTGCATGCCTGAAGAGAAGCTTCCCCCTCTCTGCCTCTTGTACCACACCCAACTACTAACTACAACTAAAAGTACTGCGTTCTTCAGTGGGTATGTACAGAATGGTCTCAAAATCGTTTGTGCCCAAGAAATGCGACTGGTTAATATTACTACAGCCATCATCACACAACTGTGAAGCGCTGCAAGAATTTACAATAGCTTAAATTTGTGGAAATATTCATTACATGTAATAGCATTTTACCTGATAATATTATGGAGAAATTATTTTATGACATTTTTGTAGAGAGCGTATGTTCCTTTGTGTCACTTAAGTCCAGATGCCCTGAGCCGGATTGAATGTGACAGTGGAAGAGATGATGAAACTTAATGGCTAAAATGCATGCCATTAAATCCAGAATGGAATTTGCAGTGGAGAAGATGCAGGAGAAAATGGAGTCTGGATTGGAGAAGCTGAAGTCTGAGATATGGAACAAAATCAATGAATAACTGGCCACTGTAAAGTATGTGGAAGAACCTGCTAAAAAAGTGTAAGACTTTGGGGAAATGTTGGAATATCTTGGAGGAACACTGAAAGACCACAACCAAACCCTTAATGCCCTGGAACATGTCGAGGAATGACTTATTGCCCTGGGAGGAAGAGTCAACACCAATGCCAAGGAACTGAACATCATGATGGAATTGATGCACAATGGAAGGTTTAAGGATTTGGAGGTATGCCAGGCTGTGACACAACAATGTCACCCACCAACCCAGCCAGAACAACAGAACGTCAACTGACAATTTGCCTTTGTTACCACCCATAATTAATGGTCAGCAGAGGAGGAAGCTGCACTGCTGATAGCCAGCCTCCAGGGACAGGCAGCAGAAGTACTGAATGTGATTCTGATGCCAGTGAAATCAGGAGAGATTTAGGAGACCCTCAAGAAGTAGTTCAGACCCATTGCTTGGCTGCAGCCTACCACAGTCAGTTCAAGTCAAGGACACAGCTACCAGGGGAGACAATGCAGGAGTTTGCCCTGGCAATTGAACAGCTGGTGACCAAAGCCCTGGTGAACCTCCTACCTAGTTATGTGTCCAAAGAGGCTGCCTACTCCATTGCTGACAGGTGCACAGTGCTGAGATACGATAACAACTGATGCTTAGCAGTTATAAAACAATCCTTAAGGCATTAACAGCCATATAGAGGATGGAGGGGAGCCAAAATAACAGCTGCACCTATTTTGCTGGTGCCCAGGTTTTCTTGACTTTGGAATTGAAATTGGGATATTGATAAGTGGTTCTGGATTGCAGATAAGGAGATCATGACATTCTCAAGGGTTTGGCAGTTTATAATTATGCCCTCTATGCTCTGCAGTGTGCAAACCATCTTCCAGTGCCTTGTGCAACCAGTGATGAGAGAGCTGACCTACAACGCCTGTCTGCTATATTTGGACAATATCACCATTATTGATAGTAACTTGAAAGGCCATCTCAAGAACCTGATCAAGATACTACAGAGGCTGCAGGCAGCTAACCTGAAGCTGAATGTGAACAAGTGCCAACTCTCCTGCAAAGAGGTGAACTACTTGACCATATAATCTCATCATGTGGCTGGCCACGAACCTGGAGAAGGCTCAGACAGTAAGAGATTAGCCCTGCCTACAGGATAAACGGGAGCCACCAAGTGTTTGGTCCTATGCAGGTACTACTGTGAGTTTGTCAGAGGTTTCTCCAACATCCCAAAACCATTTAATTATCTTTGTAAGAGCATCAGCCTTGCACATGGTCACAAGAAGCAGAAAATACATTCCAACATTCCAGGTGCTTAAGTCAACACTCAGCAGTGCGCTGCATCATGGTGACAACATTGTGGACTCTGATGCAAGCAACACTAGCATTGGAAACATTTCATTCCAGTTCAAGGATGCCCAAGAGCAGTAACAGCATATTACAGCAAGATACTCTCCAAGACAGAAAAGAATTATTGCATTACCCGACGAGAGCACCTGGCAGTAGTAAAAATGCTATAACACTTCCATAGGTACCTGTACGGTCAGCCATTCTATCTGAGGGCTAACTACTCTGCTCTCATCTGGCTTTTGAGTTTCAAGTCCCAGTCATATGACTGAAGGCCAAGCAAGCATGTGATATCTTGTATCACCTCAAGCAACAAAATTTTTGCACCACACCATTGGAAAACCTTAGAGCTGATAAAATTATCGGCATAAATTTCTGTAAGCAAATCACAATTCATCTTCTCAAGCAAAGTCCTTTAAAATGTATGTCCCTTAAGTTAATCTTTGTATCAATTATTAACAAGAGTAGTTATTACATAAACACAGAAGCAATGTTAAAATACATGCTTAACAAAATTAAAGCCTTAAAATAGAACCACTACTTATACAGGGTCACAGATGAAGAATATTAAGAGAGACTGGACTCCAAATAAACAATAATTAACAATTTCCCTTGTAGTAACTACAATTACAAGTGTAACATCTAAACCAGAATTAAACAATTTTTAGTATTATATCAACTTTGGCGCACCCGGGGATTCCCGAGCCACTCGCCACCATATCATCCTCCCCGTCGCCATCCACTGGGCCACATTTTGTGTTTATATCTCTGTGTGTCTGCGCGTTTGTTTGTGTACTTGTGGGTGCGAGTTTACTCGCCTCATCTTCTTCCTCTTCTAGGCTTATTCCCTACATATTTAGTTTTAAGGCTGTAGGTTTATTAACTCCTGCCTCACCAACAGGGATCTTTCTTCTATCTCCGTGGTTCCTGTCCCACGGTTCCAGCGCAGCTTCCAACTTGTGTGCTCTTCGGAGGCCTCAGGCTTGACGGTTGAGTGGACCCTTCACACTGCCCCTATGTGTAAGCCTTAGGTGCGGAGCTCGTGCATACCGATATGTACACCCAAGTAGCTTCTCTGGGAGCCCGGCCCGTGCTAATATCCGGACGAATGCAGGTCGCCGGGTTAGAATCACTGGCCGGACGTGTTACCGCTATTGGAAACCTGGTGTAATCAACCACAAGTCCCCTGAATCCATGGATGTGTCATTACACACCATGAAGTGGGGGGGCCACAGGTGGTTATACCTGTGGTAGGGGCATAAAGCCGGGGTGTGCATGGTGGAGGGCTTACCCATATGGGCCAGCAGTGGAGGCTGGAGGGTAACTCCTCCTAAGTACCCTGTGAGATCGGCCTGGGAGGGGTCTCCCAGGCGGCACAGACCGGAAAGTATTTTTCCCCCGGATGGCAGGCTGACGCCGACAGTATCAGAAGGGGGCTATTTCATCATGATCCCTCCGCGCAAAACTCTTCCATTTGACCGCTTTTTGGCAGTGACTTTGGCTTGCTAATCTAAAACTATGCGAGATATTAACCTATATTTAATGGGAAATTGGCAGGATCTGGTAATGTAAGCAATGCAACCAGGACTAGAGAGGGAACGCTGTTAGTGGAAACCAAGACCGAAGACAAGTCTAAGAACCTCCTGTTGGGTTCCTACCCAATAACGGTAGCCCCACATAAATCTCTCAATACTTGTAGAGGCGTGGTGACCACCACCTACATAGACGGTCTTTCAGATGCAGACATTGTTTCACATCAGTATGTTTCACAGTATGTCAGGCGTACCGTGTTCTAGGTAAACGTGATAGTCAGTCGGTTGCGTTGCGAACGATATTCCTAACGTTCAAAGGCACCACCCTACCTGAGGCACTTTACTGTGATTACGAAAGCGCTGCTGTGAGACCGTATGTACCAAATCGCATGCGTTGTTTTCGGTGTCAGAAATTTGGCCATACCCAAAGTCGGTTCACCTTCGACGCTACATGTGAACGTTGCGGCCAACCTGCTCACGGTGAATCTGCTTGTGCTCGAGACTTTTGCTGCGTCCATTGTAAAGGGAACCATTCATCCAGCTCCCGGCAGTGTCCGCGTTTTCTCGAGGAAAAAGCCATCCAGGAGTGCGGGTTAAGGAACGCCTAACTTTTCCTAAAGCCCGGCGTCGCTTCCAACAACTGCAGCCTACGACCATCTCAGGCTACGCATCTGGGCTCCGCCGCATTCCTGTTTCCTCAGTGGCTCTACAAACCGTGCGCGTAGCCGACGCGTGTATGCAAACAGAGCAGGCGCCGAGCATAACAATCTTGCAGTCTTCAACATCCACAGCACCCACTGCCTCAAGTTCTATTTCTCCAGAACCTGCTTGTAAGCCGCTAGTTAAACCGACAACATCTGTCGCTGCTCCTCATGAGCGCTGAGCGCAGTCGTAAAAAACTCAAGGCCACTGATAAACCTTCCAAGTCCCGTTCTCGTTCTACGAGCCGTAGGGGATCTTCCGCATCCTGAACATCAGCGGATAGCGGCGACGAAAGTGGCTATACTCCTGTGGGTCCAAAGAGTGTAAAGAACAAAAAACGCCCACCTTAACTTCAACTACTTCGTTTCCCCATTCGTTTGCATCCCAGCTGAAAACTCATATTACGATTAATCGGTAACCTTTCACGCCTCTAACTGTGCTCCATGGCTCTCCTGACGAGGAATATCCACGGTGTCCGTACCCATAGGGCCGAATTGCAGCTGTTACTACGCTCATATAACCCTCTGGTTCTGTGTTTGCAGGAGACAAAGCTTCGCCCCCACGATGCATTTGCCCTGCAGCAATACCTTCCTGTGCGGTTTGATGTTACACCGGAGGAGGACTCTGCTGCTCATGGGGGTGTTATGCTCCTCACGAGCAATGATATCTACGGTCAGCCAGTCTCGCTTACTACTACCTTGCAAGCTGTTGCTATCCGATTTAACCTTCCTGGTTTCTGCTTTTCTGTATGTAATGTCTACGTTCCGCCTTCATCTATCCTCTGCGCCGCTGACATGCTTCATCTCTTGTCACAGCTCCCAGCACCTTTTCTTCTGCTGCGTGATTTTAATGCCCACCATCCCCTATGGGGTTCCCCTAGGGCCTGCGCGCGGGGGACTGTTCTTGCTGACCTTTTCAATATTGTCTCTCTGTTCTGAACACCGGTGAACCTACTTTCATTTCCAATTCTTCTGTCACGCTATCCCACCTGGACCTTTCCGTTTGCTCTGCACAGCTTGCTCACCGCTTTCAGTGGAACGTAGTATCAGACACTCATTCCAGTGAACATTGCCCTTGTGTCATTACTCTTATATCACACCACATTTCCTCGCGTGCGAGTTCTTGGCAGCTAAGTCGAATTGGGCTCTCTTTTCCGCTCTGACTGTTTTCAGCGACCGTCAATTCTACTCCGGTCGAGCATTTCAACTCCGTCGTGATCTCCGCTGCCGAGCAGTCAGTACCGTGGTCGTCTGCCTACCCTAGACGATTACCGGTCCCTTGGTGTACTGCCGAGTGCCATTCGTGCTCGTAGGAGGGCTCTTGGGGTATTTCGCCATCACCCTACGCTGGAGCATTTGATCCATTTTAAACAAACAGGGGCCCGGGCACGGCGCATTATTCGACACAGCAAACGGGCTTCCTGGGCTTCGTTTGTTGAAACATTCAGTCGCACAACACCTTCATCTGTTGTGCGGGAGAAGCTCCGCCGTGTTGCCGGTAAGCAGACTGGTACTTCCATACCGGGGCTTCTCGTGGGAACTGACACCGTCGTTGATCCGGGTGCTATTGCAGACGCCCTTGGTAGCACGTTCGCAACTGCGTCCAGCTGCGCTAATTATCACCCAGCGTTTCGTACCATCAAGGCGGACGTGGAGTCTCAAAGTCTCTTTCCGGTCCTTGGATTCCGAGTGCTATAACTCGGATTTTAGCATGCGGGAGTTGGATGCCTGTTTAGCATCCTCTCGACCCTCCGCTCCAGGACCCGATGGTCTCCATATCTCCATGCTACAGAACCTCTCTTCTGACAGTAAGCAATATCTCCTGAATCTGTACAACCTCGTTTGGCGCGAGGGTGTGTTTCCTACAGCTTGGCGCGAAGCCACCGTTGTTCCCATCTTAAAACCGGGGAAGGACCGTAGTCTTCCTCCCAGTTACCGTCCTAACTCCCTCACCAGTGCGGTTGGAAGGTGATGGGGCATTATGATCAATGGACGGTTACGATGGTGGCTCGAGTCCGAGAAACTTCTGTGCAACATACAGTGCGGCTTTCGCCGATACCGCTCCACAACTGACCGCCTTGTCTCCCTCTCGACTCACATCCTGAAAGGCTTTCTTCGGAAGTGTCAAACTGTGGCCATATTTTTCGATCTGGAGAAAGCTTATGACACTTGCTGGAGGGCTGGCTTACTGCGTACCTTGCATAGTTGGGGCTGCCGTGGCCGCCTTCCAGTGTTCCTCCGGGAGTTCATGAAGGACCGGATGTTTCGTGTGCGTGTGGGCTCTGTTTGCTCTCGTGTTTTTAGTCAGGAAAATGGAGTGCCTCAAGGGTCGGTATTCAGCGTCACTCTCTTCGCTGTTGCCATCAATACCATTGTCGAATGTGTTCCTGCTGGTATCTCCTCCTCCTTATTTGTGGACGATTTTGCAATTTATTGCAGTTCTCGGCGCACGTGCCTTTTGAAGCGTCGCCTACAGGCATGTCTTGCCCGTCTACATGCTTGGAGTGTTACAAATGGCTTCCGTTTTTCTTCCGAGAAGACAATTTGTGTCAATATCTGGCGTCGGAAACCATACGAACCGCCTTCTCTACATCTCGGGATCGAACCGCTGCCCTTCGCCGAAACTATGAAGTTTCTTGGCTTGGTATTCGACAGAAAGCTTAGCTGGTCGTCCCATGTCTCTTCTCTGAAGGCTAGGTGTGATCGTGCACTTAATATTTTACGTGTTTTATTTGGCACATCCTGGGGAGCAGATAGCACTGTGCTTTACCGTTCCCATGTTCGCTCTAAACTTGATTACGGGTGCATTGTATACTCTTCGGCTTGTCCTTCGGTTTTACGACGTTTAAACCCAGTCCACCATCGAGGGATTCGTCTGGCGCTGGGTGCGTTTCCGACTAGCCCAGTTATTAGTTTGTCTGCGGAAGCTGCTGAACCTCCGCTGTCTCATAGGCGTGATCTGCTTCTTTGCAGCTATACTATCCGCCTCTTTGCCTTGCCAGATCACCCGTCTTTCAAGGTATTCTTTGACGAGTCTATTGACCGTCAATATGCTGTCAGCGCGGTTGCCTTGCTTTCGTCTGCTTCTTCGGTTCTTGGATGTTCGCCTACCGCCTGTGTTTCCACGGGGGGACCCCCTTGGTTACGTTGCGACACCCAGTTCCACTTTGGGGTGGCCTCCATGCTGAAATCAACGACTTCACCCTCAGTCTTCCGCTCCGCATTTTTAGAGCTGCAGGCCAGGTTTCCCAACGATTGTTTTATTTATACGGATGGTTCCAAGGAAGACCGTGGTGTGGGATGTGCTTTCGTTTTTAATTGGCGGAGTTATACATTTCATATTTTGGGGCAGTGTTCGATTTTTCCCGCCAAACTTTTTAGTATCCATCAGGCTCTTCTTTTTAAGGATTTAAGGCAGTTTGTTATTTGTAGCGATTTCCTCAGTGCACTCCAGGGCCTGCGTGAGCTGTATCCATGCCATCCGTTGATACAGCGTATACTGGATCGCCTGCAATCGCTCGCTGACGCTGGCGGAAACGAACAAGCGGACACAGCTGCCAAGTCTGCAGTTTTATTTCTATCATTAATAATAAATAAATTTAGAGACCGATATGTTATAGACGGTCAATATTTAGAAATCCTTTGAACGGTTTTACCTGCAGTAGTTTTAGCACCACTATTCCTCCAGGTGATGTTCGTGTTCACCTGCGCCGGGCCATTCTTTCGCGCTGGTCCGCGGAATGGTCCGGGGTGCGTGACAACAAACTGAGAGTGGTCAAGCCCCTTCCTGTCCCCTGGGCTACTTCCTCGCGTGCATGTCGCCGCGATGTGGTGGTTTTAGCGCGACTGCTTATCGGGCATTGCCGTTTTAGCCACCAGCATCTTTTACTTGGGGAACCCGCACCTCAATGTGCTTCGTGTAATGATCCATTGACGGTGCGTCATCTTTTATTGGAGTGCCACCTTATACTGTGCTGCGTGCATCCCTGTGTCTGCCTACTGACATCCCCACCCTTCTGAGCGACAACCTTGTTTCTTGTGACGGACTTTTTAATTTATCCGCCGCTGCGGGATGTACAGTAGGGTTTAATTTTATCTCTGGGTTTAACCTTTTACCGACTTGTGTTTTTAGTCCCTCATTTTTAGTCTGGCTTTGGTAGCCTTTTTACGCTATCCTTGGTTTTACCCTTGTGTGGTACTCCTGTTTTAGTGGTTTTTATGCCTTGTAAAATTTAGCTCTTTTATTTACCCTAGGGCGCTAATAACCTTTGCAGTTGTGCGCCCTAAAACTATATTACTACTACTACTGCAAACTTTTCCCTTACGTAGTTCATAACACTCACCACTACCAAAATTGGGGAGAAATTCATGGAACCCGGCACTCATGCTGCTACATAAGCCTTCCTTCATTTGAACTCAGCTACAGTGTTGCCAGAAGCATTTCTCAAAATTTCGCCCAAATCATTAAAAAGAATTGCGAAGTTTCAGTTGAGGTCACCCAATATTTTTATTAAAATATGCAATTTATTTTACTATTTTATATATACAAACACATGCTCTTGGAATATTATCAAAAGATTCTTATAACCGGTATCTCTGTAAGTATAGTACAAACATAATAAATTGCTTAATATTGGAATACTAACTAGTGTGAGCTGTGCTGATACAGATTCAGGAAAGAGTATGAAAATACGAGGCATTTGCACCAATAATTATATTGAAATATTACCTGAAGTATTTATTTTATTAATTACTTCCCTCAGTTGAGGGCTGCCTTATAGACATATAGACTTATAACCACACAATCTTATTAATAGAACGATAAATGTTGCATTTTAGAAGCTGATTCTCCAAATGTGTTGCTATGGGCACATACTTTTTATTTGTATGGTTTTACTTCCTGCACTAATGCTTTTGATCATGATTACATTTAATTGTTAAAATATTGATATAACCAAACCAACAATTCTAATATATAAGAAGTATAATGAAACGTTAAATACTAGCACAGAACTTTCTTTTCCTTTCATGGAAACCACATTGCAAGTGTGAATGCCAACTTTTGATCCATCCATAGCAACAATATTAATAAGTCTTGCAAATTAACTATATCGTGCAAAAAAAAAATTATTGGCAGGCTTAAAATAATGTATAAATAGTTTTACTCACGTCAGAGATGATTTAGTATTTGTCTTTCGTCAATGTAGATTTAGAACTCTCTTCCATACCAAATGGTACATAAAGTTAAAAACAGACATAAATAAAAATTATATTTTGCAGAAATATTTTAGTAACCCAAAGATTCGCAAATTGCCTTCATCAAAATTTAGATGAAACAGACGTTAGTAGCACAATTGGCAACTTCACCCAATCTGGCAACACTGCTCAGCTATCTTCTGGTCCCAATAAGCAATGGCTCTTTGGATAAATTGCAAGACGATACACTTGCAAGTGACTTGCACTTCCCCAATTCTGTTCCAGCCTGGCTTTTGTACGATCAGGGTCAATAGTGTACCTTGCCAGAGAAACAATGGGCCCCAACAAATTTCGGGATGTAGCAAAGGTACACTGCTGCAATGCCGAACCAGTCCATCTGGAATTCATTAGGTTGCCATGCAGTGGCAAATGCATTAGTGTGGCTAGATAATTACCTAATGGGATTTGAAATCAAATCTAGAACAGTAAACACCTTAGCTTCCAAAAAGTGGTGAGCAGCAATATGTAAGTCAGTGATGGGTTCAGGATGGATATGAATCTTTCACTTAAGATGGTTTTTTTTTTTTTTTTTTTTTTCCCTCCAATAATTCAGACCTTAGGTAATAGCTGTGATACCCTTTGAATGTCTTAAAACTTTATGTCCCCCAGAGTTAAAGTGACTTTCTTTTTATTTTATTCTTACTTAACCCAATTTTTCTGGAGCACTTATGCTAGAATAGAAAATCACATGAATTGATAATGTTAACATCATTTGACATATTTTGACAACCCTTCTGAAAAATATGTATTCCCTATGGCTTTTCAAGTTGCATTTCTCAAATTTAAATTTGTTGAATATATTTTAACTCTATGCAATTTATATTTGTTGTATTACTGTAAAACAGACAACCGTGTAATATTACTTTCAGTAACCAAATAGGCTTTTGAAAAAGAAACCTAATTCTTAAATATTTGAAGGTTCTTATGCACATCACAGTGAGTTCTTTATCCTTAAGAACAGTCAAAATTGGTATTATAATTGTTTTTCTTGAGTGGAATGGATCTTTCTGCTTAAGGAACAATCACATTTAAAATGATCTATTAGTATTTTATGCTGTCATTTTCTGAAGTCTTGAATTTTTTTCAGAATCTTGTTCATTATATTTCCATATGTCCAGCACATATTTCTCCAAGAAGCTGAAATATCTGACCATCAATAAGATTTTCAGACACTTAAATATCTATCATTTTTACCAAAATTAAGAATGAATCTTTTTGCACCCAAAGACAGAAGAATTTAGCAATAGCCAGAAAATGGGTCCAGTTCAGGAAACAAGTGTATCTGTTTACTCTAAATCATTTAATGCTACCTTACGTAGTGCTTTGTTATTTTAGAACATGCAATAAACAGAAAAAATTAATATTGTTCTGTTCATTTGCTCTGCCAGTTGTGCATTGAACACTACATGCCTGATATCTAGAATTACTAAGGTTCAACCCTTCCTCATAATCTTCCTTTTGTGCAAGTAAAATTGCTGTATGATGGTTGGCAATTCAGTATATTTTTTATTGAAAGGATACATGGGAATTATAAGGTATTAATTCTTAAAGCCTAGGTTGTCTTTTGTTTTCAAATTAAATCTTTCAACTAATGAGGGTACATAGAACCAAACATTTTACATACCCAATATAATGTCAATTCTTATTTTTAATTAGGTTTTCTGTTTAACAGTATTTATTATTTTTATATTTATTTTTAAAACAGAAAAAAAAAATATTGCAGTTTTTGCTTGGCAGCTGCCTTAAAATAAAATAATACTTTAAGGTTGGAAATTATAATTATAATGTGTAAAACAAAACATTGTTTTTCTGAGGAAGAATTAAACCATTTGTTGTTGGGATTCATACATCAGTAAACATTAGATAACTGATCTTTAATTAATGCACTTGATATACATAATTGATGATGACAGATTGGAACTAAATCTTGTATTCAGACATTGCAATGAAAATTTGCATCTGAGCTGAGTGGAATTAGACAAATTTATGCTTTTAGGGTGTGTTTTCTAATTTGTTTATTTATTTATCTAATGTGTAGAAATGTTTTTCACTGTCCCTTAGTTTTATTTTTTCTTTCTTTTTTTTCAAAACGGAGACAAAGATTCTTTCACAATGATCTATTGAATTCAGGAGCAATATCTCACACACCTTTGATAGACTATCAGCCTGAAGAAATACAGATTCTTTGGCATCATCAAAATACAAATACATTTTGTTACATTTGAGTTTAAATATATACAGAAATTGTAAAAAGAATAATCGAAAAAAGTTTTCTGCCAGCATCAGGCTCCATCCTACTTTTGCAGAATGGTACTTGTAATGACGAACAAAAAGCAACAGTATCTGCACAAGAGAAATATGGTTGCAAAGATGATGATGACGACGATGATAGCAAAAGCAGCAAGAAGAACAAGACCAAGAACAACATCAACAACATCAATAACAGCAATAAATAGTAATTAATAATAATAATAATAAATAACAATGATAAACAATTTATAGTTATTTAATTAGTATTCTGTGGAACAAGTTAGAGTTTCTGATTGAAGTGTTCATTAATAGTGAGAGGTAAATGACTTTTGAGATGGTTCTTAATGGCTGTTGTAAATTTGTTGTGATTAAGCTCTTTAACACTGTTTGTAAGATGGTTGTATAAATTTATACCCTGATGTGATATAGACCTCTTACTATCTGATCGTATTGGTACCTGTTTTATGATTTTTCCTAATCTTTTCTGAAGCTTTAGTATCTGCAAACTTTTTGAAGAAGCCTCCCATGCTATTATTCCATATGAGAGCAGTGAATGGACATATCCTTAATATGCTGACTTTAAGCCCTCCAAGGGCAATACCTTTGAGAGGACTCTAAATACATAGCATAGACAGCTGAGTTTCCTGCTTAGAGGATGTATGTGTGTTTCCTATGTCAGGTATGCTTCTACCCATATGCCCAAGAATTTTGTGGATTCTACTTAGGTAATTTGTACTTCATTGAAAGAAACTTGCATTTGGTCTTGTTCATAATTAAGGAACTGTATATACACATTTTTTTTTGATGTTAAGCTTGAGCTTATTGATCAATACCCAGTTTTCTATTTGTTTTAAAACCTTGCTGGTTTTATCCTGCAACTTATTTTTGGCAGGGTCACTAATTTTAATACTCATGTCATCTGCAAATAACACACTTTTTTGCTTTAGTAATATTGGGAGGAAAATCATTTATGTATATAAGAAAGAGTAGTGGACCTAATACTGAGCCTTTTGGGACTCCATGCTTTATAATAACATCATTTGATTTAGCTGAAAGTACTTTAACTTACTGATCTATACTTAAATGTGAACTAAACCATTCTTCAGCTAATCCCCTCACTCCACATTTGTTAAGTTTGTGAATCAATATTTTATGGTTAACCATGTCTAGAAAGAGCTCAACTGTCTTTTCATTGTCATCCTGAGCTTTGAATATTGATTCTAAGAATGAAAATATAGCATTACTAATGTTTTACCTTTACAAAATCCAAACTGAAACTTACTTATAATGCTGCATGCCTCTAGGAAAGGCATTAACCGGTTGTACATTACTCTTTTAAGTATTTTTGCAAATACTGATAGGAGAGATATTGGGCAATAATTTTATACACAGTGTTTTTCACCCTTTTTAAAAATTGGGTGAACCTTTGCATTTTTAGAAGTTCTGGAAATATCCCCATAGCCAATGATGAATTTGCATTATCCACCAAAGGAGTTAGTAGGTGGAATGCTGTTTGTTTTACAGTTTTATCTGGGATGTCATCATTTCCACTCGAGTGTTTGTTGTTTAAGCCTTTAGTTATTGTGATCATAGAAATATAGAAATATAGTTTGGCTATTTGTCATTTGTGGAAGTAATGGGGGATGAGTATTTAGTGCTGTTTGAAAGCCCTCAGCGACCTGACTAAAGTACTCATTAAACATCTGTGCTATTTCTTTGGGATTCTCAATGTTTTTCCCATTTTTGTTTAGTATGATTTTTTTCCTTAGCATTTGTCTTATTTTTTCCAGTTTCATCTTTTACTATCTTCCATATAGCTTTTGCTTTGTTTTAAGCATTTGCAATATGGCCCTCATTTGATTTCAACTTTGCTATGTGTATGACCTGGTGTAGGATCTTGCAGTAAGATTTGTAGTATTTTCAGAGATGCTCATCATTATTCATTTTACACAGCTTGTATAACTGCCTCTTTCTTTTGCAAGAAATTATTACACCTTTTGTGAGCCATTTTGGTTCTTTCCTGTTTTGATTATTTGAAATGATGATCTTTTTGAGTGGGAATGCTACATTAAAATAGCTTTATCTTGATAGTAGTTAGAAAAACTGATGTTTTGTCATTTGTATCAGTTTTGGTGATTACATCTGTCCAGGTTTCCTTTTCTAGCAAATGTTCAAAGTAATGTATGCTGTCTTCGATGAAAGATCTTTTATAGCTAATGGATCTAGCAGATTTTGAAGGTATATTTTCCATTTATTTGCATAAGTAGGGACCCAGTATTGTGATCGGAAATTCTTAAGTTTACATTTTTTACTGTGAATGGGGGAGAGTTACAATTAATTATAATTTGATCCAAACAAGTTTGAGAATTGGAGGTTATACGCATTGGAGTATTCATAGTCTCCATTAGATTGTATGAAAGAGGTAGCGATCGAAATTCACTTACTCTGCTTTCGGCAGATAGGAAGTTTATATTCAGGTCCCCACACAAACTCAGCTGACTATTTTTGCTCACTAGATCATTTAACAAGGTTTCAAAATGTTCAAGAAAGGTTTTTATGCAACCACTAGGGGATCTGTAGATGCAAGTGACTGTGAATTTAAAATTTGAGTCAAATATGTCAAAGATCATAGTACGTTTCTTTGTTTTCTTTACATTTCAATTGGTAAGTTGCATATATTGTTACATCTCCATTTCTGAGAGCCGATCAAGAGAAAGAACCCACAAGTTTATAGTTAATAATGTGATGGGATGTTATATCAGCAGGTTTGAGCCAATGTTCTGTACAGCAAAAATATATACGGGTTAGCACCTTACAGGCTGCCATCTTGAATTAACATCCCGCCATCTTGAATTAACTTGAAAATGCCAGCATGTTGACTACTAGACTGATACATCTAGCTTTGCACTGTTTCACTTTTGGTTATATCCTGTTGCCATGGTTGGCATTGTTTGCTGAGCTTACATAATTGATTTCTGTATCCAAATTTGTAAGTTAGTACTTAAGTATATTTACTTGCATGATAGGAAACTCTCTCCTGTACAACAGGATTCTAACACACCAGTAATCCTAATAGGACCTTGGCATGTTTAAATAGACCTGTCGTTCATTTACTTATCCATCCCATTCCATTGATTGTATTTCTTTTTATCTATCCCACCCCACATCACCCCATGGAACTTTAAGTAGAAGCCTAGAACTTTGACAGAACTTTCATAAACGTACTTTAAAGGCTTGAAAGGGTAGGGAAGAGACTTATGCTTGGCAATTTATTCTGTAAGATAAATGTTGTAAGCAGTATTTTCTGGTGTGTAATTCTTGTACTATATTATTTTTGTGTGTGGAGATTTAAAATTCAATCATTTATCTTAAAAAAAGTGCATAGTTTAAAAGATTATCAATTTGAGAACAGGGTAAATTTTATTTCAATTCAAGTGAATTTATTTTACCTGATTTTCAGAACCGGTGATAGAATACTAGAGTACAATGGAACTAACTTGCGGCATGCTACAGCTGAGGAAGCAGCATATGAATTAGCAAAACCTGCAGATAAAGTGACTGTACTTGTACAATACAATGTTGAATGTAAGTAGTAATTTCCATTTATATTCAAAATCTAATGTACTTGCACAAAGTATTGATATTAACCAGCCCCACAAGAAAATTGGATTTTGTCCATTAACTTAGAAATCAGAATGATGAAATAATCCAGTAGTACTTTAACGTGGCTTTCAGCAAAAGTTATTCTAGAAGTTCAACCATTCAGCACTTGAAATCAAATACTATGAAAAAAGGTGAAGTCTGAAAACTGTATTGGTTTTAAATAAAAGTCAGTCTACATTCCAGTCATTCTTTTGGCATGTGTAAAGAAAATCCCACTTATCATACTGTTACTTTAAGTATTAAAATGCTCAAACTGAACTCATGTCATTGACATTATGTGTATGTCACTGCTATATTGAAGTAGGTCTTGTCATTGAGCTATAGAGTAAAACATAGTCTTTCTCTGTTGTAAACACCTGTAAAGCAGCTCCCAAAACCCAAGAAGCAAATGAAAACAAACACTAATGGGGGAGCAAGCTCATGGAGCTTATTTAATGGCCTTGAAAATATTTATACATGGCTACATAGACAAACATTGCACCATTATATATACAGATTGATAACTGGACTTTTGGAAAAGACACCAATACTCAGCCATTAAATTTAATGAATTTAGATTACTTAAAATGGCAGAGAGTGCTGACAAATGCACAATGCGCTATAATCAAATTAGGATCAGACTTATGTGTAATATAGTCTAAATGTTTTGATCAGCTCCCTAGGATATTCCATTTAAAATGTGTAAAAGATTAAAGGAACATTCACACTTTACTTTTAAATAGAATGTATGAGAAGACCAGCAAAACCCACAGATTTATCTCATCTGTAAATGGAATAAGATACAAGGTATAGAGAAGGCAAAAGAAACACCACTACTAGAAGTTGACAGATTTGTCTTTAATAGAGGTTAAATCACTTTCTAATCTTCATAAGTAGAGACAGCAAAGACACAGTTTTGAATTCTGTGATGTCAAAACACCTGAAGCACTGCTCTACATTCATGTTATTTGCTGTGCGTTAATTGTATCAAGGAACCTTAAATGTCTTGAGTATAAAGATGTCTTGGGGATAGAAAATTTGCCATTGAAAGGAATCACAGAGGTAGAGTGCACAATATATTTGAAAATGTGATCTTTAAAAACAGCTATGCTGTAAAAAAATTCAAATTAACCCTATTTGTATACCAAGTATTGTCACACGACTATGGAATATACAGTTGAACCTGTTTTATACATAACCCAGTCATAAGTAATTTGCATTTATACGTAAATTTTCATAGGTCCCAGCAAAATGTAATTTAGAAACCTGCTAACAGAACTTATTTATACATAATGCATTTATATGTAATTCGCTGTTTTATACGTATTAAATTTCTGTGAAATACAACTGGGTTTTACATAATTATAATCAGAATATGGCATACACTATCTTAAAAGAAACTCAGGGTTATTTCCCTTATCAAATTCCAGCTGATCGGGCAGCTTTCAGCCTCAGAAACAAAAGACAATAATATGTTTGCTGGTAGAGTGCGACAATGCAGCAACAAACGTGAAGTAAAGATATAATTGTTCGGTATCTGGTGTTTATTGTTAAACAGCGGTTTGTCTTTCAGTTCTCAGTTGCTTTTAATCAGCTATGGAGAACAGAAAAAGGAAATGTTGTACACTAGATCAAAAAGTGAAATTCATATGAGAGGTGGAGCTTAATCTACACAATAACCAAAACCGAAATTGCTGCAGACTTAGGAATTGCTTACTTCACACTATGTACAGTCATCAGTAACAAAAATGTTGTTTTGGATGAGTTTTTAGAATTGGGTGCCAAATCAACAAAATGCAGCCATCAGCAGGAAGGGAGATATGTGATTTGGAAATAGCACTTTTCACGTGGTTTCAGCAGAAATGGGCTGCAGCTCTACCAATCAGTGGCGACATGCTTAAAGCAAAAGCAAGAGATATAGCTAATATAATAAACATCACGGCTGGTTTCAAGGCTTCATCAGGATGGTTGCAAGGATTTAATGATAGTCATGAAATCACAGGGAAAACAATTTATGGCGAGTCGAATGGTGTGAATGACATGGTTCAACACTGGAAGAAAGAGGTTCTACCAAGAATCATAAGTGATTATCAGCCTCAAAACATCTACAAATGTGATGAGACTGGCCTGTTCTACAATCTCCTTCCCAGCAAAACATTAGCTGAAAAGGGTGACTAAATGCCATGGAGGGAAGAAAAGTAAAATTTGCGAAACAGTTCTTCTTGTCACCAATGCACACAGATCAGACAAACTTCCACCACTTGTGATAGAAAAATCCAAGAATTTGATGTGTTTTAAAGGTGTGAAAACAAAACTTACAGAATATGAATTCAATAGGAAGTCATGGATGCCTATGATTTTAATGGAACAGTGGTTAAAGAAACTGGACATTAAAATAAAAAAGAAACAGAAGAAGATCCTTCTTTTCATGGATCGATGTACGGCACATCCACCTCAAATAATTTTGGAGAATGTTCAAGTGGAATTTTTCCCTCCCAACTTTCCCAGTTGTCTACAGCCACTTGATTTGGGCATCATTGCAAATTTCAAAGTTCATTATAGAAAAATGCTGGTTCAACATTTAATAGTACTGACTGACACAGGAAATGAAAATCTGGCCATTAACTTATTACAAGCCATGGAATTTATTTCGGCTGCCTGGAAGCAGGTGTCATCCTCTACAATCAAACACTGTTTCATTAAATCTGGTGCTCTCTGATGATGGTGATGCTATTGATAGTGATGAGCCTATAAATGAGCTAGCTCTACCGGAGGGTGCAAATTTCGGTACCTTTGTGCATTTTGATGACAATCTAGCTGTGTGTGGAGAACTATAGGATGAGGAGATTATTGCTGATATGTGCCAAAAACATGGTGATTAAGAAAGTGGACCAGCTTCAAGCGACACTGACTGTAATGTGGATGACCACTCAAATCTTGAAATACCTAAGGTGAGTGAACTGTTAAGTGCAATAAATGTTTGTAAGCATTACATCAGTGCTAAAAGTGGTAGTGAAAAAGCTCTAAATTCATTAATAAGTTTGCAAAATGAGGTTTATACACTTAGTGCAAGAAAAGTGAAACAAGCTAAATTAACTGATTTCTTTAAAGCCCGACCAAGTTCAAAGTAATGTTTTCTTTGTACGTATATTTGATTTTTATAAAGTTTTGCACATGTAGGCCCACTGTATTGCCGTTTTTTTTTTTTAATATGTATGATGCATTATCAAAATTTCAGTTGTAAGTAATTCTGAGCTACAAATAATCTTCCCTCGTTCCCTTGATATATCCATAAATCAGGTTCAACTGTAGTTAGAAAGCAAGCCAATGAGGCAGCGAAAATGATCAGCAGAGTAGGTTTCAGAAATGGCGCTCCACTGAAAACTATGTGCAAGCTGTGCAGAGCAAAAGGACAAATCCAAGTATGAAACAACATGGAAGGAATCTGAAAAAAGGTAGGTTCATTGGTGTTTAAAATAGATGGTTCAGGGTGAAAAAAACAGCCAGGCAGCCTCCTCGCTCAAACCCTAGATAAACCCCAAAGTAGGTGGCTGGGATTAAATATATCCCAATATAGGGTGCGGGGAGCTGTGACACAAACTACATAATGTCTGCCTTGACAAAGAGAAAAGAAGGCGGGTTACTGTGTATAAAGCGAAAGGAAAAATCAAATAATTTCAATACAAGAGCAACAGCTTGCAATGTATTGGGAAACATGAAAAGCTGTGAAAAATGTACACACTTGACTCATTTATCAAAAATACTTGATTCTGATGAAAGATCAAAGCACACTTGAAGTAAAACAGGAAACATAAAAATGTTCTGCTTGAGAAGTATGGTTTCCTGTAAGTACAAAATCTGGAGAGACTGCAATCTAATAAGAAACTGCAGTTCTGATGTTTTTGTGCAAATGACATGTATATTTCTTTAAATTATAGACATATGAAATAAACAGGAAAAACTGTTTACCGAGGAGTTTGCTTAGAGACAAGCAGGTGTTGGTTCAATTTGCCCTTTTGATTGTCATGGGGCTAGGGCTTTTTGAAAGCAGAACCATCTTACTCCATAGACTCCTTGAAAGGAAAGTTTTCATCCTGACCAAGAACTAAAGATAGTGCTTGAAAGCTCTTAATAAAGTCCATCTTTTATCTCCCTGAATTTTATTTCTAAATTGCTTAAACTGCAGACCTAATATGCAGCTGCACACCACTGTAATGGATAACAGGCTGTGATGAATGGCTAAAGAAATGTAGGGAAGTTGTGATAGTTGTATTTTGGTCATGTGGTTAGTGGATTGACTGTGAACCTGAATAAACCTGAGGGGTCAAATTCAAACCTGGATATGGGCAAACTTGTTTTGTTTTTTTCCATTTCTTTTCCATCTTGTGAGCAATATTATGCTTATGCCTTAAAATCGCAAACTACCATCATCATTTACAATGCAGAGGGTATTGCTTACTGTTGCTTCCTCTCACAATAATGGCTGAGGTTGAAGGGTTGTGTAATGTCATTGCCCTGAAGTTTTAGGCTGGCGATAAACAATAGCACAAAGTATAATGACCTCCCAAAAGAGGTGCTGAGTACCTATGTGGTAGCATGATGAATGCCTGATGCAGCAAATAGATAACTTTGGTAACCTGGCAGACATTAACACCACCATATGATAATAATTATTGTTTCTTACTTGAGTGTTTGGTAATCAAGTCTCCCACATCTCATTTCCTATTTACCTTCTGTACACAACAACAATACGTTGAAACAGTTAAAAGGAACTCAGGGAACATGGTGCAAACTAACACTTTTTTCTGAATTTCCTTGTGCACATTTTGTATGGCAAAACAGGATGCAATTCTACAATAGCTAGACAGATTTACAGCAAAATGAACCTCAAGAGCCAGCTGCCCCATCAGACTACTTTCGAATCTGTAGATCAGCATTTGCGAGAACGTGGTTCTGTGGTGCCGAATAAAGCAGATTGCATTGCAAGACATACCCATCACACTCCAGTGTTTGGAGAAAACATATTACATAGACTGGAAGAAGAAGAAACGTCAACTAGCACTTGTACTATTACATGTGCAATGCACACCAACCACATAAGTGTATGGCAGGTCTTGTATGAGGAGCAACACTACCCCTTCTATCTGCAAAAGATTCAAGCCTTAACTCTGGAGATTGTAATTTATGCCTGCAGTTTTATGAATGAACCTTAAGGCAGCCACCAAAATTGTTTTCATTGGTGCACCAATGAGGCCACATTTACCAGAAATGCACTGACTCTTTATTATAAGAATGAGTATATGAAAACCCCCATGTTGCTGTTCAAAAGAGCCACCAACAGCAGTTTATGATGAGCATATGGGCTGGCATTCTTTCTGATCACATTATTGGGCCATACCTTCTTCCTCCTCGACTACATGGTGACACTTATAAAACATTTCTGAAGTCTGTACTGCCAGCCCTGTTGGGAGAAGTGCAGCTTGATGTCTGGGCTCAACTACATTTCCAATATGAGGAGCTTCTGTGCATTATGCCATAAATGTATGGGAGCATCTAAATCATCCAAATTGCTGGATCGGAAGAGGCAGTCCTATCGTGCCCTGGCCACCTTTTTTGCCAGATCTCAACCTCGTGGACTATTTTTTCTGGGGTCATCTTAGGACTATGGTAGATTCATCACTGATTGATTCTGAAGAGATGTTGGTTGACAGTATCATTGCAACCAGAGAAGATATTTGAAACACACCAGGAATGTTCAACAGTGTGCAGGAATCATTTGTGTGTTAATGTTGCCACTGCATGATGTTAGAGCAATTCCTTTGAAACTTGTGGATACTCCTAATTTGTTTGCTTACTTTTGTTCTGCCTGTATCTATCTATTTTATTGCAATGTTAATACCAATGCAACTTATTTTTGTAATAATTTGGTAACATTTTGCTCTTCCAAGTACTTATCAATTATTTACATTTTGTAAGCTGTTAGTTGAACTTGAACTAGTTCATATAAGTACATATTAAGTTTCCAGTATGTACCTACTATTTAGGTCATGAAAATGTAAATGATAGCTTTAAAATTTTAAAATAAAATGCTTAAGCATTGATTAAATGAAAAATTACATCACAACAGAATGTTTCTTTAAATTACATTCAACTAAGTGAAGAAAGAAAGAAAGATAGAAAGAAAGAAAGAAAATCTGTAGTTATTGAGATTCAAACCTGGAATTTTAATGCTCGTGCACTTTAGCATTCTCACACCATAGCCATTGCACTAAACACACAGGCTCCAAATACTTGCACTTGCTTTCTAAACATGCTTTAAGGTTGAAGTGGGCATGATCACTGGCGTGCACACAACCTAACAATTGTAAGGCAAAATTCTGTCACTTGTATTCATAGACCATAGGTATCCTATCTCAAATTGATTGTCTATAAACTGTCTATTACCAGTAAAATTCTTGCAGTGGTATTCATTTACATTCTGTATATCAAGATCTACAGGTGGAACGATACTGTAACAAAAACTGCTCTTTATGACTCAAACAAACAACTCTTTATTTCTTCCAACTAATTACAATCAAGTTACAGATAAACATTTTTAAATCAATGCTTTCGCAACAATTCTGCCATACATTTTTTTTTTTTTTTTTGGACACACTCTGTGCTACGGCTATGATTACAGGCTCTGAACTTCCCACCGAAACTGACTGGGCTCATTCTCTCCATTTTATACCCATCAATCACATGGCAAGAGGCTCACAGAAGTAGTGCATAGTGTTCAATGTAAAGTGCTCACCATCTGCACACATGTTCACTCACATGGGTGTAACAATGCATTAGCTAATGAAAGAAAAACAACAGGTGAGTGCTGTTGTCCTTGATCTGAGGGTAAGATGCAAGCCTTTAGATCCCAAGGTTTTGGGTTCAAACCTGGAGGAGGGCAATGGAGTTTTTGCAGTTGTAAAAATCTTAACATGGCTGCCTTCAGAAGGGAATTAAAGCCTTTGGTCCCATGTTAGATTTACGGCACATAAAAGAACATCAAGCCTGATTGGGTGGTCTCTGAGCAGAATTAAGCAGTTTTTCATGTCCAACATAGAATGGGGCATTCAGAACCGCAGTAGTTAAAAGAGTGTTCATAAATAAAAGTTAGTTTAATTCAACGGGTGAACAGCAACACTCAGCTATGACATACAAAGCAAAATATTCTCATATGTGCACAACTATTGCTGGCAAGGCATAGTCACACTCCTCCTCTTTCAGGTCTGGTCATCCTGACCAGCACCATAGTAAGGAACTAGACAATCCAGTTGTTATATCAGCCTCTGGATGTGGTAGATAACATTGTTTATCCTCTTCACCATAAGGTACATCCCTTGTCATGGTTGTTGAAGCTTGGGCCAGCATCCCTTCATCTGGGTAGGGCAACATAGCCACACCAGATCACCTTGCTGAAAACCGTCGATGTTAGCCTACCATTTGTACTGGGATTTCATCTGGTCACTCACTACCTGGATGTTTTGACACACCCTCTCATGCATGTTATGGATGTGCCATCTGATGCATGTCACGGGGCTGGTTTATGAGATTTTCCATGTAGTCAACTGCTGGCTGTTCTGCCCTAGGAGGACTCAATCATCAGGCCACAAAGTAGGCAAAGCTCTCTGCCAAAGACCAAAATGACTACTGTCAACCCAATGATGTCGTGGGTTGAAGAGTGGTAGGTAGGCCAGCAAGCAAATTGGCACCCTCACATCCCAGTCTCTGGTGACTGGCCACAACCTTCCTCAAATGTTATTCTAGAGTCTTCATGTATCACCCAACTATGCTGTTTGACTATGGGTGGAGAGGTGTTGTGTGCATTTTGTGCACTCCAAGTTGCTCCAGTGATTCTCCTGCAGGTGGACTCAAAGTTAGTTCCCTAATTGCTGTGTAGCTCTAACAGTACCCCATAACAGCCAAACAGTTCCTGTATGAGGCAGTTTGTAGTGGTATTGTCTCTTGGTTAGGGAGTGTATACAGCTCTGGTCTCTCGGTACTTTAAATAATCCATAGTGATCAAAAGATGCTTGTTGCCCATGTCTGACACAGGGAATTGCCCAGCTACATCAGTGGCTATGCATGAAAATCTGGCTCCTGGTCTGTGGGCCATGATCTGCCACACTCACATGACCACCTCTCAGTGTCTGTCCATAATCTCAGCCAGAGTACTGTTGTCAGAGCTTGTCTGTTGATGGTTCAGTTGGGTCCTAAGTATCCTACTGAGGTCCCTACATGCACTGCCTCCTTCTGCAACCATACTCTGATGGATGATCAGCTGCTGCGTCTTTCCATCAAATGACTCCTATACTCTGAACAGTACTTCTTCCTTTGTCCCATTGGGTCCAGTAGGACTTGTACACACTACTCCTGGGTGTGATATCCTCCCAGCTCAGTCTAGTCCCTGCCTCCATTTCTGTCAGCAGTGGACCCAAGTCAGCATCTGCCAGCTACTCCCTTCTCAGACCTGTGCTATCCCATTCAGCTGCAGGCACTGCCAAAATCAAACAGAGAGTTGCAACATACTCCTTCTCCTCAACCATAGTGCAATGTTAGCACACCTCTGGACTGGGTTGTGGTAACATGGTGTCCATATTGGAGTATCTCCTTCCTCTGCAATGCTCTTTGTGAAAGTACTCCACCGTCTTTGCTACTGCCAGGAGCTCTCATCGCGTAACACAGTAGTTCTCTTCTGCCTTGGGGAGCATCTTGCTGTAGTAGGCTCTTACTTGTTCCTAACCATCTTGGACTGGGAATATAATACTGCCAATCCTGGTGTTGCTGGCATTGGTGCCCACAGTAAAGTTGCCACCAGGTTGTGGAAATCCTAAAATAGCAGCACTGCTGAGAGCTGACTTAAATGCCTTGAATGCATTCTCTGCCTCTTCTGACCACCTGTAAGGCTGTTGTTCTTCCATCAGATGAGTGAGGGGTTGCAGAAAAGGGTGTTGAACTGGTGGTAGTAGCTGCATAGACCCAGGAAACTTTGCACCTCTCATTTATCTTTTTGGCAAGGTCAGTCTCTCATTGCCGAGCCTTCTCCGGATCTGTGGGCACTCCAGATGGTGATATTATATGGCTCCAAGTAGTACATCTTGTTGCAGAAGAGTTGGCACTTTTGAACATTCAGCTTCAGGTTAGCTGCCTGCAGCCTTTGCAATATCTAGTCAGGCTCTCAAGATGGTCTTCGAAGTCATTGCTTATGACAATTATGTCATCCAGATAGAGCAGGCAGACATCATAAGTCAACTCTCTCATCACTTATTCCATGAGGTGCAGGAAGGTGACTGGCACATTGTAGTGGGCAAAGGCCATAACTTTAAATTGCAAAAGCCCTTGGCCAGTCAGAAATGCAATCTGCTATTTGTCTGTGGGATCTAAGGCCACTTACCAATACCATGATTTCAAAATCCAAAGTCGAGAATCACTGACCACCAGTAAGGGTGTCCAGGGTGTCATCAATCTGGGGTAAGGGAAAACTCCTTTCTGTTGATAGCGTTCAACTTCCTGTAGTCCCACAGAAGCATAGCTCACCATTCTTCTTCTTCACCAAGACTACAGGGGAGCACCAAAGGCTGTTAGACACTTCATAGATCTCTTGTCCTCCAGTATGTACAGCACATCACCTATTTTGCCAGAGGAACACATTTTGGTGGTTGCTGAATAGATCAAACATCTCCATTGTTGATATAATGGAGTGCTTGGTCAGTGCAGCCATAATTGCCCCTCTCTTCTCTGAAGATAGGCTTAGTAGATGTGGTAACCTCTCCAGTTGTGAAGCTGTCAGATGTACAGCTACCCTCTTCAGCAATTCTTTCTATCAGGACCCCAGGGCCTGCAACAGTGCTGGCTGGTCAGATCAGTCACACGGTGATACACCCACAGCTGGCTGGCCCTTTTGTTACTCCATCCTGGCCTGCATGTCCTGTTCAGTATCCATTGGGTTCAGCAGCCTCAGAGGCAGTTCCTCTCAACAATATTTAGGCAGTGCATCTGTTTAGTGATGTCCATTCAGCTGAAGACTTTGAAAGTGTATTTGTCATACTTAGGTGGCTTGGCACATGCAGATATTTCAAACAAGCTACCTCCCTTCAGCCAAATCGGTTCAGCCGTTCTCGAGTTACAAATAGTGTAACTAACAGGACTTTCTTTTATATATATATTTTCCATGAAAATGTCTAAAATTATATAATTTTAATCAACATTGTTATAGCTATTTTCAAAACATTTTCCATGTTCAGTGTAGGTGTACTTATTTTGAGGTAGGTGGATATTCTTGAAAATCTTCTTATTGCATCCTTATTTTGGTATTAACTGACTTCTAATGTTTAGTTATGCTGTAGACATACACACACGCTTATACGCACACACACATACATATATACGGCTGTGCCATGACCATATTACACCACTCGCTTCCCACCAAGGCAGCCTGGGTTCAGTCCCAGACACTTCATGCCAGATTTGTGGTGGTCAAAGTGGTGCAGGGGCACGTTTTCTCCAGGTTCCCCCACCATCGCATTCCACCAATGCTCCATCTTCATTCTAAATATTATCAGTGTCATCACCTGCGGTGCCATATGTAGTAAAAGTGGGCACTAAACACTATAAAAAAATACACATAAACACATACATAGCTCTATGTTCAGGGATTTAAGGAACCTCAAAATGTGCACTTCAAGTACAATATTTTTAGCATTTTTTTTTTTTTGGGGGGGGGGATAAAATACCTTACCAACCTATTTACTTGGTAGAGAAAGTAATACATACAAGTGTGAAGGCCTGCATAAAGAAATTCAACAATAATACTTGCATGAGGCATGAATGACTTACTGGTTGCCTTAAACTTTAGAAACTATTCTGGTATATCCTTCTCTTTTTAATGTAAAATATGTTTGTATGGAGTAGTGGGGTCACAGTGATATGGGAAATATATACAAGGCTGTTTAAAAACATAGCTCATCATAAAGTTATCTTCACATTATAGTTTTGCAAAGGACATTTGTATAAGCTAAAAAAGGATGTTGAATGGACAGAAAAGAATTTAGACATTGTATAATGAATTAGGAGCATAGTGAGCAAGTTATAAAAAATATAAATATTCTGAAGCACTATATTGATTTTATTTGTTTCTGATGGAATCGGACATTAATGTTTGGAGGGCATGAGGAAACAAAGGAAATACTAATTTATAAAATAATACAGATTGAGTCGACCAGGCACTATGGCTTCACATACCTAAACTTTCCCGATGCATTTCTCCTTCGATTGAAGGCATCATCAAGCTGTTGACTGGCTAAAATTTACATGAATGAATGGTTGAAAAAAGGTGATCATGGTGATTACCAGTCTTGTGTAGCTCCAGCAGAGGTTACTTAATATTGTAGATAACATCACCTGAACAATTCTTGAGGGTACTTATGTTTGTACTAATGCATGTACTCATGTAGTATTATATATTAATATGAAGCACAGTACACAATATATGAGTTTGAATGCTGCCTCAGATGTATTTGAGCAATTGCATCACATGTGTCATATCAGATGTTTTAAGAAATGGACCACTCTGGTTCTTTTTACCTTAAACATTGAGCATACATGTAATAGATATGAAATATGGAAAGCAGAAAAATAGACAATTCTGTTTTCAGCTGTGTGGGATAAGATCACTGAGAACTGCATTGATGCTTGGTCCTCTTATAGCATTTAATGACCAACACTTTTCAAGCAAGTTATTGCATTCAAGCTTTTTTCCTGTGTGGAATCCAAGTCTAATTAAATATATTCAGAATCTCTCTTGCTACTCAAGCATAGTAAATGTGCTCTAAATTAACTTTGTAAGTCTAAGGAGTAATTACAAAATAGTAAATAGCTGCCAGATTGCATAGTTATGCATCTGACAGGTGAACATCATGCAAAGGAAAGACAGAACAATTATTAATCTTTTTACTTTTGTTCACACTTTGTAGCTGGTATGATTATGTAACATAAGGTGCAAGAGAGTGTACTAGCTATGAGCAGCATGCATTTGAGTTTCAAAATTATGACTAGCAGAAATAAACCTCCAAACACAGTGAAAATGGAATGGTGTAAATGGAATAGTGATAGAGGTGAATTTCATTGCCTAAGTAATTTTACAATAGAAAGGATATGTATACATAGAGTTAATAAGATCATAGCTAAACATAAACTTATCAAAGCAGCAGACATATTTGAATTCCTTCTAAAAGCCTGGAGAAATAGTGTTGAAGCATATAAGTAACGTTATATAAAATTGAGTGCAGGAATTTATTATTATTATTATTATTATTATTATTGTTATTATTATTGTTATTATTATTGTTATTATTATTATTATTATTATTATTATTATTATTGCTGTTGTTAATTGTTTATTTATTCCTTCATATTCATTCCAAGAGAAAATGTTGAAAGGATGCATAAAAATGGATCCTGTTCAGGAATTGAGGGGCATACACAATAAATGTGGGAATAAGGTCAACTGTTAATAATCAGTGTTTATTCATCCACCTACAAAGCACACCTGGGATAGGAGCAAAAATCCAGGGCAATGAAGACTACATTTTGGCAGCAAATATGAACTTTCCCACATAACACATATTGCTTATGCATATCCACCCTTCTGCCTCATAGATAGTAACCAGTGTGTAAAGTCCAAAAAGAAAGTATAAATCAAGCATGCCAGAAATATCATCAATCAACATCATCACAACAAGATAAATGGAATACTTACTCAAGAATTAATTATAAGAAAAAAAACAACTATAATATTCTGAACAACCAAATTAATTGGAAAATGTTTTACATACTGTTAAATATTAGGAAAATTGTATATAAATTGTAAAATTGTATATAATACACAGAGTAAAAACCAAGTGACTGTAACTAATTATGAAGCAGAAGGGGAGGATAAGGAAGAGTTAGAAATAGACAGTGCTTATAGTACATGTGGAGAGGTTGGTTGTAGATACAAAGAGCCAGAAGATAATAGGATTCTATGAGTTTATTGTTAATAGAAAATAAACTTGAGATAACTATTAGAGAACTAAGGGAAACCAATTAGATGGTTGAGCAAATAATAGAGAAATAGAACAAACCAATAAAAAAGTTAGAAGTAAAAGTATTGAACTTAGAAAAGAGAATAGAAACAAAATGACAATCACTTATGGCTAGTCTGGGAGAGATAAACAAAGAAATTGCAGAAATGAAAAAAAAAAAATTAAAAAATTGTTAGTAGTTAGGGGGAAGCTATGCAACATGTAGCAACAAGGTTTGCAATGTTTTCATCAAGAGATAGCTGACATACAAACTGACTGGGACAATGGAGTGCAGCTGATAAAGAACTCAGTAGAAATCTGATAACAAGTGCAAATGAATACACTTTGAGACATAATAACAAAATTATAAATTTCAGATGACTCATGGGTAGTTTAAATTCAAGCAACCAAAAATCAATCAAAGAAATTCAAGCGATATTTCTCAGATTAAATTAAGTACCATTTCTTATTTAAATGTACTTATGGGCTCAGCTGAGGCTAGAATCCATACAGAACAAAATCTAATCTACGCCTCAGCTGATCCAAAAGGAATGTTTACAAGGTAAACTTCTGCATCCAGTGATCAAAGTGTTAATATGAACCCCATGAGAATGCTACTAAATGTTACATTAAATGAACCTGCAGCATCAACTTTTCAGAAGAAAAATGGCAATAACTACAAATTATTATTTAAATAAATGGAGAGTTTCTTTTAGGTTATAAAGATTCCTAAATTATACACTAATGTATTAAAGGAAGAGCTAGAAATTGTTTATGCTTAACATGCACAAATTGTGTCATATAGATGGTATTTTTGATAATAAGGAGAAAACCAGCAAAATGCAACCAGGATGGAAATAACAAATGGAAAATATCACAATTTGGGAATGGGCATAATTGACTATTTTTTAAGCTAGTTGTTAGGTCCATTGCTAATTTACAGGGCATTATCGAGAATCCATTAGAAACAACCTCACAGTAGCAAGACTGGGTAGTTCCCAGAAATTATAGATCTGCTTATTGCATTCACTTACATTCAGGCACAACAAATGTGCAATCAGGTCGGAAATTCGCATTACATAAATGCAGGAAATATAAACAAAAACAATTCAGGTTTTGTTAGAGCAGGAGAGAATATCACAGGAATGCAAACAGGGGAGATGATGAAGATGCAAACAAATAGTTTCACATTGAGCATAGGAACTCAAGTTTCCCAAAACAGAAGAATAACATTCATATTATCGACAGAAAATCATCCCAACATAATGGAAACCTAAGCCAGAATTATCAATATCAGTCACAAAAAAAATAAGAAAATCAAACAGTCAGGGTTTACAGTCATAAATGGGGACACCAAAGCAGACAGATAAAGTATCACAATTTTCATGTGATCAATTACAATCCTCAAAACTGAGGGCAAGGTAAACCAAGAAATGCTCACAAGAATTTAAACCAAAATTCAGGTATACAAACGCAACTGAATCCTTAGACAAATACATTTGTTGGAAATAGTCATATAGTTGGAGTTAGCAGAGTAAAAGTTCAGATATAGGGGAAACAATAAACAAAAGCTGCATAATCTTAAATATTGCGCATAATATAACACAGGCATTGAAGGAAACCCTCAAGGAACAGAAAGTAGTATAAACCAAGTACATACATAGCATTAATATTGGAATGACATTTATAGCAGAAAGTGTATGCTTTTGCAAAAGTTTAATGTTAAATCTCCCATATAAAAGTTACATTAATAAGGAAAAGTGCAAACTAATACTGGACTCAGGGGCATCAAATTCAATAATAAGTGAACAGTTACATAATATGTAAATTCAAGAGGGAATGTCTGTAAAAATGAATGGATGATTTTGTACTGTGGCTGTGTGAGAGATGTGACAGTGCATAAAATATCACAATGCTAGAAATGAATATACGTGGAATAGTACTTAAAATAATGCTGTTTGATCCAAATTTACTATGTTAGTTTTGGTTCTGATGTGCTAATAATATGAGCTAATATGAATTTTAGAGAAATGACTAATAATTACTTTAGAGACATCAAACGTTGTAGTGCTTGTTGAAAATGAAGAATAAACTGAAATTATGCAAAAGAATAATAATCCAATACCTCAGGAAGGTGAAATATTTGTTGTGAAATATGAAAATGTATATAAATAATTTGTTAAGTGTAATGGCAACAAATGAGTACTGGAGGGAATTTATAAAGGAGCAGATAAAAATATGAATGAAGCAGTTACGGTCTAAAATGCTCCTATGAAATTTTTTGATGGCAAGAACAAGCAGATGACTACCTCAGCCCAGATAGTTTATCCTGATCAAGGAATAGATTTTTTATTTAATTGCCACAACAACCCATGGAATTAATGCCAGAGATAAGGAATGCTTATTGGACTAAGAAACAAAGGAGTTTTTAAAAAGAAACCATAGTGATGTATACTCTATGTTCTTAGCTTTACTGTTAACAACGTAAAACTCTTTTTAGTATAAATATAGAGGTAATCAAATTTCTTAATAAAACAAATAAAGTTATACCATGTATATTATAGCATGGAAAAATCAGACAAAGCACTTCACAATATATCAATCTATTATGTTGGGTGGTAAAGAAAAATAGAGACCTAAGAAAAAGCAATAGACACAAGATGATTAAATTTGTACTCAGTTCCAGACCAATTTCAACCAGAAAGCATGGAAACTATTTTGGCAAAAATAGAAGCCTGCATATATTTTTCAAGTATAAACCTCACCTCATTTTTTGAGAATTTTGTTTTAGTTGGTAACATCAGAAATTTTACTGCACTTACTCATAATGAGAAGACATAAATTTTGTAGAGCTCTTTTGGAATTAGTAGTTGTAGTAGTGGACTATGTAGTGCATTGACAGAGTTTTCCAAGATAGTTCTGATAATTGCATATCTGAGTATATAAATGATTATTTGATTTTATAAAATGAAGATTTGACTCATAGATTTTTTACTAGCAAATTTGGCAGAAAATGTATATAGTATCAGCCTTAATAAATAGGTATTCTTCAAAGAAAAACTTAATTTTTAGGATATATTATAAATCAGAAAGTATGAGTGCAAACCCAAAATATATAAAAAGTATTTAAATGATAGCACCACCAAAGAATATTATAACAAAAGCCTTTATTGACTGAAAAAGATTTACAAACACAGTCTTAAATTCACTACTGCAAATAATTTACTCAACATTTTGATGTGTAGGCCAGGGCTTGCACACCACTACACACTAACACTCCAGTCACTCATGACTCAGTACAATTCACAGCACAACACTGCAGTCCTTCCTCCTTTTATAAATAGAAAGTAATGTCACAGAACTTCCTGGAAGTTTCCGGCAGCCGAAGCTTGGAGAAACATCTTGAATGCCATATGTCTCACGTTCTGAAGGTTTTTGTTACCGTCGCATCGCTCTTCTCCTTGTTTACAACTGCAATGACTCACATACCAAGATGAACATGAGAACCAATGCTTAAGAGTGCACTGTCACACTGTTCCCTCCTCAGGGCTGGTCATCCCGACCAGCATAATCATAGTTGGCTAGATGATCCAAATGTACTACTTGTTTCTTCCCTTGGGGTAGTCTCTGGATGTGGTAGACAATATCATTTATCCTCTTCACCACAATGTACAGACAGCCCTTGCCATGGTTGTTGAAGCTTGGGGCAGCATTCCTGGTCCAGAGAGGGCCATATAGCCACTCCAGATAACCTTGCTGGAAACTTCGGCTGTTGACCTACCAGTCATAAGGGTCTTCATCCTATTGCTCACTACCTGAAGGTTTTGATGGGCCATCTCATACATATCATCAAGTTGGTCTACAAGGTGCTCCACATAGTTGAGTGCTGGCTGTTCTGCCCCAGGAGGACTCCTAAACATTAGGTAGCTTGGTAGAAATACGCCAGCAAGAAAAGTGGCACCCTCACATCCCAGTCCTTCTGGTGATTGGCTACAACCTTCCTCAAATGTTCTTAAAGGGTCTTGATGGGGTTGATGTGCATAAGTGGCATATCCATTTTCTTGCACGAGCTACCGGCCTAATGGAAAACCTCATTGACATGCACGGACACCTCAGTATTAGGTCACTGCTTGCCTAGTTAATGTACCACTCAAACATGCTGCCTTGATTGTGGATGAAGAAATGTTATGCACGTCTTGTGCACTCTGAATTGCTCCAGTGTTTCCTTCCTGAGGTTGGACTCAAAATTGGTGCCCTGTTTACAGTGTAGCTCCATCGATACCCCATAGTGACATAACGTTCTTCCACGAGGTAGTTCATGATGGACTTGGCCTCTTGGTTAGGGATGGTATAAATCTCCAGCCATTTGGTGAAGTAATCCATGTCACTAACTGATACCTGTTGCCTCTGTTGCACACAAGTAATAGCCCAGCTATGTCAATTGCTAGCATTCAAAGGTTGCTCCTGTGTTATACTGCAGCATAGGACTCCAGCTCCTGGTCTGTGGGCTGCAACTTGCTGCACACACATATAACATTGACATCTTCATCTCTCAACACCTGCTGTAGTCTCAGCCATTGTCAGAGTTTGTTGATGGTTTGATGTCCTCCCAAAGTCTCGGCATGTACCTCCTCTAATACTTCTGTGACCTTACTCTGAGGAAGGATCAGCTATTCTCTCTGGGTCTCCCCATTAGGCAACTCCCATACTCTGAACACCACCTTGTCCTTGATCTTCATTGAGTCCCATTCGACCCAGTAGGACTTGTACACAGAACTCCTTGGTGAAATATCCTCCCAGCTTGGCCCTGTCCCTGCCTCCACTTCTCCCAGATGTGGCCTTAAGTCAGCATCCACCAGGTGCTCCTTTCTCTGCCCTGCCTGATCCCATCCAGCTGCAGGCACTGCTGAAATAACAAGAACAGCTGTGGCATGCTCCTTGTCTTTTACCTTAGTGCAATGGCCACACTCCTCTGGACATGGTATATGCATTGGTGTGGTTCCCTCCTTTCGGATGTAAAGTTGTACTCTTGCAACCTCTGGACCCAACAGGCTGTCTGGCCTTCCAGGTGCTTGAAACTTAACAGCCAGGTGAGGGCAGAGTGGTCAGTCTTCAGGTGGAATGACTGACCATACATGTACTTGTGGAAGTGCTCCAGTGCCTTCATTATTGCCAGAAGCTCTCACTCGGGTAATGCAGCAGTTCTTTTCTGCTTTGAAGAGCCTCCTGCTGTAGTATGCGATTACCTGCTCCTGGCCACCCTGGATATGAAATAGAACACAGCCAATGCCGGTTTCACTGGCATCAGTATCCACAATGTCGCCACCAAGTTGTGGAAATCCTAAAACAGGAGCACTGCAGAGTACTACTTTAGCTCTTTCAACATGCTCTCTGCCTCTTCTGACTATGTTTAAGGCGGGGGCTCTTCTGTCAGACTCTTGAGAGGTTTTGCGATGTTGGACAACCCTCTGACGAACCGGCAGTAGTAGCTGCATAGGCCCATAAAACTTCACTGCACTCATTTTGTCTTTTGGGTGAGGTCAATCTCTCACTGCCTGATTCTTCGCTGGGTCCATTACCACTCCAGATCTGAAAAGATTGGGTTTTTCCGCCTCAAGCACCAATGGGAACTTGAAATCTGTTGTTGGTTTTCAAGTATTTTTCAACTACTGGTACCTTTACTATCTGCAAGAACTGAACTATTCTGCTAGTCAATCCTTAGTCTTATTTATGGACACTCCTTTACTGCTGTGGTTATCAGTATATCATTCTATATTAGGCATGAAAGGCCGCTTGATTTTGTGCAGGTCTCTTAATCAGACTTGAGGTCATTTTATGTGCCTTAAATCTACAATACAAGATCAACTGCTTTACTTCCCTTCCGATAGAAGCCATGCTGAGGATTGTTATGTGTGAAAAACTCCATCACCATCTGCTAAGTTTGAAGCTGCAACCTTGGGAACCATCACATTAACTCTAGATCACGGAGAATGACGTCCTGCTGGTTGGTAATTAGTTTACCTGTAAGTAAATGTAAAAGTAAAAACTTAATTAATTACAAAAACCAGAGTAAGCTTATACATTTATAAGTGCCTCAAATAAGCACCTGAGTAGGATGTCATAAAAATATGAATTTTAGAACTTATTTTTTTTAACAAGATAGCGGGATAATGTCAAACGCGTTGCCAATCGTTCGAACAAGGTCATTGTAACACCTACGTATGTTACATTGGTTGAAGCTGCTGATGGATGTGTTGACATTGACATAGTTGCCACAAATGAGGATGGATGCATATGAGAACCATCACATTCAATCACTTTTCCGGTTTCTGCAACTGAGTCATCCTTTTTTTGTAAATAAATATGCACTTAAGCTCTTTTCTCTTTTTCTATATTTGTCATTCATTATAGGTAAGGATACTACAACATCACTTGTTACTCACTAATGTGTAGCAAACACTACAGTGAACTAAATAAAAAATATATTAAATTTAAGTTTTGTAATTGTAACAAGCACTATGTGATGATCAAGTTAAAATAGATCCAATGTAGCTCATGTATGTCATAAAAGGCAACTAAAATGGGTGTCCAATGCCGGGGGGAAGGGGGGTGGATGACTGGACCACCCTGTCTCCGGAGGTTACAGATATGGAGACCTGGTCCTCTAGGTTGGGAGTTGGGCATTAGACTGGCGACCTAACTCCAGTAAAAGAACCTTGCTCATAAATCTGAACAAGAAACAGCCAGACAGACAACTGGAAATAGACCAAAGCAAGGTAAGCGGAACATGAATAAAATGAACTTAGAAATCTGGAATGTGAAGACGTTATTAATACCTGGTAAAATGCAGGAATTGGCTGAACAGATCACCAAAATAAAAATATAAGGGTAAAGGAATAATAAACAAAAAAGACTATACATTCTACTATAGTGTACCATCTGCCAAAACAGACCTGGCTGATACTAGCTTTATGGTAATAAAAAAGATACTACATGACATAATTGACTTTGTGCCAGTTATTGAAAGATTATGTAAACTTAGAATCAGATATAGATATCATAATATAACAGTAATAAATCCATATGCCTCGGCTGAAGAAAAACCATTGGAAGCAAAGGAACAATATTACAAAGATCTGCAGAAACTCAATGAAGTGGCAGAAGTGATACACTTATTGTAGTGGGATATCTGAGTGTGCAATTAGGCACTGAAAACTATTTTAGAACTGTAACAGGAAAGCGCACATTGCATGAGAAATACCAATATAAGTGGTGAAATGTTATGCCAGTTCACAGTCTCTAATTATTTAGTGGTAATGAGTTCACATTTCCAACATAAAAAAAAATATAAAGGAGCTTGGACATTGACAAATCAAAATACACTAACACAAATGGAGCATTTCTTAATTAATAATATTGAAAAGGACCTACATTGAAAATGCTAAAACACTAAGAGGGCCTAATATCGACTAGTACCATATTTTGGTCAGAACTTTAATCAAATGGACACTATCTCTAAAATACCAAGGAAAAGTACATATTCAGATAAATGGAATAGGCAAAATCTAAAAATACATGAGTAAATTAAATTACTTAAAAAGTCTTTATGTGATAAACTAGAAAACTTACCTGGCTTGGAAAATATCAATAAAGAATGGAAGAACTTACAAGCATTAATAACGGTAACAGCAGAGGAAACCATACAAAAACAAGGGAAAATGAAAAGGAATGAATAATGGGTGGATGAATGCAGACAGGCTGTTAGAGAACAGAATGCAGCAAGGAAGAGAGCTATCCAGAAGAAAACTAGAGTTAATCAAGAGCAGCATAACATGAAATATAAAGCAGCTAATAAAGTATGTAAAGAAAAGAAGAAAGGATGGATAAATGAAAAACTGAGCAATATAGAAAAAAATTATAAGAAGAATGAAGAAAGAAAATGGTATGAAAACATAAAACATATTAATCAAAATCAAGTAATAACTCCATCTATTTGCAGGGATGTGGATGGCAACTGTTATCACAAATTCAATTATTTTAAACAGATGGAAGGAATATTTTAATAATGTTCTTAAAGCAACATAAGTGGTACAAGTAAAACTTATGCCTAATGAAGAAGATGAAGAACTTGAAATGCCAACATATAATGAAGTCTGCTACATAATAAGCAATCTAAAATCAAATAAGGCTCCAGGCCCTGATGGCTTCCCACAAGAACTGATTAGTCATGGAGGGAAAACATTTAAGCAGAGGCTATTTAAATTAATAGCGGAGATGTGGGACAAGGAAACCATACCCAGTCAGTGCAAGGAAGGAATTATATACCCTGTTATTAAAAAGGACAATAGATTGTATTGTAGTAATTATAGACCTAACACACTGTTGAACCAATAGTTGTGTGTAAAATCTGTGTTATAATATTAAACAGAAGGCTGACAGCAGTAGCTGAAAGAAAATTAAATGAACTTCAAATGGGCTTCCAACCAAACAGATCTACTATTGATAACATATTTAAAGTCAAACAAATCTTTGAAAAATATCTTATATATAAAATAGACTTGCACAACATCTTTGCTGATTATTTGATTCTATTTCCAGAAGCAAAGTAATAGAAAACCTAAAAATTTATGAAGTACCAAACAAATTAATAAAATTAATACCATTAACCCTAACTGTCACAATAGCAAGAATTAAAGTGAACAATAAACTTAGTGAATCATTTAGTATGCAATCTGGGGTTAAGCAAGGAGAACCTCTATTTACCTTTTAGCCTAGTTATCAATTTTATATTAAAATAGATATGAGAGGGAACATGTCTAATAGACTGAAAAATGCATTGCATAAACAGATAATGTAATGATCACTGCAAAAATGAAGCAAGTGCCAGAGGAAACATATTTTGTAAAATTGAAAAAAAAACATTCTGAAGCATTTGATCTTATAATAAATGAAAATAAGACTATCTGAAGTATAGTAACCAAAAACTTAATCTAACCAATCTGAAAATCAATGACATGCAGATTGAATAAGTTAATAAATATAAATGCTTAATTACAACAGTAAATGGCAACAACTTGATAGAAGATGAAATCAAAGAATGAGTTGCTAATGGTAATAGAGCCTATTTTGCCAACCAAACATAATCAAAAGCAAACTAGTAGCAAAAAAAGCCAAATTAAGGTAATATCAGACTATAATAAGGCTAGTAGCCACCTATGCTTGTGAAACTTGGATACTGAAAGAATCAATAAAACAAAAACTTTTAATCTTTGAAAGCAGAATCCAAAGAAGGATTTTCGGACCCACTAAAGATAGATATGGCAACTGGAGAATAGAAACCAATAAATATTTCAACAAACTAACACATAACCAAAATATTGTGAATTTTATTAGGGTTATGAGATTAAGCTGGTTTCTGTGCTGAAAGAATGAAGGACCAAAGACTTGTGAAAAGAATATATAAATAGAAACCCTTGGAAACCAGAGCAGCAGGCAAACCGAAAATCTGCTGCAAAGATGATGTCATTAAAGATTTGAGAAAATTGAGGATACTTATTTGGACTACGACTATAGAGAACAGAAATTCCTGGAAAATAAATTGCTGAGAAGAGCAAGTCATTAAACTTTTAAGTTGTAGCACTTTGAGAAGAAGAAGAATTGTAACAAAAATAAATGCTTAAAAATCAACTCAACCTTACAACCTGTCATGACTGACTGTGCGGAATTCAACCCCTTTTCTCGCCCGTCTCCCATCCAACTGTGATGTGCACGTCTCTGCTTATCCATCTATTTCAATTGCAAGTGCAAGAGATTGATGCAACCGGTAAGATTCACATAGTCAGCCGAGATGGAAAATGAGTTTCATTGCATACTTTCTGGTAACTCTATTCATCTGTTTTGAGAATGTTGCAACAGTTTGATTTTCCCATAATGAGCATGTACTGTGAGAAAGACTCCATGCACCACAAAACAAAAGTAATTACAACAGGACCATATTAAACTTCTTGTTTATTTTAAGCATCTGGTTGGGGGGGGGGGGGGGCAAGTGCTCACTCTCTAAATTTGCATATGCAAGTTTCTGTAGTTTCATCAACCACTTCACATATAAGGTATTCTTTGAAAATATTTTAAATTTCAGTAATTGTAATAGTAACAGCCATTTAAATAATTTCATTTCATTCATTGGAATTGTAAAATTGCAATATTTCTCTAAGCAATCGCAAAAATGTCAAATGTGTAGTGGATTTTATGGTATATTTAATGTAATTAGCACATGACATAAATTTCTGAAAATGCATTTCTGTTAGATGAAGTCTGACTTTGCAGTGTAATTAAACTTTGCTTTCAGGTGGCCTGCTTCTATTTTTGTGCAATATGTTGGTTAGCTATTGAATGTTGAGTTAATTGAAAGTTTTCTCATACACAATTTTTCTGTTACAAAATTGACAAAAATCTTCTTTATTGTCTTTTGTGTAATCCAGTGATCCACAGTCTTTAACCCACTGTCTTAATAGTGCACTTATATTTCTTTTATCTTTCGGCATTTATAACACTTCCCAAAAACATGCTTCTCACGAGGAAAATAAAATAAAATAATCACTGGCTACTGTAGATACCACTAGTGGCTAAAGTAATAATGCATTGGGCTTACACAGCAATCTGCTGGAATTCACCAGTTGATGTCACTATTGCGAAATGCAGCTTTTCGCCAGGGGTTCATAATGGGGTTTCTGGTTAATAAGCAGGACTGCACAAGTATGGCACAATTCTATAAAAGTTTTAATACTTAAATATGTTCCAATTTCTAAAAAAATATGATATATGCATGATGCATACCAAAATTTCAAAATGTGCACTAACGCCAAAAATCTGTTTTTATATGTACCATAAAATTTCATATACAGCAATCAGTGCTGGTAAAACGTATCTATAATCTCCTTTCCATATAATCTGCAAAAGCAAGTAAAATATACATTTCCATATAAGTCTGATGTCTACTTATTAGTGCACTACACACTGAAGTAGCAGTGAAAAAAGAAAGAAATGATAAACCAGAAATTGTGGCTTTCTGCAACACTACTAAATTTGGGGTAGAGGTGATAGAGCAAATGATTAATAAATACACTACTAAAGTAGTAATAGTAGTTGATGCATGTTTTCTATAATGTATTGGATATTACTGCTATCAATGTGTTGGTTATTTACAATAAAATAAGGGATACAAAGGTGAAAAGAAAGAAGTTCATCCTTCACCTTGTAATTGAACTAAACAAGGAAAAGGAACCAGAAGGGCAAAAACCAGAAGTTAATAGGACCAACACCAGCTAAAAAGCAGAAGAAATGCCAGATCAGTCTGTGAAGGAAACAAGACCAGTGCTGTTTGTGATAAGTGTCAAAAAGCTGTGTATGGAAAATGCGCAACAAAAGTAAAGATCATATGTGCAAAGTGTGTGTAGGATAAAGAAACAACTTAAAACCAGAGCTAAGGTTATGCAGTACTTAAAATAGAACCATAATGCCTTAATCTTTAAACCGGAATGTTAAACGCTGCTGTTTATTGTTGTAAACAATGTTCTAAATAGATTAATGTGATTCAGTGTCAGTGTTGACCATCTGTGTATGTATACTATTATAGGGGTCAAAATGACTCCTCATGCAGTTGTAGGTATATCAGATTCACCACATATCTAGTGTTACAAAGCTCAATTTCCTTTTTATATCAGGATTGGTCTGTACTTTTTTACTTCCATTTTACCTAATGTTTTGTAGATTGGGCATACAATACTAATTTTTAAACAGGAGGGAAATTCACCATTTGATAGAGAATAATTTTTCAGGGGTAACAAAGACATGATCAACTCATGTTTTCATTGTTTCAAACACTTGGTTGTAGTATTATCCCAACCACATAGTCTCCTTAGATGGCTATACACTTGGTGCTACAATCCTCCAGCTTTTTCACCTTGTCTGAAAAATGGGTTCTATCAAATATTCATTGACAGCAATGGTCACTTCCCTTTTTGAAGAAAATTTCTTACATCAAATCAGAGTTTCAAATTAACGAACAGGATGAAGTCACTTGGAGCTAAATCTGGTGAATTGGGTGGATGAGGAACCAATGCCAAGCTCAATTTGTATACTTTTACCATTGTGAACACTAGTGCATGGGATGGTGCATTATCCTGGTGGAAGAGCACTTTTTGGCATGTCAACCTTGGTTTTTTTTCAGTCAATGTAGGTTTCAAACAATCCAACAATGGAGCATAATGGGGTCTAGTTGTGATCCCTTTTTCCAACTAATCTATGTGGATTATTCCTTGGGAATCCCAAAAAGAGTGGCCATTGTATTACCAGCTGACAAAATGGTCTTTGCCTTTGTCACTGTCCACTGTTTTGTCTGCCATTTGTGTAATGATTGATCCAAGTTTCATCAGTGGTTACAAATCAGTACAAAAAGTATAGCAAATTGCAATTAAACATCACCAGACACTGTGTTGAAGCGTTCTTATGGATGCACTTTTGTTCATCTGTGAGCAATCTCGGCACCCATCTCACACAAAGCTTCTTCATAGTCAATTCTCCATGCAGGATATTGAGTTCTCACTCATTTGTGATGCCTACAGTCTCTGTACTCTCACAAATTTTTATTCACTGGTCATGCATTACCTTATCATGGATTTTGTCAATAGTGTTCTGTTTAGTGACCTCAATATGACAGCTGGACCATGTTTCATCTTTAGTGCTTGCCTGGCCACATTTTTACTCCAAAATAAAGGGTCTTTAATGATGGTGCAAAGTCCATGTGATTCTGTTTTGATTTAGGCAGCTATCCAACTCTTCAAATAAAACTGTAAATAACAGCAAGAAGCTCAGTATCTCATTTTTTATTGCAGCTGTCACATTGACCATTTCAGATAGCTGTCAACAATGAATAGTATGCTGTAGCTTGATCCTTTGAATAATCAAGCTTACCAACCATTAAGTTGCAACACATATGTTCCATTCTTTAAGGAAATTTACTGACTTATCAAATCATTCTTGTAGTTTTAGGTCATCAATAAAGCTGAAAATATGCATGCATTTATAATTTAATAATATAAGTTAATCAAGAATTAGGATAGTGGTATAACAAATAGGGATTAATGTACTACTTTGTGTGGCTTGGATAGAACCTGGATTAGCTCCACACCTTATAAACCTTATAATGAACTTAATGCAAATTTATTTATTTAGACAGACTATATTATTAAGGTGATATCTTGTTGGCTGATGAGTATTCATTTTAATAGACATTCATAAACCTTAGTTTGTTATTATGAAGCAATATTGTCATAGTTTTTATGTTAAACAGTCAATAAACTGCTCCTAACAGGCTCCTATTCCAATTGACATAGACTTTTTATATATGTTCAATAACCCAGATCATGTTCATGTATATAGTGTTTAAAAAAAAGTTTTTATATATCTGTACCATGAAAATGTCAACAGGTTCTTATGTAGCATTGAGGCTAGAAGCTTCATAACTTTCTTTTCTTGTGAGTCCTAGTTCCCTTATCAAATTTGGGCTATGTAAATAATTTTGGTGAATTATCATACTCTTCTGAAACAGAAGACCTCTAGTCACTGCACTCAGGGAACTGCTTCCAGCTTAACTGTTACTCAAGTTTATGCTGGCAGTGCAGATAAGAGTCAGGTTGAGTCATAGAACTGGTCTCGAAGCATGCTTAAGATTTACTCTCAATGTATTTTGGTTTCTCTTGTTTCATTTCATTGATAAAGCAAATTATATATCTTGTTTGCCTACACATCAGTAATGCCAGCCTTATACTGAATGTTATATACACTATGAGGTGGAAATGATTTATTCAGTTACCAGCTTTTATTTTGAATTAGGCAAAATATAGAAGCTTTGCCAATGAATATATTTTATATACTTTTCAATAACTAAACCTTCTGATGATATAGTATATATATTATGTGTTCTATGCAGTCCTGGACAATGCTCTACGTTCAATTCTATAGTAAAACATTATCTCTGTTTTGATGCAATTATGGCTACCCATGCTTATAAATTGAGTTGTTTTATTTGCAAATTACAACAGAGCACCAAAAATTACACATATTCAAAGACAAAAGCTACATTTTTAACAGTTTCCAACAGCATTTTTGCTTTCTCAAAGCATTTTTGTGCATACCTATGAAATATTGACAAAAACTGTTCATTTACTTTTCATTCCACTCATCAAAATAATTTTTAGTTTAAAGATGATATGTATACTGTTCCTATATGATATGTTCAAGCATTCAATATATGAAAGTTATTTTCAAATTTTCTCAGGGATACAGTTTTTAAAGATGGAGCAAGGAAAGTTGTACGTCAGAATTTCAGTGTAGCACTTACAGAATTAAGGCAATGAAAATGTTTATTGGCTCTAGCTTTTATATTCAATCTGCAGTTTTTATAAACTTATTTTGTTTCCTTTGTCAGGCTATAATGAAATAAAAGACAAGCCTGGAGACAGTTTTTATATACGTACCATGTTTGACCGTGTTGGTGATCTTGGAGATTCTTTACAATTGAGATTTCATAAAGATGATGTGCTGTATGTGGATAATACCATGTTTAATGGAGTTCCTGGACATTGGAGGGCATGGATGGTAGAGGAAGATGGACAGCGGCGGCAATGTGGAATTATACCAAGTAAATACAAGTATGTATTCTTTAACAGTATATTGATTACATTATAAACTCTCCCTTAGTGGTTCACACCATTGAAAAACTTTGGTCTGGTAAATGGTGCCCAACTCAACTCTTTTAATGGATCATAGCAACGCACACCTAACCCATTTTCCTATAAGGTGAAATGGAGTAGGCTGGTTTGAACTAACCAGATCAGTCCAAGGTAACATAAATTCCCACTGTTGTAATTTGACACTGAAAAACAAAATTTCAATGAGTATTTTGATGTAGTGACACTTATTATTGAAACAGTAGAACAATTAAGTTGTTTTTGCACAGAGCTGTTTGTTTGATTTCATCGTAATATTCAGGAAAATTATTAGAAAAGCAGATTCCACTAGTTGAGACAGTAAATGTCCTGTCCCGGGGGAAAGAATTATTAAGAAGGGAAATATAAATCATAGCCAAGAATATAAATTATATCGCGTAGATAAAGTATAAATGTAGAGTGAAAATGGGAATAAATTAACAAATTATAATAGTCGTGTGCGGGTAAAGTACCGCCCCAAAATGGCACTCATTACGTTGGGGCTCGAATGATGACACAAATGCAATTTTATCAACTGACACAAGAAAGTGGAACTCCAAGAAACAACACCAGGCCACAACAGAGCTAACATCAGGATCAGGATCAACGCAGACAACGAGGATTTCTACACACCCTGGTGACGCCAGAAACAGCAGTAAAAGTAAGTCAAACAATTTAATAAGTAGCCAAGAAAAGTTGAAGAAAGTGCTACAAGAAAACGGCAGTGCGCGTGTTAATGTTACTATGGAACAATAAAATTGTACACAAAATGGATAACCCTGTAGAGGATACTGACAGAAGAGAAGATAATATAAATTTAGAGAATGTAAATGTAGCGAATGTAGAGGTAGAAATGAATGTAGGAAACAAACAATTTGTAGGTCAGGAACTAAATTCCGAGCAAAGTATGATTGGCATGTTACAACAAATGTTCCAAGCCATGAACGAAAAATTTAATATGCATATTCAGAAATTAGATAGGTTGTCAGAGCAACAAAAAGAAATACATGGGGAAATAAAGAAAGAGGTTAGAACACAGATAGTTATACAAAACCAAATACTAGAAGAGATCAGGGCTGGACAAGATATGTTCGAGGAATTAATAGTAGTAAGAGCTGAAATTCAGGAAATGCATGAAGAAAGTAAGTTAAAACAGAAGATAGAAAATGTACAGTGTTCAAGTGTAGATGGGTATAATAGATTATTGAAGGTTAATTGTGTCAGGGTAGAGGAGAAACGAAAAGAAATAGAAAATGCTGTAAATATCGAGCTAGTTACTATGAAAGAGAGGGAGATAATGGCGGAAGTTATAATGCAAACATGTAAACAAAGCCAGCTACCTGAACCGCCAGTACACAAAACTGAATCTGTATCTCTTATGTCCTACCACAGTCCAAATGAAATTAAAAAATTGAGTTAATTGCTACAAAGACGGGAAAAATGGGGGAAGCTTTGAAAAAAATTATAGCATCTCAGAGTAGGCTGCACAATAGGCAGAGAAACCGAAAAAGATAATTCTTTGAAAGGGATGGGGCACGTCTAAGTTATGATGCTTGAAGACGCGAACACCCACCCACGTGTGACAGGCAAAATGCTAATTGGCCCCCGCAAAATAATACTAGATGCAATGAAAACGCCAGGCGTAAATCGCGCAAGTGGTTAAGCAACCTGACGGTTCAACGAACCCTGGAATGCGTAAACATCCGAGGAGGTTAACACAAAATCTGGGGGGATAGAAAATGAAGGTGAAATGTATTAATATGTAGAATATGTTAAAAGGTCACAAAATCTTGAATAGGCATAAGGATGTGCAAAAATTTAGTTTTAAGAGCAATGTTGGTAATGGTACTAAAATAAAATTAATAAAATTGTAAATATATGTAGAATAGGATAAGTGATTAGAATAAGCAGCAAGAAATAAACAGTGTGTGAAGTGTATCAGTGAAAAGTAAAGTGAAACCATGAAGAAAAACATTATACAAATACTTTTTGGAACATTGGCAAAACATAAGTAAAATAAAAAAAAAAAAAAAAAAAAAAAATTATCAAGAGAAATATAACAAAAAGATAATGTTAATGTAAGCTTATAATATATCTAATGTATGAGTGTAATTCTAATTCTATCAGGAATTCTATGTTTAGTATTATTGTATGTAACTTTCACGTGAGAGATAAATGAAGGTAAACCTTGAAGAAAAACATTATACTAATACTTTTTTGTAACATTAAAAAAAAAAAAAAAAAAAAAGTGAAGAGAAATATAATACAAGGGTGATGTTAATGTTACCCTGTAATATGTATAATGTATGAGTGTAATGTATGAATGAATGCTATGTGTAATGTGATGTATGTATAACTATTGCTGGAGAGAAGCATGGAGTAACTTGGTATGTGATTTTCAGAGAATCCACGCAAATGCATAGAAATATTTTATGTGTAAGGTAATTAGGGTAAATATTTATATATAAATGTAAAATGTAATATAAGAATTTAGTAAGTAGCGCCTGAGAACACACCCATACACACACAAGCGACGCTGATGCATGTCATGGGGATGAATTATTTTATAAAATAACTACGTATTTAGAAATCAGAAAGGGACTAACAAACAAAAACATTAACTGCATTAAATTGGCGTTATTATTTTCATTTCCAGGTGCATATGAGACAGTACATGTCTTGTCCCGGGGAAAAAAATTATTAAGAAGAGAAATATAAATCATAGCCAAGAATATAAATTATATCATGTAGATAAAGTATAATTGTAGAGTGAAAATGGGAAGGGTAGAAAGACTTTTAATACGTATAAGTCACGAGCTTGGGGTACAAGATCAGTTACCTGCTGTGCATTGACCCAAGGGAAAGGGGAGAGAATGCCCTGCCCAAGGGTAACTAACGGGACACAGCAAGACAATGCTCTCCGCTGGTCAGTCGACAGTGTAAGGCACTTGGTGAAGGACCTCCGAACAACCAAGATGTGAAATTTAGAATTTGTCATGGAGTCAAACAGGCTACCTTTTAATTGTGAGGCACTTGACGAAGAACCCCAGCTCGACCAAGATGTGATATTTGAGCATGTGGTGTAACCCTTAGTTGTGATGGAAGCAAGTGATTTTAAGACCGATCATAGTACGAGACATAACACTGCATTAAACGATTAAATAGTAGTCGCATGCAGTTAAAGTGTAATGTCACAGTAGAAAATTGAGAATTATATGCGTGTGTTCTTCTGCGGGAAAAGGTTGGACTCAATTAATAAAGCACATCTGAAAGAGTTATCATGCTGATAAAAACCATGAGCTAAGCCAACTCAAACCTACACCATTCCCGCTAATCAAAATCAGCGCCCGGGACAGGAACCCAGTACTGCCTCATAGTGTAGAACAATGTTATGTAATACATCCAAGGTTGTCATGTTGATGGAGGGAGTATCAGAAATGGGGCATTTATCAAAAGTTTAAAGACATTATGAAGCACTAATTTCCACTCCCATCATGTATGCCACAGCACTACAATATTTCAACACCATGAGCATCTTGAGCAGTGGTGCTTAACTTGAGAGCATTAGTGACAAACCCAGCCAATCTTAAGAAGCAGGATGTGCACTCTATGTGTAAGCAAATACCCAGTTGACACACTGTAAGCAAACCATGTGTAGATATACAATCAAAGATGTCTCATCTCCACAGCTTAATGTAGACTTGAAGTTCAAAATTCATCTATTTTTAAGCATTTTAGATAGCGAATACCAATTACTACAAAGGGACGATCAATCAGTGTTAAAAGAATTAACACATATTTACTCTCCCTCTCTCTCTCCCTCTCTCTCTCTCTCTCTCTCCCTCTCTCTCTCTCTCCCTCTCTCTCTCTCCCCCTTCCCTTCTCCCTCTCCCATATTCAAGAAACTAAAATAAGTACAGATTTTAATGATGCTATGTTCCTCAAATATCAGACGAGGAAAGTAAGGGATATAGCTAGAAATGATACTCTGTGATGAATAGCCTCTGGCTTTATAGTCATACTGCACAGTGCAGGCAAGAGTGTGTGAAACCAGTTTCAAACAAGTAGCATACCACAGCATGTTTCCAATTTTATAAGCTATGGAAACATTATTATTATAATTTATTATTATTGTTGTTATCTTATCGTCAACATTAACCTGAAACATCAGTAAGATTTGAAATCCTATAAATATGCAAAGAAACTTGTGACAGTGATGTAATTAAATTAAAAACAAAAGAAATTGAATAAGAGCTATAACTTTCCTGGCTGCATAAGCTTTGAAAAGCATTTGAGTCAGTTTTTGTAACACAAACATCACTTAGAAATTACTTACTGGGACTGGTTTCGGAAACTTGTTCCGACTCAGGTCTGCTTGGTCGTCCTGTAGTTCCACCCTAACTAGTGGTGTTGGGCCCCGGTCGCAGCTAATTCTAGTGGCCCTCGAACATGAAGGCCATCTAGACTGTAGAGCAGCGAGGAGGTGCCACATGGAGAGATCCCGAAGGAACCCCAACCACGGCACTGTACCGGGGCGGCGGCGGCGTGGAGCTCAGCGATGGCGGCGAAGAAGTGTTGTTGGCTGCCGGTGAAGCAGCGGCGGCAGGCGGTGGTGTTGGTGAGCGCGGCGAAGGTGCAGCGCTTACTGCCGGTGGCGGAGATGCCGGCGAGCGCTTCCTACCGGCGGATGCCGGAGAAGCGGTGCCTGCTGTAGAAGCTGCTGGTCTGCGCTGGTGTTTCCTCTTCGGCATCTCGAAGCGATTTTTTTTTTTTTTTTCCGTGGAGGGGAAAAATGCATCACGCATTCAACCCCCAGCCGAAGTGCAATGACTGCGAGGATATGCGGGACTCTCCGCCCTGCTGCGGCATTCCCACTAAAAACCCCTCCACGTTATATCACGTAGTTTGCTGTATTTCACCGTGCTCGAAGCTTTGCGCGATCCCGCAATTGCACCCGCGGTAGTACGTGGAGTCTAGGAAGCTTCCGCACTATGTGCGGGAGCGGGTATAAGGTTGCTTCTAGGATACAGTCATGAAACTAGACTGCAGCTTATGGAATTAAAGGTGATGTTGGAAAGGAATGTAGGTGAAGGTTGTGCAGGAGTTTAGGTGGTGAACTTACATGTGAATCTGACGATTCAAGTAGTCATGTGAGAACTTTGACCCCGGTGCCCTGGTGTTCGAACATGGCTGGAAAGGAGCGTTCCGGAGTTCTGTGTTGTGGATGGGCCTCTGAGCCTGTGCAAGAAGAGGGGTGATTTTGTCCTGGCGATTTGCGCGGAATAACTCGGCGGAGTAGGCAGCCTGCTGCAGGAGCACCTGTTTGAGCTGCATGGAGATGCCTTCCACACGTGCTGACCAGTCACTTGCTGTAGACTGCAGTGTGGTTACCGCTGAGTTGTGGAAGCTTGTAACTCCTGAAGCTTCTCTTGTATGACGCTGGAGAATACCTCTTCTAGCGTTAGTTAAGCTGACGCCGACGTTCAGGATCTCCGCGTGGAGGTCCTGAATGGCATCCCACGTCGCTGCGTCAGTTGAGGGTTTAGGCGGTGTGGCGTCGGCGTTGTAGTTCTACGGTGGTGTCGTCCTGGTCCTCGGGGATTGAGGACACTGGACTTGTCCCGTGAAGTGTCCTGTGCCACGACAGGTGCCAGATCCAACAGGTATAACGGTAGAAGAGTTCGGGCTCGGTCGTAACGCCTGAGTTGTACTACCCGCAGCACTGAAAAATGCGTGGAGAGCAGCTCAGCCCTAATGACCTCTTCCGCGCCGTCAAAGTAGACGTGCTTTACCACAGCACGGAAGGTCTCGTTGTTCCCAAAGGTCCTCGTCAGCGTGAAAGGGACCCTACGTTCCCTCAGAAAGGCAGTCATGCGCTGATAATCCTCCGCGGATCTAGTGCGCACCATATAGTCACCTGAAATGGGGGCTCTGGATGGGACTCAGGGCGACGAAATCTCTGAGGTTCTGCAACAGAGAAACACAGTGGCGGGGGATGTAAATGGGAGCTTCGAGTCGGGAGGTAAGGGCTCTGGAGTAGGAGGACGGGGGACCGGGAATGGCTGGGATCGGGTACACTGGACGCTAGGATGAGGAGCAAGGCACGGGGTTAGGTTGAGAGGCAGGAGGGTAGAAAGGGTCAGGAGGGGAACTAGGGTTAGGAGACCAGGGATCGGCGACACGGGATGAGAAGGCGGGGTTGGCAGGAGCGGTGAGGAAGCGGAAGAAGAGGCATCGGAGAAAGGTCGGGGGGGGGGGTCTCTGAGCCACCACAGAGACGCAAAACGCATGGGCCGAAGAAGGAGCAGATGAAGGGTGTGTCAGAGGGGAGGTGGTACGTGGAGTAACGGAGGCGGGAGAAGGACACACAGAAGAAATGGTGACCGGTGAAGCCGGGGCGGTGGAGGGAGGAGCAGCATGAGAAGGACCAGAGGGATGAGTGGACGGAGTGGCGCCGACGTCAAGCCGTGTCCTGACTACCGTCTGTCTAGTGACACGCACCTCCATTGGAGAGTGCTTCTCGGTCTTCCTTCGAGCCATTGGATAAGGTAGTGTGTAACACTGGATGAGTTTATCAGTAAAAGATTTTATTAAAAATGATGCGTTTATGTACTTACTCGGAGCTAAATGTGAAGATGGAAAAAGTAAGGAAATAAATCCTAGATCTTAAAATAAGGGGCCTAACGGGGCGCTTAACTTCGATAGAAAAGAGGATGATAGTGATAGTCAGAGAGAAAGAACTGCTAGAGGGCGCTAAAAAGCCCGAAGGACAGAGGACATGCACGAAGGCGCCTAGGTACCATTCAAGAGACTGTTGGCTGCGGCCTTGTTCCTCTACCCATCTATACAGTTAAGGTTTTTTTTTTTTTTTTTTTTTTTTTTTTTTTTTTTTTTTTTTTTTTTTCATGGAGCGGAAAAATGCATTACGCATTTAAACACCAGCCGAAGTGCAATGGCTGGGAGGATATGTGGGACTCTCCGCTTCCTCATGCGGCATACCCACTAAAAAAAACCGCTCGACGTGATATCACGTAGATGACTGTGTTAAACGTGCTGTGTAGCATAGCGCGGTCCCGCCGATGCACCCGCGTTAGTAAACTAAAAATAGGAATGCTGCCGCACAGTGGTGGGAGCGAGGTAAGGTTGCTGTTAGGCTACGGCCATGAAACCTGAGTGCAGCCTCGGGAAATGAAGATAACTTTGTGTAGGCAATTGAAGGAGATAGTAGGTGAGGATGTTGGAATGATCGTGGAAGCTTACTTGTGTTTCAGTCTTTGCATGTCCTGTTGGAGTCTCGTGTACTTCGTCACTAGGGCGAGGTCCTTCTCCATAGGGACCCACTTGCCGTCTGAGGTGGTGGGCCTTGCAGGAGCGGCAGTGTTGGGTGGCTGATTGGCTCCGGGATCGGAACAGATCTGCGGAGTACGCTGCTTGCTGGCTGATGACCTGCTTGAGCTGGGTCGTGATGCTGTCCAGTCAAAATGCTAGATCCGCTGTGGTGGTTTTATTCATGGTGATGGCGGCGGTGGTGGTGGCCTGAAGTTCTAGCAGCTTCAGATCCAGGACGTTGCTGCACACCTCCAAGGGCAGCTAAACGAGCGCCGACGTTCAGTATCTCCGCGTGGAGGTCCTGAATGGAGTCCCGCGTCGCTGCGTCTAGCGAGGGTGCAGATGGTGTGGCGTCGATGGAGATGGTCGGCGGTGTTGTAGTCCGGGCTGGTGGTGGTGAGGTCCTGCTCTTCTGGTATAGAGGGCACTGAGCTTGCCCTGTGAAATTTCCCGTGCCACGACAGGTTGCACAAATCCGGCGGCGACGGCGTAGATCATGCTCAGTGCACTCTGCGGTGGCGTTGTCGGAGCCACAGTAGTGGCACCGCGGCGACGAAGAGCAGGAGTCGGCAGTATGCCCGAAGGCACAACAGTGACGGCAGGGCCGGTGACGTTCCATCTTGCTGGCCTCGACGACCAGGAATTGCCCTAACAAGGGCAACCCTGACGCCAAGGCAGCGTCGAGGTCCGACTGATCCTGGAGCTCCAGCCTCACAAGTGGTGTAGTTCCCCGGTTGCAAATTATCCTTGTGGCCCTCAAACAAGAAGGCCACTTGGATTTTGCTGCGGCGAGGAGGTGCCGAATGGAAAGGTCCCGAGGGATCCCCCGTACCACGGCACTGAACCGGTGAGTGGAGTTGTGCGCAGTCGGCGACTGCGGCTGCAATCGCCAAGGTTAAGCGCTTCTAGCGGCCGGTGAAGCAGCGGCGACTTGGCGGTGGCGATGCTATCAAGGCAGGAGTTGCCTCGGGTATCGCCGTCGATGTTGCAATACTCGCGGCGGAGGTGGCCTTCCTAGAGGCTGCGGCTCGGCTTTGTTTGTTTTTCCCCATCGAAGCAAAGAATCAAACAAGAAGGCCTCTTGGATTTCGCTGCGGCGAGGAGGTGCCGGGTGGTAAGCTCCCTAGGGACCACCCGTACCACGGCACTGAACTGGGGCGGCGGCGTGGAGCTGGGTGGAGGCGGTGTCGGCGATGGCGGCAACTACGGATGCAGTTGCGGCGAGACTGCGGTGGCGGCTGGCGGCGAAGCAAGGCTTGCCGTAACCGGTTGCGTCGGAGGTGCTGCCATGGCAGCGGCGAGTTGCGCTGTCTCTTCTTGGCCATTCTTACGAGTCGATGAAGTAGCTCCCTTTGTGTTAAGCTGTTTTTTTTTTACCGCGGAGGGGAAGAGTGCATTCCTGTATTCGACCCCGAGGCTTTAGTGCAATTGCTAGGGGGATATGTGGAGCTCCCCGCCGTGTGCGGTATTTCCACATGCGAGCGCGTTATAGTTGCTAACTGGGATTGCTCATGGAAGGTGAGCAATACCAGTGGATAATTCATGCGTTTAGGAAGGTGTGGTGTTACAAGTTACATAAGTACTAATTTTGTTCAGTGCAGGGAGAGTGAATGCTTGTCAGAGTATATGCGCGAAACTTAAATTTTAAATTAACATGCTTAATTCTAGTTTAAATTGAGTGGCTTATTTGCATCCTGTGCTGAATTCTTGCGGGGAGTGTCCCGCTCGTCTATGTTTGCACGGATGCCCGTCTTATACGTTCAGGCTCTTGGTCCTTCGTCCAGTCTTTCGGGTGGTCCATGTCATTCCGGTCGTCATCTGTGTTACCGACTACATATACAGCTGCGCGAAGTTCGCTGCCATGGCGATCACGGTGGGAGGCTCTTTTCTCCCAGGCCGCCTCGGCTTTCGCTGAGGGCTTGAGGGCTCTGCAACGGGCTCGTCTGAAACAAAAAAGAAGATGCTTGTAAAAGATTTATGTTAGGTATTTAAAGGTGTAGGAAGGGTTTTTAGGGTATTAGGAGATTGTCAAGGAAAAGTTGAATATCGTCTTGTGTAGTGTCATGGGTCAGTGCTCTATCAAATAGAGAAAGAGGTCTGTTATGTTTGTTTGTTTGAGTAGTGTAGTTTCCTAGTGTTTTTATTAGTGGGTTATGATGTGTGTGTAGCTTTTTATAGGTGTCGTAAGCGAGTTTCTTAATGAACTGTTCGATTGTATGTATTTTAAGTTCTTCGTGTAGAATATCGGATGGAGCTGTGTATGGAACGTTAGCTACCATTCGTAATACTTTATTTTGAAATGATTGTAGTCGTGTAATATAGTATTTGGTGGCATAGCCCCATACCGGAGCGGCATAAGTTAATATTGCGCGTATGAGCGTTTTGTATAACGTGAATCCCATTTTGAAGTCTAGATGGGAGCCCATGTTGATGAGTGAGTAGAGTCTGCCCAGTTGTGCGTTGGCCTTTCCCCGTGTTTGTAATATATGTTGTTTCCAAGTTAAGCCTTGATCCATTTTGAGACCTAGCCATGTTACCGTGTTCCTCCAATCTATATTTTTGCCAAATAAGGAAAGTGGTCGTAACTGGTGTCTTGGAAATCTGTGAGTGTTACGTTTTGTGAATATTATTGCTTGTGTCTTTCTTGCGATGACTTTTATGCGCCATTTTGTGAGTCATTCCTCAAGATTACTGAGGGCGCTCTGGAGTCTTCTGTGTATAAAGTCAGTTTTCCCCGATTGTGTCATTATGGCCGTATCATCTGCGTAAATGTGTAAGTTCGTGTTTTCGGTTTTCGGAATGTCATTCATGAATATGTTGAATAGGGTCGGGCCGGGTAAGCTGTCTTAAGGCACTCCTGCTTCGATTGGGCGCTGGGTAGAGAGGTGATTATTCACTTTCGATTGAAATTTTCGATTATGTAGATAGTTAGCTATTAGTTTTATCGTTGTGTCGTGTATATTAAGAGTTTTGAGTTTCTTTAGTAGGCCAGCATGCCACACTCTGTCAAAAGCTCGTTCGACGTCGAGCAAAAGTGTGCAAGGCGATTTTTTAGTATTGAAGCCATGCGTTATGCTTTCTGTAGCTCTGATTAGTTGAAGTGTAGTTGAATGTTTGACTCGGAAACCAAACTGTTCCGGGCTTAAAATCTTTTGCTTAATTAGTTGGGTATTGAGTCTTTTTAGGATTACTTTTTCTAATAGTTTTCCTAATGTACTGAGTAGACTAATTGGTCTGTAGTTTAGCGGGTTTGACAGGTTTTTACCCTTCTTGGGAAGGTGTGCTACCGTGGCTAGTTTCCACCTGTCTGGGTATTACCCGCTAGCCAGTACGAAATTGAAGACTTTTGATAGTAGCTTGATTGCATTCTCCGGTAAATGCATAAGGGCAATTGTAGGAACGCTGTCCAGATCTGGAGCCTTTCTCTTTGGTAGATGTCTAATCAGCCACTTAATTTCGCTGGGATTTGTTATACGCAGTAAGTTGTGAGTCCTAATAGTTTTCTGTTTCTGTTTCGCCCGTGAATTGTGGGCAATACGGAATGGGATTTGGTACTAATGTGTGCTGTAAGGCATCCGCTAAGGTGTCAGCTTTTTGTTGATCTGTTGAAGCAATTGTTTGATTAAAGTGTAATGGGGGGATTTGTGTTTTATCTCGTGAGACAACGTGCTATTCTCCACACTGAGTCGTGTTCATAATTGAGATTTTCCAGTGTGTTTTGCCACTGTTGGGGAATAAGGTTTTTCGTTCTTTCTCCAATTAGAGCATTTAGGTATCGGAGATATTTTTGGTCAACTAGGTGACGTGATTTCTGCCTTCTTCGCCTGACTCGATTTCTTTCAGCAGCTAGCATTTTAATATCTTGTGGTAGTTGAAATTGTGTATTTCTCGGCTTGTTTAATGTTACCGCTACGTTTGTTGCGGTCTTTATGGCTTGTTCAAGTTTCTTATTATCGTGTTCACATTTTCAGTTGTGGTTTTTTCTAACGTGGGAAGATTTTCGTCTGCAGTATTTGTGAAAGTGTCCCAATCAGCTTTGTTGTAGTTGAGTCGCTGTACTGGTGGTTGTTGGGCAGCAGCGCCCTCTAGCGTGATTAAAACTGATAGATGATAGGAGGATAATTCATTCTTTACTTGAATGTTTACTCTTCGTGTTAGGTTGCGTATTAGTGCAATGTCTAGTATGTCAGAGCTTTGGTTTCTCATGTATGGAATGTAAGTGTGTTCCGTAGGAGCATGTATTATGTAATCTGAGTTGTTTTCTAAATCAAGCAAGTCCCTTCCTTCGGTGTTGGTTTCCTTGCAATCCCAAATTGGTGTTTTGCATTTAGGTCACCTGCAATTGTTGCTCTGCTATTTAACTGCATCAGCTCTTTTTTGTCCACAATATTTAAGGCACCTGGTGGGGCATATGCCGCCGCTACCAGAACTTAATTATTGTCTGACGTAGTGAATATGCTAGTAGCTTCGAGACTTATAAATTGAGGTTGAGGAGCTAAGTCATGTGTAATATTATGTTTTATTGCAATTGTAGTACCGCCCACGCGTCTGTTTCTATCGTTACGGTGTATTGTGTAACCCAGTATGTTAAATCTATGTTTATCACCAAGGTGGATTTCTGTAATTAATTCTATGTCTGTATTGTTTTGAGTAAGGAAGTCTTAATTCGGTCTGACGTCTGCGTAGTCCGTGGGCATTCCATGTCATGATTTTTAGGATAGGTGTAGGGTTCATAGGAAACCAGGAGAGAGCAGGATTTGGAAAAAATCTCGATACGTAGCGAGGACGCTTCGAACCTCCGATTCACTCGAAGCATACAGCTTTTCCAGGATGTCCGCGCAGGTTTCTTGGATGTCCTGGTTCCACCATCCCTTTCTAATGGTGTCATGGTACATCTGTCGTAGGTGGATGAGTCGGGGGTCAGAGCGCGTCTCCTCCCGTGTCGGCACTCTGGGCTATATGACTTGGCGTAACTTGTGCTTTGCTTGGTGCGGGCTCTATCGTCCTCTGCTCTATCTGGCAGGTTCGTGCACCTGCGCCCCGCGCACACTAGGAGCCATGGACTCTCCAGCTGTGGCCCTTCGCTGCACAGGCTGCCCCTTCCCCTCCGCACCGCTCCGTCCCCCATGACTTTGAAGGCTGCGCGCCGCCGCCACTGCCTCTGGTATTCGGGGCAACCCCGATACCTGGACCCGTGGCCCAAACCGTAGCAAAGAGCGCACAGATTCCGGTCCTGTGGAAATTCACAGCTGCGAGAGTCGTGCCAACCTGCGCATCTCGAGCACTCCGGCTTCCTCGAGTAGCAACTCTCTTCAGTGTGCCGGAACTGTTGGCACCGGTTACACTGCACGGGGACTATCGGTCGCCGGTACATCTCCACTTTCACTCGAAAGTGAAGTAAAAGAGTTCAGCGACCGTAAGCGGTCAAGGTCCTCCGCTCTCGTCAGGTCCACAAGATACATAGGAAGAGGCGTTCGGACCCGGTCGAAACGTCTGAGCTGGCAGAATCGCTGCACTGAAAAGTGCGCGACTTCCAGCTCGACCTTAATAGCCTCCTCCGCGCCGTCCAAATAAACGTGCTTCACCACAGCACGGAATGTCTGGTCGTCCGTTAGAGGGTGAAAGGTACCCCAGGAAGGTTGGGAGGCAGGGCGTCGAAATCTCTGAGGTCCTGAAACAGAGAAACACGCTGGCGGGGGATGTAAATGGGAGCTTGGAGTCAGGTGATAAGGGCTTATGTGTACGAGGAAGGGGGACCGAGTGTGGCTGGGATCGGGTGAGCTGCACGTGGGTAAGAGGTGCCAGGGACAGAATTAGGTTGAGAGGCAGGAGGGTAGAAAGGGACAGGAGGGGGGCTAGAGTTGGGGGAGCATGGGCCCGGGATTGGGGACACGGGATGAGGAGGCGGGGTTGGCAGGAGCGGTGAGGAAGCGGAAGGAGGTCGGGCTGTCTCTGAGCCACCACAGATATGGACGAGGGATGGAAAGAAGAAGGAGGATAGGAAGGGTGCGTCAGAGGAATGGTGGTACGTAGTGTGATAGGAGTTAAGGCTGGGAAGGAAGGAATGGTGACTGGGGAGGCAGAGGAAGCAGGTGCGGTGGAGGGAAGCGCACAGCTAATTTTTGTTTTTTTGTTTTTTTTTTACCGTGGAGGGGGAAAATGCATTACGCATTCAACCGCCAGCCGAAGTGCAATGGCTGGGACGATATGTGGGACTCTCCGCTTCCTCATGCGGCATATCCACTAAAAAAAAAAAACCCTCCACGTTATAACAGTAATTTGTTGTGTATAGCGTGGCTTAGCGCGATCCCGCTGATGCACTCGCTTTAGTAAATGAAAGATACGAATGCTGCCGCACAGTGGCGGGAGCGAGGTAAAGGTTGCCGCTAGGATACAGCCATGAAACCTGACTGCAGCCTAGGGAAATGATGGTAAAAATTGTGTAGGAAGTTGAAGGGGATAGTAGGTGAGGATGTTGGAATAATCGTGGTAGCTTACTTGTGTTTCAGTCTTTCCATGTCCTGTCGGAGTCTCGTGCACTTCGCCGCCAGGGCGGTGGCCTTCTGCCTAGGGACCCTCTTCCCGTCTGAGGTGGTGGGTCTTGAAGGAGCGGCAGTGTTGGGTGGCTGGCTCCGGAATCGGAACAGCTCTGCGAAGTACGCTGCTTGCTTGCTGATGACCTGCTTAAGCTGCGTCGTAATGTTCAGTCTGGATCCTAGATGCGCTGTGGAGGTTTGATGAATGGTGATGGCGGCGGTGGTGGTGACCTGAAGTTCTGGCAGCTTCAGATCCAGGACGCTGCTACACACCTCTTCAAGGGCAGCTAAGCGAGCAAGGATCTCCGCGTGGAGGTCCTGAAAGGCGTCCCGCGTCGCTGCGTCTATCGAGGGTGCAGGTGGTGTGGCGTCGATGGACATGCTCGGCGGTGTTGTAGTCCGGGCTGGTGGTGGTGAGATCCTGCTCTTCCGGTATAGAGGGCACCGAGCTTGCCCGGTGAAATGTCCTGTGCCACGACAGGTGGCCCAGAACCGGCGGTGACGTCGTAGATCAAGCTCAGTGCACTCAGCGGTGGCGTTGTCGCTGCCACAGTAGTGGCACCGCGGCGAAGAAGAGCAGGAGTCTGCAGTATGCCGGAAGGCATAACAGCGACGGCAGGGCCGGTGACGTTCCATCTTGCTGGCCTCGACGACCAGGAGTTGCCCTAACAAGGGCAACCCTGACGCCAAGGCAGCGTCGAGGTCCGACTGATCCTGGAGCTCCAGCCTCACAAGTGGTGTAGGTCCCCGGTTGCAAATTATCCTTGTGGCCCTCAAACAAGGACACTTGGATTTCGCTGCGGCGAGGAGGTGCCGGGTTGAAAGATCCCTAGGGACCCCCCGTACCACGGCACTGAACCGGGGCGGCGGCGGCTTGGAGCTGGGCGGAGGCGGTGTTGGCGATGGTGGCAACTGCCGCTGCAGTTGTGGCGAGACTGCGGTGGCGGCCGGCGGCGAAGCAAGGCTTGACGGGACCGGTAGCTTCGGAAGTACTGCCTCCTCGGCGGCTGCCGAGGAAGAGGCGTCGGGCGCTGCCTTAGCAGCGGCGAGTCTGCGCTGTCTCTTAGCCGTCCTTACGAGTCGAAGAAGAAGCTCCCCTGCCTGTGTGATGCTCTCTTTTTTTTTAGTGGTGGGGGAAAAGGTTACTGACGCGCTAACCCCAGGCAAGCCTGGGAGTGTGAGACTCCTCGCCCTGGGCTCGAACCAGGGCGGCACTACCCACGAAAAAGAAAACCACCGGAAGTAGGAGGCCCCTGCCTCGCCCTTGCAGTACCGCATTAAGCACCTGCACATTTGTTGTCATGAATATTTGCTGTGTGCCAGTGGCAGTAACAGCGAGTGAAAGACTGAAGTGCCAGGGTACACACATGGCTGGCGCCCTGAGTGCAACCTGGGGGGAGTTGGTGGTGATATAGGTTTTGTAGCAGATGGTGGTATTTTATATATAACAGCTTGCGGGCCTCGTCAGTAATGAGCTAACCTAAAGTAAGAGTTAGCTTAAGTAAGATTTATACATTCGCCTATTGGCTTCATTAAAGTGTTCTTAGTTTAATTTGAGGGTGTATATATTGCTGGAGTGTTGATGCAATGTTGCATCCAAAGCTGCATCTTGTAATCATACTATATTAGCCTAACGATTACATTTACGTATATTTATTTACAAGTATTTACAGTGTATATAATATCCGCCAGAGGCTTCGTCTCAAGTTTCTTAGTATCTATGCTTAATTAATGTAGGTGTGCTTATCTCTAATAAGTTTGAGGTGTGTTTGTGTAAGTATCCGCCTAGCGGCTTCATTTTGACTTAATGTATGTGATATTGCTATTATCTATTACCATATAAGTATAAGGATTTCCCCCTGTCGGCTCCGTCAATTGTTACCATCTCGTTAACCAGTGTGTAGCAGAGTTGTATATAGTGCACACATGGCGGGCTATGTGCCTTAGTGCTGGAGCGAGTCTGTGCCACTTGCGGGGGGGGCCCTCAACCCCCGGGGCCGCCTAGGTTGTGTAACACAAGGACTTGTGAGGGCAGCTGAATATGGGAATGTGTATGTGTGCGTGAGTGATGTGTGCCTTTGAGTTCCTGCGTCCTACATCAAGGCTAGTGCATTAAGGTGTTTAAGTAGTCTTCTATATCAATTTCTGGTTCGCCAATGCCAATAGTGCGGTCGAATAGTGACAGAGGGCGGAGGTGCTTGTCGTACGTCGTTTCGTATTCTCCTAGCATTCTAATGTGATCGTTGTAGTTTTTGTTCGTTTTCTCGTATAGGTTGTCTGCTAGGTGTTTGATGAATTGCTCGATTGTCAGCATTTTCAGCTCTTCATGCATTTCAAGCGCAGGAGCTTCTTCGGGGAGTTTGGCAATTATTCGCAGTATTCTGTTTTGCATTGCTTGGAGGCGCTTTATGTGCGTTCGTGCCGCATATCCCCATACGGGGGCAGCGTAAGTTAGGATGGGACGGATTAGCGTCTTGTATAGCGTAAGTCCCATCTGTAGTTTAAGGCTGCTATTAAGATTTATGAGTGGGTAGAATCTGTTAAGTTGGCCATTGGCCTTTGCTCTAACTGAGTTTATATGATGTTTCCAGCTAAGATATTCATCCATCTTAACGCCTAGGTACGTGACATTTGTCTCCCACCCAATTGGTTCTTGTCTGTAGGTGAGGGGTGGGAGGATTCGCCTCCTGTGTCTATGCAGGTTTCTTCGGCTAAAAATGATGGCTTGGCATTTTCTTGAATTTAGTTTAACCCGCCATTTAGTGAACCACGGCTCTATAGTGTTAAGCGCATTCTGTATTCTTAAATGTATAATGCGCGGCTGGGTTGATTTTGTCGCTAAGGCTGTGTCGTCAGCATATATGTATTTATCTACTCTGACCAATTTGGGGAAGGTCGTTGATGTAGATGTTAAACAGCGTGGGCCCCAGTAAACTTCCTTGGGGTACTCCAGCGCTGATTGGGCGAGCAGTAGATTTACTTTCACCTACGGAGATGCGAAGACTCCTTCCGCTAAGATAATCTTTGATTAGTGTGATCATTGAGTCTTGCACGCCTATGTTAATTAGCTTTCTAAGTGGACCTGCGTGCCAAACTTTGTCGAAGGCGCGTTCTATGTACAATAGGACTACGCCAATGGATCGCTTGGTATTAAACCCTGCAGTTATTTTCTCTGTTATTCTGAGTAATTGTAGCGTTGTCGAATGATTAGCCCGAAAGCTAAACTGTTCACTGGTTAGGATGTTATTTTTGGCTAGGAATGAATTTAGGCGTTTCAGAACGTCCTTTTCCAGGAGTTTACTCAAAGTGTTAAGAAGGCTAGTTGGCCTATGATTCGTTGGAATTGAGGGATCTTTATGTTTTTTGGGGAACATCGAAATTTGTGCTTCCTTCCAGCGTGTTGGGAATTTTCCATTCTGGAGGGCATGGTTAAATATGTCCGCTAGTAATTTTAGTGCGCTTGGTGGAAGATGTTTGAGCACCAGCTTGAGAATCGTATCCGGGCCCGGTGTTTTTCTATCGGGCAGATGCATGATTATCCATTTAATTTCTCCGACACTGGTTTTTCTCTTTTTGTTGGAGGTTGCAGTGTTACCAATTTCAGCGATTTGATCTTCCGTAGCTGCTGCAAAATTTATATCGCACGGGTCAGCATTCGGTTGGAATATTTCTTTTAACGCATCCGCGAAGTCTTCGGCCTTTTGTTCATCTGTTTCCACCATGCGGCCGCCGGAATGCAGGGGCGGAAGTTGAATCGTGCACGCGTTAGGCATTTCGCGATTCGCCGCACTTTTCGGGTTTGTGGATCTAGAGTGTCCAGCGTGGCGTTCCATTGGTCTCGTATGTGTTCTGTTATATGCGTGTTGGCAGCAATTCTGAGATTTTCATATTCATTTTTGTGTATGATGTTACGTATGCGCTGCCTCTGACGTCTGGCACTGTTGCGGTCTTGTATCGCCCGTCTTACTGCCAGAGGGAATTGCGTCGTCACGTAAAAACTTGGTCGTATTATCGGCACATGTCTTTCTGTTGCGTGGGGAATAGCTTCTACTATTGTGTCAACCGCTTGGTCTTGTGTTTCGTGGGAGTTGACATTAACCTCCCTTTGTCCAAGTTAGGTTTCTATTTGCGCCTCAAACTCCGGCCAGTTTGTTTGGTTATAATTGCGTCTGGCTGGCTCTGGTTTGAACGTTAGAGTCTCTGCGATCTCCATTAGTACTGGTAGGTGATCTGAAGTGAGATAGTTTATAACCGTTGTTTCGGTGTCATATGGCATATCTTTAAGTAAGGCAATGTCTAGAATATCTGGCCTTTGGTTGACCTGTCTGGGTATAAACGTGGGTTCGTCTGGTCCTGTTAGTAGGATGTTTGGCCTGTTAACGTACGTTAGCAGTTTGGTGCCGGAAGTATATGTAGCTCTGCAGTTCCAAAGGTGATGGTTTGGAGTTTGTCACCTGCAGTAATCATCTTACGGTCAAGGCGCATAATTTTGTCTACATCCTCTACGTCGATATCGCCTGGAGGATTATAAACTGCTACAACTGTTACTGCATCGTTATGCAATTGCACATTTACTGCAGTTGCTTCCAGACGGTTTAGTTGAGGCACGTGTTTTTGATGGTGTGTTATCGAATTTTGGATGGCCACCGCCGTACCTTCGTTTCTGTAGATTTTGTAACCTGGTACCGTGAAGCGGTCTTCTGGTCCTAAGTGGGTCTCGTTAAGCAGTGCAATCTGAATTGAGTTCCAGTCTGCTAGTTCTTTGCGTCGGAGGTTGTTGCAGTTCCAGTATATTATGTTTACTACTGTTGTACAAGCCATTATGAGAGTCCGCAATTACTAGGAGATATCTGGTGAGGAGATTAAACAGGTACATTGGGTCTGTGTCGTCATTTGTGATAAGTTCCAGGAGCCATTTTCTGTACTCTATCAACTTGTAACCTTAAGACTGTAGAGCATCCTAGGTGTGCTAGGAGCTCCCTCAAGGCCTGTCCATTCTCAAATGCTTCCCGGGTGGTGAGCGCTGTTGGGCAGAGAATTGAATCTCCCAACGGTGAAGGTGGTTTATGTATTCGTGTTTGTGTGTTAACCTGTGTGTGTTGTTGGTGTTTGTGTGTTGCCGCGTTAGGGGCGCGCTCATGCTGTGCTGGTGGCAGACTGGTCCTGACCCGGTCTCCATCCGCTCTTAAGGGGCAGGGTTCGGGGGCTGGCGGGTTTCTGCCTCAACGGTCCTGAGTGTACCACTGCCCCTCGGAGTTAATGGGGGCAGCCAAGGTGTTCTGTTGCTGTTCTGCTGGTTGTGGTCCGGGGGCCCTAGATGTCTGCTCCCTTGGCCTTGAGTGCAGTGCCGCCAGGTACTTCGGGCAACCGCGCCATGTTGCCCCATGTCCCGTACCGTTACACAGCTCGCACTGTCGTTCCCCTGGGGGAGCTCTACAAGAGTAAGAGGGGTGGGGGCCTTTACATTTGGCGCAGGTGTCTTGAGGGGCCTGGCATTCTAAATGTGAATGCTAAAGCATTTGGCATTATTTACATTGTTTCGGCGCTGGAACGGCCCTATATTCTTCTATCCTGACCCAAATATGAGCTACATACTTGAGGCCCACTAGCTTTCTGTTTTCAGGGGTGTCCGCCAGTTCCACAAGGAACATGGGAGAGGGGCTCTAAACCTGTTCCTTCTGTGCATTTGCACAGCCCTAAGGACCTCAAGGTTGTGGGTTGCCAGTTCCTGGTTTATGTGTTCCCCGGAGACCTCCGCATACAGCCCTTTTATAACAAATCTGATGGTCCTAAGTGAAGGTTCGGGCATGAGGTGGAACTGTATGCGTTCCCGCTTGAGGTGATCTACAAAAGCATTGTAGTCCCTCCTGCAAAACAGCTTCACCTCAAAGCCTCCGGAGCGTGGCGCGATGCGTATAGTGTACTTGTGTAGAGATTTGTGTGTTCTATCAAAATTGAGTGAGAGTGAGTGTATGTCTGTTACCTGGCTGTTTTTCATGAAGATAGGTGCCACATCGGACCTAAACTCCGTGAAAGTGTTTGTGTCTGTGTGTTGGTTTTGCCTGCGCGTAGCTCTCAGGTAACGGAGAGTGTGCATGTGGAGTAGGTGAAGGTCTTATGTCTGACAGGTCGATGAGGTCAACGTCGTGAGGTGGGTGTGATATGCGTGCTGTGGTCGCTTGCGTCGGTGAGTGTGTGTGTGTGTGATGCCTGAGTGGGTGTGTTGGTGTGTGTGAGGGTAGGTGTCAGTGTGCATGTGAGAGTAGGTGTCTGAGTGTATGTAGGATTCTGAGTGTGTGTGTGAGTGTAGGTATTTGTGCGTGTCTGAGTGTCTGCGTATGTGGGTGTGTGAGTGTGTGTGGGTGAGGGTGTGTGGGTGTCTGAGTGTGCACAGGAGTCTGAGTGTGTGTAGGAGTCAAAGTGTGTGTAGGAGTCTGAGTGTGTGTAGGAGTCTGAGTGTGTGTAGTAGTCCGAGAGTGTGTAGGAGTCTGAGTGTGCGTGAGTGTAGGAGTCTGGTCATCTGTTGGTGTCTGTGGTGGTGTGTTCGTGTGTATGCGTGTATGTTTCAGTGTGTGTGACGGTGATATTTGTGTAGGTGTGTTAGTGTGTGTGTGTGTGTGTGTGTACAATGATTGATCGCCATTGCGCCTCTGAGTTGGTGTGGGTATGAGAGAGCGTCTTGTGTTACGTGTAGTTGGTGCATTCAGTATTTCCGCCTCAGGAGCATTACTAGGCAGAGTGCGCGCTCGTGCGTGGGCGTGAGGTGTGCTGTGAAGATGGTGATGAAGGCTGTGATGGTTTGTCTTTAATCATTTTGAGAGCCTTAGCCGCTATGGGCCTTTTGGTATTGGACAGTGATGATGGGGAAAGTCGAACAGTAATGGATGTACCTGGACGTACCATCATCAAATATTCCTGTGGCTATATGTGTATGAAAGTTACATGGAAGCTAGTTAAGAAGCAATGAAGTGAGAAGATAAGTAAAGCCTAGTACCTCTGCTGCTGTACCACAGTTACTTGTAGGACAACTGTTCTCTTGTAGCTACAGCTAGCAGCACCTAACTTAAAGCTAGGGGGAACTTATAGACTAGACAGATAGATGAAAATTGAGATAGAAGAACAGATAGAGCAGCTAGAGGGCGCTGAAAAGACCGAGAAACAGAGGACCTGCCCGTGGGGCGCTTTGGTACCCGTCGTGACACTGTTGGCTGCGGCCTTGTTTCTCTACCCTGCTAAAGTTACTAGCCAGAGTGCCGGACCACTTGAAGAACGCTTGGAGCTCCCGCGGTTCAGATGCCCGCTGTTGAGCACTCTCTCGCCGAGCGGGAGGGGTGGAGCATGCCGGTGTGGTGAGAGCGGAGCGCTGGCTATCTGTCGGGTCAGCCGTCAGATCTACGCCCGCCTTCAAAGCTGTCTTTTTTTTTTATTGATGGGGAAAAAGGCAACTAACGCCCTAACACCAGACAATCCTGGGAGTGTGAGACTCCCCACCCTGTACTCGAACCAAGGTGGTAGTACTCACAAAAAAACCCACCGGAAGTAGGAGGCCCATGCCTAGCTATTGCAGTACCGCATAAAGCACCTGTGCATTTCTGGTGATGACTGCTGCTTGCCAGTGGCAGTAACAGCGAGTGATAGTGAAATTAGCCAGTGGACACACATGACTTGCGCCCTTAGTGCCCCTCTGGAGAAGTGGTTGGTAAAAATGAGTGGTATTTCCGGTGGATTTTTCTCAGTGATATGAGTGGAGCTGGCGGTGTCGTCGTCGGAGTCAGAGGTCTTCCTGGATCCTGTCGTTTGAAATTGGGGTTGTGTATAATGGGCGGTTCCATGGAAACTTCTCGGCGGAATGGTGCTGCTGATTTAGGTGGTCCTGCTGTAGCTGCGTTTGGACACTGGCTATCCGGTTGGACAGCTCAGCGGTGAAGGACTGTAGAGTGGAGATGGCGGCGGTGGTGGCAGCTTGTAGGTCCTGCAGCTTCTCGGTGATGACGCTGGTGCGGGCCTCTTCCAACGCATCTAAGCGAGCGCCGATATTCTGGATCTCCGCATGAAGGTCCTGTATGGCATCCCGCGTCGCTGCGTCTGTAGAAGCTGGAGATGGTGTGGCGTCTGGGTGATAGATCTGCGGTGATTGTTCTTGCGGCGGAGAGGTGCGCCTGTCCCTCGGGTAGAGGGGACACTGGGCCGTGGCACAGACTCGGCGGCGGCGGCGGATATCATGCCCAGTGCACTGCGTCGTCAAGACGCCGGTCCCAAGGTAATGACACCGCAGCGCTGACCTGCAGGCGTCTTGGCTGTGCCCGAAGGCGCAGCATCATCGGCGGCGGAGGCCGGTGGCGTTCCTGGCAACTTGCCTCGACGAACAGAAGTCGCCCTAATAAGGGCAACCCTGACGCCAAGGCAGCTTCCAAGTCAGCCTGGTCCTGCAACTCCAGACGAGCAAGCGGCGTTGGCCCCCGGTCGCAGTATATGCGGGTGGCCCTCAAGCAAGAAGGCCACCGCGACTGCACGGGGGTGAGCAGATGCCGGGTGGAAAGGTCCCGAGGGACCCCCCGTAACACGGCACTGAACCGTGGTCGCGGCGCTGTGGAGCTGGGCGCAGGCGTCGTTGGCGGGAGTGTTGGCGGTAACTCTGGCTGTAGTTGCGGCGAGACTGCGGTGGCAGCCGGCGGCGAAGCAGGGCTTGCCGCGACCGGTGGCGTCGGAGACGCTACGTCCTCGGCGGCTGCCGGGGAAGAGGCGACGGTTGCTGCCTTAGCAGCGGCGGCTCTGTGGAGTCTTTTCTTCGCCATGTAGACAGCTCGAATATCTGATGATGTGTCTGTGAAAATGTACCAATTCTGTTTTTTTTTACCGTGGAGGGGGAAAATGCATTACACATTCAACCCCCAGCCGAAGTGCAATGACTGGGAGGATATGTGGGACTCTCCGCTTCCTCATGCGGCATACCCACTAACAAAACCCCTGCACGTTATAACGGTAGCTTGTTGTGAATATCGTGGCTTAGCGCGGTCCCGCTGATGCACCCACGTTAGTAAAAGAAAGATGGTATGCTGCCGCACGTTGTGCGGGAGCGGGTGAAAGGTTATTTCTAGGTTGACAGGCATGAAACCTGACTGCAGCCTAGGGAATGGAGGTGATATTAGAAAGGAAATAAAAGTTGGAAATTGAGGAGAGAATAGGACGTAGAAAAACTTACGGATTATATCTGCTTCGGTATTGCTCAGCGTAGCTCCCAGACGTCTTCCACTGGGTTGGCGACCGAGGATCCCCTAGCCGTGAGTGCCCCTCAGCCTGTACAGGAGGAGGAGCGGTGTTGGTCTGCTGACGACTTGAGTGGAACAGCTCAGCAGAGTATGCAGCTTGCTGCAGGAGAACCTGCTTCAGCGGCTGCATGAGGGCGTCGATCCTGGTGGTCAGGTCGGCGGCTGTAGTCTGCTGGCTGGTGGCTGCTGCGGCGTTGGAAACATGCATTTCCTGCAGCTGCTGTGATAGGATGCTGCACGTCTCTTCCAGAGCAGCTAGTCGAACGCCGACGTTCAGGATCTCCGCGTGGAGGTCCTGAATGGCTTCTCGCGTTGCTGCGTCTGTTGAGGTTGCAGGTGGTGAGGCCTCAGTGGTTCATGGTTGCGGTGATGTGGTGCGGTGGGCAGGAGGTGGTGAGGAAGTGCTGCTCCTTTTGTAAAGAGGGCACTGGGCTTGCCCGGTGAAGTGCCCTGTGCCACGACAGATGGCACAGAACCAGCGGCGACGGCCGGGGAAGAGGCGACGGTTGCTGCCTTAGTAGCGGCGGCTTTGCGGAGTCTGTTCTTCGCCATGTAGACGGCTCGAAGATCAATTGACGACCCTTACATATGCTGTCTTTTTTTTTTTTTTTTTTTACCGTGGAGGGGAAAACCCCCAGCCGAAGTGCAATGGCTGGGAGGATATGTGGGACTCTCCGCTTTCTCGTGCGGCATACCGACTAGAAACCCCCTCCACGTTATAACAGTAGATTGTTGAGAATCTCGTGGCTTTGCGCGGTCTCGCTAATGCACGCGCGTTAGTAGAAGAAAGATAGGAAGCTGCCACACGTTGTGCGGGAGCGGGTAAAAGGTTATTTCTAGGTTGACAGCCATGGAACCTGACTGCAGCCTAGGAAATAAAAGGTGGAAATTGAGGAGAGAATAGGACGTAGAACTTACAGATTCCTTCTGCTTCTGTATTGCTCAGCATAACTACCAGTCGTCTTCCAGTTGGTTGGCGATCGGGTATCCGCTGGCCGCGGCTGACCTTCAGCCTGCACAGGAGGAAGAGTGGTGTTGGGCTGCTGACGTCTTGAATTGAACAGCTCAGCAGAGTAAGCAGCCTGCTGCAGGAGAACCTGCCTCAGTGGCTGCGTGAGGGCGTCGATCCTGGTGAACAGGTCGGCGGCTGCGGTCTGCTGGCTGGTGACTGCTGCGGTGTTGGTAGCTTGCAATTCCTGCAGCTTCTGAGTGAGGAGGCTGCATGTGTCTTCCAGGGCAGCTAGTCGAGCGCCGACGTTCAGGATCTCCGCGTGGAGGTCCTGAATGGCTTCTCGCGTCGCTGCGTCTGTTGAGAGTGCAGGTGGTGAGGCCTCGGTGTTTGATGTCTGCGGTGGTGTGTTGCGGCGAGCAGGAGGTGGTGAAAAAGTGCTGCTCCTTGGGTATAGAGGACACTGGGCTTGCCCGGTGAAGTGTCCTGTGCCACGACAGGTGGCACAGAATCGGCGGCGACGGCGGAGATCGTGCCCAGTGCACTCGGTGGTGGTGGTGGTATTGGTACCACAGTAGTGACACCTCGGCGGCGAAGAGCAGACTTCAGCTGTGTGTCCGTAGGCACAGCAGCGTCGGCACGGCCGATGGCGTTCCTGTCGGCAAGCCTCGACGACCAGAAGTCGCCCTAATAAGGGCAACCCTGACGCCAAGGCAGCTTCCAGGTCAGCCTGGTCCTGTATCTCCAGACGAACGAGCGCCGTTGGCCCCCGGTCGCAGTATATGCGGGTGGCCCTCAAGCATGAAGGCCACCGCGACTGCACGGCGGAGAGCAGATGCCGGGTGGAAAGGTCCCGAGGGACCCTTCGTACCACGGCACTCAACCGGGGCGGCGGCGTCGTGGAGCTGGGTGGAGACGTAAGTGGCGGCGGTGATGGCGGCAACTGCGGCTGCGAATGGCGGCGAAGCAGGGCTTGCCGCGACCGGTTGCTTCGGAGATGCTACGTCCTCGGCGGCTGCCGGGGAAGAGGCGTCGAGTGCTGCCTTAGCGGCGGCGAGTCTGCGCTGTCTCTTCTTAGCCATCCTCAAGAGTCGAAGAAGCAGCTACGAATCCCCGTGTGATGCTGTCTCGAAGTCCCGCGACTGTCATGGCGGCGGGCACGGACGGCGTAGGAAACGCAAGGAGGCCTCTCACATCAACGGCATCCGGCCTCAGACCCAGTTCACAATGGAAGTTTAAAAGGACGGAGCTCCGCCATTCTTAGACATCCTCATATCTAGGAACAGCAATGTTACACTTGGACACTCTGTTTACCGCAAATCTACTCACACAGACGTCTACCTAAATGCTAACAGTTTGCACCATAAGTCGCAAAAATCGGCGTAGTAAACACTTTGTCCCACAGAGCAGTCGCCGTCTCGGATCCGAGCCATCTCACATAAGAGCTACGGCATTTAAAATACACTTTGCGACAAAACGGCTATTCTGAATATACCGTCACTGCGGCACTCACCAAAGCCAAAAAATCGAAGGCAACTACACAGCCAGCTCCAGAGAATCCCACCGCTAGCCTACAATCCATACACCAGCAACCTCTCCGGAAAAATCATCAGAATCGTGGCCAAACACAACACCAAGACCATACACAAACCTTCTCCAAAGATAAAAAAAACCTCATTAGGCCAGTGAAAAACAGCTAGGCCTTAGAGTGCCGGGAGTTTATCGCATTCCTTGTGATTGTGGTGCCCCATACATAGGTGAAACAGGCATGGCCATAACTACCAGGGTCAAGGAGCAGGAGAGGTCTATCCGCCTAATGCAACCAGAAAAAATCTGGGCACTCGGAACACTGCTTCGAGAGAGACTACAGAGCCAACTTCAGCGACATCACCATCGTTGCCAGATGTGACGGCTACTGGGAGTGCAGTGTAAATGAGGCGCTGGCCATCGCTTCGGAAAAGGGCACGCTCTACCGGGATGCCGGTCTACGTCTCAGGCACTCCTGGAAACCGGCCACTAATATCGTAATTGGCATGCTCAAGAAACACAGGAAACACAAAACGACACATTAGTTGCCCTCGGGGGAAATGCGTTTTCTTCGAGATCCACCACTTGTCTACAGAGGAGCCCTCCTCGCGTTTTCAGTGATCGACGTGAGCAGCGTACTTCGGGCAGCTGCAGTATGGTGTCAATCATTTATACGACCTTGGCAACTACATGGTAAACGAGACGACGAAGGCCTAAAAAGCTCGGTACTACTACCAGCGACGAGCGGCAGCGCAACCAATGACGGACGGAGAAATCTCCCGAAGCACCAGCGCAGAAGCATAACTCCAAATATATGTGTCAATTCTAAACATATACTGTAAGACTAAATTTAATGAATGTAGAACAACACTTTACCTTTAGACAACACATGACAAGCAGACACACCCTGCAGAAGTAGAACATAGTAATGCACGAATAAAACACTTATAAAATGAACGTATGATTATCCACTGGTATTGTTCAGGTTTAATGGACAATCCCAGTAAGTAGCTTTAACGCGCTCGCAGGCATTGCATGCCAGCTAAGTAGCTTTCACTTACTAACCGGGGTGCTATGCGGGATCCGACTAATGCATGTATGCACCAAACTACTCTATATAACGATTAACACGTGGAGTTTTTTTTAAGTGAATAGATCGCACTCCGCGGGGAGCTCCACATATCCCCCAAGCCATTGCACTAAGGCTTGGGGTCGATTGCAGGGATGCACTTTTCCCCTCCACGGCAAAAAAAAAATAAAAAAAAAATCAGAAGGGGTTCAGGCGGCAGCAATATCAACTTCACTTCTACTCACGGAAGTGCTATTACGAAACTCCATTATCCCCCACTCACTTTCCCTATCCTATATACTCCCGCACTTCACCCAATGGCGAGGTAAGCCATTCTTTCAACCTTCCAAATCTCTTACTGTCTCCCCTTTAAAAAAATAAATAAATAAAAGAAAGGGAAATAATTCAGAAGGGGCGCTTTCGGAGCTTGATCTTTGAGCCGACAACATGGCGAAGAAGAGACCCCGCAGATCCGCCGCTGCTAAGGCAGCAACCGTCGCCTCTTCCCCGGCAGCCGCCGAGGAGGCAGCGCCTCCGTCGCCACGGCCGTGGCAAGTCCTGCTTCGCCGCCGGCCGCCACCGCAGTCTCGCCGCCGCCAACGCCCCCGCCTATCTCCTCGCCGCCGCCGCCCCAGTTCAGTGCCGTGGTACGGAATGTCCCTCGGGACTTTTCCACCTGGCATCTGCTCACCGCCGTGCAGTCGCGGTGGCCTTCTTGCTTGAGGGCCACCCGTATATACTGCGACCGGGGGCCAACGCCGCTTGTTCGCCTGGAGACGCAGGACCAGGCTGACTTGGAAGCTGCCTTGGCGTCTGGGTTGCCCTTATTAGGGCGACTTCTGGTCGTCGAGGCTAGCCGACAAGAACGCCACCGGCCCTGCCGACGCTGCTGTGCCTTCGGACACTCAGCCGACGTCTGCTCTTCGCCGATGCGGTGCCACTACTGTGGTACCAACTCCACCACCGCCGAGTGCACTGTGCACGATCTCCGCCGTCGCCGCCGGTTCTGTACCACCTGTCATGGCACAGGACCTTTCAACGGGCAAGCCCAGTGCACTCCCTTCCAAAGGAGCAGAACTTCATCACCACATCCTGCCCGCCGCACCACACCACCGCAGACTACCCACGCATAGGCCACACCACCTGCACTCTCAACAGATGTAGCGACGCGAGACGCCATTCAGGACCTCCTCGCGGAGATCCTGGACGTCGGCGCTCGCTTAGCTGCCCTGGAAGAGACGTGCAGTGACATCACTCAGAGCCTGCTTGAACTTCAAGCTTCAAATACCCGCAGTCACCTCCACTCTTCAAGCATCTGCAGCTGATCTATCCACCCGAGCAGCTGAAGCAGGTTCGCCAGAAACACTCTGCTGACATGTTTCTACTCCGAAAACAGCAGAATATCACCGCTCCTCCTGCCCAGGTTGAAGGGCACGCACCGACAGCGGATCTTCAGGAGTCGACCGCCTGGAAGACCTTTCGCAGCATCGCTGAACACTACCGCAATAGACACATCCAGTAAGAATTCTTCGTCCACATCTCCTCAACTTACCCTTTATTTCCTTTCTATCATCATCTTTATTCCCTAGGCTGCAGTCAGGTTTCATGGCCGTTAGCCTAGACACAAGCTTTCACGAGCTCCCGCACAACGTGCGGTAGCATCCTACTTTACACATTCTGACGCGGATGCATTTGCGGGACCGCGCAAAGCCACGATCATCTCAGCAATCTACGTGATATAACGTGGAGAGGTTTTTAGTGGGTAGGCCGAATGAGGAAGCGGAGAGTCCCACATATCCTCCAAGGCATTGCACCTCGGCTGGGGGTTGAATGCGTAATGCATTTTTCCCCTCCACGGTAAAAAAAATTCAGACGGTGGCGCGGAAGGCCCGCAGCAGGATGACGAAGAATAAGTTTCGCGCCGCGAAAACAGCCGCAGCCGCCGTCCCTAGCTCCGCCATCTCGCCGGAAGATCACCGCGCTCAGCCGGGACCTACTGCAAAGGACGAGCCAGTGCCTTCAGCCGCTACAGAACCCCGGCAGTTGCTGTCGCAACTGCCGGCACCGACACTCATCTCCGCCACCGCTAGCTCCCGGCAGATGCAGCCGCAATTGCCGGCACTGCTACATACCGCCGCCGACGCTGACTCCCGCCAGTTGGAGTCTCTACAACAATCCACCGCCGCCGACGCCGCCAACTCCCTGCAGGTGCAGCCGTAACTGCCGGCACAGCAATTTACCGCCGACGTTGACGACGCCGACATCAGATTGCTGCAGCCGCCAGTGCCGGCACCACAACACACCTTCGAAACTTCCCCCGCCGCCAAATGCCGGCAACTGCTCACCTCACGGCCTACTGTGATCTCTCCTGCCGTAGCCACCGCCGCTGACACAACGCCTCACACCTGACAACCGGACCAACCCTTCAGGGCCCCAGCCCCAACCACTGAACCAGCCTTCGCAGACCGCCATTTTGCCTAAGCTACAGCGTCTGAGCGTGGTCATCAGGGGAGTCCTCCGTGACCTCCCGATGCGCCTGCTAGCCACTGCCGCTCGCCTCTGCTAGCCTTCAGTACTGAGGGCCACGAGAATTCAATCTGGACGTGGCCCCTCTCCGCTTGCCCGGCTGGAACTTGCGGACGATGGAGACTACAAAGCGGCGTTGCGCGACGGCTTGCTCATGTTTGAGCGCCGCCTGAGCGTTGAGGCCAGCCGATGATGTCAGCAAAGCCCCTGCTGCCGCTGCCATCAAGAGGAAACCTGCTCAGCATAACCGCGCTGTCATTACTGTGGAGCACCTTCACTAACAGCCGAATGCACAGCACATGTGCTGACGAAAGTAGTATTACAAGGTCAAGTAACGATAATCCTGCCACCAGGGGGGGGGTATCCGCTGATCCATACCTTTGCAATATTCAAATTTCCCGCCATTTTCTTAAGACGGCGGATTAACGCGACACTAGCGCTTAAACCCCTGGTTGCAGGATTATGGATAACTCTACTTGCCATTCCGTATGCAAATCCTAAAAAACAACAAGTTCATATCGCAGATATGCTTATTACAAATTCTCATGCAATATAATATTGAATACATGCCAAAAACTGATTTTTATTTAAGAAACCACATGCACAATTGTTTATATATTTGTTTGTCTTTAGCTTGCTTTGAATATCACACGCTCACTGGTCTTCAGCACAGGATAAAAAATGTTTATGAAAGTTTAAGAGATAATCCGCTGATCCATACCTTTGCAATTGTCACATTTCCCGCCATTTTCTCTTAATGCGGTGGATTAACGCGACACTAGCGCTTAACCCCCTGGTTGCAGTATTATCGGTACTCGACCTTGCTAATCCGAATGATAAAAGGAGAATTGATGGCGATGATTGGAAAATGGAAGGGGTACATCGGTGATGGTGGACCCGGTGGACGTTTCATAAATAATGTCCACTGCGCTGGCGGGAAAAACGATCGAACACTGTCGCTTAAAGAGGAAACAGGGGACGCAGATGTAGAGGAAGAATAATCTGTGGATTGTACACTAGCCATGCTGAATACTGTATGCCAATGCTGCAATTATATGTAGCAGAGAAAGGCAAGAAGGCGATGGGTGGGGGGAGCTGTTCACACGGGACAGAAAGCGGTGTTAGCACTCCGACCGGAGATGGTGTAAGATTGCGCAAGCCACAAAAACTCCACCTGATGTGAACCAGACACCCACTTGGTAGGTTGTGTAATAAGCTGAGCTAATGACGTCCGGTTACAGCGGTGAAAACAAGACTGTACACTAGCCATACTGAATACTGAATACCAATGCTGCAATTATATGTAGCAGAGAAAGGCAAGAAGGCGATGGGTGAGGTAGCTGTTCACACGGGACAGAAAGCGGTGTCAGCACTCCAACCGGTTATGGTGCAATATTGCGCAAGCCAGAAAAACTCCACCGGATGTGAACCAGACAACCACACATTCTTTCCTAATAGTATTTGAGCCTGAAAAATTAACATACGCAAACACATATACACTATACACATTAGTGGGTTGTTAAAACATGCATTAAACATGGATAATATACCTAGTACTAGCACAATGGTGGCGCAGGAGGATAGCCAGGAGATAGATCCGACAGAGGCTATATTCGAAATTACAGAGCATAGGCAGATAAATCTTGCAAAGTATTATACAGGGTTTTCCCGCCATTTTCTTAACGCGGTGGATTAACGCGACACTAGCGCTTAAACCCCTGGTTGGAAGATTATGGATAATCCAACATGCAAAACCTAATAAACAACAAGTTCATGTCACACACACACACACACACACACACACACACACACACACATATATATATATATATATATATATATATATATATATATATATATATATATATTTCATATTCCTATGCAATACAATAATTAATACATGAAAAAAACTGATTTTTTTCCTTAAGAAACCACATGCACAATTGTTTATATATATATATATATATTTGTCTTTAGCTTGCTTTGAATATCAAACGCTCACTGGTCTTCAGCACACGATAAAAAAAATGTTTATGAAAGTTTTCGACGTAGGGGAAATAGTTTTACATGGAGGACGATTTGTATAGGCATCACAGGCTAGATGAATGTGACGAAAATTGGGGTCGACATCTGCGTTGACGGCAGGAACATATACAGGTGCAATAATTGAAAGGCGAATAATATCGCCAGCAGGTAGAAGGCCCGAAGAGGTGACGATATTGTCAATGGCTGGAACTTTGTTTAGCCCCATGAAGAAGGTACATCGAACATCAGGATCCGACGGCGAAGCCTTCCATGCCGAGAATCTTACGTAGACGATGTGGGCATCGGACGAGGATAACTTAATGGTAACAATTTTATGGTCACCAAAGACGGAGACTTCTTGTTAGATGATACGGCGCTCCCTGGGGTATATGCCGGCAGCATTAACGGTCTCATCGACGTCAAATAAAATCCTGGCCATTAGGTTGGGATGGATGTCGACAGGGTCAGATTTGCAGGACATGGTACAGGATAATGAAAGGGAATATTATTCAAAATCTGAGTACTGTTTGGAACGGTGTTAATAGTCAAGAGGAGAAGAGAATTTTACGATGCGTCTCTCCAATCCTGGTTGCTGTAGCTCCACCCCGACGTAAGTCAGGCACATCGGGACGGTGTTCATTTCGTCGATGACGGCTTGCGACATGGAGTCGAAGTTTGAAGTAAGAAATACCTCTCGGTTGTTGATGGTAACGGCGACCTTGCGACCATACTTGGTTTAGAGTGCTTCTGTAAGGGCGTCGTTTCTGTAGTTCGCCCATGGACAGGAACGGCAGGGTTTCTGCCATTTTGTTCAGATCACGAAGAATGTTACTGAAGGTTGCCATGACGAGATGCAGACTGAGCTGAAATCGACCCATGCTGTGGTATAAGTGCTGGATCGGCGGAAGTGTAATATCCGCCAGATGGAGATAATGGTCCACATCCGGCGACTGCGTTCAAACGACAGAAATGGCAATTTCTTATCATCGGTGCAGGCCAGTCTATGTGAACTTTGTTCCGAGGCTGGGTCCAATGCATGTTACATCTTCTATAATCAGCAAATTGGTTTTACTGATTCATGGTTAGACTCTCCCAAACCAAATCCAAATGACGAGGAGAGTACTTGTTGAAGATCGAATCCCCGTAAAACAGAATAATGCTGAACTCATCGTTGGATAGGGGAAAGAGGTATTGCAGATGCGTGAGGTACTTCATCAATGCTGGGATCTCTGCCATGGCGCCGGGCATACCTTTCTAGGAACGCGTCAATCTGAAGTTTCCTGAGATCTGTGTAGACTCCCCCGCTGCACTTTTCGCACCAGTACGATCGAATGCTACAGCGACACTGGCTTCGGCCGCGCCGTGGCCGAGTGGTTAGACCACTTGCCTCTCACCTAGACGGCCGGGGTTCGATTCCAAGCGACCGCATGTGAGATTTGTGGTGGACAAAGCGGCACTGGGGCGGGTTTTCTCCGGGTACTCCGGTTTCCCCTGCCATCGCATCCCACCGGTGCTCCATCATCATTCAAGTATCACCAGTGTCACCGCCTGCGGTGCCATAAGTAGTTAAAGCGGGCGTAAAACACTACCAAAAAAAAAAAAAAAAGACACTGGCTTCGAAAGCAGGATGTACAGAGAAGCAGTGTGCACTGAGGACCGGGCATGGCGTGCGCAGAGTAGGAACTGACGCGATGTCGATACGGGAGGAGGGAGGGATAGAGAAATGGAGGGGAAAAATGGAGGGTTATCACAAGACGTTGCTTTTTTCATACGAGATGCTTTTGAAAGTGGCGCCCTCTTCTTCTTGTAGAAAAATGGCTTCCCTTACGCTGTATATACAATCCCCGTGCCCGAGATCCGGAATAATGTACGGTGTTATTCTTCCCAGGTGCACTGTGAGGCATCGATCAAAACAAAGGTGTCCATTTCTTTTAAGGCTAAGCATTTCTTTCAATGACACATATCGAGAAAAACGATATAAAGACCTTTTTTAGGAACAAATTGAAAAAGGTGATCGGTGAAATCTGTGTCCTGCGCTTGTTCAGGACGCCAAAGGTCTACTTTAAACTGCCTTTCGATGAGGTCCATGATGGAAAAGACGAAGTGGATGCCGTCCTCAGAGCTATGGCATTTTACGGAGATAGATTTTCCTTCGAAAGAGCCGTCGATGAATCTTAGAGCATACGGGGCATTCTTCTTTGGATGATCCTCTAGCACAACTGTTCCCAACCGGTGTGCCCCGGCTAAGGGGTGCCGCGAGATATTGAGATAAACAAAAAAAATGCCTTCTACTGAAGTCTTAAGTCTTGTAAGGTCTTGAAATAAAATAAGGCAAATCAATTACTCTCTAGCACGGCACATGGTGATAGTGGTCGATTCATTTCAATAATTCAGTTATACTAGTATCCCACAGATGGCATTATAGCTATACCCTGCCGAACATTCTCGAGACTACTCGCTTCCTCACGAACATTCCCGAGACTTCGACAGATGAATATATAAAAGTGTACGCCGCTTAGCGCTTTCAGTTGTCTTCCTCGCGTTGATTCACAGTGTTTAACTATGGATAAGTTCATTGTTAAACGTAAACGCCAGAACAGTGAAAGTGAACAGTCGGCTCCTTCTGCTTGCTTTAAGAAGCCAAATCTTACAGTTTCTCCCGGACCGTCGAATTCATCACATAAAGAAGACAAACGAAAGAAAAGAACATACCAGGACAGTTACTTAGCGTATGGATTTAAGTGGAATAACAACGAGGAAAACCCTATCCCTGTGTGCTTAGTTTGTGGCGAAACACTTAGCAACTAGGCCATGGTACCTAGCAAACTGAAGCGGCATCTTACAACAAAGCATCCTATTGTGTCACAGAAAAGTGTAATGTATTTTTCACATATATTAGAAGGGGAGAAGAAAACAGCTGTGCGAATGGTAAAGAGAATGACCATAGGTGATACTGCTCTTGAAGCCTCATTTAAAGTAGTAGAACTGATAGCTAAAAAAATGAAACCTCATACTCTTGGAGAGGAAATCATTGGCCCTGCATGTCAAGTTATAGTTTCAACAATACTTGGCGAAGGCGCAGCTAATCAAATTTCGAAAGTTCCTCTGTCCAACAACACAATCAGCCGCAGGATGTCTGAAATGTCATGCAATATCAACGAACAAGTCACGGAGAAAATAAAAACTTATAGAACATTTACTTTGCAAGTAGATGAGAGTCTCGATATTGGTGACAAACCGCAACTCCTTAGTTTTATCAGATATATTGATGAAAAAGATATTAGTGAACAGTTTCTGTTCTGTAGACCGCTGGAGACTACAACCACAGGCCATGATATTTTCGTTTCTATTAATTCCTATCTCAATGACCATGATCTTTCATGGAAAGACTGTTGTGGTACATGTACAGATGGTGCACCATCTATGTCTGGGAAAATTAAAGGTTTTACTGCCAGAGCTCTCAATGAAAATCCATCCATTATTATAACTCACTGTTTTCTGCATAGAGAGTTAGTCGTGAAAGCGTGTAATGAAGATTTTGCTGAAGTGTTTAACCAAGTTGTGAAAATGGTGAACTATATGAAGTCTCGACCTTTAAAGTGCAGAATTTTTGAACAGTTATGTCGCGCAACGGATGCAGCTCATACCTCTTTGTTAGTTCACATAGAAGTAAGGTGGTTGTCGCGGGGTCGTGTATTGAACCGGTTTCTCGAACTTAAAGAGCAGCTAAAATTTTTTTTTAAGGATGAAAATCAAGACACATTTCATGAGCTCTTACTTAGTGATTCTTGGTGTTTTGTACTGTCGTATCTGGCAGATATTTTTCATAAGCTGAATGAACTGAATGTTTCGATGATGGGTCGACATGAAACAATAATCTCCTCAACCAATAAAATGAAAGGTTTTAAAAGAAAACTTAGTTCTTGGAAGTCTGCAGTTCAAAAAGGAGATTTGTCGAACTTTCCATCTCTTCTTAATGTGGCAGGAGATAAAGATCTGGGTAAACTGAAAGACCGCATTTGTGATCACTTATCAAGATTGCAAGCTGCAATAGATGCGTACTTTCCAACTATTTCACTACGAATCTCGACTGGGTTGTCTCACCATTTGATTTCGTAGATAGTGTAGAGGAAATAGGATTCACTGCTTTCGAACGAGATGAATTTATTGATCTTTGCGCTGATTCCACACTCAAGTTCACCAAGAGTGAGGCGTCGGTGGCTAGTTTTTTGCTTCAACGGAGAGAGGAGTACCCTAACCTAACGAAGAAAGCAATTAACGCAATTTTGCCCTTTTCAACATCCTATCTATGCGAGCAAGCGTTCTCTGCTATGGTGACAATAAAATGCAAAGCAAGAAATAGACTGAATAACCTTGAGGATGATTTGCGTGTTTCACTGTCAACTGTAACACCCGACATCAAATATCTGTGCTCTAAGCATCAATCACAAGTTCCACATTAATCATTAATCGAACAAAATTTATTTATGCATTTTTACTCAGTGATTGTAGTAAAGTTTACTGTATTATGTTATGGTGTACGTTATTATTATAGTATAATATTTCAATAAATTAACATATTAAGCTTAATTTTCTTTTAATTCAAGGAAGGGTGCCCCTGGTGTTTAATGTTATTCCCAAGGGTGCCGTGAACTTCAAAAGGTTGAGAAACACTGCTCTAGCACATAATTCTTGAACACCTTTGTCCCATCGCAGTACACTGACACGAAGTTTCTATATCCCATACTTGATGTGATGTGATGGAAGAGCGGAAAAGGTGGGGAAAGGAGAAAATATTTTATGGATGGTGATGACGTAGGATATAATGGCCGAGGGAGTTTTTAAGATAATGATCCACCTTTAGGAAGGTTCTAAAGTTTGCGGATCGGATGTACTTTGTGAAGGCCGTGTAATTCATGTAGTCATAGGGTACCCCGGAATTAAAGACGTGAAACATATACTCTTGGAAAGCTGAGATTTGGTTATGAATGTCGGCCTGCTCTCTCTTCTTGTGAAACAAGGTGTCTGAACTGAGCTTATATAGACCGTCCAATACGTCCCATTCTTCTCGGTGTAGAGAAATGGAGTGCCCCTCCCGGTCTTTGAGATCGACAATGAGTTTGCCGAAGACGGCCTTGAATCTGCCGGAGATGCGGTCCGAGATTTGGAGCTGTTGCAGGTTCTCCTGTGGGTTGTGAAGACCGTATTGAATAGCGGCTTTGAGGTCGACGAGCTGCTGCCACTCCTCCACATCTAGGACCACGGCTCCACATCTTGCAATGGCCACCTGTAGTTGGAAAGGAGCCAGAGGCGAGAACCCGACGCATACAAATTTGGATTGCGCAACATTGAGAAAGAAGATGTCGGAAAACGGTCCAATAACAGATGAAGGCTTGCAGGAATCGTCCACCTCTGATTCCGGCTTCAATTCCTCTCCACAGCAACAATAAGTAGAACAACACAGAGCATTAGATAGGAGAAATTGAGAATGGTTATGGCAAATGATTTAAAAATAAAAAACTTAGAAGAGGAGCTTACCCAACGGAGGAGGAGCTGTCGGTCTCTCTGTCCATGATGCACTGTGACTCTGGGCAGCGTTCTCAAAAGCGCAGGGCTTATATGGGCCGAAGCGAGTTCTGGAAACACAATAGCGCTGATGATTAGAGACAGAGAGAGAGAGAGAGAGAGAGAGAGAGAGAGAGAGAGAGAGAGAGAGAGAAGGAGCGAGGGAGAGAGAGGTCGAACCAATTTGTAACTATACTTACCCGCAATGGTTGGCAGGACTGTCACGGAATTGAGCATGATGCGAGACATACATGGTTGTAGGAACGAAGAATGACTCGATCGTTATAATGGTAATCTTTGGCGCGAAATTTTTTAAAAAATACATCTTTTGATGCACCCGAGCAGCGGGTTGAAAGGTAATCAATGACGAAATGACCGCAGGTTGAACTGTCATCACCCTGAAGCCTGATGGAGTTGTGTGACCAATTGGTGCCGCAGGAATTCCTTAACCAGTTTAGAACGTGTGGAACAAATGGGCTTAGACCGTAACTGTCGAAATACTCCCCTCTTCCCCCGGGGCCGACATAGATGCAGACCCAATGCTTTCCCGGTTTTGTGTCGGGGTCGGTATTAATGACAATGGCACAAGGAGAGCCTAGGCGAGAGGCAGCACGGGACAACTGATTGCTAGCAAAAACACCTAAAAAGAACGGGCGCGTAGCGGGGCACACAGGAAGAAATCGCTGAAGATGGGACGTGTTCATGACGCTAGAATGGACCTGTTAGCGTCTATTTCAGTGGTACGGTGGATCTCCGCTAGCACAAGACGCACAACGGGTTCTGATAAGGATTTAGAAAATCCAACGCTTAAAGATACAGTGTCCAGAAATGTAGGAGGCGTTGGCGCTCATGTCGGCAGTGAGATCGAACACTAAAATGGTGTAACCATGAGGGTATTGCTGTCTAGAGATGGAATGACCCTCGTCCCTAAAGTTAATGCCAAGCCCAACCTGAAGAGTTTGGAAGTTTTGCATGAAGTGCCCGCCGTCAAAATCGGGTTGTAGTGGTTGCGAGGGAATAGGTTGGCCATTTACATTCATTTGAAACGAATTCATTTTAAAGTGCTGAAGGTTAAATGGGTTGGAGGAATAGCTCCCGTTGTAGGCCTTGTCGGTGACCATGGCGACGACAACGCTTCGAGGAACTTGCCCAATAAACACGTCATTAAAGGACATTCCACTAGACCCTTTTGGAATGCTGAGAGAGTGAAAGCTGACATCCTTGAGGTGGTACTTTGCGTTGCTCTTTGCGAGAACAGCCTGATGGGCAATTTCAATAGTGGGAGGTCTCGCCGTTTTCAAATGCAGCGTTGCCGATTGGATATCGGTGGATCCTTTGAAATCTTTAACGGTCGAGAAAAGGTGAAACTGGGGTGATGACGGGGTGAGTTTGACGGTCACACTGACATTGTTTAACAGCAAGTTATCTTGGCGAAAGAGTGCGTTGGAAAGACAGCCCATGATTTGCACCACCCTCCCCTCCTTCGTAAATCCGTTTCGCCATTGAAACCATGCATTGGCCTCCCACGTATCCATGATACCAGCGGTGTCCTTACGCCATAGGCCTGCCTGAAGTCTGGTATTCATTGCATCCTCGGCGTAATTTAAGAGAGTTTCAAGATACGTTCTGTAGGGGTAACCAGGTTGCGGGTTCAGAAACAATAACATTGTTGAGGGAAACCTCTACCTTTTGAAACAACGCATTGAGGGCATTGTTGACCAGGGTAGCATTCAGATCGGCTTTGATCGGTTCGCCATCGGCATCTACAATGCGAAGTTTCAGCTCGAGCACCACATAGGTGAGATCCAGATAATCGTCGGCATTGCCCGAGTAGTGGAACGAGATTGGAGCATTTTTCATGGGCGTGTTTTGAGGACTTAGAGCTATGAATCGGGACTCTTCTACGTTCATTTGAACGGGAACATCCTTAAAAATATCTAATTCGGAGCTCATGTTCACGGCTGTCTCGACTTTTATGAAAAGATATCCTGAACCTTGCGCCTCTTGCGAACGGGATTAGACTGTTTTCTTCTTGTGCTTTTTGCACGTTTTATTCCTTTTAGACGCCGCAATCCGGAGCCGAGCATGGAATCAATCTTTTCGTCTGCTTTTCTCTTAAGGTTAGATCCCGCCTCTTTTAGCCTAGACCTGAATGCCTCTTTTGCAGATCTGCCGGAGGCTGCAACGTCAGACAGTACGTTTGCTCCCACCTTCAATGCCTCCTTTCCAATCGCTTGGTGCCACTTTTTAGGAAGGGCAGAACAGTTCTAAAGTGGCCTCCAAAAGCGGAGAATAGCCCACTACCCTTTTGATATCGTTTCCCTCTGAAGAGAATGAAATCGCGATCGTCTAGCGCTCCGCGGGCTTGATTGAGATAATACCGGGTAACCGTGTTCACATCCATAATTATGACCGAGGTTTCGGTCTAAACGTGAGCACTATAGTGGTGAAAAATCCGTCTGCAAGTGGCAAAAGTTCGCCGTATCCGTTTCTTAAATCTATGTTCACCGTCTTGAAATCGTGATGGACAAGGGGAACCCAATTGAGCGGAAAGAAAGACTTTTCATCTGTCATGTACGTGTTGTTGCTTTTTTCATACTCCACAGCCACGCTTTCGATGGCCTGTGCAAAGGTGTCGCCTACTAACTGAAAGAGGCCCAGATTGCAATAGATAAACATTTCGTATGGAACCCCCATGTACGGGTCTACAGGATGCTTTCGCTACTTCTGAAGAGCGATATTGGAGAAGGGTTCGAATCCGAGCATGCTTGCCAGCGCAGGAGACAGCATTAAACTGTGACTGCGGTGCACACCTCCTTCACGAATTTTGGGGATGGGCACCATCGAACTGGTTCCTTCGGCCGTCGCGGAGGAGCCCCCGGCGGGCGCTGCGGCGCCCGCCCCGGCCGACGCGGGGGAGTTCCCGGCGGGCGCTGCGGCGCCCGCACCGCCCGGTGTTGCCAGCGCACTCGTATCCGCGGGTTTTTTTAGGTCGGGAGTTCAAAGAGGTGCCTGGCTTCGGCTTATGCGCTGCCCTTGGAGCATCCGACATGAATGCATCGTCCTCTATAGGGCGAAGAACCGAAAAGGGCAAGGCGTTTTCCACGTAACCGGCAAATGGGAGATTTGGGAAGTGTTCTCGGTGGATGGCATCTGCATTGAGCTTAATGGGTCTGGTAACATCGTGGTGTAATACATCGCCGACTTGCAAATGCTCGTTAATGACGGAATTTACACTGGCCACCAGTTCGTTTGGATTGTAAACGATGGCTGGTGTCAATTGCAAGCTAAATTTCAATTGAGTCGGATTGAGGGACAAGGTGTAGTTTGTACCTACGATTTGCCCATCTTGCTTGGAAACGTTATAGAATTTAACGGGGTACCGGACCTTTTGCAATGCCACCTCCCATTCGCCCTGCAATACGATTCTCTCGGCCACAATGTTGGAGAACTTGGCCGTGGTATTATCGGTAAAGTGTTCCATAGATGCATTGCTAACGAGGGTTATCGAAAATGGTCTTGTTCTGATCATGGCGAAAGAACGGCGGAGGCCTTTTCCCACGAGTTAAACTTTGCAGGATACCCCCTCCACTTCACCAAATACTGTTTGTTGCGACCTTTGCCTTTGACCTGTAGAATGGCATCAATCTTAAACGTCTCTGGAAGCGCAACCTTCTGCAGCTCCTCGGCGTAGAAACTGCCGTCTATGGCATCCCCAGCGAGATCTTCTAGCTTATATACCACAGAACTGCCTAGCACCTCGTCAAAAATTTCGAAAACACGTCGGTCCAGCTCTGTAAGTAGCCCTTGTCGAACCTTACCTTGTGTTTGGTTATTCGCACGTGATCCCCCTTTTTAAAGGCTGTGCCTCCTCTTTTAGGATGAAGTCGCTTGGAGGCGTACAAATTGTGATACACCTGCAATATGTTAGATTCGCTTACATCCTTTATGGACCTATGATAGGAGCTATTATAGCTCTTCACAAGAGCTGGAAGAACCTCTACAAATCTGTAACTATTCTTGTGCGTGAAGTACTTCCACATTTTGGTATTTAGAGTACGGTTAAAGCGTTCAACCACACTGGCCTTGACATTGCTGTTGGTAGTGCAGTGGCTCACACCGTGCCTCTTTAGAAACGTGCGAAACGTTTGGTTGGTAAACTCGGTCCCTTGGTCCGTTTGCAGAACCCTGGGAGAGCGCTCTGAAAATATGGACTTAAACGGTGCCACCAGCTCTACTCCATGCTTTGTCTTTAGCGGAACGACCCAGGCAGACTTTGAAAAAACATCGATAACTGTTAGGATATATACAAACGGTTTGTTATGCTCCTTTATGCTGGGCAACACGTTGAGATCGGCCTCCCAAACATCGTCAATGTTTGTCACGTGATAGTACGTCGTGGGGTATCGCTTTCTCACGGGTTTGTGATAGGTAACTTTCCTGAGTTTCAAGAAAGGATTTAATCTTAGATTTAGAAATGCCCGTGGCCTTGTTCAGCTTTGCCGGAGTGGAAAACCCTGCGGAATGTTCGGGATCGTAAAAATACCGCTTAAGCGTTGCCCATTCTTTCATGATTTACTCCTTGTACAGAGGTTCCCACTTGCGCCTCCTAAAGAAATACGGATAGACCGATTTGTTTGGCGACGTGAGGCGAATCACAGATCCTTCCCTGGGCCTTCTTTTAAATGCCTTTCCCGAATCTAGCCGCTTTACCTTATGCTTTCGAAGACCCCTTTCTGACATTGGCTCTCGTTTAGTTTTTACTTTTTTAATTAAGGGGGCCGCCTCTACCTCACCGACCGCCTCTTTGCTCCGGGCCTTTGGTTTAGGGGCTACCGGAACGTCCTCAAAGGCATCGTCGTCGTCGTCATCCGATTCCATGAATGGTTTCCTCACTTGTGCCATGAGCCCTAGGTAGTTTCCTAATTTATATTTTAGCAATCGCCACTTTTCGGGAGCGGCCATATTGGCACGTTTAACTATATTGATTTCCTTCGCCAAACTCGTTAAGCTCTTGTCTATGACGTGAAGGTCGTCAACTGCCTTGGGCTGGGGAGCTACAATAACCTGGCACCCGTACTTCATTTCACAAACCTTGTCACAAGGGCACTTCCCAGGGAGGCAAGAACTGGCAACAGAAATGCGGGAAGAACTCCTCCTTTTTGAATGCGTTTCTTTTTCTTAAGCGAAAGTTTCTTGTCGACTAACTTTCTCCAGCAGGTCTTGTGCCTTTTTAAGCGTTTAAGGCATCTTGGGGGTAAGCTTACATTGCCCTTGCTAACCTTAAGCATGCATTCCGAAACAGCCTTCACCAATTCAGGGCTGGCATTCTGAATCAGTGTTTTGCGCAATGCAGGTTTTGCCTTTGCTAACACCGCCAAGTTTGCGTGTTGCCTCGCTATAAGCGGGCTGCTCATTTTAACGATGGTTGTCCTTTTCCCACCCATTCTTCAACCACAATAAACCCTATAGCTTAAAACACCTTTTATTTAATACCCCCTCCCGATGTGCGCCATGTTCCAATTCTAAAGCCCCTCGTTGGCAATGAAATAGGACAGCTGCTCTCCTGGAAGTACTCCGGTTCGATATCTAAAATCGTTTGGAGTATACTGTGTGCAGTCGAGCAGGAGGTATCCATTAGGTTGTTCCGTTGCCTTTTCGAATGCCTCCAATAGAAACCTCGACCGCCGGGGTTGGAGCTGCTGGCACAATCTTTCTATTTGCATCTTGTCCCTATTGTTTTTAAGCACGACAATATAGTTTGCATTAAGTGATATCGCCCGAAATTTTCTTCCCTGCGGCAGAACATTTTGCAGAATATATATAACCCCAAAGTGTTTATGATGGGAATTTCTAGTAAAGTTTGATACGTTAAGACAGTCCCCGTCAAACATTAGGTCGTATAGGATTACAAGGTAGTTTTCCCTCACCATGCTTAGATCGGGAATGCCTGCATGCGTTTTGCATATCGAAGGGAATTCTTGTGGGTTTGGTGTGTATTCCTCCGGGTGACACCAATGTATCTTTTTCAACGGTTTATCGAACATTTCTCTTGCATTGCTAATTAGCTTGTGAACAAAGGTGGACTTCCCACACCTCGATGGTCCTGCAACAAGCATTGTGCATGGAAATGAAAGCTTGTTTGGACATTTTGGGGAGGAGGAGGATTTTGTCATGGTTTGCTTAGGGTCTCGGGTTGGGGTGTTTGGAGGTTGTGGAGCTTTATCTTTTGTGGCCATGTCCTCTATCGCCGTCTCTTATACCCGTAGGGCAGAGTATCGTACCCTTCTACCATAGCTCGCTTTGTGACAACCATTTTAAAGGTTTTTACCGCTTGTTCGGTCACCACATTCCAAAGCGGCTTCCTAGAGATCTGCGTTCCCCGCAACATGATCACTCTATCGGGCTCGTGGTGGGCGACCTCTCGCAATACTTCGGAATTCACAAGCCTCAGGTTCCCTGCGTTAAGCGTAATGCCTTTAATTTTGCACACTGAAAATGTCTTTCTTGAGGTTGGGCAGTACACTTCGAGGCAGTAGCTCTTTGGCCCTGTGGAAGCAAATCGCGATATGTACGCACCCTTCGCGTACTTCTCAACTTCATCCGTCATGTCACCCAAAAAGCTTCCTCCAGACGGCAACCAATCCCCCGGTTTTCCCGAGGTAATTACAGAGTCGGTATCAAAATAGCATACCCGTTCCCCAAGTCGTTTTAGGTACGAATAAAGTTCAAGCCGCGCGTGTGCCGTGGTGTAGGCAGCGACGACAACGTTGATTGACATGGTCCTGAAACAGCCCCTTGGATCTTGTGGAGGGATTATTCTGCATCATGGCATAGTCCCATATCTCATAAGTCTCTAGAACACGGTACCGCTCCTCAATGACGACCGTCATCTCGTCCAAGATCCATGTACCCGTTAGGATCCTGTCGTCGTCGCCATGAAGACACTCTTCCTGATTTTGTGCCTCTGCACATCGAGGTCACAATCTTCTCTTTCGATAAGAACTCTTAAAAAAATTATGCTGTTATCCCATACAGTGGGAACTTAAGCTTCCTATTGACGCGCACCGGCAGAACGGGATGATACAGGTTTTGGGGTGGAAGCACCCTACACTTTATGATTCCACTCTGTAAAGTTTCCAACCGAGGAAAGTTTTCCAAATGGATTTTAGGATGGCCCACCGGGTACGGGTTTGTCTTGTTCACATACGGATACAAGCTGCACACATAGTAATATAGTTTAGTGTTCTCTGTTGCCTCGCAGTACGTTTTCGTGCAGTTGGTTCGACCCCCATAGAACGCATCTCTCGGGTTTAGAGGCTCCGGTGTGGAAAAGTGTTTGGCGTAGTGGGCGAGTTCCTCGTCTCCCTTCATCATGGCATTGAAGGTCCACTCCCACATTTCGCCTACAGTATACCCGGCTTTCCGAACGATTTCAGAAACCTTCACGGTCGTCTCGAACCTAGAGGCCATGGTCTCACTCCCCGTACGGTGCACCACTGCGTGTATATTAGGAAAACACTTTGGGCACCCATGGTAGAAACAACCTTGAAAGAAGAAAACCGTCTTGTCGGGTCTGTACCCGTCAACCCTATGCTCTGCAACTTTAACTTCCCTCCCCCTCATAGAATGCTGAATGGGTTTCTTCTGCTCCCGTTCAAGCCAGGTCAACCAAATAACCGCTATGCGCGACTGCATGTCAGCCTGTCGGTACCCGCCCCTGGGTATCATGGCTATTTTATCCTTTGGCATAAACCGTTTTCTATAAACCTTCATGCATGCCTGTGCAATGGTGACACATGCCCTAAAGGGGTCTATGCCGTTCTCCTCAAGAAATTCCTTTCTAAATTTTCGAACACATCGACTTAACAATGTAACATCCATTCTACAATATGTGACGATTTCTGATCGCATGTCAAAAACATAGTTCGATTCTCTCTTTTTGTCATGCCACTGGTCAAAGTCTCTCCGTCCGTCTTCGGTCATTCCATCGGGACAGTAATACTTTTTGTCTGGAATAGGCCCAACATAGTGCTCCTTGTGTTTAATGTTAAAAAGGTAGGGAAATACTCCTTGGTCTCGCTTAGCTGAAAGGTTTTTGGAAACCTAGAAAGTGCCATGGGAAGAAAGTTGAGAGAGTCCAGGAATGTGACATTATTATACTGCATTCGAAATATTTTAGTTCCATTCATTCTGAGCTCTGGTGATCGTTTCAAATCCCCCACCATATACTTAAGCAGAAACTGTCCGTCATAGGCCTTTAGATTATGCGCAATGAGAATTATATTTCATCTATCATATATAGAATTAGTGACGTGATCAAACAGCTGTTTTACCGGATGCTGCGCAAACACCCACTCCACAATACCTCATTTTGGTGTTCATCGTGTATACAGACCGGACATACCTGGTGGAGCACGCACAGATTTGGAACGTGCTCAAACACGTTTGCTCTACATTTAAAAGGCGTATTCTGTGTGCATTCAAAATCTATAAACATAAAAATAAAGGCCTTTTTCAGCTTCCTAGACTGAAGGGGTTGCATATAGCACAAGTGATTGACATCAACGTGTCTTTTGCAATTTGGGCAGAATATTTCTCCACAGGTGTGAGTCACCTTCCTATTCCTAATGTTAAACAGCTTCTTACAGCTCAGACAAACATTTTCCACTGCGCAAACTGTTTGTCCTTTAGGATAAAACCCTCCCTTCTTAAGATGGTTCTCAAAACAATGAGGCGCGTTAAAGTCGCGGTTGCACATGTTACACCGTACATACTGTGAAAATGGAAGTTTGCACAGCATGTGACATTTTGTACACAATGTGTCACATCTATGCATTTCCCTAGGATTGGAAAATGGGAAGTTGCAATTTCGGCAATAGTACTTGCACCTAAAACGCAGGTTTAGGTTAACAATAGCATTGAAATGCCCATCATGCAATATGACATCAGTGTGCTTTTCTGAGCATTTTTTTGATTTGAATAAAACATATTTTCCTGTATGATCGCCAAATAAAATGTTGTATGCCTGCAAATATTCATCATACTTTTTAACATGATATATTCTGCCTCCTACACTTCTAAAGAGCGCTAGAGCCCTTTCTTTCTGTAAGTATTCGAAATTAGTTAGTGTTTTGTAATTAATATCTTTGTCAGCCTTGGCCTTTCCTACTATTGGTGCTATAGGCAAGCACATATCATCCCTATTTTTAATTTATATAATGCCTTTATTGCTGTTGCATAATTGGCATGGTTTATAACACTGTCCAGCAATATCCTTTGTCCATACGCAATTTAATTTAAGTGGTCCTCCCATTATAAATTCCCTGTTGCTTTGCATAACCTTTTCAATGCTTTGAAACAATACGCTTGAATTCACCTGATCGATCCTACGCACACTCATACTAAATGGAGTAAAAGCATTGTGTATCGTGAATGGTCAATCTTACATACCCAGGTTCATTTTCCAATAGCTCAGTTTTTACAAATTCTATTAGGTCATTAAACATGCTTTGGATCCATAGCTGTGGGTCTGCATCGTGTGGTATTTGCCTAACATTAATTTCTGTCTCAGAAAATACTGTATAATACTTTGCAAGATTTCTCTGCCTATGCTCTGTAATTTCGAATCTATGTTCTATCGGATCTATCTCCTGGCTATCCTCCTGCGCCAACATTGTGCTACTTCTGGGTATATTATCCATGTTTAATGAATGCTTTAACAACCCACTAATGTGTATAGTGTATATGTGTTTGTGTATGTTAAATTTTCAGGCTCAAATACTATTAGGAAGGACTGTGTGGTTTTCTCTCGATATGTTATGTTATATTCGTTGTACAAGCATTGTATTCTCTAAAGAATGAAGTCCATGCTTATACTTTGCAAATATTTCTTTTCCACAGAGATTTGTTCATTTTCACCGCTGTAACCGGACGTCATTAGCTCAGCTTAATGCACAACCTACCAAGTGGTTGTCTGGCTTGCGCAACGTTGCACCGTATTCGGTCGGAGTGCTGACACCGCATTCTGTCCCGTGTGAACAGCTCACCCCACCCATCGCCTTCTTGCCTTTTCAACACCATGCTAATAGAGACAAACATTAGGAGAATCTTCTTCTTATTCAAATAGAAGGGAGCGATAGCTATGGGCTATGCGTTGTCAAATGTTTTAATTGCTGTCTTTATGCGATTGTCATTTTAAATCACTTCTTTGCTTGGTCTGCACACTTCCTGTCTTTCTCTGCCCGTTCCTCTTTCCCTCATACCGCTTTCTCAGCACGTTCTTCTTTTACACTCACATCGTCTTCTCGGCCCGTTCTTCCTTTACACTCATATCACACTCTCGGCAGGTTAACATCGTCATCTCGGCCCGTTCTTCTTTAACATTCACATCGCTTTGCCTGCACGCTCTTCTTTTATACTCACATCACCTTCTCGTCCCGTTTTTCTTTTACGCTCACATAGCCTTCCCGGCCCGTTCCTCTTTTACGCTCACATTACCTTCACGGCCCGTTTTCATTTACTCTCACACCACCTTCCCGGCCCGTTCTTCTTTTATGGTCATATCACCTTCTCGGCCCACTCTTCTTTTACGCTCTCATCGACTTCTCGGCCCGTTCTTCCTTGACACTCACATCACACTCTCGGCACGTTCTTCATTTACACGCACATCGCCTTCTCGACCTGTTCGTCTCTACACACATCGTCTTCTCGGCCCGTTATTCTTTAACATTCACAGCGCTTTCCCTGCACGTTCTTCCCCCCAGGGGCCTACTACGGTAGGTACGGGTTTGGCGCACCCGGAGGTTCCCAAGCCGCTCGCCGCCATATCATCTTCGCCACCACCTGAGCCACGTTTTGTGTGCATATTTGTTTGTTTTGTGAGAGCGAATTTACTCGCCTCATCTTCCCCTTCTAGGTTTATTCTTTACATGTTAGTATTAAGGCTTTAGATTTATTAACTCCTGCCTGACCACCAGGGATCTTTATTCTATCTCCGTGGTTCCTGTCCCACGGTTCCAGCGCGGCTTCCAACATGTATGCTCTTCGGAGGTCTCAGGCGTGATGGTTGAGTGGACCCTTCCTACTGCCCCTATGTGTAAGCCTTAGGTGCGGAGCCCGTCCATACCGTTATGTACACCCACGTAGCTTCCTTGGGGGCCCGGTCCGTTTTAATCTCCCGACGAGCGCTGCTCGTTGGGTTAGAATTACGGACCGGTCGTGTTACCGCTAACGGAAAACCTGGTGTAATCAACCACAAGTCCCCTGAATCCATGTCTGCTTTATTACGCAGAATGGCCTAAAGTGGGGAGCCACAGGTGGTTATACCTGTGGTAGGGGCGAAGGGCTTACCCGTATGGACCAGCAGTGGTGGCTGGATGGTAACTCCTTCTGAGGTATTCCTTGAGATCGGTCTGGTAGGGGTCTACCAGGCGGCACAGACCGGAAAGTATTTTGGTGGCTTTTCTCTCTACCCCCGGATGGCAGGCTAACGCCGACAGTTCTGGAAGGGGGTCTTTCCATAATGCTATCTCCGCGCAAAACCTCTTCTTTTGACCGCTTTATAGTTGTGACCTTGGCATGTCAAAAGAAAACTATGGGAGGTATCAGTCCGTTTTACATACAACGCGAGATTGACAGGATATGCGGTAAAGTGACCAAAGCCACCCGAACGCGAGACGGTACGCTTTTTATTGAAGCGAAGACGGAAGACCAGTCCAAGAAACTCCTGAAGGCCAGCTTGTTGGGTTCGTACCCCCATAAAGGTGGCCCCCCACAAGACTTTGAACACCTGGAGAGGCGTCGTAACTACCTCTTGTTTAGACGGTCTTTCCGAAGCAGATATACTCACTAATTTATCTGACCAGGGTGTATGCCAAGCGTACCGTCTGCTCGGCAAACGAGATGGTGAATCAGTGGCACTGCGTACGGTATTTCTGACTTTTAAGGGCACCACAGTACCCGAGACCCTATATTGTGGATATGAACGCGTCTCTGTGCGACCGTATGTGCCAAACCCAATGCGCTGATTTCGGTGCCAACGGTTCGGTCACACGTAAACTCGGTGCACTTTCGACGCTACCTGTGAACGTTGCGGACAAGCTGCCCATGGAGAAACTGCTTGTGCTCGAGACCCTTGTTGCGTCCATTGTACAGGGAAGCATCCATCTAGCTCCCGGCAATGTCCACGTTTTCTCGAGGAAAAGGCCATCCAGGAGCTACGAGTTTAAGAACGCCTGACTTTTCCGGAAACCAGGCGTCGCTTCCAAAATCTGCAGCCTGCGTTTTTCATTTACTCTCACACCACCTTCCCGGCCCGTTCTTTTACGGTCGTATCACCTTCTCGGCCCACTCTTCTTTTACGCTCACATCGACTTCTCGGCCCGTTCTTCCTTTACACTCACATCACACTCTCGGCACGTTCTTCATTTACACACATCGCCTTCTCGGCCCGTTCATCTCTACACTAACATCGTCTTCTCCGCCCGTTCTTCTTTAACATTCACATCGCTTTCCCTGCACGTTCTAATTTTACACTCACATCACCTTCTCATCCCGTTTTTCTTTTACGCTCGCATAGCCTTCTCGGCCAGTTCGTCTTTTACGCTCGCATCGCTTTCTTGTCCCGTTCTTGTACTACCACATCGCCTTCTCGAGCCGTTCGTCTTTGCACTCACATCGTCTTCTCGACCCTTTCTTCTTTAACATTCACATTGTCGTCTCGACCCGTTCTTCTTTAAAATTCACATCACTTTCCCTGCACGTTCTTTTACACCCTCATCACCTTATCGCTCCGTTTTTCTTTTACGTTCATATAGCCTTCCCGGCCCGTTCTTTTTTTACGGTCATATCACCTCGTCCCGTTCTTTTACGGTCGCATTGCATTCTCGGCACGTTCTTCATTTACGCTCACATCGCCATCTCGTCCCGTTCTTCTTTTACGCACGCATTGCCTTATAGGCCCGTTCTTTTACGGTGGTTGTCTGGTTCACATCCGGTGGAGTTTTTCTGGCTTGCGCATTATTGCACCATATCCGGTTGGAGTGCTGACACCGCTTTCTGTCCCGTGTGAACAGCTCCCCCACCCATCGCCTTCTTGCCTTTCTCTGCTACATATAATTGCAGCATTGGTATTCAGTATTCAGCATGGCTAGTGTACAGTCTTGTTTTCACCGCTGTAACTTGACGTCATTAGCTCAGCTTATTGCACAACCTACCAAGTGGGTGTCTGGTTCACATCCGTTGGAGTTTTTGTGGCTTGCGCAATCTTACACCATCTCCGGTCGGAGTGCTGTCACCGCTTTCTGTCCCGTGTGAACAGCTCCCCCCACCCATCGCCTTCTTGCCTTTCTCTGCTACATATAATTGAGGCATTGGCATTCAGTATTCAGCATGGCTAGTGTACAATCCACAGATTCTTCTTCTTCCTCTACATCTGCGTCACCTGTTTCCTCTTTAGGCGACAGTGTTCGTTCGTTTTTCCCGCCAGCGCAGTGGACATCATTTATGAAACGTCCACCGGGTCCATCATCGCCGATATACCCCTTCCATTTACCAAGCATCGCCATCAATTCTCCTTTTATCATTCGGATTAGCAAGGTCGAGTACCTATAATCCTGCAACCAGGGGGTTAAGCGCTAGTGTCGCGTTAATCCATCGCATTAAGAGAAAATGGCGGGAAATGTGACAATTGCAAAGGTATGGATCAGCGGATTATCTCTTAAACTTTCATAAACATTATTTTTTATCCTGTGCTAAAGACCAGTTTGCGTGTGATATTCAAAGCAAGCTAAAGACAAAAATATATATAAATAATTGTGCCTGTGGTTTCTTAAATAAAAATCAGTTTTTTGCATGTATTCAATATTGTATTGCATGAGAATATGTAATAAGCATATCTGCGATATGAACTTGTTGTTTATTAGGTTTGGGTTTTGCATACGGAATGGCAAGTAGACTTATCCTTAATCCTGCAACCAGGGGTTTAAGCGCTAGTGTCGCGTTAATCCGCCGCCTTAAGAAAATGGCGGGAAATTTTAATATTGCAAAGGAATGGATCAGCGGATACACCTTGTCAATTTTCAAATTTCCCGCCATTTTCTTAAGGCGGCGGATTAACGCGACACTAGCGCTTAAACCCCCCTGGTGGCAGGATTATCGTTACTTGACCTTGCTAGGCCGTATGTAATACTACTGACGAACAGCCGCAGATACTGCGCCACCTGTAGAGGAAGTCATTTTTCGGGCCAGGCGCAGTGTCCAAAGTACCCCCCGCATTAGACATTCACAGCCGTCAGTCACACCAGTAAACACCGCCTTCACAACCGCAGCATGGACGCCAGCCATCACCACTACCACCAGAACTACGCCTCCACTGTACCCCCACCGCCGAGATGTACAGACACAAGCTCCAAACACAGCAGCATCACCGAAGAGGACAATACCGACCTCCACAACTCACCAGCCAACGGAGCCTGCAGCCGCTACCGACGTCGCCACGCGGGTCGCCGTCCAGGACCGGCACTGCGAGGTCCTGAACATTAGCGCCCGCTTGACGGCCTTGGAGGAAGCTGTAGCCACCATCGCCGCCGCCCCTGTGACAGAACCACTTCACCGGAAACTCCACACCATCGAGGCCGGAATCCAGAACTTAAAACAGACCTCAGCCGCCGTCGAGAATGCCCTGAATGTACACCACCGCAGCAATCCACAAGTCCCTGAAGGAAGGCCTCAGCCTACTCACGCTACAACTATCTGACCGACCGACACTTACACTGACACAGACGCAGCTTCCGACACATCGACCCCGACTGCAACTACACCACGGACAGACACACCTCCACCTTCTATTCCGACTGAAGAACACCGACCCCCATACCCCGAAGCGTCAGAAGAAAGCGCAATCTGGCCTTCTTCGACGCCTACGTTGCAGCCAATAAGGATGACTACCACAACCGCTCAGTGACGCACTGACCACGAATTGCCAGACAAATCCCCGCCAAAAAAAAAAACAAAAAACAAGGAAACACGCCCAACAATCCACGAGAGCAACTAGCTAATTTGATGCAGACTCCCCTGCAAACAAATAAAATCACCCCCTACTTCTTCCTCACTCCACCTTATGTTCTTTCCCATGCTCACCTCCTGCTTCCTACGTGCTATTACTCAGGGCCTTTGGGTCATGGGTAATGTCTAGCTATCCTTCTCCTACCCGCTCCTGGACATCATCCGGCAGCAACGCAGACTGCGCTTATTAACGGAGGTGCATAAGCGGCACTCCACCACTCCCCTCTCCTTTTAATTTCCTCTCCTCAATTTCACCTCGACTATTCCCTTACCTTCACCAGGCTCTCCGCCTGAGGAAATAACTCAGGATCTTTCTCCCTTCCAACTCTCTTTCTGTCTCCGCCTTTCCAAAAAAAAAAAAAAAAAAAAAAATCAGCACAGGATGCAAACAAACCACTTAATTAAAATTAGAATTAAGCATGTTAATTTTAAAATTTAAGTTACACGCATATAATCCGACAAGCAGGCACTCTCCCTGCACTGAACAAAATGAGTACTTATGTAGCGTGTAACACCATACCTTCCTTACGCATGAATAATCCACTGGTATTGCTCAGGTTTCATGGGCAATCCCAGTTAGCAACTATGACGCGCTCGCATGCAACGCATGCCAGCATTTTAGCTTACACTTACTAACCGGGGTGCTATGCGGGACCCGACTAATACATGAATAATGCACGATAACCCACAGCATGTTACGTTTAAGACGTGGAGGGGTTTTTTTAGTGGATATACCGCACCCGGCGGGAGCTCCACATATTCCCCTAGCCATTGCACTAAAAGCTTGGGGTCGAATGCAGGAATGCATTTTCCCCCGCCACGAAAAAAAAAAAAAAACGTTTTTCAAACTCGACCGCCGCAGAGGAATATGACAAAGAAGAAGCGCCGAAATGGAACTACCTCACCGACCGCCGAGGCCATAGCCGTGCATCAGCCGGCCATCCAGGCTGAGAGCACTGCCACCCAACCGCCTCCAGCCGCGGCAGAATACCGGCCGGCCATCCCGTCACCACCGATGAAGCCCGGCAACTGCACCCGCTATTGCCGGCCTCTACACCTGCCACCACAACGTCATCAGAGCTTCCAGCTGCCACCGCCGTACCTTCCAGCGCAGCACCGATACGTACACAGTCCTTGCCGCCACCGCCGCTACTACTCGAGAAGTACAGTGCGGTCATTCGGGGTGTACTTCGAGACCTGTCCACAAGGCTCATCACCGCCGCAGCACGCCAGAACTGGCCCTCAGTAATGAGGGACTGAGGGCCACAATGATCATGTCTACAAGAGGGATGTCACCTTTAGTCAGGCTTAAATTCGCCTTGGCCGGGGACCTCGAGGCTGTCTTGCGCGAGGGCCTGCCCATGCCGCCACTGCTGTGCATTCGGCCACACTGAGGGCGCCTGCGCCGACCACCCACGGTGCCATTACTGCGGGGTACCTAGACTTACGTCCGAATGCACCAACCATGACCTGAGGAACCGCCGGAGGTACTGCGTGGCTTTGGCCATTTCACGGGCCAGGCGCAGTGCTCTCTGTATCCTCGCAGACGCCGCCCACAGCATTCGACTACAATTGCCGCCGCCACACCATCAGCCGACACCAGCCACCACCATCACTCCGCAGACACCAGCATCAGCAGCGCCACCCGACAGTTCCATGAAGGATGCCGTGCAGGACCTCCACTCCGAGGTCCTGCACATCAGCACCCGATTGGCTCTCCTGGAGGAAGCGCTGACTGCCATCACCGCCGCCATTACTGAGACCCAGACCGCCACTTCATGAAAACTTCACGCCATAGAGGGCAGACTCCAGGATCTGCAGCAGACCACCGCTGCTACGGCGACTGCGCTGAGGACGTTCGTCACCAGTTGCACAGCGCGACTCAACGATTCCGCATCACAAACATCCCTCACAGAAGACCTCGAACTACTCACCACCACACTGACTGACAGCATACGACCTGACCGCTCGGGCATTTGACACAGAGCCCACTGAAAACTCACTTGGATCGAAGCTACTCTACAGCAACAATCTGTAGCATCAATCAGCCAATCAGACGCAACAACCCAAATCACACCTACACAGCAGACTCAACACAACACTGAGCACCTTCTCATCAACCTACAGCCGGAACCTGACACTCTCCCAACTCCTGTGGCTGCTAACCAGCAGCCTTGGCACAACAATGTACCTCGACTTTCTACACTCTATGTGCCCCAACGTGCGTGACTCGGCCTGAGAAGGCAACATATATGCCCAATGCTTCATGAGAGCAACTGAACAAAACAATGCAGCTACTTACCCTGCAAACAATTAAAATATCACCCTCTACTCCTTTCTCACTCCACCTCATGTTCTTTCCCATTTTCACCTCCTACTTCCTAGTGCTATTACTCAGGGCCTTTGGGTCACGGTTAATGCCTAGACATCCATCTTCTACCCACTCCCGGACATCGTCCGGCAGCAATGCAGACTGCCCTTATTAATGGAGGTGCATAAGCGGTACTTCATTTCCCTCTCAATTTCACCTTGACTATCTCCTTACCTTCATCAAGCTCTCCCCCTGAGGAAATACCTCAGGATCTTTTTCCATTCCAACTCTCTCTTTGTCTCCTCCTTTCAAAAAAAAACTGCCCCAATACTGATCCAATATATTTTGAATCATCCTCCATTGGATTTTTCAGTAATTTTTTGGTACCATTGCACATGTGTTTTTGCTCATTTTTGAGGTGGTGAGGCTCCAGCAGCTGTAAAGCTTCCTGATTTTAGATTTTTTTTTCTTTCAATCCAATAATTAGGAATTTTTTAATCTGACCATAGCTATGTGGAATGATGATCTTCCTGCAACAGTGCTCTGCTTTCACCACATTTTCATCCATTGTTGCTGTAGCTGGCCGTCCTGCTGTCTTCAACTTTGTGGAAATCCTTTCCTCTTCTAATATCTGCACACCATCAATAAATGGTGGATAGCAAAGGGCAAAGATCCCCAAATACACAGTGTAGTCTCTCAAAGTATTCTCTCTGCCCTAAACCAACTTTAAAGTCATTGAAGATCATAGTACAGAAATGCTCTTGTTTGATATCCACCCTAGCACATGGCATAGCAACATCTGCTATACATATATATGTTGTGCTGAATGATGCACATTCTTGGAGTGTGCCTAGACTTGCACATGTTGCTATCTAAATTTCAATTTGAATTTAAGAAAAGCTGCTTTGGCTTACCATCACTCATTGATGTCCATTCTCAAAACATTTGAGTGACCCTCTAGATGTTCAAAGACTAAGTAGATATATATCCTCCAACAACTTCAGGACTGAAAATGTAAACCAAATTTTACATACAATAGGGTACATGAAATGGTTTTCCTCTCTGAGCTGGTGTTTATAGAGAGAACTCACAGAACATCTGAGAAAAAATAATGAGGTATCTATGGCATGAAACCTGTGTGGAGACCTGGAAATTTAGTACCTAATAAGGCATTTGAAATCACGGATTTTTGAGATGGGGAAAATTAAGAGATGCTAAAAGATTGCATTAATAAAGCCATTTAGGGAACTTACTTTAATGTCTTCAGGACTAAAGGAATTGTGAGATACCTGAGGTTATAAAAGTTGAGAAAGATATTTATGGTAGAAAAATAATTGATTAGCAAGTGAAATAAAACAGGGAGTTGTAAAACCATTTCCAAAATTATTAAAAACAAGTGATCAATAAATAAAATGGGTAAGTTAATAACAGTTTGAACGTCTCACACACAGATATATGATTACAAAGAAATAATTTTATTTATATATAAATATTCAATCAAGCACATTAATAAGTGCATATACAATATGTATCCTATTCGGTAACTGTAAAAACCTAAGGTGTTATAAAAAACCATATGTGTAGGAACAAAATAGTGAAAAAAATGTTAATAGATAGAAAATTTATATATATTTTCCTTCTTTCTTTTTTGTGTGTATTTTTATCTTGTTCACTTATTAATATGTAAATGCAATGTGTTAGTAGTAATAAGTGTGAACTGCCTGCACAATGTTATTTATCTTTAATTTTACTCCTATTGTGTATCAGTTTAGATTTGTGTTGTGTTGTATTTAAATATTGTTAGCTTGTACTCCCAGAGTTGATCCACCACACAAAACAATCAGTAATTTGCACTTGTTGAACACTTCCTTTCTCTATTTACTCTCCTCATATGTAGAACCTTCACTCCAGGACTTATAAGCCAGTGCCTGGGGTCTGGAATGAAAGTGAGTAAGAGAATGATATGAAACTATAGTGAACTGGATGGCAGGAAACATGATTAGGGATTGACTGGCGGAAATTGGAGAATCTGGAGAAAGCCCACCCAGATGCCACTTCACCACAAATTCCACATGCAATCCCCTGGGATTGAACCCAGGTCACCTAGGTGAGAGGTAAGCATGGTGCCACCACTTTTTGAACACACTAATGAAAATAACATATTATGGTTAGTCAAAATTTAGATATGGAGACATCCAAGAAAATCCCCATCACTTAAGGTGGCTGTGATTCTCTCATGTGGAAATATAAAACTGTACATTACATGCTGAATCAAATAATCATAACAAATAATACCATATATTCTTATATAGAGTTAATATTGTCTTTGGAAGCCTGTATTATTGGAGGCAGATAGTAAAATTGTTCACAGAGAAACAGATTCCTTAAAAAACGGTACAATAAAACAACTTTCTCAAAAGGGTGCCAGCCCGTCCGTCACCAGCATAATTCTTTGTACATACAGTAGACACAACTAGGACAATAGAACCTACGATTATATGTTTAAAGATCAAATTTGATGAAAGATTCTTTATCTTGAGATTGCATCAGCTCCCATGGAAATGTTAATGTTTGAAACTCATGTAAGAAAATTGGGAGTTTTTGTAATATTTATCCACTAATGGGAGAATTTGCTCATATTTTAAGGAAATTCTCAGCAAATAGTAGTAAATGAAGGCATCAAGAGACTGAGTAGCATGAAAATGGTACGCTAAGATCTGATAGATACATCAAAGATCACCTGTAATTTGGAACATGTAGTGGTAGTCATGTAACTCAAGATTAAGTGAATATGTGCAAAAGTGGACATGCATCTCACAACTGTATGTATACGAAGGTCTGCAACACTCACAATTTGAATGTACAGAAAGGTAGGCATGCAGATAACAAAATGGAAATACATTATGTTTTATAGGGTCTGTAAATGTTAACATTTTAAGTCATAGTAAATGATCTGTGATTGTGCAAGAAATTAGTCACTAATGCGAGAAGGTAAATGTTGGTGTGATATGGGTCAAATTATGGGGTTATGTTTATTTAGCCATAAACAGCATCTTTATTGAGCATCTGAACACCAATTTGAGCTAACATCTATCATACCATCCATGCATGTTCTCTCCTACCCTTACATTACCACCATGAAAGATGATCCTTCACCAAAATGTGTTGCTTAATTCTTTGTTTTAAACTATATAAATAACTCCATGGCATGACAGCTCACAAGGAACCTTGGCCTACCGCCGGCCGCTGCGTTGTCTCTTGGTTGTCATGGATGGGATGCAGTATTGGAGGCCCTGGCTGGTTAATGCGGTCCTCATGACCTGGATCCGCTAATAATCCATCAAGTAGCTCCTCTATTGGCCCCCAGGGACCTCGCGAGCCTGAGTGCACCCTGGGCCAGATGTTCCAGCAGTGGAAAAATCCACATGCCAGTACTGGGAATCAAACCCAGGTCTCCCACTTGGTAAGCAGCTGCGCTACCACAACGCCAAGGAGACTACCAATTCACATATTAATTCTATGTCTTTCTTAATTAACATTTAATTGGGAATTAGAATAAAATGACTTGCTTTCCAAGGCATTGTTCCTGTAATATTCACAGGAAACAAAAGCTGTTTTTGTCCACATATAAATTATGCTTCAGTTTAATGAACACTCATTTTATTACTTTAGGGTAGAGGAAGAGCTACTTCTCCGTCGCAGTATGGGTGATCTAGAAGCTGATGCACGCCGAGGCTCAACTTCAGCAAGACGTAGCTTCTTCCGACGTAAAAAGCATCAGCGTAGCTCTTCTCGAGATTCCAAAGAATTGGCAAGCTTTTCGAATATCAATCTGGGATGGTATAGTGACTCTGGTACTTTAAATGAGGAAATTGCTCTGTGCTCATATCAGCGTGTGGAGAGACTAGAGTGTAAGTAACTTTGGCAACTTCATTTAACAATTAGCCTATGCTTAATGCGCAATTTTAACAAACCAATTACAAAAGCTCCATTTTGATAAACTTTTATTTCTCTTTTGATACAGATCCAGTTTTTAGACCAGTTCTTATAATGGGACCTCTCTCTGACTGTGTGATGGAGAAGTTAATTCAGGATTCGCCAGATAAATTTATGCGTTGTGTTCCTGAAGTAATGCACTGCTCACAAGCAATGATGGAAAAGGGTATAGCAGAAAACATATTTGTTGATTACCGTAAAAAGGGCAGCAATTTTGAATGCACAACGGTTAATGCTGTGAAAGAAATCTGTGATAAGGTAAGCCTGGCTTCTTTTAAATGTTAGTGATTATTACTTCTATATTATAATCCTTTGAAACATAAAATATAAACTAGTATTAGCAAGGTTTCTGAATACTCCATTATTAAAGTATGGGAAAATGGTATTTATTTTGGTTTTAGCTTACACTTCATTAAAAATATTTATTAAAATATTATTAAAAATCATTAAAATATTAAAATTATGTTTATTAAAATAAACATAAAAATATTATTAAAAATCATTAAAAAATATTTTACCCAAACTCACAAAACTGTAGCTGAATATAATTACTGCATACTAGGGTCGGCTGATAAGTCCCAGGCCAGTCAATGAAAACAGTATTTTAAAAAAAAAATTTTTTTTTGCTTTATTTCTCAACATAATCTCCAGAAAGGCTAATACATTTCTCATATTGTTGTTCTAATTTAATTAAACCATCTCTGTAGTGTGATTTATCAAGGTCCTCAAAACAGCTGTTAACTGCATCAATGACTTCCTCGTTGCTGTGAAATCTTCGTCCTCCAAGAAATTTTTTGAGGTTTGGGAACAGGTGGTAGTCACTGGGTGCTAGATCTAGCGAATAGGCTGGATGTTCAACCAATTCAAACTTTAATTTGCACATTTTTCCCATTGCAATGACTTAGCGATGGGCCGGAGCATTGTCATAATGAAACAAGATTTTTTTTTGCCAAATTAGGTCTTTTTCTTTTCACCTTATCACTCGAACATTGCAGTAAGCTTGCGTAGTAGTCACCAGTGATACTTTTACCCTTTTCCAAGTAATCAATAAAAATAATTCCCTGTGGATCCCAGAAAGCACTCGCCATAAACTTGTTAGCTGACAAAATTGTCTTTGTCTTTTTTGGAGTTGGCTCACCTGGCGCAATCCACTGTTTTGACTGTGATTTACTTTCTGGAGTGTAGTGATGTATCCAAGTTTCATCCATGGTAATAAGTTGTCTCAAAAATTCACTGGGATTTTTACGGTAGAGCTTCACATTCTTAACAGCAAGTTTTTCTTTGCAACTTTTGATCAGGTGTCAACAAACGCGGCACCCATCTTGCACAGAGCTTGTGAACAAAACATTACTTAAAATATTACCTGCACGTTCTTTTGATATGTTTACAGCCTCTGCTATCTCAAACAACTTTAATCAGTAGTCTTCCAGTACTAAACGATGAATTTTTTCAGTGATCTCTGGAGTTGTCACTTCTACAGGGCGTCCAGAGTGAGGCTCATCAGCAGAGCCCAGATTTTTATGCAAAAATGAATGCCAAAATATGCATGCAAATATGCACTAAAGACTCGTAAAATATGCATAAAGGATATATAAAATAAAAATGGTATGCTTGATAATTATTCTCATAAGTTCACCATTTAATTATAGTTTACAGTATTGATTAATTATTATTAATTAATTAATCATAACTGTTATTACATTTTATTATTATTACTTATTTGTATTTCACTGTTTCAATTTTAAGAAAGAATGAAAGAATGTGTTATATTAGCGACTCACCCTATTGTCCAATACTGCTGTTGCAATAGATGAGAAATGTCATCCTGAGGTTCCCTGTAGTGTGACTTCGTTTGTCACTAAAGAAGGTTTTGTATAGTGAAAAAGAACTTTCTGCGTCACAAGATGTCACCGGTACATGAGAGAAACTCCAAATCTCTTCTTTAGCAAATTCTTCTTGTACTTTATACGTTTACCTGGCCAGCTGTTTTGCAATTTCACAAATTGTTTTATAGCCTGTATTTTTACCAAGAACTCTGCTCAATTTATCAAAAGCAATTTTTGCAACTCCATGAGTTTCGAAGAACTGCTTGTAATACCTGATTCACTAGAGACAATGAGTGTTGTAATGAATTATTCTTAGCCTGCAGTTCCTTTATGATTTCTGGTAGCAATCAAAAGCTAACTACATATGTACTTCAATTTATTTTCTATATCAACTGAGTTGAAGCACTCTTGAGTTATCTTTATAGAAGCTGCATCTTCCAGATCTAAACTATCTACTGTTCTTTTCACATCATTGAAATATTTAGCATAGTAATATGCAGCCTCCAACCACGAACCCCACCGAGTTAAAACGGGCTGAGGAGGTAAGGCTAACTTTGGAGCCAATTCCCTTAAAATTGAAACTCTAGCAGGTGCTTTAATGAAAATTTTCTTGACATTGGAAACATGATTAACCTCTGGATACTGGGATCTAACCATCTCTGCTATGCAGTGTAGCCCATGGGCTAAACATGTCAAATGTACTAGTTTGGGATAGAGAACTTTTAATGCATTTTTTGCTTTTACAATATATGGATCGGCATCTGTAAGAAATAACAGGACACTGTCGTATTTTATAGCATCTGGCCACATAAAAGCTAGGGAATTGTTGAAGAATTTTGTGGTTGTAGAATGGTTTACCCTTTCTAATATCTGAGCATTTAACAGGTAAGTTTTACTTCCCGGTTTATTGCACTCACTACTGCACTACACACAACACAGTGGCCTGCAGCATCTGTGGTCTTGTCCACAAAAATCCAAATCTTTTCATGTTTTAAGCCTTCCCAAATTTCTTGAATAACTTAGTTGAAGTACTCGGGCACACACGTTTTGCGAAGGGTAGATTATGTATTTTATTAATGTGCTGTTCTATAAAACTTAAATATGGATATTATTTATTTTCCAGAGAGGAATGTTTGTACTTATAAATGCTGAACAAAATTCCTCGGCGAATAAGTCATGTGAACCTGCTCACCTGACGTAAAGCAGATTTCCTGACTGTAATTTTTTTGTGCTTCACAGTGTAAAGATGCTGTACTACTTGGAACTTTTTTTCAGAAGCAATACTTCCTTCACAAGACAAACAAAATCATACTAAAATTATCACTCCTGAACTCTGTAACATATTTAAATAACACAGACGAACGTGGCAATTTTACCAGTGGCATAATGAAGCAAAGTGTTTTTCACCCCTTACTATTACTTCTGAACTGTGATTGCAACTGCAAGTAAACGTGACCAAACACATTCAGCAGATATGATGTTACAACATAGCTCAGATGACATCATGCATGAAGGGGAATGCTAGCTCCTGTTGCAACACGAGTAAACAGCTGATAAAACGAAATTGAATAACTACAGTCACTAGTCGTCATTTCAACATAAAAAAACTATTGCATGCACGGACCAACTATAGTTAGCATTTGGGCTAGAAATAGAAAAAATATACCATTACCTGTTAAATTTTAAGAAATATGCATGCAAAATCAGTTTTTCCCAAAATATGCAATTATATGCATTTTAAAACTGCAGTAGTGATCTCTTAAAGTTGAGAATGGTAAAGAATACTGCTACTGCATACATTTAAACTATTCAAAAACTCTATGCATTTTGCATAAAAATTCTGGGCTCTGCTCATCACTAGTGCTTGTACGTCCCATTTTAAACTCTGCAGCCCACCTTTTAATCATTGAATATGAAAGGGCAGAGTCTTTCGATGTACTGTCCATTTCCTCCTTGATTTCTTTAGGCGTTAAGCCTTGCAAATGGAAGTATTTAATCACTGCTTGTTTTTCCAAATCCTCCATTTTCTTGAAAACTTTGAAGTTGTCTTGTTTAAAATGCTGTCATTTGAAAACTAAATGAACTATTGACCTGTGACTATGGATACAAGCTAGTCTAGAGTTAAACTATATGATGCTACAATCTAACTGGCCTAGTGGCACCATATCTGTGTGAGACCTGGGACTTATCAGCCGATCTTCGTATTTATTATGCTGAACCAAATTAAAGGGAACCATTTTCTGCTTTCACATCAGAAGTTTGCAAGTGATTCAGTTTATCACCTATCAGGGCAGTTCACAGGGGGAAATCATGGCTCAAATTGTAGGGGAAGGGATGTGAAATAAATTGAAATATTTCTAAATACTAATTTTAGAATAACTTTGTAATGTAAAGCAGAAAAATTGAAACTTGGATCAACCTTTTAAGTTACAGGGGATGTTTTTGGTGATTTAATCACAACCATGAATGATATGGTGAACCTTGGAACTTGTATTAAACAGGACCATGCACTGAAAAGGGATAGTCAAATGAAAATACCTGACATAATCAAGAACCTGGTATATATTTTATAAATCTACATATAACAAAAGAAATTAACCTTGAATTGCTGTTTGTTTTATGTACAAAAATTGATTGTATATCTGTTATTTAAATGGATTTTAACAAAATATTTTCATAATTTAATGAAGCTTGCTATAATTTTGGGTTCCCCTGACCACCCCTCCCTTCACTAATCCTCTTGAACAGCTTGTTTCAAACATGCTCTGGAAGAAAGACTGTGTTTTCTGATCTTTTCTTCTACTATTTACCTCAGAAGCTCAATAGGAGTTTGTGGAGGTGTATGGAGTTCTTTGGGTGTATTGTAGAGCAGCTATAATTGAGTATTTAATATAGCAGTATGTATAGAGTTGTTATTATACTGGAAAATGTGATTATTTTTCAGAATCATATTTTGAGTACTAACATGAAATTTTACTTTTAAATGCCCATGTAGATTTTTGTGGTCATTTTTCTTTCAAAGAATTGTAATTTGCCTTCTCCGGAATCACTCAAACAGGCCCAACCTAGCACTGAACCACCTCAATGGTTTACTGTGGCCAAAACAGATTTTGTGGATCCAGCTCTGCATTCTTATTCTGCCATATCATTTATCTACATTTCAATCAAAAAGATTAAACTTGGTTGCATTTGAAAAAGTTACCGTTTTCCACAAGTCCAGCACTACTTTGATAGTCTCTGGTGCTTTAACATTTTTTCTTGCCTACCCAAAACTTTTTCTATGGTACTCGACTGGATAACTTTCTATTTTGAAAACTTTGCTACTGTATTTACTGGTTGATACTTTTAAACCATGTCTTTTCAAGTCTCCTACCAACTTCAGTGCACTTCTTGGGTCCTTTTCAACTGCCCAGTGAATTATTTGTTTATCCTCGCTCCTTCCTGTTTTGGTCTATTTTGCACTGTCTTAACACATTGAAGCCTGTGCCAGGGTTTTTCACCTATTTTGAGTTATTATTTACAGTACATCAATTAAATCTGCCGAAAAGTATCGGGACAATCTAAAAGTATGGCATTCAAGGATTTCTCAACAAGTAAGAAAATAGTCATAACTTCCATATTAATATTTTATTTTAAATTTACAACAAGTATCAAATATGAGTTTGAAAAAAACTGCATAAAACTGCTTACACTCCATTTATTCAAAGTTCGAAAAACTCTCCCTCAGAATCAGAATTTTCCACAGCTTCATCTGTATCCTGAATTTCAGCTTTAGTTCACAGAAATCGAGGAAAATGCAGCATTTTAACATTTAAGAGCACAAACATAACAAACAGATCACCACCTTCAAAGAAAATGGTGCGACTACCGAGAGCAGCCAATATTACTAAATCTCTTAAAATTCCTAATAGTTGACTGGCAGCACATATCAGACAGTTAAACGATAACTGATGTATGTTCTTTGCCGCATAGCCCAAGACTGAGTTAAGGTCATGGAATTGCATTTAAAGCATTAACAATACCTGCCTGAGCTATGCACATTTTGCACGGCCCGAGCTATACTTGGGCTTGGGCTCCATTGTGTTAATAATAATGATGATGATGGTGGTGGTAGCGGCAGCTGCGGTGGTGGTGTGGCAATGCTGGTGTGGAAGAGGAGGGAGAGGGTGGGGGAGGAGGAGGATTAAATTAAAATACATTGTATGTTTGCATATATACAAATGTAAAATTCAGTTGGTAGCACACATTGTTAGAGGCTTACACTGTCAATTATTTGAAAATATAATACAGTAGAGAGTAAAATATAAAATATTGCTCATTAAATATATATTAACAATAAACAATATAACAACAATTACAACATGCAAATGTTTTTATTACTAATCATCTATACTACAGTGCTATACAAGTACTTTGAGCACTGTCAAATCTCTTACCCTCATAACATTTTAAGCAATGTGGAAATTTTGAATAGAATAATAATCCTTCCTAATATTTGGGTGTTTGTTGGAGAAAATATTGTTAATATTTCTGTTTTTCTTTAAATATCTCTCTACAAGATTCACAAGAATTCAGGTTGTATGTCAATCTGATTCCTTTCCTTTGCAGTTTAAATACCCTTCCCATATGTGTTGCCACAGTACAGCCTCAAATGTCTATTTCATATAGCAGATGTGGGTATATAAGCCCATAGTAAAGCATTTTGAACCTTGTTTTAATCTAAAATATTCTTGAAATGTCATGGCAGATGTAAAGACTTACTTATTTTATAATGACGGAAACCATGCCAATTATTAACTGCATGGTTACAATCCTATCAGATTTGCAGCACACAAATGATATCCTCTGTTTAAAAAAATATTTTGGAGCATTAATATCTGTGATCAGTTTTTGAAGAAAGGCGTGATACAAATTGTAATTCATTTCTAATAGGAAAATTTCATTACATAAATTTTTCAAGTTTATGATTATCCTCACAATTACGTAATGGCACTGTTTTAAAATTACTTCTTTCATTTGTGTGGCCAGGGTTCACAATGTGATCATCTAAACACTGTTGCTATCATCCATTGCCATAATGAAGAAGCCTTGAAGTTATATCGTATTACAGTGGTATAGGAGCTCATAAACAGAAATTAACTTGCTTTTTAATAGTATTTAATGCCTAATTTTACTACACGTTGCATCACAGGTGGTAGACACTGATAGTATATGAATTGATAATTGGGAAAGGAAACATTCCAGGGCTAAGTTTAGGTGCCTCCTCTTCCTTGCATTTTCTAGTTATGTAGACCAAGGAAAACTTTAAAAATAGAGATCTCAGTTAGTGAGGTTGGTTATGGTGATTTTAACTGCACACCTCTTATTAATGAGTTCACGTCTTAATGACCTAGGCCACTCATTTTGATACACAACACACTTTTGCCAGAAACAGTAAGATAAGACTCATCACGCTTAGCAGCATTTTTCTTCAAACTTCAAATTAATCAAGCATTTGTTAAATTTTTATTCAATTGAAAACATCTGTATTAAATCACTTTTAATTGCACTAAATATTGCAGTAATACCTGATTTATTGCACCATCCTGTCCCAAAAATGTAGAACCCAGCAATATTAGAAATATTACAGTTTAGAAAAACTGTGTGCCCTAGTAGACCAATTGCATATTTATAGTTCTTGTTTGGTATGTAGCATTCTTTATGTAATGTTTATGACTAACTGCCAAAAGTGTCAAATAAAGGAAATGAAGAGTGGATACCTTATAATTTTTGGAATGGGGTTGACATATTTGCGTTGGTTCATTGATGAAAACAACTTGAAAAGTAATTGGGGACTATCGACTGCCAAGCAATCTCTTGTTTGTCTTTTGGACAAGGCCAATCTCTCACTGCCCAAGCTTTCTCTGGGTCACTGGCTACCCCTGTTGGTGAAACAACATGACTCAGATACCTTAAGTGACTAGCAGAATTTTTTGGGAAGGTAATAGCTATCTTATATTTAACATAAAATGAATATTAACAAACACATGTTGTGTATTTATTTACTCTAAAATGAACAGTTACACATGCAGACACCAAAAGTTAAAATGCACTTCATTTCATGATGCACAAAATATAAAACTTGTGAATGTAATTATAATAGTACAACATTTTTTTAATATTCAAAAACTAAATAAATAAACAAATACAGTGTAAATAATGGATTCCAATTTGGAATATTAGTGCTCTGTGACCCTTCCCTTCATTTGAAGTACTTCAGTCAGCCGTCTTAGCATGCTCTCCATGAGTTTGCTTGTTTTAGAATGGGACAATTTGTTCCACCCTTGCAGTCATCTCCTTGCATTGGCTTTGAAATTTATGGTGAGTTTTTGTACATTGCTTTCCAGCTTATCCCATAAATTCTCTATAGGGTTAATTTCCAGACTCTGTGGGGCGATTCACAATTTTAGAACAATTGTACAGCAACCATAACCATACATTATAGGCTGTATGTTTGGGATGTTGCCCTGATAAAATTATAAAATAACATAACTATAAATCAAGGGGCTTCCCCAGCATGAGTTTCATCAGTTTGGGAGTTCCTCTTGAGCAGTTCCTAGTATCAGTTTCTCAGTAAGAGTTGTCTTCTCCAGTGCTGCTTCGTGGTGGGAGGAAGGTATGTCATGTTGTGGCACTCCCCCACTTTTCTCTTGTTTATAGCACTAGTTAGGTGTGCTTAAAACAGCTGCCAGTGTCTCTGGTCATTCCACATTAGTGTATGAAAATGATACGAGAGGGGATTTTCTCTTATGTATTATGATATGCTATCGAGAATATAGTTTCTAACATCATCTTTGCCTCCCTCAAGTGAGCTGTGGCAAGAGAGCAAGAAGAAGAGAAAAACATATTTGCCAGGAGTTTTGAGCACTAATATTGTTTATAGCAAGAGCATTTGAGCCATCCAGGCCAATGATGTCCAGCTTTTCCACTAATCAAAATTTGTACCTCATCATTTGGTTGTAAACAGAACAACATTTGAAACACGATGAACTTTTGGGGTTTTGTATGAGATCTGGGATTAGAAATGAAGAAATTTATACATAATTGTAAAACATATTTGTCTAGCATTTTACATGAAATGCATCAGTGTTTAGTTTTTTAAGGGAAGATCATACATTGAGTGAATGCTGTAAAAAATTTAAGAGAATATGTATAGCAAAACAAATCAGCATGTAAAGCTGATTACAAAAATGTGCCATAAATTACCAGTCAAGTAAATATAGTGATCCTGTAGTGTTGTTTCTGGTAAAATACTTCTTTTACTTAGGTCTTTACAGTAAAGCAAAGCTTACAACATCCACTCCTTGGGGTTAAAGGATAGAATTTTACATAATAATGGTACATTACAATTAATTCAAAGCTGCCCAATTGAGTTTCTTTTGGTTTAAAAACAGTATTTACAAACAAAGTAGACTAATAACAAGAGGTAGCTGGACGAATTAAGAAGTATTTTATTCAGGATACCACTAAGGGCAATAATTGACCTGAAAAGTTCATGTGACACCAGTGTAAGGAAATACTCTAAAGTAGTGGCCCAAAGCACTCCTATTTATAAATGTGATGTTTACTGTTGTACACCTGGTGCACAAAGGATTTCTTTTACAATGATTGTCATTGAGTTTCACAACCAAAATGGCTTGGCACTTTGTTTGTCACCCATTTCATAACAAAAAGGTCTCCAGAAACTTCCTAGAGTTTAAGTATGATTTGTAATTACCTTCTGTTTTAACAAACCCTGTTCATGGCTTAAGGTTTAGGGCCCATTAACATAATGTCCTGGGTGGTGGCAGGCTCATATCCTTCCACCCTACTCAAGCAGACTCTGCTTCAGTGAAATTGTTAAAGTTAAACAAATCTAAAATTTGGTAGAAGTGTTGCTCATTAAACGTTACAAATTTTTTTCATTAAGATGGAATCCATGTGCAAAATATGCATGAATGAAAAAATTGGGCACAGGTCTACCAAACATTGAACATGTTGCAAGATAGCAAACCATTCAATAAGTACTATCTTTCACAATAATATAATTACCCAGCTTCTGTTTGACCACCCAAAGGGTTGCCTAATTCTGAGGCATTTCCGCATAGGTGGTATGAGAATGAAATTTATTATATGCTTCCCTTCCTGTTCATGAGGGTATGACAGACATCCTCTCACCTCACAATTTTTTAAATCAATATTTCAGCAGTCTTCGTAAACTAAGGGGAAAATTTTGCAAATTACTTCAATACACCTGCAGAAAATGTGTTGTTATCATGTTTCAATTAAGCAGTGGACCAGAAGTAAAACACTTTTAGTGTTGCATGTTCTGCTTACAAAGGTAAGTTTAATCAGCAAAAGCAGTGCCTTTGATTAGGATAGCTAAAGTGATTAAAGTTGTTACTCCCAAACAACAGAGAATTCGGAAGTGGGATCGAATCCATGCAACACGCATTTTTTTTTTTTCCCCTATGGGAACATCGTTATTCACATAACCTGTGCAAAATATAAATTTGATAGGTTAGTGAAACCTCATTCTGGTAAAACTCCTTCTTTAAAGCAGCAAATTGCATTTACCACTGTCTTACAAACACTGCAATACAATTGAAATTTTACAATTGAATGTTTTATAAAATATAAATTTCAAATGGTGTAGATAAAAGCTGGTAAATATGCCTACCTCAAGTGTCAAACATTACGCCCCCCCCCCCCAAAATTAATATTTTCCTTTAAAAACGTACACTTAAGGGCATCTGCCTATAAATCTCAAATACTTCTATCAGGTTAAAGGACTTAATTTGGCCAAGAATTTTTCAATGTTTACGTTAGTTTACAAGATATAAGGAAGTATTTATATCCCCTTCATGTTAGAAGGTCTTACTCAAGAAGAAATAAATAAACATATTAGAGGTGAAAGGATGGCTGCCATGCCCTCTTGAATAGGAGGGAAGCAGTGGCAAATTTCATTCTCATACCATCTCTGTAGGAATGCCTGAGAATTAGGTGACCTTTTGTACAGTGAAATAGAAGTTGGGTACTTACTTTCATGGAAGATAGTGCATTAACCTGATGGAGTCTATTTGTAGTACTAATGTTATTGCAGAACATGAATCCATCATGTTAGTAAATCATTTCTTTTTCTCCCAGAGTATATCTCATTATTAGTAAATGACAAACTTTTAGCTTAAAAAAGACAATTTTGCATTAATTTGCGATTTAATCAATAAATTCCCATTTTCAAATACACAAAGCATATTTCCATGATATTTTTCATCATTTTAATGTTTTTCAGTTTTTTTTCAGACAAAATTTGCCCATCCCTTTCGACATGGCAGACTTGGGTTTGAATCATGATGGGGGCATGGGGGTTTTTCTCCAAACAGGATTCTTCCCCTCTGCTTCCCAGGTATCCCTTCATCTCCATCGCAGGGAAGGCACTGGTAAACCACCAAAGTATCATCCTGTTTAGTACTGTGGTCAGGTTGTGGCATAGATTACTAGATTGTCAACTCCGTGGTAGGGGTAAGAGGTCCTTCCATGTCGACCGAGCATGTGATAAGGCACCCTCCCTTCCTGCTTGTATTCAACACAGGAATTATCTACCGAAGTTCTTTCGAAGACCCATCTTGTGCACCAATGAATAGTTTACCAAACATTTCCAAATAGCTGATTTAACGTTAATGTGTGACAAATTGAAATGTGCAGAAAATGATTGGCAAGAAGAAATCCACGTTTAACTGAACTTTTTTCTGCTGTATAGAACAAATTAGATTTTTTTTTTGTACATAGCAAGTTAATAATAATATTGAAAAATTCACACACATAAAAATTCCAAATGAAGATATAACAATGTACAAAAAAAAACAGCACTAACTGTTTCAAGAAGAAAACAAAAGTGCTATGTTAATGCTTGTATTATGGAATAAAGGTTTGAACAGCAGCAGCTGCATTTCAATGTATACATATATACATTTTTTTGCATAAGATTACAAAGTTCCTCAGAGAGGGACCTCAAATTTGAAATTCTCTCCTATAGTATTAACGTTTTAGTAGCACATTTAACATTTGTACATGAGACAATGTCAGCAACTAGTGGCATAAATTTTATCAATCATACTATTTGTCTTTTCTTGTAATAACTTTGGTTAAAATATGTATCACTCACAAATACAGAAAAAGCAAATTATTACAATTAGAATAACATATACTGCACAATGAAAATAAGAAAGTAGTAAAATGCACCATTTGTTTAAAATTTGCTTGTCTTTCAACATAAGGAATGCTACACTCTTCAGTTTCTGAGACCATATATCCTGCATGGTAATTAACACTGACAAAGAAAACATGCAGTTTCAGAAACAAAATTTAAAACATCAATGCATCTTGCTACATGACAAATTTCCATATGCTTGGTATTCTGTCTGTCAAGTGAAGCATCTTTTTGAGAACATATCCTAATTTATTTTGGTAACAGTTTAAGCAGTGCACTCTGCTTCAGCTAAGTTGGCATTACTCCTCTGTGAATAGCATATATTACTCAGGCTGCAGGATTCGGCTGAGTGTGTGCCTTATAAGCAACTGAGGGAACGATTACACTCTCAAAGTGAGAATACTGCACAGTTCATTTATGCCAAGAGTGAGGGATTTGCAATTGCATTTAAAGATTTTTAACTGCAACAGTTTCATTTTAATGTACACAACTCATGTGGGACAAATTCTGGCATAACAATAAAGCTGATATGACCCTTATAGTTTGTAACATTACAAAACTGAAGATTATTATTATTCAATAGGAATTGCAAAGAATGAAAAGGAGCACAAACAAACCACACTATAATATCAGTGCAAATGTCTGTTTACCATGACAACATATTTGTATTTCCCTCCTCTCATTTACTCCAAATTAAGTCTCAATTGCATAGGCATTTATTATATATTGGGGTGTTCTCTTGCCATTATGTGGAAAATAATGGGGCCCAGGAAAAGCAGCAGTAACAGAAGTAAAACAGAAAAATGCCCATCCCACACAATAATACAGGAGTTGAACATCAAGGTAATAACAATAAGTCACAAAAGCCTTGACTATTGAAGCACTGAGCTGACATCATTGTAATAATTTATTTACAATTATGTCCTAATTGTGTTCAAAAGCCATGTGCAACAATAACTGTGAATATAATTTTTGCAGTTTCATCTTAGAATACACATAAAAAATATTCATGCATTCATATTTGTGCCCTGTGTGTTGCCTAATGATGAAAGCACTAAACAAAAAGAAATGGAATTTATGTATTTTCAGCAATATTTTTATGAGAATAAACCAAAATCTGTTACATTCTTTATCATTGCCACAGAGGTGTATAGACATGATGATGAAGAAAAAAAAAAAAAAAAAAAACAGTTACAACAAAACATGTGTCACTGCATGATAAAGCAAACTTTGTAACAAATCATTTCCAAGCAACTCAGCCCAAGGTACTATTTAGCTAGCCAGATTATTACAAACATTTGTCACTGATTGATAAAGCAAACCATGCAACAATTCATTTCCAAGCAACTCGCCCCAGGGTATCAATTAGCTTGCCACATTATTACAAACATAGAAACTCGTATACAAGCAACTCGCCCCATGGTATTGATTAGCTTGCCACATTACAAACATAAAGACTCGTATACAAGCATCTTGCCCAAAAGTATTAATTAGCTTTCCACATTATTAAAAAAATAAAAACTCATAACGAAGCAACTCGTCCCATGGTATCAATTACCTTGCCACATTATTACAGACATAAAAACTCATATACAAGCGACTTGCCCTATGCTATCAATTAGCTTGCCACATTATTACAAACATAAAAACTCATATACAAGTAACTTGCCCTATGTTATCAATTAGCTTGCCACATTATTACAAACATAAAAACTCATATACAAGCAACTCGCCCAAAGGTATTAATTAGCTTGCCACATTATTACAAACATTTGTCACTGCAGGATAAAAGAAAAAAGGGTAAAAATTCATAACCAAGCAACTCACCCTAAGGTATTAATTAGGTAGCAAGATTATTATTGGGCAGACATGATGCTTATGACATGATACAGCTAAATTTATTTGCTGATTCTTATATTACATTAGAAACAAAGCAATGCTATTGAAATGAAAAAAATTAAAAATAATTAATTCAAGTGAGTTTACCAACATTTCCACCACACTTAGCATATCTATACACCAATAATATAGAATGCAATTTTTCCCTTGGTTTCATTAATGCTACTAACCAAAAGAAATTAAGGAAACAAATTAAGTAATCATACCTTAACAATTCTGCTTACTTATTCTATACTAATGCTCTTCCAAAGTAGATAACGTATGCTGAAGCAAAGCAAACAACACAAAGTTGTCTTTCTTTATTCATGATGCTATTTCCTCTCAATTCATCAATTAACAGCATATAGGCATTTCTGATGTCTAAGTTGATGCCCAAAATGTATGCAGTCAAATTAAAACAGCCTAGACTGATGGTTTTTAAGTGTGTTTAAAAGCGACCCCATATTATAAATTTACTACCTGTAAAAGAACCTCTGCATGATGAAATTCTGACACACAGGTGGTACTGTTATCCTGGAAATTGATAGTATCATTGACAAAACTGTTTAAAAACATTATATTTGTCAAATGCATTTAGGCTACTCTGAAACAAATGACAGAAAACAGTGCAAGTACCTGTATGTTTATATATCATACATCAGCATTTCATAATATGATTTAGATTACTTAATGCAAGAAAAGTATTGTAAATGTAAATAATACTGTGATAAGAGTCATAAGAGTCTGCTATGCAGTATGTGGTTAGTGTAAGTTATATAACGAATGTCAAATATATACTTCAGGAAAGAGGGGCAAAGTTAGTGGTTAAGGTTTAGATAAAAATGCTGCTCCAAATCTGACATTCTTGTTTCTTTAAGAATTATATGTGTAGTGTATACATTAGCTAATTGTGTAGTGAATAATTTTTCTGCACGAGAGAATCTGAAACAGTTATTAAAGTGTCTTTTCACAAGTTATTACAACCAAGCGGCAGCATGTTTCAGGTTAGGTAATGACTGCAATTGTAATTACTGATTCTGTACTCTTAAAGTTTCTTACCTTTAAGTATAATTCAGGAAACAAAACAACTTAATTATTCCTCCCTGTAACAGGACAACCTCAAAAGGGAAATTTTTTTTTCAGAAGACTTTGTGCATTTTAAATTTATGAAATTGCAGCCACGTTAGATTTTTTTCAAATTCAAAGCATGACATCAAGATGGCCAACATATGAAACAGACTGCCAGAATAAGCTGTTGTTTCATAGTCCTGTTACATAATGTGTGAATAAACAGAATTAATTGAAATGTCCTATTTTTATAATTTTATTTCAGGATTTTCCTTTATTTAGTCCACACTACAATGTACCTATATTAATGACAATTGGTACCACTACACCATTATATATTTCCATTGAACGCTGGTAGAAAAAGACATCTATTGACAGCAGTACAAGATAATTTTGATGTGCAGTGCTCGAAATGTACCTTTCAAACCAATTTTTTTCGGAACCTTGACTCATCACCGGAAGTTCCTAAGGAAGTTGGCAGATGCTGGGTTATGGTATCTTCCATGATTCTGTGCCAGTTCCAACAAATCTTCAGGTGGCTCATCATAATCATCATCCATGAGGTGTGTTTGAAACACTTCAATCAGTTTTTCTCAACTCAGATTGTGTAGGACTTGAAATATTCTTCCTGCAGTGATGCCAAAATATCTGAAATTGTTCTTGTATATCTGGAAACCTTAGAATTAGGTGCCCAGTAGTATTATCAGTGAAAAAAAGAAAACTTTTTTCCTGTAGTCAAGCCTTTGGCACCTTAGTCATGTTCATAATGAAGTGTGTTTTCAGGCACCTTTAGGTTGAACTTTGTTGAATTTATTTATCAGTCATTGGGTAAACGCAAAACTTTACAATAGACTCCATCACTTACAACTACATACACAACAGTTTACTCCTTAGTTATACATGTATAAAACAACACTCAAACTTACTTGCTATTCTTGTTCAGCTCTTCAGATTCTTGATTACTATATACAGGATTTTTCAACAGCCATGTATAACTCTGTTCTTAAATTCCTGAAGATTGAGGATATATATTCTATCTTGTAGTGCATTAAGAAACCTTATACATATTATTTTATGTTTACTTGTATTACCTAATATATGATTAGGCATATCCAGTTTGTTTATTTACTGTATTGTGATTATGTATTTCTTTTCTTGTACTATGATTAAGCATATTTTCTTTTACATTTATTAGAACATCATAAATATATAAATTTACAATTGTGAGAATTTTAGTTTTACAAAAAGTATTTTACAATGATCCATTATTTTGACATGTGATAGAATTCTGATGTCCTTTTTTTGAATCCTTAGCACCTCTAATGCACATGAACTGCTACCGCATAAAATTAACCCATACTTGAATATGCTCTGAAAGAAACCTGCTCATAGAAATTCCTTTGAGATGACTTCTTTTTAAATTTGCTATTAAGAATACTACACAAGACACTTAAGTACATACAAGATCTATATGTGGATTCCATGGTAATTGTTTATCTAGCACTATTCCCAATAATTTAACTTCTTCAGTGGTGGTCTCACTTAGAACTCTAGAATTCTTTAGTGTCAAGACTATATTTTGTGATTTTGCTTCATTCATGTAAAAACCATTATTCTTAAACAAAATTTGTGCTTGCTCCATTGTATTATATGCCAACTGTGATAATGTTTCAAGATCTTTATGGACATTCAAAAATGAGGTGTTATCTGCATATACAACAGTATGAGCAGAAGAACATTCCTATACATCATTAATCATCAACAAGAAAAGCAAAGGTCCTAATACTGAACCTTGTGGCTCACCTATTTCTACATCATGTATATTAGATCGTTTCCCATTAACTGATACTACCTGATTACAATTCTCAAGATATGATGTAAAAATGTTCAGCCCTTTATTCCACAGTTTTCCATCTTTTTCAGCAATAGACCATGTTTAACGCAGTCAAAGGCTTTGCTCAGATCACACAAGGTGCCCTTTTCATTCATTCATTCATTCATTCATTCATTTATTATCTGCTTAAAAGAATACAAACATTTTCAAAGCATTGTCAGATTAAATATGTACAATAACATATACAATTTAATATATACAAAAACAGCTTTTAAAGTAACATTTTACAATTCATAATTACTTACTGTATTATATAAATACTATTTATTTTGTCAGTATTAGTTAAAATATTCGTAAATTGAATAACAACATCCTTCAATATGAAATTTCTTTAAATTTTTCTTGAATATCTTAGTCATTAATATTTTTCAGATAAGCAGGGAGGTTATTATACAGTTCATGAGCTGCAGCAGTAGGTTTGGTTTTATACTTTTCTAATCTATGTGATTGTATATGAAAATTTGTATTTCCTGTAGTGTAATGTTTATGCATTTGTTTGTTTGTTTTACCTATATCTTGTCTGTTGAACAATTGCATTATTACTTCATATATGTATAGTGAATATACTGATAAAATGTTTAGGTCTCTGAAGGTTTGCCTACATGAATCTGTTTGTTTCATCCTCAAAATTAGTCTTATTGCTCTTTTCTGGAGAAGGAGTACTTGGTTAGTGTATTTTTTAGCACAACGTACCCACACAGTTATCCCATATGAAAGATGCAAATAGATTAATCCATAATATAACATTATTTGTGTGTTAACATCACTATATTTGTCATTTTCTTCATTATGAATAATCCTGAACTCAATTTGCTACATATATAGTCAATGTGTTTATCCCATGTCAGATTTTTATCCAAGATTACTCCTAGAAATTTTGCACTGTCGAATACATTTACTTCCCTGTTTTCAATAACAATCTTTGTATTTGATGTTGACCTGTTCTGTGGAGTTTGAAACTGCATTTAATTTGTCTTATTTAAGTTTATGTGTATGTTATTAAGCCTAAAATATTGTATAACTAGTGTTGTATTACTTATTGTTGTGTTTTCCAGAACCTGTGGGCTAATACCTGTATTTACTATTGAAGTATCATCAGCATACATAAATATTTTCCCTTCTGAGATGTTTGGGAGGTCATTGACATAGATCATAAAAAGTAGGGGGCTGAGAACGGAACCTTGTGGTACTCCATATGTCACTAGTTTACTATCTGAGTAGTATTCTGAGATATATTGATTCTTAGCATGTGTAATTTTTACTTGTTGGGATCGTTTGCTCAGACATGTCCTAATTATTTTATTTGGTAAACTACGTATCCCATAGTGATTTAGTTTATCTAGTAGGAGTTTGTGTTCAACGCAATCAAACGCTTTGGAAAGATCCAGAAATATACAGCTGTTGTTTTCATTGTTATCCAGCTTTTCAATTATGTGATCAATTATTTCTGATATGGCATTTTTTGTTGATTTATTTTTTCTGAATCCATATTGAAAATCAACCAGAATGTCATATTTATCTAGAAATGAAATCATTTGATCAGCTATTATTCTTTCCACTAACTTAGAAAGTGTCGAGATGAGCAATATTGGCCTGTAATTACTTATTTCACCTTTGTCTCCTTTTTTATGTATAGGTATGACAGTAGATTTCTTCAAACAGTGGGGGAATATACTAGACCTAATAACAGAATTGACCAGATTTAATAAAGGCTCTATTATGTATGGGGCGCACTGCTTCAATATAGTATTAGAGATACCATCTAACCCAGAAGAATTTTTATTCTTCAGTTTTTTTATGGATTTAAGTATATCTTCTTCTGTTATTTCCCTAAAGTACATAGCTGCTAAGTAGCTTTGTTTCTACCTTTATTTAATATTAATTGGTTAACACTTTCTGAAAAATAGTGATTAAATGCATTGTTTATTTCCATTGGATCCTCAATTTTTAGCTGGCCTTTATTCAGATGAAGGTTGTTATATTCATCTTTGTTTTTTCCACATTCATTGTTAATAATGTTCCAAGAGTTTTTAACTATATTATTACTACTGCTTAGCATACTTTTAATATGGTGTGATTTTGTTTTCTTTAATAAATTTTTAAATTCCATCTTATATCTAAGAAATGCTACCTTACTTTTTTCATTTTTTGTGGTTTTGTATACATTGTAATATTGATTTAGAAATTCTTTGGCTTGCATAACATCTTGATTTATCCAGGGTTTATTAGTGGGATAGCTCACTTCCTTGGTAGTTATAGGGCATGCAATATCAAAATAGTATTTGAAGATAGCAAAATATATTTCCCATTTAGCTTGAATGTCAGCTTCATTTAATACTTTTTCCCATGTTTCATTAAACAATAGGCAGCATAGACCATTTACACTTGCTTCATTCATATTTCTAGTTTTTACATTTTTACATAGCATTTCTGACGTTTTGGTGTGTAGCAATCAATTTCTATACTGTGAGCATAATGATCAGACAAGTGGCTTTTTATTATATTTGTCTGATACATAGTGTTGGGAAGGTTTGTAATAATATGATCTAGTATAGTAGCTGTAGTATCTGTTACCCTTGTTGGGTCATCAATTGTGAGCCTTAATTTAAACACATTTGCTATGTCTAGCAGCTTTTTATAATTGCTGCTATTTTCGTCTTTATTTATTTTAATGTCACCGAGTAATATTATGTTATGTTCATCCAGTTTATCTAAAGTTTTTATTATTATATCAAAGAATTCATTAGCGCTAGCATTTGGTGATCGATAGCATGAGATAATAACCACTTTTTCTTTATTTAGAGTTATTTCTATACCTGATATTTCACAGATTTTATCTATACTACTATTTTGTATCCATTTTTTAGGTTTTGCGCATATTATTTTATTTCCAACAAAAAGTGCAGTGCCACCACCTTTATAGTTATGCCTACAGTAATATGCTATTTTTGTAACCTTCTAATTGACAGAGTTTTAGTTCATTTTCTTTTAATCCATGTTCAGAGGTGGCTGGAATATCCGGTTTATTTTCATGCAGAAATACTCTAATTTCCTCATTCTTGTTTCCAAGATATTGTACATTTTTGGTGTATAATGCTAATTTTTCGGTTTCTGCTGGTATTATTGAGGGGGTGCACAGTAGACTGAGCCTTTACTGGTTCAGTCCCTTTACCTAGTTTCCCTGAACAGTTTGCATGTCAAAAGATCTGTGCTCTAATGGGATAACTGGCAGGATACTTGTGCTAGTACTCTTAATTACGTTTGCTAATTTACTTACAAGTATTTCCTTTCCTTTCCAGTTTAGGTGCAGCCCATGGACTGTGTAATACTCTATTAAAGTCATTTACACTAATCAAGCTTACATTTTTAAATTTACTACAAATTTGCATTATTTTATCATTACATTTTTCACTAGCGATATTTACGCAAGAGTTCACATCCAGATCATGTCTTTTAGGAATGTTCACTACCAGCACGTTTGTATGATGCAATTTTGTTAGGCACACTTGGCAAGAATTTTATATACGTTGCTTCCGTTGTTTTTCACAATATCATTTTTTCCACAGAGTATGACCACCTGATCTTTGGAGGTTAAGTTGCCACACAAGTTTTCGTAATTTCTGACCACTTCTTCTATAGGTGCACCAGGCTTCACTACACTTTCTACTGTTAAATTTTGTAGCTTCTCTGATAGCAACCCACTCAGGCCCCTGCCATGGCTATCTGCGAAGATTTTTATGTTATTCATCTTTTCCAGTCTTGGCTCTCGTGCTTTGTACGTTGTCTCCTTGCCTAGTAGATGATGCTTTTGTGTCTCTGCATCCTTTATGCTGTTAAGGCACGCAAATCTGTTTTTTTATCTGTGTTGTACTTGTACTACTTGCTGATATTCTTTGTTGTTTGTTTGTTTGGTCGCATCGGTCGCGGTCGACAAGGCCATTCCCAGGGATTTTCTTCTTTTGCGACTTCCACTTGTTCCCCTTCTTTTAATTTCATGTTCTCATCTCGTAAGTATTTGATTTCAGATTTTTCTTCCATTAAATCATTGGTTAGCATTTCTATAATTAAATGCAGGGAGGCGATTCTTTCTCTCCTGCCATTTTCATGTGTTGCTTCACCGTCCGGCATTTTTTGCATGTTCAAGCATTGGCATATTTCAGCGTAAATTTCATCCACTTTTATCATATTTACGCACCTATGCTCATTTGTATGCATAAATGGTGTGGTGTTGTTGTTCCTTTTGGAGGTAATCTTGCACTTATTAGACTCTCCTTTACTAGTATTAATGGCATGATTATGGAGCTTAGCTTTATATGTACTTTCACTCGCTGCCATCATGCTATCTATCCTGAGCTGAGCTTCCTTTTTCGAGAGCCTGATAGATTTTTTTCTTCATAATTGCTGACTGCAAGTATGGTTGACTTACTCTTGATACCCATGCTGATTGTTGAAAAATAAATTATCATCTTGAAGATATTTTTGAAGTTGATTTTTATTAAATATTTGATTATTTTGGCTAATGTTGGGATTACTGAAATTGGTCGTCTATAACTACTTTCTTTTCACTTATTGCTCTTTTTGTAAATCAGTGTTACCTTTGAGAATTTTAAATAATTTGGAAAGATTCCTTCTATAAAACCTCTAATTATACTAAAGGTAATGGGAGCTACAATATAATTAATTATTTCTTTAATAAAATTATTAGACATGGTTGATTTTTTAATTTTTTAGTTTTTCCACTACTTTTGCAATTTGTGTACATGTAACTTCTCTGAGTATGAAACCTGAGTTAGCTTGCTCATGAAGTTTACAAAAGTCTGAGCCCCCACATCTATTTGTGTAGTAATTTCTTTTAGCGATTTTATAAAGAAGCTATTGAAATTATCAGGAGTAATGCTCTCCTCTACATTTGTGTTTTTATTATTCCTTCTTCCAGTAACAGAATTTATGATTCCACATGCTGCCTTAAGTTTATTATCTGAATTCTGTATTAGTGTTAGATTTTCTTGCTTTCTAGCTTTTATTATACCCTTCCTATATTGCTTTCTATACTCCCTGTCGCTCTCCGTGGAGTAATGGTTACCATGCTAACTTCATATAGCCAAGGTTGCGGATTCAAACCTGGCAAAGGACAATGGATTTTTTGGATGTAAAGATCCTTAGCATGGCTTCCTTCAGAAGGGAAGTAAAGCCATTGGTCCCGTGTCGCAGATTTACGGCACGTAAAAGAACTTCAAGAACTGATAGAGAAGTCTCTGAGCAAAATTAAGCAGTCTTTCATGCCCAATTTAGAATGGGGCGTTGAGAACCGCAGTAGTTAAAGAGCGTCCATAAATAACATAACATTTACATTTTTCTACACTCCCTCTTGTTGTTTAAGAGCTGTTCTGTTGGATTACTTTTATATATGCTTCTCAATAACAAAAGCCTATTCTTTTCATCCCTTAAATCTGAGGTGTATCAATCACTTGTTTTGATTGTTTTTCTTTTGAATTAATTTTGTACAACCTGTTTTCTCATTTTACACTTACTGTTAAACGAATTTAAAAATGTAACAATGACAATTTCATAATATTCTTCACCTGATTTTGCATTACCACATAATATTTCTTCCCAATTTATTAATGTCAGACTCTCTTTAAACTTATTTACATTATTTACATTCAGCTCTCTGACCTCTCTTTCAACTCTCTTAGAAGTATTTTTGACCCTGGAGATTTATTTCCAAATATAGGCCAGTGTGATCTGGATAGCTCATGGTCCAGAACCTTTAACCTATATGTTTGCACAATGGCAACCCATCTGTAGTAATAACTTTTGCAATAAGTCTACTGTATAATGCTTTATTGTCACATCAAGCTGAGCATTAATATCCCCGCATTTAGAACTCTTAAAAAAAAAATTATGCTGTTATCCCTAAGGTTATTTAATCTTTTAATCGTTATTCATGGATCACATAACTAACCATAATATTAAATTTTAAAAATAGTTTTATTTATCTTTTAATCACCCCAATTAAGTAAATTTTACAATAATTTAAATTACTTATTAACCCAAGTATTCTTACCTTGTGTTTATAACTCATCAGGTAGATTAAGATATCTTCAAGGTTTTTAAGAAATTTATTTTCATCACCATCAGGAGATCTATATATTACAATTACAATGAGGTTATACATTTAATAGTAATCCTGTTGCTTCAATAACTTTTCTGCTACAAAATCTTTTCAGCTCAAGATTTTTTACCTGTAATTCACCTTGAATATAAATTGCTACACCCATTGTTATATTTACTATGACAATAATAGTTTTGTAATGTAAAACCCTCAAGCATAACTTAACCTATTTCATATTCCCCTAGACAATGCTCACTTAAACATAAAATATGACTATTTACATCTTTAAGATACATACCCAATTCTTCTACCTTAGTTCTAAGGAACTGAATATTTTTATTCTACTATCAATAGTGAATAGTGAGCTTAATTAAATAATAAAACATGACAAATGATGATGATTGGGATTTAAGGGTGCTCTACTGCAAGATTATTAGTGCCCTTACAAAACTAACTGCGGCAGTAGACCAGAGTTAAAATCAACATAAGAGTCATCAGAGATAAAATAATAGCTAAAATTAGACATAAAATGGAGTGTAAAAAAACTATTGATTGCTAAAACCATAGAGAGATGAACCTATAAAGCTCTTTTGAGCAATGGAACGTAAAAAGGGATAGAAGTAGCTAAAACTAAAACCATGTTACTAAGGCCACATATGATTAAAATGAAAATAAAGACCATATCTTCCACCGTGATAAATAATACAAACTAGATCCTTATGATAAAAGAAACTTTGATAAAAATTTAAAAACCCTATCAACTTCTCCATGGTCATCGGCAAGGACCTCTGTTAGGTCCTTGAGTTTGAGGAGGTGCTAGAGCAATGCACTCTAGCAGCACATGCTGTACTGACAATGCCACTCCACAGAGCAGATGGATAGGATCAGAATCTCTCTTAAAAAGGTAAATATGCATAGAAATGCAGTGGCCAATTCCCAACCGAGCCAATATCACCACCTCCTCATGAGAGAGGGAGAGAGGGAGGGGGGAAGGTGCCCAGTTTTTAGGGAGGTCCTTCACTTCCCTAAGGTTGTTTGCATGGAAGGCTGACCACTCCTAATGCCAGCACAAAAGCACAGCTCTCCGCACAGCAAACCTAATGTCTTTAGCAGATGCACAAGTAATTGCAACACTGGGTTCTGTGTTTGGCATCTTTGCCGCTAAATCTGCCCTGCAAGCCAACATAGCTAGAAATACATGCAAATGCCATATTAACTCTGGAAGTGGTTAAAATGTGGATGGCATCCTGGATGTAGTGCATGATAAGATGGTAGTTGTACAGCTCATGAACACTCTGAAGTGCACTAAAGGAATTGCTCAAAATAAGGGAGTCAACCATTTTTGATAGCAAACATAGAGAATGGCTCACAATATGGCATAGGACTCTGCAGTGTAAGCAAATATGCTACTGTGCAAACCAAAGGTATAGGTTTCGTTTCTTTAAACAAAGGCACATTCAACACTGTTGGTAAACTTACACTTGTTGTATAAAAATGTGGTCATTGTAATGTGATAAAAATTCCAAAAAGCAGCCAAGGTTACTAGAGACAGGTATCAGGCAGTCATTTGGAGATCTAGTGGGATGTAGCAAGTAATGAAATTGGGTATACCCTCTCCCCCTTGGAAAACATGCTAGGCATTTGAAGATCATGCTAATGAAGAAGCTCCTAGAAACGAAAACCTGCAGACCTTGGACTATGCAAGAGGTTTGTATAATGTTCATCCAGTCTGGTATGGAAAAAAGGGGTAAACATTGTGTATGCAGGCATGGTCTTAAGCCCATAAATTTGCCAATAAAATATCAAGCCAAAATTATAGAGAGGGTTCTGCTGATGCAGCAAAAAGACTGGGCCTGGTTGAAAAGCTCCAACAGCCACACGGATGCCCTGATTATGCACATTATCTATCTCCTCAGCACCGATGGTCATGCTAAGGAATAAACAATGCATTCACAATCTAACTTTGATCGGATAAGTGCGTGATATACAGCAACAATGTCGGATCTGCTCCCCAAGATTTTTCACTTAGTATCCCTAAGATATTTAGGGAACAGTCACACTGTGGTTTCAGCTATGCTATATGTGGTAACCAGCAAAGTATGTGATTGAATATCAGACCAAGGAATCCTGTCTCATCTGCGAAGGGTAATAAATCTGGACTGAGTCAAAGTGAAGGCGGTTATCACCTCCATGGCGCCACAAATTAACACAAAGTCACTTCTTAGTTGAGAAACAAAAGCCATTTTTAAAACTCCAATTGGAAAGGTTGTCTAAACAGGGCTGCAAATGGTGTTCCAAACCTGCATATGCTGAGAAGTACAAAATATGGCAAAGTCATCCATGAATAAGCAGGACAATACACTTGGAGGAACACATTTCTAAATAGAATTTATAGCCATAGCAAACAGTGTGACAGTTAGTACTGATCCCTGTGGCACTCTGTTCTCTTGAATGAAAAGTTTAAAAAAACTGAGCCAACCTTTAGTTGGAAAATGCAGTCTCTCATAAACTCCTGAATGCACAACGGTAGGCATCCATGTATATTCCTGTTGTGGAGCCAGCTTCATATCTGTGCTTCTTAACATGTATCATAAGCCTTCATGAGATCTAAAAAATCCCAACATTTGACAGCCCTCAATAAATCCATACATGATCTCCTTTGATAGCATTACAAGCTGATCAGCTGCTGCCTGACATAATCAAAAACTGCACTGGGTGTTTGTCTATAGATTGGAAGATTCCAGCAACCACACCAACCATCCAGTGATCAAGAATTCCATCACCTTGCAAACACAACCAGTGAGGGAAGTAAGACATCTGGATGGAAGATGATGATCCTTTCCAGGTTTCAAAATAGGTATGATGGTGGCCTCCTGCCACTTATCTGGAAAAGTGGCATCAATCCAAACACGATTATCGACCTCGAGCAGGAAAGTGTTGCCATCAGGAGAGAGATGTTGCAGCATTTGGATGTGGATTCCATCTAGAACTGGTTTGGCAAAGATAAAATTGCATTGTCTAACTTGGCCATGGTGAAAAGGTGATGGTCCTCAAGGCTTCTAGAATGAAAGGAGAAAACTTGAGATTCCACCGCAGACTTAAAATGAAGAAACTCAGGCTAATAATTGAGCTAATCATGAGCGAAAACACTGCCAAAGTTATTAGCCTCACCAAGCACATCAACAATAGTGTCTGCAACTGTTTTAAGACTGGCGCTTGGCACATAGGTAGATTTTCCAGCCACATGTCTGAACTTATCCCATACATTAGATGAGGCATACATCGATTAATGAAGCTACAAACTAGCTCCATGATGTCTTTTTGCTATCCATAGCAATTTATCTTGATTTGGCACATAGCTTCTTACATTGTAACAAGTTATCCAGCTCAGTGTAGTTAAAACAGCCAAATGGGCATAAAGATTCTAGTTGGCTTGGTCTAAGCACCATCCAGATAAACGGGTGGAACATATCTGTACTAAGAGACTAATAAGATTTGGAAAGTGGTCACTAGAATGTAAATCAGAGATGATATTTCATTGTAAGGAAACTGTCTACTGTGGAGCACTACTGCTATATCCAGGTGTGAAAAACTATTGAAGGTGTCAGAAAGAAATGCAGGCTCTCCAGTGTTCCAGAAAGCTAGGTTATGATTGTTCAAGAAATCGGCAATTAGTTTACCTCTGGCACAAGCTTGAGGTGAACTCCAAGATGGGTGGTGGGCATTCCATCACCTACAACAGAAAATGTATTGGTAGCTGGGAAACTAGGTCTTCTAAATCAGTGAGTGAGAGGTCATCATTTGAAGGCAGATATATACTACAAATGTTGAATCTGGTAGATGGCAGCTTAATCCTTACATAGATTGAGTGAATGTCAGATGGTAGGATATGGATGCAGCAAAAATATCACCTCTGATGAGTATCATAGTGCTCCCATGTGCAGGAACATCCTCCACCAGCAGTGTATCATATCATACAGAAGAGTACTGCCTGATGGTAACAATGATCAGTGAACGGAGCTTTGCCTCTTGTAAACAGATGACCATAGGCTCATTCTGGTTGTGCAATATTTCAAGCTCTGGCTGATGAGGTCTAATTCCATGTATGTTCCACTGTAGGATAGCCATTGTCTATATTATGGGATAAGTTTTAAATTGAAAGATGTTTCTACATGGAGGACTGTGTTTGTTGGTTTAATTTGTTCTTTTTGCTGTAGGATTAACACTCTTTTTAGAAGTATGATCCTGCTGCTCATGCACTGTCTGTTTGGTAGTGAGGACAGAATCCTCCTATTTCATCTCCTCCATGGAGGAGGACCCCTTTCCCATAGAAAATTTTGATTTGAGAACCTCGAACTGATTAGAGGTACTGATCAGCAAAGATGGTGATCGCCGATCTATGCTCCCCCAGAAAATTCCTCAGAAGAGGACTTACATGGAGAATGGTGATGACTTTTCCTTCCTTTAGATGTTTTGGGATTAGACTTCACATTTTCTTTCAGGAAATCAGTTCTGACATAACTGGTCTTGAAAGATTTTGCTGGTGCAGAGTTTGCGGCAGGTATGCCAGTCTTTTTGCCTGGAATATGACAAAGGTACATTAACGCATACATAATAGAAATTTGGACATATCAACATATGCTATAAATAAAGAAAAGAAGAAACTATTGTTGAATCCAGGTTGGATTCAACAGTGATTGATATAAATAAAAATCATTTGCTTGAAAAGCTAGCTTATGAGTAAGTTTAGCATTAAGCATCAAGTCATGGTTTGGTATAAATAAAAATGTCCCCTCTTCACTGAGCTATTGGTATCAGCCTACCAAGTAATTGCTCAGTAACCATGACCATGCCATGTCAGCTGAGTAAACAAACATGTCTGTAATCACTGTATTATAGCATGTCCCTTGAGATACTCCAGTACCATCTGGCAGTAGTAATAATATACCCAAAAACAATGGAAATGTTACGTTATGCTGGAGGTCATTGGTGGAGGAGACTAAGGGTTTGGGTGGTATCAATGGGGATTGGCTATCACACTCATTACTGCAATGATATGTCACTGAGGGACAAGTTATAATATGATGATAATATTCTTGGCCAGGAGATGCTTTGAATGTTTGCAGCACTTAAATATTCATATACTTATTCATGTTAAAATACACTAATGTAATAAACCTAACAGAGATCAAGATTTTAAATAACAGAAATGTAATTAAAGACTGATAAATGAAAATTGAGATTTGCATACTTTTCCAAAGATAACAGCCATCCTCCTCCTAAATTCAATCCCTGATTTCCATAATTCGATAACATTAAGAACCTGCCTTTTTGATATTTTGAAAATAGATAATGCGTATTGTGCTTCTGCATTACTATTTTGATATCCCCTACATCTACATAAAATATTACAATAGGTAATTCCAAGAGTTTATAACATGTTATCATGAGTGAATTGAAGGTTAAATTTAAACTCAGTTTTATAGGACATTCATTATAGTTGTTGTAGTTATCATGGATTTGTCTTGTATGGGTATTCTACTTCACATGCATGTGTATATTTGTGTTTCACTTTGTTTATGTTTTCAGTCTTTCAGTAATGAGAGAGGATCATTATGACCTCATTCACATTAGCATTATGATACCCAGGCGAGATAATAACACTTCAGAATTTTTTCACCATTATTAAAAGATCCACTTTATTTTGGAAGTGATTTCCTGAAGGAAAGTAAAAAATTAAAAAAAGAATTTTAGGGAAAGATTTTGTGCATGAGTGGGTCATTGTGTGCATGAAAGAGAAGGAGAGAGAGCCAGGAGCAGCAACTAGTCGCCCGAGTGTACTCGGGCAGGGGCAAATCACCACGGTACCTATCCGCTTTTCTCACGGATTTACCCGTGTGATATAAAAGATGTAGTCTTGTGCAAGCGTTTTTGTCTGTGTCAAAGTAATGTGGATAGGGTGTTTCCCTTTGTGCTGCCGGCGCGGGCTGGCTTACCTACCGGAGTGGTCACCCACCCAGAGAGGGACCAGGCCCATTGCTGCTTAACTTGGCCAGCCGCTTGTGGGCTGTCAAGGAAAGCAGTGCCAGCTAGCAGGGAGAACTGAAAGGATGTAGGTAGGGGATGGGGGAAAGCCAGAGTTGCAGGATCTGGTCAGAGAACAACTTGACAGTCACCCATCCGAGCTGTGACCGGGCCCGATGCTGCTTAACTTGGCGGGTGATACTGTAAAGAAGGGAGAGGCGGCAGAGAGATAATATAACTAAAAAAATTCAAATAAATATCAAACTGGATATATAGGTTTAATGTTCACCATGAATGTGGCACATTTTTTAAGAAAAACCTCCAAAACAATTATACATTTTACATGGAAAAATGTTCATAGTCTTTAATTAACTCAAAAATTAATCTAACAATTTTGGTTAAAATAAAAATATAAATTAAAATATATAGTTAAAGCACACAATGTATGTCAATTTTTTGGGGGGCCAGTTTCTTTATGTTGGTTTGAATTTCAAATATTTATGTGTTCTCAAATGGGAAGTTGTATTTGTTTGTTTGTTTGTTTTTAATGTTAGCGCAAAGATCATGTAATTTCAAAACCATCACATATACCGTTTAAAAACTCACTAACTTTGCCTAAAACATTATAAAATGCTGTGTGTAAATGTGAATTTAATGTTTATCAGGATTAGCAAGAAGTAACTAGTACAATAAGCTTTTGAAGACTAGTTCGTGAAGGAAGGGATAGAGAATATCATGTGAATTTCACACATATGACATTTGCTCTTTCGTTCATGATCATCCATAAAGAACAGAATTTCAAAGTCATCAAACAATGATCCACTTTTAAAAGATTTTACTCACATCAGTTACGTGCATTGTTCTTATGCCTATAATGAAATGTGTCAATTTATAATGAAAGTTTATCTTGATTAACAAGGAGTAGATACCAATAATTCTTTGTAGAAAAATAAGTGTAGAAAGTCATGTGAATGCAGCACATAGAAACTATGATCATGAACTGTTGTGTGGTACTGAAAGGCAGTCAAACAAACTTAGGTAAATACAGAGGTACCTGAAGAAATAGCAAACTTCACTAAAAGCAAGCAGGCATTCTTTTTATTCATACCATATAATGAGCAATAGCTCAGTGATCACTGTCAGCCAGTATTTGCTTGCAAGGAGGTTGAAAAGAAAATCTTTACTTGTAGGAAATTGAGGAGTTACATGAAGTTGCTTTCATTTATACTATGCAGTTTCCAGGAAGTTGTAGGCAGGTGTTATCCTAACTGCACCAAAGCCATGGAACTCAAATGCTCAGTACAGGATGTAAATGAAGTGTTTCTCTCTGTGGAGTATTCTGTCTTCTCCTTAGTTTGTCTTTAAATTATTCATAGTACTTCCTTATTTACCCTGTAGCATTTATAAGACCTGTATTCGTATGCATTTGTTTTTATAACATTATCATTATGAAGCTGCCTTTGTTTAGTATATTCTAATTATATTTATACATTAAAAAAAAATGTTATCATGCCTAGTATGTGAAGATACTCAGAAGGGATTTAATATTATAAGAATGCACTTTAAGAAAATGCCACATTTTGAGATATAAACATAATATGTTACAATTCTCTTTTTGTTCATTTAAAATGAGATTATAACAGGAATAAAGATTCATGAAAATAGTCGTCAGTGGTTATAATAATGCCAAAGAATTAAAATAAAACCTTTATTTATAATACTAGAAGGATTAGTCTAGCCTGCCTACCTATAATGACTGACAGTTCAGTTTGACCCACATTACGTTTTTTTTTTTATTATATATATATAGAGGAAGATTTAACTCCTTTGCGTTGACAGACCTAAAACCTGAAATACATATTTCATAATGCTTTTTTGTTTTTGTATAAGAATTAGTAAAATAATAGCTCTAGTAATATGTACAGTGTTTTGAATAACAATGGATATGAAATTCTGAAAAAATACAGATAGCATAGCAAAAATAATAAAGAAACATTTCCTGCAAGCTAACCATATGTAGTATACTTACAATCATTTAGGAGAGTATGAACACCATTTGAACACTACGCTTTTGTTATTGCTCTGTGCAGAGTTGCTGCATCTCATACATACATTCATGAATTTTGTTTCCTGCACACTTGGAACCTCACTTGCATTTCTGTGACTCTTGGATTCATTTATCATCAAAGCATTCTGTGGATTTGGCATTGTATGATTCCCATATCCAAATGTAAAGCATGGAATTCCAGGGCCAGTTGCAAGATGAAACCTCTGCAACTTTTGCCAATTTATATAGCATCCAGCATATATTGCTGCTAAATCAAGCATGTTGTACTATAGATGACTGGCCATCTCTGAGATCCAGGCTTTATTACATAGAGACAGACATTGGCCAACTACAACAATGCCAAATTTGTGTGAGTTGTAAAAGATTATGGTCTTTGGAGTTTTCTTTTCATTGTTGGCATATCAATAGTAGGATGCATAGTACTAAGCATTAAGTTTGTTCAATGTTTGCACTGGTAAATAATAAGTGATGTCTCAGAATCAGCTTTCTGTAATATAATTGTGCTTCGGTGAGGTTCTCACCCTTCTTTCATTAATGGGGATACATCCTGCCTTACATGATACAAGTTCCAACCAAACAGATTTGAGTTAGTTTGCAGCTACAAACTTTGATGTTGCAAAGAAGTTGACAGTAGTAACATTTAGGTCTTTCCTTGTGAAAGCAGTCAGTAGGTGGAGAACCACATTTATACCCAAGGTTCATCAGCCAATCATTTCAGTTTATTTCTTGTCTGTTTACATCATGTACATGATATTAGATGTGTCAATAAATAGTATTATACATTTTTACATAGGCATGCGTACCCACACACACACGCACTTGCACATGCACACGCACACATGCACACTTAAACTAGTTTCATACATTTTTCTCACTTAAGTTTTCCTCTATGGAATAATAACATTTACTTATCAAATATGTTTTTAAGCTAATTTAAATTTTTTAAACAATGTGATTAGTTTTATTTCTGGAGGGAGTCCATTATAGATGAATACACCATTTTGTTTGAAACTGAGCTCTTACATTTTCTTTCTATGAAAGACAACATACAATTGTAACTGTTTCCTAGCGTTATGATTATGTATTTATGAACTTTTGTTGTAGTTTTCAAAGCTTTTTCTCATTTGTATAGGAATCTCATAAATATACAAGGGTCATTCAATAAATAACCAGATATATTTTTTAAACATTTTTTTTATTTTGAGAACGGAATCAACAGTCATTATTTTTCAATGTAATCCCTCCCAAGTTCTATGCACTTATGCCAGTGTTGAATAAGCTTCCCAATTCCACGTGAAAAGAATCCTTGGGGGCATGTGCATAACTAGTTATGCACTGCCACCTAGACTTCATCATCATCTACAAATCTTGAGCCAGTAGGAGCTCAGTGGGTTAAAAATGTGATAATCTGAAGGTGCCAGATCCTGAAAATATGAGTGGTGGGGCAAGCAGATGAACTTAAGGTCTTTGATGGTATCTAATGTGACTCTAGCAGTGTGTAGCCTCGTGTTGTTATGTAGTAACAGTACACCACCACTGTACATCAGTCCATGCCACTTCCTCAAAATTGTTGGTTTCAAATTTTGACAGATAAGGTTTGCATACATCTCACCATTTATATTTTCGCCTCTCGGCATGTAATGCTCAATAATTACTCCCTTAGGATGCCAACATGACCTTACCAACACTTCTTTCAGTTCGCACCAACTTTGGTTTTCAAACTCCTTGTTTGAACTTATCAGCCTACTCATTCAGTTGTGTTCAACTTAAACAACTATCACCATATTGCAATGCCAACTGATGGTGAATTTAGATTGGTTTCAACCCTTCTGCTCACCAAAATCTAATGAGACTCCGCTGCTCCATGTTGCTACAAACCTGTAACTTGTTTTCACTGAATACCAGCATTCCATTTGCGAGGCAGGGGTGCCAAGTCTTTGATAATAGCTCTAGGACACCACCAAAACATAATAAAGAGGCACATGCTTTGTCAAAGTTTTTTTATATACTTTTCCAGTTATTTATTGAACCAACCTTATAAATACTGGCCAGTGTCAGATTTTCAGTTTTTTAAGCCATTCCTTACAGCTAGTTTTTTTTTTTTTTTTTTTTTTTTTTTTTTTTTTTTTTTTTTTTTTTTTTTTTTTTTTTTCAGGTTTGTCATTGTTCTAGTTGCTCTCTTTTGCATTCTGAATATTTTTTATCACTCCACTATTGCTTCCCCATATTACGAGGGTTGAATGAAAAGTAATGCCTCCACCTTCATAACTCTTCAACAGATGGCAGCATTGTTATGCGGCAGGTACTGGATTGTTCCATAGCCTCTTCTCTACAGCTCCAGTTGGCGGGAAGCCTTTGCATTGAACGGTTGTGTTGTTACAGTGTAAAGTATGGAACCCTGCTTAGACGGTCAGTCAATGCAATTTAAGTAACTGCAGTCATTGAATTCTTGACAGCAGAAGGTGTCGCCCCAAAGGAGAGTCATCAGAGAAAGAAAGCAGTTTATGGTAATTGTGTTCATGTGAGTACTGTGCATCGTTAAGTGAGTAAGTTTAAAGACATTGAGGTGGGAATATCTGACTTGTGTGACAAACAAACAGTTGGACATATTGTGACAGCAACCACCGAGTTTCACAAGCAAAATGTTGAGAGATTGATTCAGAATGATTGTCGCATCACTCAGAGAGAAATTGCAAGCACAACCAGCATTTCACAAGAACATGTGGGTCACATTATTGCTTTGCTTGGCTATCGGAAGATCTGTACATGTGGGTACCTGATGCGGACTCCTGAAATGAAAGTGCACAGACTGAAATTTGCCAGGAACTCCTCTCATGTTACAAGAATGAAGGTGATACCTTTCTCCATTCAATTGCGACAGGAGACAAAACGTGGGTACACCATTACAACTTGGAGACGAAACGTCAGTCTATGGAATATCGACACAAAGGCTCGCCTTAGAAAAGGAAATTTAAGATGCAACCCTCAGCTGGAAAAATCATGGCCACAGTGTTGTGGGACACAGATGGTGTTATCCATGTTGATTTCCTTGATCATGGAACAACAGTAAATTCAGAGCATTACATCACAATGCTGCAAACTCTGAAACGACGGCTAACAAGGGTCCAAAAGGAAAGGGAAATGTTTTCCTGCAGCATGGCAATGCAAAACCACACACTTCATGTGCCACCACAGCAGAACTTCAGAGACTGAATCTCACCACTGCACAGCATCCTCCATACAGTCCAGATTTAGCACTGACTGACTTCCATCTGTTCCCGATAATGAAAGATAATCTACTGGGACATCATTATGCTTCTGATGAAGACCTTGAGAGAACTGTGAGACTGTGGTTGTGGAAACAGTGTTTTGACCTCTACTGAGACGGCTTCAGAAAACTTGTTCATCGTTGGCAGAAATGTACCCAATTGGCTGGTGATTATGTGGAAAAGTGAATATTGGTAATTAAAGATCCCATTCTAAGGATTATTTCTGCATTTGATTTATTAAAATATTCCCATCCAAACCCAATTAATGAAGGTGGAGGCATTACTCTTCATTCAACCCTCGTATTATATCATATGTAATTAAGGAGTGAATAAAAAATATACTGTTTTTATAGTATTTACATTTGCTCATTGTTTTGACAGCAGATTTTGCATAAGTTCTTTAACCTTTAACAGGAAATATGTATCTGTCAGACACATATTTTATTTCATTATGTAGTGTTGGCAATACTGATTCCAGTAATGACCTAAACGTATCAGTAGCTTATTATTTCATTTGCCGTGTGATGGTGCAGTTCATTGTTGGCAGTCTCTTATTTATGATCATTTATAACGGTTTTCTGAAAACCTACAGTGTCTGACAGACACACATTGCCTTATTGTGCTATGTTAGTAAGTGTATAACAGGCAGGCATTTCCAGGAATGTTATTTTATGTTTACATTCAGTTTATAGTATTTATTAGGGTTTCTATTTCTAGAATAATTGAAGTAATGGATAAGCCTAGTACATCAGGACTACAAAGTCGTACGGTGGAGCATGTAAGTGCAGCCAATCCTAATTTTGAAGCAAAGATAGCAAGAATGTGGGATGAAGTGCAAGTAGAGGAAGACTTCAGCTTATTTTCTTCTGATGATTCTGATGCTGATCCTTCTTTTCATCCTAACCAAGAAGATTCATTTAATGATACTTTATATGGATCTGATATTGATGAAGAGATGAGTTCAGGTGAGGCTGAAAATGTGAATGTAAATCATCATATCTCTTCAGATTTTGCTCAGTCTCTTACATACTCTGGAAAAAATGGTTGTGTTTGGAATTTAAAAGAACCACCAAGAAATTGACGTTTTCTTCACCATAACATAATAGGAGGGATGCCCAGCTTGATGAGAAAAGCTAGTAACTTAGGGAAAATCCTAATAAAGTTGATATTTGGTCTACATTATTGCATGATGAGTTAACTGAAGAGATTACTACGTGGACAAATATGACATTTGAAGAAGCTAGAAGCAGAGTCCTTACAGAACAAAAATACAATTACAATGCTACAGACATCTATGATATGAAAGCTTTCATTGCTCTTATGATGCTGTGTTCTATTTCTAAATCTGGCCATGAAGATGTGTATTCACTTTTCTCGACGGACAGTTTGGGACAACCTTTATTCAAGGTACTATGTCTGTGAAACGCTTCTTGGGACTTTTCCTTTGTCTTTGTTTTGACAGTCCACATATGAGGGAAATAAGAAAGAAAGAAAGAAGACAAAGCAGCTGCAATTTCAGGTACATTTCTAAAATTTGTGCAAAATTGTCAAGAATCATATTCCTTAAGTGAGTATACATGCAGTTTTAAAGTTTATATGCCAAAGAAGTCAGCAAAATGTGATCTTAAAGTTATGTCTCACAGATGCACGAACCTTTTATTTCTATAATGAATTTCTATTCTGTGGGAAAGAATCCGATGGTATAGGACTTGGCTCTGAAGAAAGAAAGCTTAGTATTCCTACACAATGAGACTTGAGACTGACACAGCCAATATCAAATACAAATAGGAACATTACTGCTGATAATTGGTTTTCATCCATCCATGAACTACAAAAGAGAAATCTGACATATGTAGGAATATTGCAACAAAATAAAAGAGAAATACCCATTGAATTTCTACCTTGTAAAGAGTGACAAATTGGCTCTGCCATTTATGGATTCCAAGATAATATAATTCTTCTGTCACATATCCCAAAGAAAAATAAATGTGTGCTTTTGATATCAAGAATTTATCAATATAAGAGTGTGATGAAATTACTGGGGAACCAGAAATACTGTATTTTTACAACAGCATCAAGGGAGGTGTGGATACAACTTTATTCTTGCAACAAAAGATCTAGAAGGTGGCCTCTGCCTATATTTTTTGCTTTGCTGAACATCAGTATGGTCAACAGTTGCATTCTGTATCTATGTTACAAGAACACCCCTGTGTTATCAAGATACAATTGATTTGGCTTTAGAATTAATAAAACCTCATCTTCAGAGATGCATTAGTGTGCCAAGTTTGCATACAGAATAGAAAACAACAATCCAAGAGATTTTGGAAGGGAAGAAGACAAGAGGCAATTTACTTGATGCTCTGAATGATAAACTTGATAGGAAGAGGAAGTGCAGATTTGTCCTTATCAAAAAAACAGGAATACAGGATACAAATGTGTGATGTGTGAGAAGCCAGTATGTTTAGTGTACTCAAAGAAAGTGTGTGTAAAATGCTTAGAATAATGAGACTTCTGTGTTTCACTTAAAAGCTAAGAAAAATGAAACATGTTTTTCACTTAAAAACTAAGAATTTTTGAGATTTTACACCCACAGCAGAAATTTGTATTGTTATTTGACTTAACTATACTGATATGCAACATTCTATAACATATTTCTTCATTTTGACAAGTTATGTATGTTTGCCAATAGATAGATATATGTTATGCCAGAGTAGCCCCTCCCTCCTCGAGTGACCTGTGGCTCATCCATAATTTGCCTAATGTAAAGAATTGCTCCACTGTTTTGCTAAGGAATATTCTGATTGTTGCGTTGACCAACTATAGCTGTACTTGGTCCATGAGGGATGACATTCCAAAGTGTTCCATCAGCAGCTCAATTTTCATGACCAAATGAAGGTGAGGTTTTCTAGTTTGAATATCTTGACATGAAACAGCTCTTACTGATATTTCATGACTTCATGTATGTTTATGTCCATGCCCATGTTGTCATTCACATTCGTGAATAAAAACTGTAGTAATGGATATGGGAGACTGCATTTGAAACCATTGAATTTGTATCACACTGCTATTATTATTTTCAGTCAGTTTTATATTGCTCTTCTTACTTCTCTTTTTATTTGGTACAAACTCATCATCTTCGCCTTTAGAAGTATCAACACCACTACTACCAGATTCTTCACTTGGAATCTTAAAAGTAATACTACAATGTTTCTTTCACTGTTGAAATGCTGTTTGTTGATATATAAAAACACAGTGCCTTATTTTTGACACTTGGCCAGGGACAGCCAGCAAGCTGCTTGCCAATAGTGTTAAACTCAAGCACATAGGTATATCATGCGACCAAATGCAAAAAAAAAAAAAGCACTCTAGAATTTCTGGAATTACCTGAGAAAGAAATAAGGCATGCAACTGGAATAAATGTGCTTTCATAACTCAGAAGCAATAATTTCCTGTAAAGTTACTGCAACATCAAAGAGAGATTTGCTACTGTTGTCATTTGTAACTCATTGTTAGCTAGCAGAAGAGAGCCATGGTATGTGATAAATAAAGTAATAGTAATCACAATCATTTTATACTTCATAATATAAATCTGGATCAAATCAATCCAGGCTATCCTTAGAGGTGAAAGTATAAAAAATGTGAATATTGTGGCTTGTATATAGGTGAAATTTATGTGCTTTAAGACACCTAATAGTAATGAAAAGTCATGAATATTTTAAATGTCCTCACATTATCAAGATGACAAAAAGGAGTTTTAAAAGATGACGTTTAAGGTCAAAAGGACCTGTTTAGATTGTACAGTTCTCTGTGTGACTTTGGAGTATTTATGCTGGCACGTGCATAAAATGAACCTTATATGTAAATTGGTATTTTATACTAACTCGATTACAATAAATATTTACAAAATTATATATATATATATATTTTTTTTTTTTTTTCCAGAATAGTCATTGTATTTTGGATATAAGTATAGCTTCTGTAGAAAGATTACACCGTCACCAAATTTATCCAATTGTTCTACTGATAAAATTCAAGTCAACTAAGCAGATTAAAGAAGTTAAGGATACACGATTTCCAATGGAAAAGGTTTCTGCTAAAGCATCAAAAGAGATGTATGAACATGCACTGAAGTTGGAGCAAGAGTACAGACATTATATTTCAGGTAATGTATGTCATATATCTTATATACCTACATTAGTTAGGACTTTGAAGTAGAGTGACCTCTCCATGCTGTTATGCACAATACTATAATTCAGTGCAATTTATTTCATCCTTAGTAATAGATGTGTGGTTTAGTATTTGGCAAAACAGCAGATAACTATACAAATCAAAGTTATAAGTTACATACATGAATGTGTGATGTAATTAGGTATATAATGTGATACAGCCCAAGGGACATTATAGGCACAGCATTACAACCAAAGTAATGTGTATATCTAAATATAAATATATAAAATATATACAAGAGTGGGGTTTAGCCTTTTCAGTATCCTTTCTACCTGAAGCACATTTAGCATCAGAACACTATCTTTAATAGGTTAAGAATGTTAAATACATTTTACAGGGAATTATGTTACATTTAGTTATCAGTCATTCATATTGATTAATGTGTTTGTTATAGGTGAGCAACTAAATTATTGCACTTGATATCCGGAGCACATGTTTTAATGCAGTATGGTGCATGTTACATCTTACATTAAGGACACTAAAAACATTGTGATAGTTGAAAATGAGTCGGAATAGTAACACTCACCTCACTTATATGTAATTATGTTCAAAACATATGTTTCAAGGGCAATTGCCCTCTTCTTCAGTTGAAGTCCGACTGATGGCTGGAATTTGTGCTCTGTGGTCTATTATGGTGGAGCCATCTGGTGTTCTCAGTAGAAGCTCAAAATCATGTGGCGGTATTTCAAAATTCATCAGTTGGTCTTTTTGTTGTGTAATGAGAATATTCTCCCAAACTGTAAGTTCTGCCGGGTTGTTTACAGGTTTTAGCAATTTTATGTCATTTTGTATTTCATGATGTGATGTCCAAAAATGGTATGCTACTGCCGATTTATCTGTTTGTTTCTGTTTGATATGTCTGAAATGTTCCTTTAGCCTTGTTTCCAGTCTTCTTTTTGTTTGGCCAATGTAACATGATTTGCAGTCCTTGCAGTCAATTCTGTAGATGCCTGATCTCTGGTTTGTAGGTATGGGGTCTTTAATGTCTGTTTTCAATGCATTTTTTATGTTGAATTGGTTACTTGAAGCTAAACTTATATTGTATTTCTTGAAAATTTTTTTGAATTTACTATCTGCTGTTGGATGATAGGTGAATTTTTTATATATAACTTTCGGTTTTTGTATGGACAAAGTGGTGATTTGTTTTAAGGTTAATTTCTCCTTATGTTTTTTAATTTTTTGGTCAATGATGTCTGGGTTAAAACCATTGGCTGAGGCTATATGTCTTAGTTGGAGGTATTCTGTGTTGTACTCTTCTGGGTCAAGTGGGATGCTGAGGAGTCTGTGTACTGAGCTGTTGAAGACTGCCTGTTTATGAGGTTCTGGGTTGAAACTATTCTGTTTTATGTAATTGTCTGTATGTGTGGTCTTCCTGTAGATGCCATAAGTAATCTTTTGTTCTTTCCGTGTTAGTTTTAGGTCCAGGTATGGTAGCATTTGGTCTTTTTCTGTTTCCATTGTGAATTGTATGTACCTGTCCTGTATGTACCATGGAAAGAACAAAAGATCACTTATGGCATCTACAGGAAGACCACACATACAGACAATTACATAAAACAGAATAGTTTCAACCCAGAACCTCATAAACAGGCAGTCTTCAACAGCTCAGTACACAGACTCCTCAGCATCCCACTTGACCCAGAAGAGTACAACACAGAATACCTCCAACTAAGACATATAGCCTCAGCCAATGGTTTTAACCCAGACATCATTGACCAAAAAATTAAAAAACATAAGGAGAAATTAACCTTAAAACAAATCACCACTTTGTCCATACAAAAACCGAAAGTTATATATAAAAAATTCACCTATCATCCAACAGCAGATAGTAAATTCAAAAAAATTTTCAAGAAATACAATATAAGTTTAGCTTCAAGTAACCAATTCAACATAAAAAATGCATTGAAAACAGACATTAAAGACCCCATACCTACAAACCAGAGATCAGGCATCTACAGAATTGACTGCAAGGACTGCAAATCATGTTACATTGGCCAAACAAAAAGAAGACTGGAAACAAGGCTAAAGGAACATTTCAGACATATCAAACAGAAACAAACAGATAAATCGGCAGTAGCATACCATTTTTGGACATCACATCATGAAATACAAAATGACATAAAATTGCTAAAACCTGTAAACAACCCGGCAGAACTTACAGTTTGGGAGAATATTCTCATTACACAACAAAAAGACCAACTGATGAATTTTGAAATACCGCCACATGATTTTGAGCTTCTACTGAGAACACCAGATGGCTCCACCATAATAGACCACAGAGCACAAATTCCAGCCATCAGTCGGACTTCAACTGAAGAAGAGGGCAATTGCCCTTGAAACATATGTTTTGAACATAATTACATATAAGTGAGGTGAGTGTTACTATTCCGACTCATTTTCAACTATCACATTGATTAAAACTTCACTTGTCTCAAACTTCTGAGTTATTTAATTTTAACTCTAAAAACACTTACAGAATGTGACATAAGTCGCAACCTTCTTATGTACATACAACACATCTCACTTAGACTTTTACACTTTACATAACATTATAATTTCTTCTACAGGAACATTATCAAGATAATTATACACAGACAAATACAAGAATAAAAATACAACAATACTCTTAGAAGTTAAGGCGGTCTGGCTTTTTGATATTTTGCCCTGATCGTCTTAGTTGGGGTAGTGGTTCAACTGATATAGTACTATGTTGTTCCTCTGGTTCATGGAGGTCTCTACATTGAGAACTAGTATCTTGGAAAAAGATAGAGATTGTGGGGGTTTCACGAATCATCATAAGATGATTTAATCTGGCTGGTGTTATGTCGAAGGGTTTTGTTCTTAACACACACCCAATATAACCATGGTTCTTTTGCAGGCTGGATAACTGTAATATTTTCCTATATTGAACCTGGCACTTTCTGGACGACTACTTCATCACCTGCTTGATAACTTATTTCTTTCCTTGGCACAGTCCTGTTGTGGTGGGCGTTAACCTTTTCTTGTCTTTATGTCAACATTTTGTTAACATCTCATTGCACTCTTGGTTCTAACATTTTAGCAGAGGCAGGTAATGAGGTTCTTAGGTGCTGACTATGTAGATTTTGAGATGGGCTTGCTTTCAGCCATGGAATTGGATTATTGTTATATTCAAGCAGTGAGTCCCAATAGTCTGATTAGTCCTCTTGGCATTTCCTCATCATATGTTTTGAGATACCTACAGCTTTCTCTGAGAGTTTATTGCTACGATGATAATGTGT